>OW203768.1:6413991-7613991 GCA_934045905.1 Leuctra nigra
TTAATCTTAACTAAGCTCCTTTTAAGTTACATTGCCTTCCAAAAACCATCCGGATTTTATTTAAAATGTGTTGTAAACATCTGTAAGCCTGCACGCTTTACCAATTGAGTTTATACTTCGGAACTTTGACATAAAAGAGTGAACATGGGAGAATTTAAAAATGAGGAAACGCATTTGCAATCATCTTTCGTGTACCTTTCAGTTTACCTAGTGGCGACAAATACGCGTTTTACGAGATGAACGCACAAATTCCGGTTTACTCCGGAACAATACACCTACAATTTACGTTATTCACATGACTCAAAGCTGTGAACTTTTAACAAATTATAATTTGATATAACTCAAATTCAACCAAAAGAAATGGACCCTTTCGTTATACTAACTTCGGAACTATTGAAATAAAAACAGAAAACTTTAGACAAGAAGTGACGTTGTTGGCGTTAACTGTAATGATAGGTAACACTTAATGATCAGTGAAAGCTGCTATAAACTTATACCCCATATGACATGTTGTACAAAAACAAAAACTTGTAAAAAAAACTGCCAAGCATCTTCCCACTTAAAACAATTGAGATCTAAAAGAAGGGCCAAGCAATAATATATTGTTTAAACATTTTCGCACTTAAAATTCGTGAAATCATTTCGCCCAGTTACTGCCGCCAAGCACAACACTAAAAACCTAATGTTGTGTCCAAATTTGAAGAATACAATCTAAGTGAACCATCATTGTTAATTTAACAAAATTATAAAAATTAAAAACGACTTCAAAATAAATTTAAAATTGAAATTAAAAAAATTAAAAATAAGGCTTGGCGCATTGAATTTGCACCGACCATATTGTAGACTTCCTCTATCTTCTTCCTACTTTCTGTCTTTCTTCGGCTCCTTTATCGTCATCTTCTTTCTTATGTTGCCTTCTTCTTGACACAATGCGCCTAGCTTTATTTTTAATTTTTTTAATTTCAATTTTAAATTTATTTTGAAGTCGTTTTTAATTTTTATAATTTTGTTAAATTAACAATGATGGTTCACTTAGATTGTATTCTTCAAATTTGGACACAACATTAGGTTTTTAGTGTTGTGCTTGGCGGCAGTAACTGGGCGAAATGATTTCACGAATTTTAAGTGCGAAAATGTTTAAACAATATATTATTGCTTGGCCCTTCTTTTAGATCTCAATTGTTTTAAGTGGGAAGATGCTTGGCAGTTTTTTTTACAAGTTTTTGTTTTTGTACAACATTGATAATAACAAGAATTGATTGTCAAGGAACCTGACTCCGTTTCGTTCAAATACCGTTTTATGATTTGTTGGGTGTACCTCCATCTTTTCTGCAGATGGCATCTCTCACACATCAAATTACTTAATGCACGACGACGGTTCGCTTAACAACGCGTCAGAGAAAGCGTTTTGGTTTGAATATGAAATGAGGAAAGAGACTCCGTGGTAATTGGATATGTGTCTTGATAAAGTGAGACCGGAAATTACGATAAGCCCCAGAGATATGACTTGAGGTCTGAAGCTCTGGACTGACAGGTCATAAGGCTTAAGTTTCACCAACATCTTTACAAGAAGTTTCCCGTGCGAGTTTCCTCATTGGCTGAAGCTACTCATTTACTGACATTAAAATCATTAATCTAAATAAAAATTTTCATTAAACTGCCGTAACCATCCAAACTAGATGCCTAAACGCTCCTAAATGCTTTGTTGATTTTTAATTAAATTAGACAAGTATTACAACGATTATAATTTTAGATAATTTCAGATTTTTGTGGACATTTGAAAATTATGATATTCATGTAGGGATGGGAAGTTCTTGATAGTGACTACTTTACTACCCTCTGAGATCGTATTGAGTAAAAATATTCTATGTATGCATAATATTTGTCGCTTCGTCCTCCTTTTAGATCTCAATCCTTTTGGTTGAGGTGTTGGCAGTCTTTTTTTTACAAGTTTTTGTTATGCAGTCGCAAATAAAAATAATGTTTGCAGTTCATCACAAGAACACATACCTGGTACTCTAGGAACTTGGTCTGGCCTTCAATCTTACATCTAAAGATCTTGTGTGATATGGCGTCTTCACAATGTGAGGTTCACCGATGCACATTAGCGTTCGTAATGTCTAACCACAATTCATCCTTTAAACATTCCTCCTCGGAGATCGCAAAACCTCAGTGGGTGACTAATAAATCATCCTAGCTAATACATTCCTGTTTTCAACGTAGATTATTGAGTGTAACTATGAAAACGCTCAGTGTAACGCGTTGATGAGCAGCACCGATACGCGCAACACTCTATATAGGTAGAGTACACTATTGAATAACAGATGAGTGCACTATAAATTTGGTACTTTTTAATACATCTCTTGTGACAGCTATTTCAAAACATTTAAAATGTCAATAAGTCAGTAACTATTTGACTAACTTGGCTAAAAATTGGTAAATGTTGGTCTTGGTCACCATGCAAAATTTGAATTTAATCGAAACACTTTGATATTCGACCAATCAGAAGATATTAATTAGAGGATTTGGCTGAAAATGTGTGATCTTGAATGACCTTGAAAATTTTCAATTTTATCGGATCAGCAAACCAGAAGATCTTTTTTTTAAAATTTGAACCAATTAACTGATTTTGAAACAATTTGTTCGTAGAGTTGTCCCTTACATGTGTGCCAAATTTCAGCTCGATCGGAAAAACGTTGCTACCTGTATACGAGCAGTAACAGACAACCAAATAAACAAGTAAAAAACAAATGGCCGTGCCAATGTAGAGAAAATGGAACTCTCTCATTTAGAAATAACAAAATGTATTTAACTAACGTTATTAAGTATCAAGTTACTCGAGTAGCATTTCAATTTGAAACCTGTTTTTACGAAACTGAACATTAAACAAGTTATTAAAGTATTGTTTTGTTCGAGTAATTTAAACTGAAATTACTGGAACACATTCTGCCCACGGGGGTCGTTGGTTCGTTTCTGGTTCAAGACGTCGTCTTTCTCCTCTTGTTTTCCTGTGTTCCAAAGACATTAGAGCAAGACAAACTGCGGAAAAAGAACACCGCTGTTTCTTTTTAACTATGACAAATGTCATTCTATGTAGGTGAGTCGACGTCAATGGAGTTATTTGGAATATTACATCTGTTAGGTTCAGAAAGAAGAGATTAACAGAACTTTGCATGAAAAGTTTATGAGCGATAAAAAGTAACGTTACATTACACAAACTTTGAATACAAGTAAACTTCCAGATTATGTGAGCCATAAAAAGAAACCCGGCCTCATGAAGCGATTCAAAGGTTAGTGTCACAAGGGCCGAGTATTTAATTGTTAATGTTTTGATAAACCAGTGATGCTATTTTAGACAGTTATTACCCATTCTCTTTGGTTATTACATCAAAATAATGTTTTAAATAGGTACACTTGGCCAAACAAAACTTGAACGTTCAATAAATCTGATAGGCTGATAAATGTAAGATCGCACCATCAGAAGTCAGTCTAAGCGATCTCATTGTCTCACTCTAGTATGTGACCTCACATTTCAATGATAATAACAAGCTTTGATTGGTTATATTATAGGACATGACCAGCAGTCATTCAAATTTGGTCAACGTTCAAGTTTTGTTTGGCCGAGTGTACATATGTTTCAAAATAACAACATATAATTGGTAAAATACTTTATTTTCACTCCAAAAAGTGAACATTTTCAACGAACATTATTGAACAAACATGGTTGCACTAAAATATAAAAACAAGTAACAGCTTTATATGCAATTTACCTATTGTTAAATGCGTTGGGTTAATTTTATATAAATATGTTAATGGTTTTTTAATGTCGTATGTGGCAAAAACTGAAGGATAAAACATGGGTATTTTAGTAAATTTGGAATAAATATAACGAACAAAACACTCCGTTTAAAAACAGAATATGGGTCTACTCATAGTAAAAGTAAAGTTCCAGCACTAAAAAGGAGTAATATGAAAAGATGGAATCATGTGTAAAGCAACAGTACCAATACTGATCGAAGTTATACACACATAAACATAAAAGTAGGACAGACATAAAAAATCTCAAGTTTTATAAAGTATCTAAATTAATTTACATATATTTCAGTTTCAATAGTTAATTTACTTCACATTTATAAAAAAAAAAATTATAAAGATCTAACAATTGTTTTTGCTGCGAAAAGTTGCTCGCAACATTCTTCTCGTCCCGCACAAAACGTCAAAGTTACGTAACCTGGGGGCAAAAACGTGAACATTTTCCTAACAAACTTTGCACTATCATGAAGTCTCATAAGTGCAGTTCATTAGGCGTTCGTGTCAGGTCTGGAACCGAACCCTCGCTCACCTACATAATGATTACTCTTCATCAACGCGAACTCATTTGAATAAAAACTCTCTTAAAAAAAACTCGAGCAAATTAAACCAGTAGCCAATTATCCTTTAAAATAGACTTCCTTCTCGAGCCAATTCCTTTTTATTATACATTCTTTCGAGGCACATTTTCTTACTTGATTTAAACTAATAAAAACTTTCCTTATTTTCCAACCGTAAACTCGATTCTTCTGTAAAAAAGTTTACAGTTGAAGTTCTTCATTCTCCAGTTTTGCTGAAGCAAACTTGTTAAATGGCTCTAGGGTCACATTTCTGCCAACACAATGTTATACGCACGTATCGAAACAGAAAAACAAACGCTTTTAGTATTCAAACTTACTTTCTAAAGCAACACAATACAATGTAGACTTTATTAAGTACGACGAACTTTCAGTAACTTAAACTGGAAAACTCAAAGTGCAGGTGAGCAATTCACTGTTCTTTAGCATGATAATTAATTTGGAAAACTTCTGTGGAATGTAAAACTTTCTTTAATCAAAAAAGGTAAAAAAAATGACTCTTCCCAATATAGTTAATTTTTAAGCTTTCCCATTGTACTCTTGCGGCACACTTCAACCAATCGATCTCAATTTTTGCTCATACACTAGGGCCATTGGAGAGGTAACGTGTAAAGTTTCCGTTCGTCCAATCACGTTGAAATTTTGCATGGTATTACGCCTACATTTGATCAGATTATTCAAATTTTCAGACAAAACATAAAGAAATTTAAAGTTATTGATATATTATTTTAACTTATTTTGATACATTTGCCAAAATTGTTTTATTGAGAGAGAAATAACACACCTCTCATTTATTCAAATAATAGGTTTGTCGTCGTACGGAGCTTCTTGCTTGCAGAGTTGGTAGTGGATCCGCCATTTTCATTAGTCATATTATTCGCATACAATGCGGAGCTCGCTTATCAACGCGTTACACAGAGAATTTTACTAGTTTATTTTAACAAAAAGTATTTTTTACAGCATCAGTCGAGTTGCACACAATTATTGTTTCAAAATCTTGAGTTAAGGGTACATTCAAGTGGTACCACGTGACTAAACATATAAAACACGAAATTAGCCAAACTATTGCGCATAAGAGGAAGATAATGTATTTTCCTTGTTCTATAAGTGATTCTACAACCTACTTGACCTTCTTCACTCCCCAATATTTTGATCCCGAAAATGAGTTGATGAAATATTGCTGTTGCATTAAAGCAATTTTCACTCTACAGACTTGCAAGCGGGCTCGTTGTCTTCGTTATGCTTAGGCAAAGAGGGAACTAAAACTCTTTTGTCAATCTTGATATCTAACCTGGCCAATGGCACCAATAAATGTGGGTTTTCTCGACAAACAATCCGATACCTGCCGACTTTATTTTAGAAAAATTGCAATAAGAATACCAAAAAGGACTTTAGTACTCCCCTAGGTATATGCATTATGATTATTCATGCCAGGTTTCAGCTTACTTTGTTGAACGGTTATTCAGTTCCGTTTTTTTCTGTGAATCGTCTTGAACCAGATCGGATCGTCCCGGATATTTTGTTGTGACTTTCCAGAATGTGTCGATTTCGCTAAAATCGGTCTCAGCTGACATCTTCTTACAATGTTTGCCCTGAAATTAAATAGTCATACCCCCTGGAATCCCCTTAGGCCCGGAATAACCAAAGTTAAATTGTGCTGGATTAGCTAAGGCCGGGTAGGACCAAAATTGGATTAAGTTAACTATCGATAGTTAGTGGAAGTTAGTGAATCCCATTGGCTGTGGAATTCGCGCCGACTGGATTCATTGGTTAACTGCTCACTAACTATCGATAGTAAGCTAATCCAAAGTTGGTCCTACCCGGCCTAACTTTTGGATTAAATTCAATTGTTTCACTCATTTTGAGGTATCTGATTGGCTGTGCCGCCAATTTAGTCCAATATTTAGTTAATCCGGCTCAGATTTACTTTGGTTATACCGGCCCTTAATTAAATTAATCTGAGAATGATTGCAAATAAAGTTTCAAACGACTTAAAACATGAGTCACAAGATGCAGAACGAACTCCGGCATGAAGTCGACGAGGTCTTCGCAAACAAGTTAATTGGATGCGAACACGTGACCTGCGAGGGAGTTTTCACGGCGCCGGGTTAATCTCAGCCGTAAGGGAAATTTATTTCCCGAGTACATAACCGATCGATCATTCATTGGGGATTTGTCACCTAAACTGATTTATCTGGAAAACTTCGGCCAACAAATTACTGTCAGGAGATTGATTAATCTAAACTCCGCAGCAATTTTATGTCATACATTCTATGTTAGTTAAACTTAAGATAATTTCAACTCTACTCTTCAACATGATGCCTAGCTATACTTATGACTCTTATTACTGTTGTTTTGTCCTGTTATTTGGGTCGTAGACATGAAAATGTTCCTCTGCTCGAGCTGAAATTTGGCTGATCATTATCATCAGTATAATTTTGATCACAGCCCTCTAATTTGTTAAAAAGTGAGAAATACGTTTTTATAATTTTTTTTAAAAGGTTGTGTACTAATAGTTCAATAATTATTAGCCATATCGGTCAAAGGTTTAGATAATTTCATGTAAACTACAAATTGAGATACTTTTGTATGGAAAACATCCAGCATAAAATCAGTGTGATATAAATTGCAATGTGTAAAACAACTGCACAAACCGAGACTCACATCACTGACCTCCACTTGCCGGGCGAGAGCTCTACCAACTGAGCTACATGGCCGACCGGTCGGAAATTAGCCACATCGCCTGTTAGGGTTATTTCATGTGAGATATCCCAGGTTTAAGTCCCGATTTGGCCGGACATTTTTCACCTCACACTTTCCTATCTAGATATTACAATCTTGATGTATTTGTCCAGTTCGTCAATGGTCTGCTAAATTTAAAACAGTTGATTATAACTATATTGGAATGAAACAACCAATGACGTTCTTAACTACCGAGTTTAACAAAGCATTGAAAAACCGATCCTAAAGCTAGAAAAAATAAATTTACATTCTGTGCCATGATAAAATGTATAAATAAAACCAATAAAAAAAAATATCAATAAAACCCCCCAAAAAACAAGTACAAAAAATATTCATGTACCAAAATTTTGTCTACGTGATCATCCTTTCAACAACTTGTAAAAAAAGATCAACCCTTTTGGTGAAGTACATGAATAGATATCAATATATTCTCTAACTCTCAAGAAAGTGTAAATAATATGGCCTGGCATTCTTCGCATGAGCATCAAATAGTGCTGGCACTACGAGGGTTAACATCAAGTGTCAATGGAAAAGCATCTCATTGAGAACACTCTACACTGCATGTAGCTACGAGATATCGCGATCATCCTCACAGCAACCACGTCCTTGAAACTCTCCTGCAATTACATCGCCTTGTCCACGACGTAATCATCATCGAGTGAGACTCCAGGCTCAGCCTCCCGTTGATATTCATCTCGCATCCTGATTGCCAGCTCCTCTCCCGGCTCGGTCAGCCGGGGGGGGGGGGGGGGGGGGGGGAAGAAAGAGCATCGTGATGCTGAGTGCCGGTTTTTCTATCGATTAGTCCACCCCCGTGGAGCGTCCAGGTGCACGTCGTCATAGGGCGTCGTGACGTCACATGGCGCCGATTTGTCATAGGCGTCGCGGTGGATCATAGTGCGTCGGGTGGCGATTAGTCATGGGCTGGGTGACAGGCGTCGAGTTGATAGAGGAAGTATTTTAGATTCCTACGTCTCGTGTTGAACTTTATTGAATAGGCTAAATGCAAAGATATGTTGTGCACAAGACTTTCTTAACCTTTCTTTAAGATTATCATGTCTAATTTTGAGCAAAATATTTTCATATAAATTATCATCACTCTGAAATGATGACTTCTAAGCAAATGTAAGCGGGAATATTTTGTAAAGTTAGTGTCGTGGAAGAACGTAAATTAGTCATTTAAACTGTAGTTGACGAATATTTCATTGTAGCTAATCAATGTTCGTGCTTTACATTGTATCCCACTTGTTCATAATTAAAGAGAAAATATATCGTATTACTAAACGTAAAGTGGCGAAGCACATATATTTTTCACTTGATACAGTAAAGACTACGGACAATTATTTTACGACAAAGAATATTTTAGACTTCTTCATACAATTTGGAGTTTTAACCCACAAACTCCTCTCGCCCCACTAAGAACGCGTGATGTTTCGAGATGTATCAATATCTATAAAAATATAAAAATGTATAATCTATAAAAATAGCTGACAGAAATATGTTAATGAAGATAGATGATGAGATTGATGAGAAGATTTCAATCATACGTAGGTAACTACTATTGATAACATTAGCATCATTATTTGTTGGATCTGTATTTTAAAAATGTACACCACTGACTTCCAGGTGAAAAATCATAAGCGAAGTCCGTTCAGCTGGGTTTACAAATAATCGGTTGCGGCGAAATATGGTGACAGACACTCGACTCTATTAATTATTTCTGCTTGAAACATTACTTTGGTCAAGGTAACTAATTTCACACAAATTACTTTAGATATGAATGTATTTCTCGAATCGTCATGAAAGTAAGATGTGAAATCTTGCCATTGTAGAGAACTTGAGAGCTGAATCTGCCGAGGTAATTCATAACTCGAAAGCGCGCGATGCCGCGAAAATCTCCAATCTATATTCAATGTGCGAAACTTGGTCGTAAGTTGAACCTCGTGTTGCAACCATTCGGGTTACACGGCTCTAACAATGAGTTTCAAGAGTCGACCATCACCCGCTCAAGTACGTTAACTGCCGGTTAAAGTGGCCATCAAATGTGCAGCTACCCAGTAGGGTGCCGTTTCTTTATGTGACGCTTTAGTTCGCAGGAGGTGGGCCTATAACCTGGTAATATAATGACGGAAAAACCATCAAGTTTGTTTAAAAAGGAAGGTAATACTTTTGTAATGCGTTAAATGAGCTTTACGAAACGCTTTTTTTAAGTTGAGTTAATGGAAAGTATTTTATAGTTGATGAGAGTTAATGTGAGTCTTTCGAATTCTAGACTGCTTCATTTTCTCAATGAATAAGTTAGCTTTATAATGAATAATGATGTTACATTTCCTAGATTATATATAACAATCTACCAGATATTTACTAACAATTTACACATAGAAACCACTATTTTGAAACTAATTTCATAATTGATAATCCAATAAGAAATTGTGTAAATGTTGCCAATTGCAGATAACCATGTGGCTTTTCAGGATTATTGATGCAATAATGCAAATAATATGCAATAGTGTGAATAAAAACGCAGTCTCTTAACCAATAATCAATATTCACCATAAAGAGATGCAACAGGTATCTTTAGTTCTGTTAAAATTGTCCCACATGTTCTTATGGAAATATAACCAGCCATTTTATAGAAACCCCAAGCCAATGGTTACATTTTTAATTATTTTGGATACTACATTGTAAGTAAAATGAAACACAAAACATACTGAATTTCAATAATTTAAAATATTAACGGCAATATGAAAGATTTTCCTTTAGTGGGATTCGAACCCACGACCTTCAGATATCCAGTCTGATGCTCTGCCAACTTGATATCTGAAGGATGTGGGTTCGAGTCCCACTAAATGATTTTTTTTTCATATTGCAGTTGGTATTTATTCCCATCTACCTATCTGAGGTTATCAGCAAAAACCATATTTCAAATCAAAATATTCTTTGGAGTTTCAAAAATAATGTCACCGAGTGAATATATAGGAGACTCATTTTACATGGATTTAAAATGCAGAGTGCCAACTGCACGTAAAGTCAAATGCATTTCTATATCACTACATGATTTATGTAAATGTTTGTGAAAAGTTTCGCAACTCGTAAAAGTTATGTTTAAACATGGAGCACTCACCGACTCCAGCTCAAAATACTCTGCGCATAATTTACATGCCGCTGTGTTGAAAACGGTTTTTATTTTCTATTTCACAAAACTACTAAATCCACTCGCCGACAAACCTCTCTTTAGCTACTGCATTAATTTGATTAAAAATGCTGGTAGTCTTTCATAATGGAAAACGAGCGGGAAACATTGTTCTTGTTAATATTTCAAACAATGTAAACAAGCGCGGGAGTCATTCTGATTGCATTGTTTGCCGCCGCTTGGCTGGAAACCCACGCTGATCTGACGTAGGGGAATAATTGGCTCGGCGCGAATTACTGCTGATAAAATAGAGGCGTAATTCACTAATGTACAGAAGATCGGTACCAAAATACACACAAAACCTTTTTTTAGTTTGGTTAATTTTTAATTATTTCTAGAGGTTTAGGGTAGCTTTTTATATGAATAACTCGGGGTTAAAATAATTGAAAACATTAATTAAATTGGGTTGTTTTTGGAATTTTACAAATGGTGGCAGAATATGATGAGTAGGTTTGAGAGTATTTTTTGTTGTAGAAATGAAGAAGATTTTTTTTCTGGAAGGGAGTGGGATTAATGACAAATTTAAGAAAGCAATGTGACTAACTCAGGGTTTAAATGATTATAAGGTAAGAGGTACTAGTTTATTTTAGATTTCACAAATGGTGTCAGATGTAGGATTCTTTTTTAAATTTAAACGACCCTAGTTTTTAATTATTTCTGGGGCTTTAATGACACAGTTTGGACAGAAATATTACCAAGTCATGGTGAAAATGTATGAAAATATATATTTAATTGCTTTGTTCTTGGAAATGCACAAATTCAGAAATTCAGTGCAAGTCTTTTTTCAGTATGTACGACCGTAGCTTTCAACTATGTTTTTTGGGTGTGTGTGGGGGGGGGGGGGGGTTTAAACGGATCAGTGTGAGCAGCAACTGGTCTAACTCAGTGTTTACATAAACGGTGAATAAATTTACTTGTTTTGTTTTGGATTTTCACAAAAGGTAATAGATGTAAAATGATTTTCGACAGGTTTTCATTATTATAAAAGATAATTTAAGAACTGTAAATTTTTTTCTACAAAATACTCTTACGTAATTCTGCACGAATGAATGCAAAATTTACTTCATTTAAAAACTCTGAAATTTAAGCTTTCGCTATGCTTTATATCTCAATGTTGGAGAACCGGAAATTATTATAAAAACCTTCGTTATGTACATAATTAACAATCTTCCGGAATATAACTCCAGTTAATTGCATTAATATGAACTTTGCAGTAAATAGATAACGTCGAGTTTTAACAACCTTGCGACATTATGAGACATTCAATGACAAAGAAATAAGATTTTTTAACATAATTCGAGATTCAACATGGCCGCCTTCTAACCAGATGACGACATTCAACTACAAGACTGTTCTCACCATTCTGTACCTCATAGGTAGGAGGCCGGAAGTCCATTTCAATGATTCTTGAGGTGAGCTCATATACCAGTAATTCTGCCTTCATCCAAGATATTTGTAATTGTGACATGAGTCATTGTGTAAGAGAATACTTCAATATAACTGTATTTATCAGTCAAATGGCAAAGATAGAGCTTGATTACATCATTCTAAAAGACAGACTTCTGTCCTTCTACCTCTGTGGTACAATATTTATTCAGATAAAAAACAAACAGCCACAGAAAACTGAAGAATTCATTTTTTGAGACATTTTGAAACTGATGCCAGCTGTGTTTTACCAGAATTACGTACAAATAGTATTTCCCGATAAAACCGTGCGGATTCTTTCAAAGAGGAAGTATTCCGTAATCACTACTACATAATCTAAAGTCGAATCCAATTTACTTCCACCTGAAACGCGACGTTGGCACATTTCCCCTGCCGCCTGGTTGCCAGATCTCCGCGGCGGTTTCGCGCAAGTAGCAGGCGATCACGGCGACTTAGACGCCGGCTTAAGCGGGACTTGGAAACCCATTAGACGCAACACGAGACGGCCGTGGATCGACCGCTGATGCCGGGTTTACTCTCGCCAACGAGATTGTGTGCTGTGGTAGCGTGCGCAGCTCACCCGGCTCGGGGAAGTGTTGCAACACTGGACGGAGCTGGCCGAGAGCGCTCAAACAATACACTTCAAAATGTTCGAATAATCGAAACATTTTTGTATTGATGTCAACAATGTGTGAACTAGAAAAGTCGAACGTAATGCCACAAAAACGTTTTCTATGCTGTAATGATCTAAACTTAAGAAAGTAAATAAGTGAAGGTGAACTCACTGGATCTTCTACAATACAATTTTTTACACGAAAATATTCCATGTTTTTATTTTTGAAAATAACCGTATTCATTCCCGCCACATTAAAAATCACACTTTTTACGCTACAGACATCCATGACAAGCTGGTTTTTCATGAACAATAGTCGCACAAAATAACTAGCTTTGAGTTTCGATATAACTTAATTCTTACATCGACTTAAATTCTACTAAATCAGTAATATTTTAATGGATAATCCGTTACGTAAATAATTTTTTTTCTGTACAATTGAAACCAAAAATGAAAGAATTGGGGTTTAAGCTATAGCTATGCTATCAATATTCTCGCCGAGTTTCGTCGTTTTAGACAATTGGTCTGTATATACCTACTTGGCGCAAGTAACGTTCATTTTACTCTTTTGAAAACGTTACGGATTTTTTTTTTGAGTCAATAAAGGACAAATTGCCCAGTATTACCAACTCTCTTGAACGAAATTTATTTGTTTTATCAATCCAAGATTCCAACACAATGTTAGGTCATGGGGTGGACGAACCACCAACTATCTTGGGCATCTACTTCTAAGGCTGGAGCCGACTTGCCAAGTCCGACGCCCCTCCTCTATCTCCATCTCTTCGTCTTCTCATTCTTTTTATAAAGATTTAAAAAATAAGAATCGAACGACTCTTTAAGAAAAAACTAATAAGAAATAAGAAAAAACTAAAAAACTAATAAAAAACTAATTTAAGAAAAAATTAGAAAAAACTAATAAATATTTTAAGAAAGTTTTTTAAAAAAGACTAAAAGTTTTTAAAAAACTTTTAAGAAAAAACTAATAAGAAAAAACTAAAAGAACTAATGTATGATGTCTGTGTGAACCAATGTAAGACATAAAACTAATTGCATTGGATGTTCTCAGATGGTGACCAACGAGACCAGTCCCAGCGGCGAGCAGCCTGAGAATCCGACTGCGCTCAGCAAGCTGCGCCAGACGCTCTCGTCCGGGCTCATGACTGCGCAGGACAAAGGTAAACAACACGACTCCTTCATCACTCGACCTTTTCTTCCAGCGGAAATTAAATTTCCAGGCATGTGCCCGCTCGCATGCCAGCCAATGGCTTAGAATTAACTTGTGTAATTTTTCAGCAGCAAACAAAGAACGCAGAGGAATACGAAATGTTCACTTTGTTACGCGTACAAACAAAAAACTAACTGAATCAAAGGTGGGCTTTATATATATTTTTTAATTTGTGTTGGTATTTTTTAATACTGTTTTACTCGTATTGTTTTTATATAAGCTCTGCAGCCTAACCAAATATAAAATGTAAAGAAACATCAATGGAAAAGTATATTTCTAAGTCCAACTTTGCAATTATCCAAATGCACTGTAGACAGTAGGTATTACGAAATACGGCATACATTTTATTAACACATTTTACATTTCATACATTTTACATTTTATTATTAACACGAAGAAAATAACATAGCACATTTTTTCTAAATTATTTGTAGTAGAATTTAGAAACAAAAATCCATCTCTCAAAGATATTGGCTACAAAGTTATCTTCCATCTGGCCAAGCCCCTATAACAAAACTTTTCCCCCTCAACTATTTCATTTCACTCATCATCTATATTATTCCACATTGGGCCGTGTCTATAGCATAACATTTTAAATTAAAAACATGAAATGCACGATGATCAGAGTATATCAAAACGGGTTTCCACAGAATTCAAGAACAAATCGTAAATCTTCATTGATAACGTGATCCAGGTGTGGTGTCACATTCGTTAATAGACTCAACATCTCATTGAATCTACGCCGGTTTTAAAACTTGTTCGAAAGTGAATGAAAGCATCTTTTGACGCGGCTGAATGATATTAATTCAAAACACTCTCTTTCGTGGATGTTATTGCCTAGTAGAGCGAGCGTCACCACGGTACTCTTATGGCACTTTCTCTGTGTGTTTCTTTATGTTCACTGCCCAGGTCAAACCGTTCAACCAATCGATCTGACATTTTACACAAGTACTGAAGTAATCTATGAAGTCTCTGGCATCGTTTTTGAACAGGATCCTGTGATTATTACATTTAATATGTGATTTATGAAATTTAAACCAGAACCGATTGACCGATCAAAACTTTGCATGGTCAATCGGGACCAACATTTTAGGTATTTTTGCCAATTTTAAGGCTGAGCTGTGGTTAGTTTCAAAAGTTATTGTTATTTTAAGGACAGTTTATTCTATAATCTTGAAATATTTGAAAAATGTATAGTAAATTTTCATCCCTGCCTTCTTGATGCTTAAGTTCCAAGGCCTGTAGAGCAGCTGATACTTGCAAACGCATATCAAATCGGATGCAGTACAAAGGCTCGCTCATCAACGCGTTACACTGAGCGTTTATATATTGTGTAACTTGCTTCCCGTTTCCTTTAAAACACATGATTTGTTTTTATGATTCACATACATCTTTGAGCCGCAAAAACAGAGCATTTTTAAAGACGAAAACAAAAATGGTGAGTAAATCCATCCCGAACCATTCATCATCAACTTACCTTCAGAGCTATCCATCTTGGATATTCCACTGGAGACAAAACTGTTGTCACCACAGACGCTACTGATAGCAGCCTCTTGACAAATCTGTTACGTGAGGCTTCGACATGGTAGTGGATCCTCCAACGCAGTCTCAAGTGGAGAATTTATTGATTGGAAACCAATTTCTTGCGGCTCGTAAAACATACATCTAGATGGCTGTGTTTGCCATTCTATTATCTTTTGCGCTTTCATATCTGTGTTCTCATGAGCCCAATAATCTACGAACTGTCAACATGTCGGCTATAAAAATACATTCTTAACAAGTTTGACATATTTTTTATGATGTAAACGAAAGATTCTTGAGATATTTTTGTGACTGTAATAATGCGTTTGTGCTTTTCTGTGTCCGTCGTAGGGACCTTTAGTTCTTTATTTTCCTTCTTAAACACAAAACACACTAATGTTTACCCTACAATTTATGATACCTACGGACTTTCCTTTTTTTCTATAAGAACATTTCTTCGGTGACGCAATAAAACCTCGTAAGTGCCATGTGGCAAATTATTAAGAAGATACACAATACATGTGTTGTTGATCACTCTGTTGTGCCAATTATCAAATTTAATAATTTAAAAAGAACTTCCTTTGTAAACGATAATTTGAAAAATTTTGAAAGTAGGCATCAATATTAAACTATGGACAGCGATCAACATGCATTTTAGACCAAAATGGAGCGCCCATGATTTTGCTCATCGCCGACGTTGGTGGTCCTAAAAGTTATCAAAAGTAAGTCATTTTTAAATAAGTGTTACCTAATACAGGATTGAATGGATTTTTGATAACATCGTACAAATATCACTCAATTTTAAAATAGTGGTCACAATAATATTTTTGGATCATCAACGAAGACGATGTACTGTATATAATGTTTAATTTTACTTAGCTGCAAAATGATCTAGAAGCCAGAGCATATAGTTTGTGGACATTTCGTTGTTTTATTTTTATTAGAGAGTTATGGCAGTCGTAGCAGAGCATAATCTACACCACTAATTCCTTTCAGGAAGTTGACAGTATATTATAGTTGCGATGTTGCCAGCAATTGTTCAGCTCTAATGGTGTCTGAAATGAGGTCATAGAGAAGCCACGTGGTGCTTTTTCAGCGAGGAAAGTTCAACTTTAACTTTTCCGAAATCAAGATAAACTCACCTGATATTAATTTAACACGTCTCAAGTTTGAAAATAATGTGAGATTCCTCTTAGAAAGAATTCTTTTGATTCTTTTTTTCCCGTAACAACTAACAAGAGGGTAACACGATTTGTCAGAAAACTTTTTCCAGCAATTGTTTTCCGCGGGTTTCCTTTCCCGAGTGATTGAAACACGGGAACTTAATTCCAACACCAATCAGAAAACAGGAGCCAAGAAAATCCACCAATCAAATCCGCGATACGTTTTTTGAGTTCTCCGCCAGTTTTCACTTTGCGAAGGGATTTTTCGCCGAGAAAGGAATTCAGTAACGACACTTTTCCAACAGGGCGACAGAGAGATGAATCGATTTTGTTTTCCCGTGTAAAGAGTGAGAGAGAAAAAAGGAATATTCAACTGGACTGAACTTGAAAGTTGAAAAGAATGTTTCTTTGTGTAATGGCGTCAGTTGGCAAGGGGTTGGGGAGGTAATGGGGTACTTTCCCTTACGCCCACCCTAAAAGCTTGGGTACGACACATTAAATAATGTGCCGAAAGAATGAGAATACCCTGAAGACGCATTACCTCTCGAAGGAAATCGATGATACTAGAGCAAAATGTTCGATTTAGATTGAAACTCAATTTCAGTGTACAAAAAGGCAGTTTGATTCTAAAACCTAATGTTCTATTAATAATTTTGATTTCGTTTTACAACTGTTATAGCGGCCATTGAGCTTGGAAGAAAGGTTGAGCGAACTTTGTGGATGACTGTACTTCACTGTCACATCAAATAAAAAGTTTTTTTTTTTTAAACTAAATCGAAATAACTTTTGTTTTATCGTATTAAACTTTATTCTGCTAAACTATTTCAATAGAAGAGATAGCTTTAGACGAGTCCAACAAGTGCCACATAAAGCTCTAAACAACACTTTACTTAATGAAACACGTTTTAGTATGTGAGACTTT
Source organism: Leuctra nigra (assembly GCA_934045905.1). Taxonomy (NCBI): domain Eukaryota; kingdom Metazoa; phylum Arthropoda; class Insecta; order Plecoptera; family Leuctridae; genus Leuctra; species Leuctra nigra. Next base: position 6,431,184 of record OW203768.1, read on the forward strand.
TATGCTCTGTTTATTGAGGTAGGAAAATAAGATGGATAGAAAAATAAAACTTTATTATGTAATTGAGCTATTTTAAAACAGTGCTGTGTGAGATGATTGGCAGTCCTGATTTGAGTTAATTATGTGAGCGAGTGTGGAATTTAAAACTAAATTGGGTAAAATGAGATAGTAAGTTTTATTCAGCTATTATTTCATCAGAAGAAAATTTTCTCTATAGCAGTTTTCATGAAAACAAACTGACTGTCTCGAAGATGAATTAAAATCGAAGGAGGTGCTAAGAGTAGTTTTATTGTACATTTTATACAATATTTGTTAAATAGCTATGTTTTTTTAACGGTAACACTTTTACTCTTTAATAGTAATTGAATTACACTTTCATATTTAATTTTCTTTTTAATTTGCCGTTTTATAAGTACGTAGAATATGGCATACTCTATAAGAATCGGTCTAACATAATGTCAAGTCTTAAGAAAATTTGTTTACATCGTTGTTTATCGAGTTGAAATAAGAAAATTAAAATCAGTTTCTAAACACAATAATTGAGCTCAAATCTGACGAAAGTGAACAGTTAGGGACGTTTAACCTTTGAGTCTAATTTGGGCACAAATACTGTATTTTATTATTAAGAGTCGACAGGACTCGCAGAAAATTTCGATTCCGATGTGAAAAAAATCTTAGAAATGCATGAAAATGCATTAGCTCTGGGTTGTACGTGACATTTGTGACATTAAATCGTGTGTTGCATGTTGCATATACTGCTGTGAAGTAAGTTATTTTAATTCAAATATTGAAAACCACACAAAACCATAAAAAGGCGGCCCCTACTTTTTTCTTAACGGCTTGACCGATTGTTTTCAAAATTTTACAGCTTAGAGATAAAGAGTAAATCTGTGCCTCTAGTGATCCAAAAAAATTATAAAAAATGTTTTTTCTCGTTTTGAGGTAGGCAATATATTAGTCTTTTTGGCACCACTGCCCTGAAAATTCTAAACAAAAAATTACACTTTTGGCTCACTAGAGGCACAGATTTATTATTTATCTATAATCTGTGAAAATTTGAAGACAATCGGTAAAGCCGTTTAGAAAAAAGTAGGGGCCGCCTTTTTGTGCTTCATAAAACATGGATTTCATCAAGTATCGTAGACTCTTAAAAGTTGATGATAATATTGCTTAGGTGGGCTCGAGAATTTTACCCGCAAATTCAAAAGCTATGACGTATGAGCTCGATAAGATCGAGGTCATCGGTTTTTTCATCGGTGCTCGAGGAACTAGGCTGTATTTGTTTACGCATTTTGTCACCGTTCTTCAATTTTAAAGATTATGACTTTTATAGATGATATATTTTTATTAGTTTGAAAGTTTCTTTAAGAATAGAACAATTATCCTGATGTCGCACACAAATCCAAAGTAGTAAATCTAATGTGAGTGACGAATGAACAGTACTCGTATGCGCTAGTGTCGGAATGAACCCAGCATCACCCTGCAATCGCCGGCGGCTGATCACCCGCTTGGCTGCTTCGCCGGTCCGCGCCAGGAATTTGCATCCACCTCTCTGCTACTAGAGGAGCTAGAACAAGACCATGTCCGTCTCATTAGGCAAACAACTGCACTTCAATCGCTTGATAGTTCTCGCATAACTTCGATCAGTGAATGAAGACTTCGTACTGGCAAAACAACAAACAAATGAGATAGTTTCGATTGCATTAACGCATTCCTACAGTAATGTTTCGTTTGCAACTGACAATCTATGATGATGTTTAGATTGTTGTGAAAGCACTTAAACTATCACTATCTGCTGTGTTTGAAACATTATATTATTTCAGATTAAAAAATTGGAACATTATTTTTAAATATATTCAAATATTGTGTATAAAAATACCACCTACACAAATTAAAGAAATACATATATTACAAATAGGTGCATTATAAATACATTATAATCCAAATTCGATATTGTAGCTATTAAGGGTAGTGCAGCCTTTTTGTGAATCATCTACTATATCCATTATCATGATCATAATCATCGTCAACTTCCTCGTCATCATCATTACTTCACAATCATAGTGTCATTTCGTTGCAACCGTCATAAATCATGTGTTCTTTTAATCCCCTGTAATAGTGTAGTATGTACGTGTTGTTGCTATACTTATTTGCTGGAAATGCTGAGCATTCTGGCACATATTGCTGTGTAACGATCAACTTTGCGACACATAACGTATCTGCCAGTTCTGTTAAATTCAGGCTCTAGAGTCTCCTATTGCTACGCACGCTTTTGGCATACAACTCTGTTTTATGTGTTATGTTGGCTTTGTTGGACAGAACCCTTATCCTATAACGAAAACGAATTAATTTCGTTCTGAAATCATTTCATATTATCCTTATGGCCCTTAAATGATTAAGATCGCAAATATTTCGTTTTCGGTACAAAATAAAATGATTAAGATCGCAAATATTTCGTTTTCGGTACAAAATAAGGACCCACTATTCTAGAACGTTTTCCCAATTCCATTCTGATGGAATCCGATCTGTTTGATCACATTGACATTTTTCATGGACTTTCAATAATGAACTACAAATGTTCTATTATCAACGCGTTATTACAGGCGTCTCATATGTTATATAACGCGTCTAGCTTCCAGCAAGTGTCTTGTAAAAAGCTCGAAGACAATTCGTCTGTATCGCGTCGGATGGGAAGGATGGAAGGATGATGAACTGACGCGGCGACGAACTTTCAGACTTCCTGCCATCGCGGAAAACTTGCCTCGATTTCCACGGCTCAAAAATCGATACATCAATATTCAAAGTCGAAAGTCGAGGCGTCGAACAACTCACTTCGATTGCGTTCTTTCACGGAAGAATTTCTATAGCGGTGTTTCAATGCATCATTGTTTACTGACGTGGTTCAGAAAGCTTACGAATAGCTCATTTACAGGGAAGTGATTATTTCGATTTCTTTTATAAAAATTAAAAACGATTTATTGAAATTATAGTTCTTTCTTGAATAGATTTTTAATACAAGACTTCATGAAATTAACCATTTGAGTGAATGTAAATTACATTTTATCTAGTGGAGCGGTCGCTCCACGCCAGCCAAGTCGTACGGCGCGCGCACACTCTCATATAAAGGCTGGAGCAAACCCACTTTTACTGTAAGCATCAAAGTGGCATTTTCGGCCTACTGGATCTTAAAATTGAGAAATCTCACATTGTTGCGAAATATCTTAATTTCGAGCTATGGCCCACCCTACAACATATACCAAATTTGGGAACAATAGGTTACGCCCTTTGCGCGCTAGAGGGCCGTGAAAACAGTGTTTTAGGGCGGTTTTCATAATAATAATCTTAGTAGTAGTAGTAGGCTGGAGCTAAAATCCGGTAAACAGGCCACAGCCTAAACGGCTGAACCGATTGATCTCACATTTTTACCACGTGTGCACTTTTGGCGTCTGATTTAACCTTGTCCCCATGAATTTTTTGTGCCGCCATTTTGAAACCGGAAGTGACGTCATATCTCGTCAACGGTTGGACCGATCGGAACGAAATTTGCGCCAATCGTTTCAGACGGTCATCTATATGGATTATCAATATCAAAAGACTGAACATTATTTTAAATAAACCGGAAATGACGTCATGAAATTTAATATACATCGATTTGCATTTCAGCAACAACTGTTGATCCGATTGTCTTGATATTTATGTAACGTTTGTACTTTTGATATTTCATTTGACTTGTTATAAAACCAACCGGAAGCCGCCATTTTGAAACCGGAAGTGACATCATGTCTCAAAAACGGCTAAACAGATTAGAACAAAACCAGCGCTAAACGATTTAGACGGTCAACTTTATGTAATCAGTAATATTTGATGATTCAAATATCGAAACCGGAAATGACGTCACACATTTTATGACCTATACCGGAAATGACGTCATAAATATGCTAAATGACGCTAAATTCACCACTATATACTTTAAAATAGATATAAGTAAACGTACTTTGTAAATAATTATAAATTCAAGGTTGCAGTGTTCTCGGCGGCCATTTTTAAAACCGGAAGTGACGTCATATATCGTAAACGGTTGTACCGATTGCAACCTAAGTTTGGAAATGTGTTGGACTAATAATTATGAATTCAAGACGACATTATTTTCGGCCGCCATTGTTAAAACCGGAAGTGACGTCAAATATCGAAAATGGCTGTACCGATTGCAATCAAATTTTGGAAATGTGTTGTACTAATAATTATGAATTCAAGACGACATTATTTTCGGCCGCCATTGTTAAAACCGGAAGTGACGTCATATATCGAAAATGGCTGTACCGATTGCAACCAAATTTTGGAAATGTGTTGTACTAATAATTATGAATTCAAGACGACATTATTTTCGGCCGCCATTGTTAAAACCGGAAGTGACGTCATATATCAAAAACGGCTGTACCGATTGCAACCAAATTTTGGAAATGTGTAGGAGTAATAATTATGAATTCAAGACGACATTATTTTCGGCCGCCATTGCTAAAACCGGAAGTGACGTCATATATCATAAACGGCTGGACCGATTGTAACGAAACTTAAAGCTATTCTTCTTGGATAATTATTTTAATCTTATATACCAAACGCAACTTTTCTAAGTATCCAAATCGGCATAGGCGTATTATTTTAAAGAAATAAGTTCTTGCACGGACACAAGCTGTGCTACAAGCTGTATGAATAAACTAACAAAAGAAGTGATATCCCAGAAAAAAACACTCCGTGTAAAAAAGGCAGCCAAGTCTCTTTACTTTAAAAAAATTCAACACCGAAAAGGAGTGATATCAAAAAAGGAGCCAAGTCAATGACATTTCCAAATATTTAATCGTATCTTTGAAATAAAAGTATAAACACCGAGAAATACTTTACAAAAGGACTTGGCGCATCGTTTTTTTAAAGACATTTTTCTATTCATAAGCATGTGCCATTTATATACAACCGTCATTTTGAATGTTTAGAATAATAGGGAAACATCTTTCAATTAGGTACATATTATACATACCTTCTGTAAAATATTTTCTATGATTATATACGCTATGAAACTTGTTGTCTATGCTTTCTATAAATATACACAATAGTTATCTTTGTAATATTGTTTCGTGGTGAATATAATTAAGTCTCATGCGTTATACCTTCTCATCATGTAACAATTTCTATTAATACACATTTTATAAAAATACATTTCACAAAGAAGACAGTCATATTGAATTTCTATTAAAAAATTTAACTTTATACACTTGACACTTCAAAAATATATAATTGTGTTCCATTAGTTAGTAATTATTTGACAACGTTTCATGATTTCCTTCAGTCAAGATCAAATTATGAAAAGATACCAGTCTAATATCGCCATATTAACAGTACTGCAAGAATATGTATGAGCCCACTTCCAATTGATATGAAGGGATGTGTGTTGTGAAAAATATCCGACCGAACCGGGGCACGAACTTGGGACCTCTCACTTGCCGGGCGAGAGCTCTACCAACTGAGCTACCCGATCGGACGGGCGGACATTAGACACAACACACTGATGAGGATCCTGACTCCTGACTCCATGGAAGTTTTCCAAAGAAACCTACATTCTCACCACTTCCAATTGTTATGTAATTCTTTCACCCTTATATTACTTATATATTACAGCATAAAATCATGCTTCTATCGCCATTGACAAAACTATAAAATAGTCATTACTAAAAGTAGCTTGATTCATAGATTCTGGCTCTAATAGAAAGAGGAAAATGTACCTACTTGTAAATTTCTTTCCACTTTTAGGATAGAATGATGTCTTTAAAAAAACGATGCGCCAAGTCCTTTTGTAAAGTTTTTCTCGGTGTTTATACTTTTATTTCAAAGATACGATTAAATATTTGGAAATGTCATTGACTTGGCTCCTTTTTTGATATCACTCCTTTTCGGTGTTGAATTTTTTTAAAGTAAAGAGACTTGGCTGCCTTTTTTACACGGAGTGTTTTTTTCTGGGTATTACTTACATTTAACAATGCCAACTTTTTCACTACAGTTCCACTTATTATTCGGGGACTGGTTGCGTTACTTACTAATAAATATTCTCTGAAGAGCCGCCGAGCGATTCAACGAGTTCTTTACATTCTTATACTGGTTGAAAGTAAATTGATACTTACATATTATTTTTATTTCGTATGGTTTATTACAATTACAATAAAGTTACAAAAATTGGTAACAAATGAGATATTAATTGATCTCTCTTACATAGTATAAAAACTTTGAACAACAGAATTAATAACTTAAATCCATATTTTTTGACAAAAATACCTGTTGTTTAATTAGAAGTTCATGAATTACACTGAAAAGTTAGCGAAAAAGTGTAGAATTGATATTTTTTTATTAATAAAAGGATTTTTGTAAAATGACCTCCGTAGTACCAATCCAAATCTAATATAGATTCAAAGAACTGCATAATCTTTAAGAATTCATAATAGTGCTATGAGAAGGTAAAAACTTTGTTCTGGCCAACAGTATCGTGCTCATTGAATTTCAGTATTTCAATAAAACCCCGCATTACATCTTCACACACGTCTGCTTCAGTTTTAAAACTAACTTTTATTGCTGGTCGAGTTCGGTAATCTTAACGGGAATCGTTTGTTTCCATCGGCAAGCAAACGAAGTGTAACTTTTTCAACTCCTCGTCGGTCGTAACTCCCAGTTTCATTCGGCGAAATGAAATCGCTGTTTCACTTCTACTTTACACCAACTCGATGCACGACTTCTGTTTTCGTTCCTTTCTTCAAGATTCACACACAGAAATATGTTACAAATTGGACTCGAAGATGGCGCTTGAAATCGGTTCAATTTGACGAACTAGATTTCAATTCTATTACATGATTGAGCGAGCGAAGCGAGCGTCTCCTTTTGACTCTTTTGACACGGACCTCTGTTTTTTTGTTGTTTTTTTTCTGCTAAATGGAGCAATAGAAATCGCACCGTTTCACCGATCGACCTGAAATTTTGCACACATGTAGAGACAACCTTCTCAGTTTGCTGACCCCAATAAATTCATTGATTGGTTAAAATTTAAATAAACATCTCCTGATAGGCTGAAAAATGAAAATGGTCTTCGACAAATGTGATCAACCTTATATTTTGCATGGTCATTAAGACCAACATTGTCTCTTGTTTTACAAATTTTCAGCCAAATCGTCCCATTGGTTAAAATTTAAAAAAACATTTCATGTGCTTTTTGAAATTTAAACCAGAACCGTTTGACCGATCAACTTAAAAATTTGCATGGTCATCGGGTCCAACATTATCTGTATTTTTGACAATTTTCAGACTAAACTGTGTTTAAATTCAACAGTTATTGACAGTTTACGGATATTTTGCGTGTTGGCTGTCATATTTCTCGAATTTCACATTTCACGGCATCTTCGGATCTTCACTTCAAGGTTGTTAGAGCAGAAACTTTCAAACGTATATTAATATGAAACTGATATGACCGTTTAAATATTTTTTGAACGAGATCCTGTGATTTTTGTAAATTAACAAGGAATCGTTCAATCATAAAGGTTCAATCGATCAACTTAAAACTTTGCGTGGTTATTGGGACCAATATTTTAGGAATTGTTGGAGATTTTCATACAAGTCTGTGACGAAATTCAAGAATTATTGGCTTTCAAGGACATTTTCGATAAACAGAATTTCGGTTCGAGGTATTGCGCGTATCAGTGCTCGCTCATCAACGCGTTACTCAGAGCGTTTTCCTAGTGATAAAAACATAGTGATTTATGAATGTGACTCTAGTCGGTGGGGTAAAATACATTTTTATATTTAAATCATTCTTTTCTGACAACGACAAGATTTATACTAACATATAAAATACTTTTTTAGGAATCTCATATGTTCAAGATAGACACTAGACAGTCATATTGTTCATACATTGCAAAGGAAAAGCAATAAAGGTAAGAACAGGAACATGAAAACGAACCTAGATACTTCGGATAACCTTTTCTATGTAATCCGTTATGATATTCAAACTTACATAATCCAACCAAAGACGCTGTAACCTTGAGATATCTTGAGAGAAAGCGTCGACTGCCATCTTAAGTATAATCCCACCCTCTTGAAATATCACACGGAAAACAAGCACCAACATGTCCCCACAACAGTAATTCCTTTGATGTTCAAACTCCATCTTGCCTTCATCTTCCATACCATCTCGTGAACAAGTTCCTTCCTGTTCATTTTGAACCCTAAACTCACGTCCCCGCAAGGCTCTTAATCCTGTTTCGCATCTGTCGAGGTCAGTCAGGATAGCCAACATCAAAGAATGATGTTTGTACAACGGATGCTAAGGGCCGCATTATGTTGTAGATAACGTTTAGTGTCGTCTTTAGAGACTCGAGCGACCCTGAAGGCCCATTCGGAGTCGCTGTTTGCCGAGAAGTTGGTGTTCCGTGAGGCAGGGAATTCTCCGGTAGTTAGAGTGGGGAGATGAGCGGCCGATACTGGATAACTGTAGTGCCGTTGCGTAGCTTTAGTTATGCATGTTTTGCGGTCAGATAAAAGCGAGCAATGCGCATTTCTCGTTTGGTACGCTATTGGCTACATACATGCGAAATATGTAAAACTACATCTCACGAACTTTTGAGCTACACTGATTTTCGGCGAAATAAGTGTCTACTTACTGAAGAGGGTAGTTAGGAACGCGTTTATGAAATAAAAACACACCTCAAGTGAGACATTTATTCTAAAATTTGCTTTCTTCCTTTCTTAATCAAATTATGCACCACGGGAAAAGAAGAATAGAGTAAAAAATGTATCAAAATTCATGGGAAAACATGTCCATTTCTACTGTTGAAAAGATAGACAAAAATTCTAATCCATTCTATATAACCTGATTTTAAGAAGTATTTTGACAACTAGGCAAGAATAAACAAGAACAACAAGAAAAACAAGAATGCAAGAACTATTTAATTTTTTACAAGAAGTGTATCAATTTTGTTTGTCTTATTTTCTTTTTCTCTCTCTCGACTTCTTTGGATCATACGTTGGCGTTGTGCCTCCTAACAGGCCTGTTAAAGTCTCTTTGGGTATCCACGTACACATAAAGGTCGAGATAATTGTGTTATTGTTACCTGATCCTGCACAAGGGTGAAATGAAATTCCACTCTGCGTCAAGTCAAAGTATAGTTCAACTACTCCATCGTGTGCCAATTTAAGTCGCCGGAAACGTTGGACACTTCAGAGAGAGAAATTCATTTATATAAAACAAATGACAGCTGTCCAATACAAGATGGCCACCAGGATCCAGCATGCTTACAATAGTATAGTTCTAATGGATACAAAATGTGACAAATATTGACTAAATATACAAACTAAGAAGAATTATTATATAAATTATTTTGTAATATACTAGAAGAATCTTTTAAAATTGATAAAATTTTAATTAGATAACATCTAAAAGATCAGTCATATTTTGATTTTTTTTTAAATAGCTTTGTATTTTCCCTAGGAAAACGCTCTGTGTATCGCGTTGATGAGCGAGCTTTCGTATTGCATGTGGATAAATATTGGTGTGAAAGTTGCTGCTTAACATGTCTGGACACGGATATGAATACCTCATCGAATGCGTCAAATGAGAAGTCGAGATTTTATTGAAATGCTTTTGAATGACTTTGAAAACGAGAATATTGGTCCAATTGACTTTATAAAATATGAAGTTGAACAATTTCAATCAGGCTACATGACTGCTAATATGACATAAGTTGTGTGAAAAATGGCATATCAATAGACAACATCATAAATTATCTAGTTAGCTCTGCTTTTCAAAAAATTTCATATGCAGTATCGTGATCCAAGTATCTATTATGGTTATGATCCATTGTTGAAAAACCATAATAGATACTTGGATCACGGTACTGCATATGAAATTTTTTGAAAAGCAGAGCTAACTAGATAATTATCTATTATGGTCATGATCCATTGTTGAAAAACCACAATAGATACTTGGATCACGGTACTGCTTATGAAATTTTTTGAAAAGCAGAGCTAACTAGATAATTTATGATGTTGTCTATTGGCAAATACAAACCGAGCTTGGTGACGCTCGCTCCGCTTTCTTAATAACCCGACACACACTAAGGAAATGGAATTACAACTCTGTCTCTGTAGTGGCCGTGCTCTATTCTATCGGAGGTATACAATGGCGCTTGTTCAAGACGGAGTGATGCTGCGAGCTCTGTCAATATTCTCTTGGCGGAGATTCTGATGACTCATCGCGGTGTTTGTGACCCGATGTTTGTGTTCAGAAGTCAAGATATTTGCTTGCCAAGATATTTGCCTAATTACTCAGAGTGTAAGCTAATTTATCCGTTGTAAATAACAAAGCTGGATGAAATATTAAGACTGCTGGGTAGTGAGTTTGACATTGAAGAGTTTTTTAATCGATTTTATTAATATCTTTTACCAATGTAATTGTTGACAAAATAAGGCTTTGTACGAGTATTCAGAACAATTCAATGAAAATTATTCCATAGCTTGTAATGGTGTATTCGATTTACTTTGTCCTACATACGTTTAGTGCCCGAAAATTAGTAATATTATGGAACTAAACATCTGTTGGACAAAATAAAACTAATAACTTATTCCAAACTATGACATTTTTTCATTGAACTGTTCTGAATACTCGTACAAAGCCCTATTTTGATATCAATTACACTAGTAAAAGATATTGATAAAAATTGATTAAAAAACTCTTCAAAGTTTTTCCATAGTTCCATCATTTCGATTTTATTATTTTATTTCGATTAAATTATCAGATCCATCAGTTAGGGTTGTGTTCACGCGATGTCATCTTTTATCTCGATTTGTGGAAAAAGTTATCAAAATAAATCTGTATCTTAGAGGCAGAAGTACATTTCAATGATTCTTGAAGTGAACGTAACAACTAATGTATCTACCTTCGTTCAATCTTATTTGTAATAGTGACACCAGCTTTTCTGAAAAGAAACTTTTATATAACTATATTTGCGGACTTCAGTCAATTTGGAACTGAGGGTGGTGATATGATATAAATGTGTGCAACTGAAAATCGAGAAGAAGGACTTTTAACCTTTCAAGTACTTCTAGGATAGGTACAGAAACTATATTTCTACTGTTCACTGATCAAAACATTCAAGAAGCATGAACAGAGAAATATAAAATAAATATCACATGCACTGTGAGCAAATTGTTACACAATTCAATGTAACTTTTCTGAGTATAAGAAAGAAAATGATAGCAATGCAACTCTGCTTTGGCTTTACGGTCACTGATTTCACATTTGTACTCGAGTATCGACAATATCACTGTCTGGGTTCGTATTTGTTAAACAAACATCATTCTAGTGTCTGACTATTGAACGTCTACAACAAACAGCAATCTGGAAACATTCCATGAAATAATGATTGATTACGTCGGGAGTGATTACATACACGCAATGCGGTTGAGAGGTTTTTCAATCCAGACACTAAAAATAAATCGAGTCTAGAACAGTATTTCTTCTGCAGAGTCAGATATGATGGAAATTCAATGGAGGGTTATTTCCCAAACGCAGCCCGCAATACATAAATGCTTTGCGGGCTGCACTTAGGAGTAATACTGGACCTCCGCTTAATTTTATACTATTAGTGGCGATTATTGTTGATATCCACAATATATTCAGAAAAATGGCTTTACTATTTTATGCTGTACATAAACAAGATTCTAGCTTAACGTTTTTCAAAGCTCCAAAACTCCAAAGCTCGACATTTTGCGCACTTAAATCTACGAGAAATGGTGTCTATTACAAATACCACCGCGAATCAAATCAATTAACCGAACTGATCCAATAAATCGATGATGAAACAATCTGGCAACCTCTCTCAGCAGTCAGGTCTCGCTGTTCATTGGTCGGATGAATTAGTGAATGAAGCTCGCGAGTAAGCGAGGCGACCGCAGCGCGAGAAGACTTAATTGCGACTCAATTCAGAGAAGAGCCGCCGTGACTGCCACGGGCGAGGTAAACAACTTGAAGCAAACAATGACGTCATGTGTGTCACGTGATGTTTCAACAACGTTAGGCACGTGGGATAGGAGAGTCACGTGTGAGGGTAGTAGAATGTGAGCCTTGCTGGCACACTTTGGCAAAAGTTTAAGTAGAATGTGGGTCTCGCTGGCACGGTGATATTGTTACAAATAACAGGTAGAATGGGGGCCTTGCTGGCATATAGTGGCCAGAATATATTCTTTTCTAATAATAACAAGTAGAAAGAGAGGTAAATTGTAGCAGACATTGAAATTATTTAATAATATAATCGTCATTTATATTAAATCCAAATCTGAAAATGGTTAAAATCTGAAGTCTCGTCAAAAAGTTTTTTTTTATCTCGGCCTTCTTACTAAACATTTTACTTTTGAAAAACTTATAAAAATACTGAAAATCTCATACCTAAATTGTTTTTCATTTGTAATAAATTGGTTCTTCTCCCGTGGGGCACTTAACATTATGAGTATTAAATATTTTGAATGTACCCTTTTAATGATGGAATTGCTCTTTTTATAAAGATCTAACTTACCCACCCTTGACCTGAGTATATTAGTGTGAAAGCTTTCGACTGTTCTTGAAGTGTCTGCAGAAGAGGCGATGGGAACCTTCACAAAGGTATTCCGTTTTCTTCTTATTTGCTTTCATCTTGTTTTGGATTATCACTTAGAGTGCTTCTCTATATAAGTATCTTCGAGAAAGAGAAACTGTTTGCTTTCTTGCGTCTGAAATTCTTCTCAATTCTATCTTGGATCTAACCACAATGCATTCAACCACGTATCAAGTTGTATTTCTTTTAGTGCGGAGGATAAGCATAAAAACATTTCAAATAGTGAAACTCTATTGCCCTTTTGCACACTTGTAGCTAACATATAAACAATTAAAAAACCGCTCAGACCCAAGCTGGCAAATCACCCCCCTCCCTGCTATGACGTTTTCAAAATGGCGGCTACATTAAATCATATCTCCTGAACGAAGGCTCGTAGAGTGATGCGGTTGACGGCAAACGATTCAGGACCTTTTATTTAGTTCATAAAAAAATTGCATTACTAAGCGATTTTAGTAGAAAAATGGCGGCATTGAAAAAACTGATTTTTTAATATTTTTCTGATTAAATTTTACATACCAAACCAAACTTCAAGAAATATTTTTTTTATTATTATGTAGTGATATCTTGGTGTAATCCATGAAGTTTATTTGTTATGCTGTCTTTATTTCCAAAATGGTGCCCGATATAAAAAAAACTCAAACAAAATATTTATTTCCTCCGGAACCAAAAGATGTAGAGCATTTCCGTTTTCGGAAATTAATAGAAAATCATTATCTTATTATAAAAAGTAATTTTTGGAAGAAATATTTAAAAAATGGCGTCAAACGAAATTATCGTTTTTTCGGGTTTTCAATTATTTTAACTAGGACAACGTGCAAAGAGAGCAAAACGAACTATCGGAAATTGTTATTCATAGTTTACTGGATGATACCAAAAAGTTTGGTTGTTCTGAAATTCCTAGTTTAAAAATGGCGGCCAATTGAAGTTGAGGACATGTTTCACATCATCTCTTTAAAAGTATTGCACTTAGAACAGTGCGGTTGACGCCATTCGATTCTGGATCAAAAGTTTAGTTTGGATTAAAATTTAGTAGTTTGCGTCTGCATTTTCAGTTTGTATCTGCTTTTTGGTAGTAAATTGCATGTTATTTAGCGTATAAACATTCAAGGTTTCAAGAGGTTTATATGTCTTTCTAGACTAGCGATATGAGCACGGTCTTCTAAAATTTACAGAAATTTGTAAATAAATGCGAATTTCTAGAAGACCGTTTTTCCATAGCAGCAGATTTAGACATGAGATATTTCACTTTTCATGAGCAAATAAGTCGAAAGGGTGCAGTAATCAAGTGATCCACTCATTGCTCGATAAAACATATTGTATATTTAGGTATTGTACTATATTTACTGTCATATTCCATTTGTTAATTAGTGTTAAGTTTATATTATGTATTCCTTGCCACCTGTAACTGTACTATTTGCAAGATGTAATAAATAAATTGAATTGAATTGAACATACACGAACATACACGAAACAAACAATGGCAACTGATGCTTAACATATCGGGGTCTCAAATAAATCCATCAGTGGAAAATGAGCTTAATAACCGTTAAATGTCGTGTTCCTTACGGTCGCAATGTTTAATTTCAGAAAACTAATAACTAGAAGAACACCAAGAAACACCATACGAATCATCTGAACTTTTTATACTATGATACGAATAGAGATCATCAACATATTTTTTCAAATTATGTATGTGATTTAGTAGGTTCTTAATTAAATATGTAAAAAATATGCCAAATAACATGCAATAAAACAGTCAAACAGGGATGAAAAAAACAAAAAACAGACCAATTTTTTTTAACTAAATTTTTGATCAAGAATCGAATGGCGTCAACCGCACTGTTCTAAGTACAATACTTTTTAAGATATGATATGACACGTGTCCTCAACTTCAATTGGCCGCCATTTTTAAACTAGGAATTTCAGATCAACCAAACTTTTGGTATCATCCAGTAAACTATGAATAACAATTTCCGATAGTTCGTTTTGCTCTCTTTGCACGTTGTCCTAGTTAAAATAATTGATAACCCGAAAAAACGATAATTTCGTTTGACGCCATTTTTTAAATATGTCTTCCAAAAATTACTTTTTATAATAAGATAATGATTTTCTATTAACTTCCGAAAACGGAAATGCTCTACATCTTTTGGTTCCGGAGGAAATAAATATTTTGTTTGAGATTTTTTTTAAATCGGCCACCATTTTGGAAATAAAGACAGCATAACAAATAAACTTCATGGATTACACCAAGATATCACTACATAATAATAAAAAAAATATTTCTTGAAGTTTGGTTTGGTATGTAAATTTTAATCAGAAAAATATGAAAAAATCAGTTTTTTCAATGCCGACATTTTTCTACTAAAATCGCTTAGTAATGCAATTTTTTATGAACTAAATAAAAGGTCCTGAATCGTTTGCCGTCAACCGCATCACTCTACGAGCCTTCGTTCAGGAGATATGATTTAATGTAGCCGCCATTTTGAAAACGTCATAGCAGGGAGGGGGGTGATTTGCCAGCTTGGGTCTGAGCGGTTTTTTAATTGTTTATATGTTAGCTACAAGTGTGCAAAAGGGCAATAGAGTTTCACTATTTGAAATGTTTTGCCATTATATAGAGCTAAACCACCTCACTATAGTGAGGGCTGTTAGCACATAAAATTGGCAGAATAGTGCAAAATGTGATACTAATTTTTCCTTTGGCAGTTTTATAGGAAATTTTCTGCTCTTTCATAATTTCGATATCCTCAAAAAATCGGACGGCCATTTTGGCCTCCAGGGCTGTCCAAAGTGCCAAAAAGTGTGTATTTCAGTATAATTATAAAACTTTCGTCAATTTATTGTTCCTGTATAATAAACAATGTGTCAGGAACGTACGACAAAAAAAATAAAATTCTAAGTCTAACCAAAGTGGTATTTATTCAAGAAATTAAATATGTCGGCGGATAAGCTCTAAAATGCCAGTAACTTTCAAGGAAATCGTTTTTCAACGCGACAGTTGCTTATGTAGGTTCATATTATGGACCTTTATCTTAAATATTGATGAATCACGAAATTGACCCTTTGGGGGGTGGGGGGTGTAGACCTAAAGGTTTCGATGTGAGTACAATAGCCCATACTAGCTAGAGAAAATTGGTTCCTTGCATATACTAATGAAACTGTGCTCTGTTCGAAAAAAATCACGAGATCTCAATATTATGTCGCCACCTTGAATGACACGCGTTTATATTTCGTTATTTTGCGCTCAGCAGTTGAAAAATACTGATAAATTAGCCATTTTGGTCATCCTTTGTTCACTGCAAAGTTCAAGTCACCGCCTCCTGAACTAAATTTTACATGCTAAAATACTTATCTTGGGACGTTTCATCAACACACAAATGAAGTTTTAGGGAGAACGGTTAGAGATACAGAGAATATGCAAATTACAAATTAAATTATTGGATTTAGGGCTATATTTTTTGTCAAATAAACTTTTTCGTAGTGCTTAAAAAACTTGCTTAATTTTACAAAAAATAAAAATGAAACATTTTTTATCCAAGATGGCGGCATAGTTTTGAGTTCTCGTATTTTTTTTTGAAGAGAGCATATTTTTTTTAGTATGTGGAAGCAATCAATTTTTTCTAGCTAGTATGGGCTATTGTACAGATATCGAAACCTTTAGGCCTTCACCCCCCACCCCCCAAAAGGTCAATTTCGTGACCCATCGATTTTTAAGTTAAAAGTCCATAATATGAACCTACATGAGCAACTGCAACCTTGAAACACAAATTCCCTGAAAATGGCGGTCATTTTAGAGCTTGCCCGCCGACATATTTAATTTCTTGAATAAATACAACTTTGGTTAGACTAAATTTTTATATTTTTTTATCGTACGTTCCTGACACATCGTTTAATATATAGGAACAATAAATTGACAAAAGTATTTTTATTTCACTGAAATACACACTTTTTGGCACTTTGGACAGCCCTGGAGCCCAAAATGGCCGCCCGATTTTTTGAGGATATCGAAATTATGAATGAACGGAAAATTTCCTATAAGACTGCCAAAGGAAAAATTAGTATCACATTTTGCACTAATTTTGTGCTAACATCCCTCACTACTATTTAAACAACGAACGAAATATTAAAATAATATGTTTAGGTTTTTAAATATTCAGTACAATAACTTTTCATTTCAATAAAAATGGCTCCTGCATACATGCACGTTTAAGGTAGATTTCTAGCGATTTTGAATGCAATACGAAAGTATTTTTTTTAATATGGGTTTGGTTATGAACAAATCAAGTCTTTTCAATGATGCCGATTTGTCAGGAATTACTATGTTATTCCTACGCTATGTTAGGATTCCTATGGCAGGAATTTCATATTTACGTACATTAAGATACAATCAGAAGTTGTATATAAGGGTCATGAAGAAATAAAAATGTTAATATAAATATCTAAATAAATAAATAAATGTTGAAATCAGTCTATTGACGGCAAACAATTTTAACAAACACAAATGCAGATAAAACAAATGTACTATACATTGTTAAATTAAATTGTTAATGTTGTTCTAAAACGTGCAAATGAACTATTTTTATGTTGCCTGTTTTGTTTGATTGTAGCTTTTCGTGATGCAGGAGATTTATGACTGTAGTTATTAGTGTGGAGTGTTTTGATTTTCATGATCACTATAATCTCCAACATAGAAGGACTTCACAAGTGGATGAAACCATGATTTAAAAATACAATTATAATATTCAATATAAATATTACTAACAATAAGCTAAGAAAATACAACAGCTTCACTTTGAACGACGAGATTTTCAAACTGAAACATTATTTAGTAGCTTGAAAACAGCGTTGAATCAACAAAATGTACAATATCGAATGAAGACGAGACAATTGCCTCACCCACACACAACAAAACATTCCGCCTCACCAAACATTCGAAATCCTCCACAAGAGAAGTTTTCACTCAACCGTCTTGTCAGTAAAAATACTCTGGAAAATAGATATTTCGTCGGCCGCCATCTGCTACTCCAGTCCGCGATCTTTCGACTCAAATCAAGACAGACATCTCCGGACATTTTCCCTGGACAAGCGCGCGGAAAAGCTACAAAGAATAATAAACTATGGAAGAGTTTGAGTCTTCCCTCTTCAAGTTTGCCACCGCTGTTTAGTTGGCGGGCTGTTGGGTGGGTTCAGAAAGTTTAATACTGCTAGCAGTGAGCGGTTCGGAGCGGAGCGAACGAGCTGCATACATAATTCAGACGCTCGACTCTACTTGAGTGAATGGCAATGCTGGTGGTTGGGTTTTAAAACGGCATCGGCCAGGTGCGTGGGCGATCTCCTCTCTCGCTCCCTCTTCTCTATGACAGTAGGGCACTAGTTTATTCACTGGTTATTACTTCCCCCGTGCGGCGAGCTGAGCACCCTCCCGGGTCTCTTCACCCCCGCCACCTCCTCCAACCCCCCTCCCCCACCCACGGACACGTCAAGGGGTACGTGCGGCGAGGCGTTGAATCAAATCACGCAGGGTTTTTGTGGTTTGGTTGAAGTGTCTTTGTTTCTTGGGCTTTTTTTGAAATGAAAAGGAACGTTTTTCAGGAAATATGGAATGAAATGGGTTGAGTTAGGTGATACTCGGCCTGTTTGCTTGCACTTCACAGGAATGAGTTTGATTCAAGTTATCACTAAATGTTGACGTATCATTAAATTATTATTATCTTTACCTCATGTTTCTGTTTTTTTTTCCAAGTAATTGGCAATATTAAAAGATACACAATTTACTGTATGAAAAACAACACTGCAGGGATTCAATTTCAAACAGAACCCTTGTTGTTATTTCACTACAGCTTCCACAAAAGAATAATGTGTTCAGATAGTTTAAAAATAAATCGGCCACGAATATAATAAGAAAAAAATAAAAATGCTACAAGAGAAACTCGTCTTTATGTGTTACTAAATTTTGGATATACGATATGTTATCGTACATGCTGACGTTTTATTTCAGGATTACATTTATTGATCTTTTCACATTGAAATATGCGACAAATTGACAAAATTTATGGCACAAAACTTATAGATCTCAATGAGGTATAGACTTTGAATACACTGAACTGCAACGACAACTTGTAGCTTCAATTACAAACGGTTTAAAAACTGAGTTTTACCCCCATACTGAAGCGTCACGATGGTGGTTGAATTATGAATTAATATGAAAATAAATAAATATTAATTATGAATTTAATTGTACATCACTATTTAAAACGATAAAATACTTCGTTTTAACATGGTTATATCATGGTAATAGAGTTATTGGGAGTTATAATATTTTACCGGCATCAGTTATGCCGGAATAAGGCTTAAAACATTTTGTAAATACAGCTGAATACAGCTGAATACAGTTGACCATCGACAGATCATTTGTGTTTGTTGAAAGTTCGTATTTACATAAAGTTAACACAATATTATTAGTTTTAAATTTGCAACAATACTGTGTTTTCTTATAAATACCAACTCAGAGATTAACTTTGTTATTGCTTGTAAACAGTAACTGAATAAAATTCAGAGCCTATAAAAACATTAGTCTTCCCGTGAATTATTTATCTGTAGAGAAAACGTAAAATTGATGGTTAATAAATAAAACTTTGCTCTGGAAAAGAGCTTATAGACATTTTATCGCGTGGGCACTATTCAGTAATGGTTGCCCGAACCGTGTTACATTTATAATTTATATCCTCGGCGAAATCAAATTCAGTGCGTTTTTAAGCCTCTTACGGCGACCACAAACTTTGTGCGTCAACTTTTATACCTCGACTAAAAATGAATGCAAATACGTCCTTTCAGAGAAAGTTATTAACACTATTTGCTTAGGTATATACTCTCGAGTACATGACATTAAAGTCGACTGGATTTGCTCAGGGGCTTCAGCCCCCCCCCCCCCCCCCCCCCCCACCACAAGCCGTCTGAGTACTTGCTCATCCAATTCCAGGCAAATTATATGTAAATATATTTAAAGCCGGACTGAAAATTCCAATTAATTAATAAGAAGATTAAATAGATATGAGTTTCTGAGACTTTGCTCTTTGAAGATTCCACTTTCGAGTTATAATTTCATACTCTGGGTTTTGAATATTCGATAAAGCCGACAAAGAAAGGAGAAATTTGAATCAAATTCGAGTGAAATTCGCAGTGTTGGGTTTGTTTTGATTGAATTAAATTGCAAATCTGTTTCGTGTGTTCGAAGATAAAATGGTGATCCGACTCAAGGATATCTGAAACGTTGTTTTAATAAGCTGTTTGAACAGGATTTACAGGAATGTAAATTGTAGGCTTATTTGTGATTGGCATCGACTTAATTTCCAACGTAGATAAACCCTATAAACAATTAAAATATTGCTTCCAGCACAAATATAAATACGTTTGAGGTAGCATCAGATACAATAATAAAAGAGTCTAGAATCAAGATACAACATTGAGCCAAACTTTTATATAATAAATTCAATTCGTTTTAATTTAATATTTGGAAAAGTGAGAGCTTTGAGGATATATGTGGAGAGAACTAAGCTTGATAATGGTATCAACGAAGACGAGGGCAATGAATAGGAGAAGTAGAATTGTGAAAAGAGGGAAGGACAGGAGGCCGATGGTAATAGAATCTGGGAAGACTTTAAGTAGAAAAGACCATGGAATGATTTACAGTTTTATGGTTTTAGAGAGAAAAAAGATGAAGTAGGAGAAGATTCTCCAGCTTTTTCCAAATTTAATTTAGTTGCGTTTGATATCCATACAGATCTCATATTCAGATCTGTTATTGTTACCAATAGTAGTAAATACAGGGAATGTATATATCTGCATAAAGACAGTAGGTTATATGATTTGAGAGCATGAGTGTACAGTAACTTCGTCGCGCTCCCACTTGACGTGTTGAACTTTGCCGCTGAGTGGCAGATGAGTCGCTCGGTTGTCTGCACAACAAGCAGCTTGACGGCTGCGGTGCACATTCCCTGTCATCGGGGAGGAACTATTGATTGGCATTTACCGACGAGGAAACTCCTTCATTAGGGAGGATGCTTAGAACTTAAGATATTTCAGAAGACGGGAGCGTTAACTGTGCGTGTTTAGGACAACAGTTTTACCAGATTACTAATTGAATGTCTTCCTGGGGAACTTTGCTAGAACTTCTCCATTGTTCTCAAGTGTGAGTGCAATTAGTGTTAAGTCTTACCGAAATGCGAACACCAACATGACGTTATCCACACAAAACACATTAAAATATCCGTTCTACTTTCACAGAAAGTGTCCATAATCACAGCAAATACCTTACACAAAGGATTTTAAAAAATGTCGAAACGAGCAAAACCAGAGACAATTTTAGTAAATTTTCACTAAAATTAACATAATAACGGATGTAAAACAAAAGAAATTATATCAATAATAAATACAATAAAGCACTTACAATGTAACAAAAATACTTTGACATTGCATGTTGTTCATATGACCAAGATTTCAGCACTAATCAGTAATCACTCAACTTTTGTACCTCCTTGTAAATTGTGTTAAGTATTTCTTTACCCTCTCTATAAGCGTAGGTAAATAAAATCACACGCCTAGTCAAGTTCCTTTCATCCAAACTCCATCCACACTTTACTCCCTCATTAATCCACTGCATTTTTAACTCCATTACCCGTCAAAATCCAAAGCTCATGCGAAAACATCACCTAAACCCGCTGTCTTCCACATAATCATGTCAATATGAAAATTTCACCGAAAGTCCTTTAATCTCTCGGCTCCTGTACGAGCTTAATACATTGAATTATAGATGAGCTTTTCTCATTGCTCCCATAATCTTACACCAGCCTACATATTGCGGCTGCTAACCAAGGTCTGTATAGTGCGAGAAGAGCTTAGCGGTCAGAGCTCTTAGAGGGGCTGTCAATGATAACCCAGCTGGGCTAATTGCAGCCTGGATTAGACGACAAAACACTTGGATTAAAGTAGACGGGGTTAGCGGGAAATGTGGATGTTATAGAAAAGTGGGGAACAACTGAAATTTATATTTAGACTGTTAAAGCGTCATTGTTTTATCTCGGTGGCTGTCTATGTTGGTTATCTATAAAAATTATAATTTTATTTCATATAATGTTTGCTTTATTCGATGAAAGTGCCGTGCAAGCTAAACGCAACCCGCAAAATACATGTGTACAGAGGGATGCATAACCATTTAAAAAAGTGAATTGATATAGGCATGATTTTTAAATCTGGAATTGGTATCATTACTAGGTAATATACACCTATAGATATAGAATATACACCTATACACCTTATCTATTTTAAATAATATGGACATAACTGAGAATATTCTTTTGTTCTACTAAACGAATGTAATTTTGGGTAATCCCTTTATGCGTCTTCCATCTGTGAAGTCAGGTACAAAGCTGCCTGTATCATCCAATAATATATTTGTTGGCAATGTTATCGTTCCTCGAGATTGGATGCTGCAACATCAAAACCGATTCATTATTGCCGTTGCGATGGCAACCGATCTTGTCAACTCTATTATGTGGAACCGATGACCTCATTAGTTTCGACTCGGCTGTCTCACGGCATGGAAGAAATGAGATGGAAAGAAAGTAAAGAAAACCGTTCATTGGACCGACGAGGGTCACTTCATTTATACAATTCGGTATCTTACATGACGAAGTCCATTCAATGATTCAGAGCTCAAAACCCAATAATTTTGCTTTCTTCGAATCTTATGGTGTTACATGTCAATTTGACAGATGGTACTTCAATATTACTGTAGGTATCTTTGTACTGAAAACTATTAACATGATGAAGTTTGATTTCATTTTGGGTTTGCGTTTTCGTTTTTTTTTAATCACAAGTCCAGAAACCGATCATGGCAGACTTGTGATTGTCGGAAACGCAAAAAGCAAGAAATGTTCTATGTGGCCACGGCATAAGATACAGCATTTATTTCACATTTATAGGTTGTTCAAATGAAGATACTCGAAAATAAAACACTCCACTAATGCGTTTTATCTACAAAACAAGACTCATCAGAACCAGTTATCGTCATAATAAAATATTTAATGTGTCAAAAGTTACACGAACATTTTGTGTACAAAGATTCTTTACATTACTCTGATGTCGTCTCTAGCGCATCTTTCAGAACAACATCATTAAAATATGAAATGCAACTGGCACAAACAAGTAAATAACCTCATTTGTCTGACATTGTGCTCAACTAATGTTCTGTTTTGCTGTTGTCTCTAGTGCATTATCACATTCATTCGTCACCGCTAATTTCCCTTCCCTGCTGAGAGCCAAAACGCTTGACACGCTTGGCAATGTCAACGCGGATGACACAAGCAGTTAGCCTACATTCTTGCTGTTTCCTGGAATACGGGAATTATGTTGATGCGATTAAATTGTCGGGAACAATGAGGACTTTATGAAGGAATGTAATCATATTTCAGGGACTCGACGAGGGGTTGTAGAAATGTAATAATTATCTCACAGTTACTTTTAAAAATAATTATTTTTGCGTACCTGGAGGGACATATTGTAGAGCGGGTAAAATATTGAGAAAATAATAAAATTTAGTTTGTAAAACGTACACTGAAACCAATTAAAAACGGTACTTTGCACAAAACGGATTGGCTTCTGGTCAGGTTCCTTGACAATAAATCCTTGTTATTATCAATGAAATCAGAGCTCACCTACTAGAGTTATATAATGTATTAGCACAGACTTCATAGGATGATGCTATCAAACCTTATCAGACAATCATTTTCTTTCGAGGTACCGTTTATTATTTGTTCGAGTGTTTATCTCGTGATGAAACCTCCACCTGAGCAGGTTAAATATTGAGAAATTAATAAAATATAGTTTGTGAAACATTCCAAGTGATAGTAACTAAAGTGAAGTGAATTAATTAACTTTGCGCTCCGTACGCGAGTGTCGCCATTTTCTTTTTCCGTAATCGTCTATCCATTTCTATGCCTTAAGCCCCATTTACACGGCAATTGCTTGAACAACTTCTGCGTCACATTCCTATTTTTCATTCAATTTTGCATTTACACGACGCAACTTTCTGTCACAGAACTTAAAACATGTTCTAATTTCCATTCAAGAAGTGTGACACAGAAGTGTGGCACAGAAGTTATACAAGAAATTGCACCGTGTAAATTGGGCTTTAGGGTTGAAAGCCACATGCTCAAGAAGAATTGCGTTCTCAAGTTGACATTTGCGATATCTAATATATTTATGGATGGAATTCAGTAGACTATGCGTACTTGAGTCGATAAATCTGGAAATTATTTTGAGCATAAGGTCAGTAACCGTCAAAACTTTGTTACATTTGTATGCTATATTTTTATAACTGACGATAAACAAATTCAGTATTTCAATAAAAACAACAATTATTTTAGCAGTAGGTCCTCGCCATAAAAATTATACTAGTGCTTGGAAGACACAATGAAACGAAGACGTCATCTCATATTTATAACGCCATCATGTTTCTTCGCGTCTTTAAAGATAAGCAACTCACATCTTTATGCACCTTCACATAAGCCATATAGGTAACTTTTCTTCTTAGCATTCAAAGAGGATCTTCTGTTTTGTTAAAGCGTTTCAATTTTCTTTCATCTTCTCTTCCTCAAAGGATATTTATAATAAAATATTAACGACGAAGTGCCCCTGTGTGCGAGTAAGATCACATTATCATCTGTTAAAAGTTTTAAATACTTGTGAGCCGCCTTTTGTCTGAAATTCTCATGAACTATCTTCGTGTACTTTCTTACCTTCGATGAAACTCAGGTGTGTGTTCTATAAATTAAGCTAATGGTTAGGTTTTAGAATTAAATTTCGCAAAAGCGGGTTCACTTATGATTAAATATCACATACGATATGATCAGTTTCAGTGTACTTTCATTTTCATTTCACATTTCATTTACATATACTCATTTTCAGTATAAAAACAACTGGCGAATATATCTTGAATGATCTAAAATGAATTCAAACCCCAAACAATTTGTTTTATAAATTACATTTATCTTTACTTAGTTCTATTTAAGTACTACAATTTAGTACACAGAAAGAAGGAAATAAACATATGTGAATTGACTTCAGTTATTGAGGTAAATATGCTTCTTAAAATGTTTACTTTGTCAAAAACCCACTTAGAGTCCGGTTAACCTTAATGGATGAGCTTTGTGCTTTTAAGTGTACTTTGGCAAACCTATAGGCTTTTAAACAAATATATTCTCTTAGAGGTAGAACCCTTTTCTGTGTATTCTATTCTATATCTCTCTTGAATTGTTACAAAGTATAAAAACAAACCTAAAAAGCTGATTCAAGTTTTGTTTCATAAACTTGTTAAAAACTGTAATTGAAATGATTTACTTCATTTTCTTGCTCCAAGAGCTTATTAAAGTAAGCTCCTACTTTCATCTGGGAACATAATAAGAACACGGTGAGCTACATGCTCATGAATCTTTGTTAAAAGCGAATAAAACGCAGTTCTGTGATTTACTTCTCCTCCCGCTGGTTTCTGTGCGAGACAGATTTCATGAGAGCTGTTCCCAACAGAATGCGGCACAATCGTTCAGGATGTATGGCTGATGCTGGAGATAAAATCCTTGTGACGCTTTCAAAGCTGTTTCCGAGAACAAGGGGGCAGAGGATTGGTTATTACTTGACTGATTTTGAGTCGCAACCGGATTAAAATTAGCGGAGACAAAAACGTATTAAAGATGTTACAAACATATTTTTACAAAGACTCCATCTGGAAGAAAAATTGTTCATCGAATGCTTGGTTTAGATGAAGATCAAGTTTTTGAATGAAGACTATGGAGATAAATGTTTAACTACCTGAACATGTTTCAATAATGTTTTTCTCGTAACATTATTCAGGTTTTGTCGTTTTACTTGGTTGTATTGCAGCTGTGTAAATATGTAAATTATGTCTGTATCTTGAGTTTCAGTCTTGTGGGAAATGGTTAAAACAATATTTTCTCTATTACATTATTATCAAACTGCAATATGATGATTTTAAAACGTAAACATGTAACGATCATGATATTAGGCGATTAGATGCTGATGAGTCAAAGTGATTCACAATAATAATATTGTTTGTTAATAAACATTCACAACAATGATTAACTTGTATGTGTAATCTATGACTTAGCTTACCAAATAGAACCGCAATGTTTTCGTCAGATAACTCAGATTATTAATCTTATTGTAATTTACATCCTTTAATAATGAGATATACGTATTATGCGAATCCCCTTCAAAAGCTAGACAAGGAAACAATGTAAAGATTGTTTAATGTGATTTCATTGTTTTGTGATAATACGAATCACAATCTAATATAGCGTTCAGCAAGGATATTAATTTAGTTTGTACTTTTGAATATAAATTGCTTTTGTGAATAATTATTACCATGATTTCAAAGTCAAATCGTATTATATCAAAGACACGGAACTTTTAAAAAACAATTTCATCCACTTTTCTCTGCGAGTAGTTCTGCTTTTGCAGCGCAATCATCTCTGAAGAAAAGGCTGGAGGAAATAAGAGTGATAACAAATCGCTTGAGCGAGAGAATATAATTGCCAGGATTCACTTAGAGCCCGGGCAATGAAAGATCCCGCTGGGGACAGTGTAGAAGACAGCTGTTATCACTGATCATCAGATCGCGAGCTCTAGCAGTGATATCTTCAGATATTGTCCGTGGTGAAACAGAGAAATAAGTACTTACATGTTTCCGAAAATTAAATAGAAGAGTTTATGGCTTTTTTTATTCACTAAGAGCAGATACTAATACAAAAACTTGTCATTTTATAATGGGCAATTTGTTTGTTTGTTTGTATATTTATTGACTTATTTATGTATTTATTTATTTGTTTATTTATTTATTTATTTGTTTGTTTGTTTGTTTGTTTGTTTGTAATTGTGTTATTTGAGATGATTGACAGTTCCTTTTTGACACAATTTAACATTCGCATAGGCCATAAGTTTCCTATTATTTTTGATCGCAATACTTTTCTTAGTTAATAATCGAAAATATCCTGTTATCCAAACAATTAGACATCACTAATTTATTATACTTATATAATTTTAAGAAAATTATGTCACAAAGACTAATTTTGACGTTCATTTATTACATAATTGTCTATTTGTAACTTAGCATCGCTTGTCCGTGTTTTGACAATTGTTTCTATACATGAGTTCGTAACTTTATGACCGTAACTAACGCTATTATTACGCAGCCTCTTTACTTCTGGACCCTTATTAAATATTCATTTTAGGTTTGACTTCCGTTGGGACTAGCATTGTTCTCCGAGTCCAAGGCCAGTCCTGCAATGTCATTTGTGCAGCTAGAACAGAACCGTATTAGCTATTTGAGTTACTAGATAAGGGCCCTGATATCCAGAAACTATATAGGTAAGCATCTACAGAATATTGTGATATTTCATGCTTATAAACACTAATCTGCCCCCAAAAAACTCAAAATATGGATTTTACAAATGGTAGCATATGTGGGATTTTGTTTCAACTTTTTCTTTAGTATATAACGTGAGAGTAACTACGTGAAAGAAAAAGTATACTCAATTTAACACAAATCTGTCAAAGCGCAAAATATTAATTTTACAAGTGGTGACAGATGTGAGATTTTATATTTTAACATTTTCTTTAGTGTATAACTTGAGAGTTACTACGTGAGAGAAATAGTAAACTCCATTTTACACAAATCTGTCAAAGAACAAAATATTAACTTTACAAATGTTGACAGATGGTGGAATTCATATTTTAATATCATCTGTAGTGTATAACCTGAGAGTTGCTACTTGTTCTAACATTTTGAATTTTGTAATTGTACTGGCTGTCTTGCAACTCTCCCCGCTGACTGTAGCCAATTAGCCTTGGCGCTTGCACTCCTCGCGCGATGAAACCGAGGTGGCGTATGTCTGCAAGATTATACACACATTTATTATCCCAGCACGGAGAGAGAGAGAGAGAGAGAAGAAAGTCTTATTAAGGCGGTGGATGAGGCAGAAAAATAATTACTATTCCTTTCTTAGCATTGAGATAATGCGAAGTCGAGTGAAATCCCGACAAGATGCAGTCGAGAGAAATGAAGAGATAGGATGGTGTTCAAAAACATCGGACGTCGATCGCTGTTACGAAAAGGAGCACCGAATGTTTTTGCTTATGTTGAAGGCTTCAGTTCGTTACCATACTCGTATAACGATGACTCCATAATGATATCATGGATGCTTTCGAAACCATCGAGTGATAGTTAGGCAGTGATAGAAATTGAAAGTAGTAACACTTTCGAAAGTACTTTAGTAAAGTACGCAAATGCAAAAAGTATATTGTCATATGTTTTAAAGAGTTGCCGATAATTGGTAAAATATTAGACGACTTGCTGACTTGTCAGATTGTCAATGTAACACATTGATAATATTTCGCTTGATAATGTTTGTTTTTGGAATAGAGTTCTGTTTTAAGGTTTTGGTTAGTCATATGAAATAAAACCAAAATGCATTGGTACCATTTTCATGATCCTCTTCAATTTAAATACAACTTGCTTGGATTGTCCTTTATACTCATGTACCTATCAGGAAGTTATAGTTTGATAGACTGCGTAAAACTTGTTGGCCAAGAATACTTAAAACGCTGGAAACATTACAATTCAAAAGTTTATACAACAACAGCATGAATCTGTATAATTAATTAATACAACACATTTTAGTAGCTCTACAAATGGTAGCAGATGTAGGATTTTAATGTAAAGATTTTATGTACTTTATAACTATATACCAACTAATAATTTTCTGACAGTGAGAGCTCTAAAATGCATATAAAACTGTAATAAAAGAGGAAAGAATTTAAAACCATGACAGAATCCATAAATAACTCTATCAATAACGTATTCAAAAAATCGTTTTTTCCCAACGTATTTGTCTCTAGGTACAAACAAACACTCTCCACGTCCTATCTACCTCGTTTGAAAAACACTCTGAGGGACGTGTGTGGGGCGGGGGCGGGCGGGGGGGAGGGGAGCACCGAGATCAGTGATGGTGTTTGCTCAATTGTTTCACCCTGGATAGCTATGTAAATCCTCCGTCGGGTTCGAACCGGGAGCGTGATCTCCATGCCAGCCGATGCAGAGAGCTCACTGCCGGGGATATTACAGACTGATTGCTTTCAATTCTCACAAGTGAACGTTCAGACACTCAAACGGTTTTATTTATTCTTGGCTGAGTGAATATTGTCGATTGATCTCTGCAGGATCGTATTACACATACCAAGGGTTAATTGCGGAGGTCCAAACGTTGCTTAGAAAGAGCTGAAAGATAACATGAATGTATTTCTAGAAAGATCGGAGAGTGACGAAGATAATCTCTCGCCAGGATGCGCCTAAATCGAAATGAAATGTTCGTAAGATAATGTACCGGGAGGCAGTGGATTAGATATTAAAAAGTCTGCCAAAATTTGTACAGTTCCGTACATGCACTTGCAAAAACGGCATAAGTAGTACTGTTGAAGTTTTCCATGGAGAACCAAAATGACAAAAATACGATTTGTTACGAGTCTTACACTTTTGAATACTAATCTTCATCATCATTCATCAAGAATTGAGCGGAGGAATAATCCTATCTAGTATGAAAACTGCCTGAATTGTACCACTATGTGGATGTTAGACACGTTTTAACCCTTATGCCCCAATAGTGTTTCTCCACATTCTATTGTGACTGGAGACACATTAGTATTATGCTGTAACCTCTTTTTAACGATTAAAGCACCGACCCTATATTTACTGTAATGCAATTCTTGTTCTGGAGTGTGTATAAATGGGTTTCTTTTCCTCTCGGAATGAACGAGTAAGATCTCCTTGGCTGGTTTTCTCGCTGCAAGTGAAGCAAGATCAGTGATAAAAATAACAAGTGGCCGCAAACTGCGTCGGAGTTACTCGAATAAAACCGATGGAAATCTTATTTAAAGTGACGTTTCGCGGGAAACTTGCTGCGTGGAAAAGTGGAAAGTTTTACTTCTCTCGGAGATCGTTTAAGAGGGTTTTTTCTTCTACCAGAATTTATTTAAAAGGAAGAAATTTGTTATCCCGGGCAACCTTTTTTTCCCCTGACAAGGCAACTATTGCAGGAAGATTCGGGACTGAATATGTTTTATTTCACAGTCTAAACGTCGTTTTAACCGAAACTGTTCAAAGTATTTTCTTTTCGCTCGTTATTAAAAGATCGTAGCATTCGCTATTACAAGACAATATGCCATTTTCTCAGTGTATTTGTATTTTTGTTTGGGTATGCAATGCATCAGTAACCATTCAACCAATTGATTCGAAATTATGCACACTCGTCATGTGAGCGGTACATGTATAGTTTTTGAACGAGATCCTGTGATTGGTTGAAAATTAAAAATGGAACCGTTTGACCAATCAACTTCAAATTTGGCATGGTCATTGAGCTTGGTAATTTTCAGCCTATAATCGGTCAAGAAATTGAGAAGTAATTGATTTTTTATTGACATATTTTGCTTGTTTTAAAATATTTGTTAAATTATCAAATTTATTTCAATTCCAATATCACTGCTACTTTGTCTTCATAGAGGCTACCAAGTCCTTTAAAGCAGCAAAAATAATCACAAGAATATTAGTTCGCATGCAATACGAAGGCTCGCTTATCAATGCGTTGCACAGAGAGTTTTTCTTCATGTTATGCAAACTTGCTCTACCTAGATGTCCTGCAGTCGCGTTACATTATGACTCCATCTTGAGTCCTCCATTGATCCATGTAACTCAGGTCTGATGGTCTGCTAACACACACAGTGTAATCCGGTAGGGAAAGCCGTCAAGTGTAATTGGGCGGTCGGTGAAGGTAGAACAAAATTATCCGCGAAGTTGAAACATCGTACAAAATGTATGTAAGTGGAAGCTGAAAGTGTATTGTTTTAATCCACTGGTCAGCACAGTTAGCGATATACTTTGTGATTTGGTAATACTGTGCTGGGGGGTAATCTCTTTTAATTGAACGAGCATTGCGAACGTTTCTAAGTGACTCTTTATCTGCTTTTTAGTGATTTTGTAGACCATTCCATGTCAACTAATCGGTGTCAAATTTTGAGCACACACTAATGCCATACGAGTGGTGACAAGTATAGTTTTTTGAACGAAATCCTGTGATTGGTTTGAAAATGAATAATGGTACTACTTGTTTTTTAATACAGATCTTGTGATGGAACGATTAAGACTCGTGATACCTGATTTAGCGTCACTTGAAAAGAAACCAATATGCATGTTATGCTGAATGGATCTATACTTTATTTATTTTTGGATCCAAGTTTTTTTATTTGGATTCTCAAATAATTTTATAATTTTATTTGAGATTATTAACTTGATGTTATTTTAAAGTTTTAACGTATTTTACATTAGAGTTAATCGATAACGCTGTTCCTTACCTTAAGAAATTTCAGGGATAAATACCAACATACAGATCACGCCTCGTAACCAACATTTTAATTACCTATTATCATCGCAGTCATTCACAGACACAAAATTACTGTTTGATAGAAGTTGAGGCCGACTATAGTTTAGTTCTCGCGTATCTCAGATAGTTAAATTCTTCTTCAACTCTTCAGAACTCATCAAGAAGATCTTTTCACCGCTTCAGAAATTCCTCGAGGATTATTATTAATCTAAAACAATTCCCTCCTTCGAGGATTGTACATTCAAATTCCGGTTCCAGCCGAGAGAAATGAGTCGAGCATCGCACGTGTTCGGGGAACCCATTTCATTACCCCCGAAATGTTGCTAATCTCTTTGACTTTGAACCCCGACGAATGATTTTCAGAGCATATCTTTCGACTCGACTTTCGAGGAGGTTTCCATTCGAGAATTGTCTGAGAAATTCACTGACTTTTAAGTGATTACGACGAAGAAGATTTAATGAAAGCAAGTCTGGGGACAATCTGAGTTTGATAATCATGATTAAAGTTACAATCTCACAGCCACATTGAATAAACGAAATATACCGTTAGAAATACAAAAATTAATCTTCTCGTTTGCATGAAATTTAAAACATTGATAGTCATAACTCAGAAAAAACTTAAAAACTAGGGAGATTAAAACTTATTTCTATGATGGAAAAATCATATCAAATTTCAAATTAGAAACTGGGGGCTTTTTGTATTCAATTATTTTTGCACGATGGACATTTTACATATTTTCCATATCAAGTAGGTACAAAAACCAATAAGAACCATATTATTATAATTATATTAATTCCTGTCATGTTAGTTCCAGCCCTGCACCTGAGAAGTAGAAGGTCCGAAGTCAATTTTCTTGATTTAGCTTTGTTATTTGGATGCATTACGTATTTGGACCCGGGGTGCCTCTATCGTGACGTCACTCCTACACTTCACGGGTTAATTTCTAATGATCAATCTTGCCATGTAAGTCCCGATCGCAACCTTGAAACTAAACGCCCAGGAAATTATCTCGAGCATTTAGATTCACGTATTTTCATTCATTTGGACTGGCGAAAGTATTTTACGAAAATCATGTCATGCAATAATAACGCAGGAAGGTATGTGGAAATCGGGGTGCCTAGATCTAATTCAGTATGCGAATGGAATCATGTTTTCAAGTCGATCCATTGCAGTTTTACTGACTTCAACAATTACAGCTTTATATTCAAGTATTCTCTACATAATGACTGGTGTTTCTATTACAAATATGATTGAATGAAGGCAGCTGGTTTGAGCGTACCTCGAGAATCATGGAAATGGACCTTCTGCAACGTATAGGTCACAAATTTTTCTAACATCCAGCCAACTTTAATTCAATTATCCTATAATTATGCAAATGCATGAACCTCTTTAAGTAACATTCTGCCGGGCCAAGTAAATAAAAACAAGTCTTTCTTAACTCGATCTTGTGATATTAGCAGGGATTTGCGTATTTCTTTTATGCCGAGTAAAAATGTTAATAAACATAATAAAGACTTTCTTCGCAACACTTCCCCGAGATCTAATAAGGAACTTTATGGCAATGCTCATAAAAACTTTGGGGATATTTAGGTTAACTATTATTCAGAGGGGTTCGTCTTTCTTAATAAGGCCGAGCAGGCTCCAAGGAAATTGGTCAATGAAAAGTTTTAAGAAAATAATAATTCCTTTGAGTGAGATGAAATGGTATTAAGTGAAGGACATAGTTCACTGAAAACAGGAGTTGTATTATACAGCGATTTCTATCTGAGAAAGCTAATCTCGTATTATTTTTTTACTACGCTTTTATGAAATTACTTTCTTGTGCGTATACTTAAAGCTGATTTCTTGAGCTTTTTCATTTCTTATAAACATGTTCGAAATCTTGAATATTAAACATGTAAGCGAAATATTCTTGAAAGAGAAATGTGATCTGTTTGCTACCGGATAAAATGTTTGGCAGATAAGTTATCTTTACTGAGCAAGTTGGCTCAGTCAGTCGCTCTGTACTTTAGTCAACGACCGGCTTCTTCCCACCGTAGATCTGACATATTCTTCAACATATCTCCCTAACATCATCCTGATCATTTATCTGTCGCTAATATTTTAGAATAGTGTAAGATGAAACACAACTAAAAGCAAACTCCTTTCAGCCCTTTTAGCACGAACCTCTGCTATTTTTTCTGTCCCTGCTACCATACAGGTTACATATTTCTACGATCGAGTTGAAATTTTTCACGCAAAAGGCCATCTATAGATGGTAACAGACTGACATTTTTACAAAATCCTCGGAGTAGTTCCAGTACAGTGCAACGTTAAACACCACTAAGGGCAAGTCTTTCAATACTCTGCTATGTTTTAAACAGTTGATTAGAACTGTATTGCCATGACAACAACCAATGGCATTCCTAGAATGACTGTGTTAAGTTAATTACTTGTTTTAGCAGAGTATTGAAAACCCTGACCTAACAGAACAGTCATCAAATTTCACAGATTGCTATCTGATTCTGGGACATCATGACACAATTTTACATAAAAAAATATTACTGTACCATTCCTTCGTTTAAAATAAAAAAAGGGTTTCAAATTCAATTCAAGTAGAATAACAAATAAATGTATAAATTATAAAAAAAAGGGAGAAGAATAGCCCTCATGGGGTCAAAGAGACCCTGTGTGAGGGCATAGAAAGTTAAAGTAAACTTTTTAAACATCATTATTTTGGCAACTAAATAAAAACAAACGGTGAGAAATAGATAAATAAATAAATAATAAACAAACTAAAAATAATAACATATCAACACATTAATTCACAAGTACATAACACTACTGCAAAATAACACATTGAATCATCAATTATGTTGAATAATACACGTAGAATGTACTACGTCACTGCGCTACTCAGTGTCACACTAACAGGTGTTTGCTCGTGGCTCAACATGTGACAGTGTCACACTAACAGGTGTGTGCTCGCGGCTCAACATGTGACAGTGTCACACTAACAGGTGTTTGCTCGCGGCTCAACATGTGACAGTGTCACACTGACAAGTGTTTGCTCGCGGCTCAACATGTGACAGTGTCACACTAACAGGTGTTTGCTCGCGGCTCAACATGTGACAGTGTCACACTAACAGGTGTTTGCTCGCGGCTCAACATGTGACAGTGTCACACTGACAGGTGTTTGCTCGCGGCTCAACATGTGACAGTGTCACACTGACAGGTGTTTGCTCGCGGCTCAACATGTGACAGTGTCACACTAACAGGTGTTTGCTCGCGGCTCAACATGTGACAGTGTCACACTGACAGGTGTTTGCTCGCGGCTCAACATGTGACAGTGTCACACTAACAGGTGTTTGCTCGCGGCTCAACATGTGACAGTGTCACACTGACAGGTGTTTGCTCGCGGCTCAACATGTGACAGTGTCACACTAACAGGTGTTTGCTCGCGGCTCAACATGTGACAGTGTCACACTAACAGGTGTTTGCTCGCGGCTCAACATGTGACAGTGTCACACTAACAGGTGTTTGCTCGCGGCTCAACATGTGACAGTGTCACACTAACAGGTGTTTGCTCGCGGCTCAACATGTGACAGTGTCACACTGACAGGTGTTTGCTCGCGGCTCAACATGTGACAGTGTCACACTAACAGGTGTTTGCTCGCGGCTCAACATGTGACAGTGTCACACTAACAGGTGTTTGCTCGCGGCTCAACATGTGACAGTGTCACACTGACAGGTGTTTGCTCGCGGCTCAACATGTGACAGTGTCACACTAACAGGTGTTTGCTCGCGGCTCAACATGTGACAGTGTCACACTAACAGGTGTTTGCTCGCGGCTCAACATGTGACAGTGTCACACTGACAGGTGTTTGCTCGCGGCTCAGCATGTGACAGTGTCACACTGACAGGTGTTTGCTCGCGGCTCAACATGTGACAGTGTCACACTAACAGGTGTTTGCTCGCGGCTCAACATGTGACAGTGTCACACTAACAGGTGTTTGCTCGCGGCTCAACATGTGACAGTGTCACACTGACAGGTGTTTGCTCGCGGCTCAACATGTGACAGTGTCACACTGACAGGTGTTTGCTCGCGGCTCAACATGTGACAGTGTCACACTGACAGGTGTTTGCTCGCGGCTCAACATGTGACAGTGTCACACTGACAGGTGTTTGCTCGCGGCTCAACATGTGACAGTGTCACACTAACAGGTGTTTGCTCGCGGCTCAACATGTGACAGTGTCACACTAACAGGTGTTTGCTCGCGGCTCAACATGTGACAGTGTCACACTAACAGGTGTTTGCTCGCGGCTCAACATGTGACAGTGTCACACTAACAGGTGTTTGCTCGCGGCTCAACATGTGACAGTGTCACACTGACAGGTGTTTGCTCGCGGCTCAACATGTGACAGTGTCACACTAACAGGTGTTTGCTCGCGGCTCAGCATGTGACAGTGTCACACTAACAGGTGTTTGCTCGCGGCTCAACATGTGACAGTGTCACACTCACAGGTGTTTGCTCGCGGCTCAACATGTGACAGTGTCACACTAACAGGTGTTTGCTCGCGGCTCAACATGTGACAGTGTCACACTGACAGGTGTTTGCTCGCGGCTCAACATGTGACAGTCTCACACTAACAGGTGTTTGCTCGCGGCTCAACATGTGACAGTGTCACACTGACAGGTGTTTGCTCGCGGCTCAACATGTGACAGTGTCACACTGACAGGTGTTTGCTCGCGGCTCAACATGTGACAGTGTCACACTAACAGGTGTTTGCTCGCGGCTCAACATGTGACAGTGGTGTTTGTTTGTTTCTAGTCACGAAGCTCGGACCGGGGCGGCAAACTCCGACGCAGGAGAACGCCCCGACGCCCACAGAAGAGAAACCCCCGGTCGTCGAGACGCCGGTCGTCAAGCCGTGAGTACAATAGAACTTGTGTCTGATGGGTGACGCTAGGTGGCACTAGCGCTCGCCCGTGTTCATTTAGCAGTCTGATTGTATTTTATGCAAGCTTTTCTATTTTGATTCGTGTGGGGTTTTCAACAAAACCGAGCAAAAATTATTCTCCATGCCTTGAACACAAGACCGTTATACAATTTATTTCTAATTTCACAGATGTTTTTCTGAAGATTATAAATTTGTATGTTTTTTAAATTTTGTTCAAAAATTGTCAGATGAGTCTAGAATTGTTAAAATCCATAATTGGTTAGGCGAACGTAGCGAGCGTCACCACGGTACACTAATGCCACTTTATTTGTTATTTATTTTTCGTTTCCTTGATTTTTTGTTTCAATGATGATTTTGTATGCTTGCCTCAAATACCCAGGTCAAACCGTTATTTAAAATACCTGAAATTTTGCTCTCACACTAATGTCATAAGAGCCGTCACGTGTAGGTGTTTTTGTGTGATTGGATGAAAATTTAAAATAGAACTGATCTACTAATCAATTTCAAATTTTGCATGTTCATATGGACTAACATTGCAGAATATTTTTACCATTTTCATACAAATCTATTATTCAAAGAAATTAAAAAAAAATACATAATTTACCGTTCCTTTGACTAGCTTTCACGCATTTTGTCTTCTAGAGAGCCATTAAACTACTATCCTAGTCTTCCAAGTAATTCAAATGTGTAAGTATTACATAGAGCAGCACGTATGAATAAAAGTTACACACAAGTCGAAAATAAGAAAGCATGTGCATGGTTAAATTTTAGAGGAATTGCGGGCAACAGATTGCATTATGTAATAATACATGTAAATCTCTTGAATTTCCTTGTCACATCGATGCACTTGAAGCCTGCAGTCCTCCCCACGCAGGATGTAGAACACTAGGATGTAAAACATTTAACTGCCGGTTTGATGGCAGGCCGGGGAGTTGCAGGGGATGTTTTATTACCACGTTACCTTGATAACAGACTGCGGGGGTCTTAAAGTGATCGCCTTCTCGCGGGCTAGATTACAGATATCGAACATATTATATTATGCAGCAGTTTGATAAATAGGACGCTCAAACTTTAGATGCAGTTCTTAAGTTTAAAATTATTTTGAATATTACATTTTCTTGAACAATATTACAATGTCATAAAATCACAATATTTTGTTTAACAAAAATCTTCAGAAATTAAATAATTGACGCAAAATGACCACAACGTCAACGCGTCTTTTAACATCAAAAAAAAAATGTTAGATACTTTTATGTCATTTACTTTTCCGAAGCATTGTATTCATAATAAAACGTTGTGAAAGATTAAATAAATTTTTATCTTTCAAATGGGATATTACAAATTTAAAACTACTAATCCATCAAAACAACGATTCCATCGACTGAATTTTATTTATAAAGTATGTGTGTAAAGCTATGTAAAGCTATGTGTACATAGCGGTCAAAGGGTGGAAAAGGGTCTCGGGGGTCGTCTTATCAGCCGAGGATTAGACGGTACCAAAACTCCGAGAAATGCCCGCGGGTTTTAACCTATACCATCAAATCCTACTCCCACGTCCACGAAGACATGAGTCGCGTGACCGCTGGGCAATGTATGGCATGCAATGGATCCATGTCATATAGCAGACGGGAGAGGGTGCATGCGAGTTCCCGGCGCATTCAAACTGGGGCCAATCGGCTAAGGGAACAAACCCCTACAGAAAATGCTGGTCCTCCAGGTTGGGGGTTTGGGCATAAGGCTAGCTCCCTTATCTCAGTAAAAAACGAACAATGCTAAGAAACCCAACGATAAGCCTCGGAAACCAACGGACGGAAAACCTTATAGACGAACAAAGCTAAGAAAACGGACCTTGAATTTTGGAACATGGAACATTCAGGGGATAAGTACCAAACAACATGAAGTCTTCCAGCAATTAGAGAAGTATAACATAGATATTGCCACTCTGACGGAGGTAAAGAAGAAAGGGAGAGGTAGTGAGGAGATTGGAGAGTATCTGTTTTTCTACAGTGGGGTCGCAAAAGAACGAAGGGCGAAGGCCGGTGTAGCAATTGTGGTAAACAAGAAATTTAGGAAGTTTATCAAGAATTGGGAGGAGACTTCTGAGCGGATAATGAAAGTGGAGATGGAGATATGGGGTCACTGTTTGGTTGTTGTTGCTGCTTATGCACCAACGGACGATTCTAACAAGGCAGTTAAGGATGCGTTTGAAAATGACCTCATCACCCTCTTGAGTCAAGTTAGTAGTAGAAAGGAAATACTGCTAATGGGGGACTTGAATGGAAGAACTGGAAGGAAGGAAGATGATCTGGTGGTTGGAAGATTTGGGGAGAATGTTGTGAATGATAACGGAGAGCGACTAATAGAACTGTGTGGTGCATTGGATTTGAAGATAATGAATGGATTCTATCAGCATAAGCAAATTCACCAGTACACTTGGATGCAACCGACGAGAAACTTGAGATCGATTATAGACTATGTGATAATGAGACAAAAATCAGAGCTCAAGACTATGGACGTTAAAGTAGTTAGAGGGGCTGAATGTGGCACGGACCACATGTTTGTAAAAGCCAGAGTTTGGATTAAAAACAGACATCATGCTACAACGGGGATGCAACAACCAGACCAGGGAAGAGTCGAGGGAAAGAGGTATAAGTTACACCTGTTGCGAGACGACTCTATCAGATTTCTGTATAAGTTACGTCTAGCACAGAAATTAAGCCAAGCAGGGGAGAATGAGACAGTAGAGCAGAGTTATAGCAGAATGAAACGAGCGATTCATGAAGCGGCGAGTGAAGCACTCGGGGAAGAGGAGTCTAAGGAAAGGACGGTGTACTGGTGGAACACAGAAGTAGAAAACATCATAAAAGAGAAAAGGCAGCTATATCAGAAGTGGTTGGTGAGTCAGGATAGAGAGGATAGGAAGCAGTATGCAAGAGCGAGCAGAGAAGTAAAAAAACAGTCGTTAAAGCAAGAAATGAAGCCTGGAATAAAAGGTGCGATGAAATTGATAGACATATAGGAGGTACTAGGGCTAGAGAAGCATGGAAGACTATTAAGGATTTGAGGCAGGATACGCAATATAAATCCAAGGTACAGATGATTGGGATAGAAGAGTGGAGGGGGTACTACGAGAAAATGTTAAACGAAGATCGGAATGAGTACATGCAAGGGTGGAATATCATACCAAGGCAGAGGCAGAATGTAGCAATTGGTGTAATAACCAAGAGAGAAATTTACCAAGCCCTGAGACGCACAAAGAATGGGAGAGCACCAGGCCCTGGAAATGTTTCAATAGAATTGGTGAAGAATAGTCCAGAAGGAGTCATAGAAATCCTACAAGACATCTTTAATAGATGCTTGATTGACGCTGAGCATGTACCAGAAGAGTGGAAGGTTGGATACATGAGCTCTATCTACAAGAAAGGATCCCGAACGGACTGTCATAATTATAGAGGAATCAACGTAACTGCATCTATTGGAAGATTGTATGGGCGTATTATAAAGACTAGATTGGAGCAAGAAGTTACCATTGGAGAAGAACAGTGCGGTTTCACAGCGGGGCGCTCATGTGTGGATAATATTTTCACCTTGAGGCAGCTAGTGCAAAAAAGGGTAGCGAGAGGCAGGGAGACTCATTTGGTGTTTGTAGATCTAGAAAAAGCGTATGACACAGTGCCGTTAAAAAGGATGTTTGAGGTGTTATACGACAGCACTATTCCTCATGCATATGTGGACACCATAAGAGACCTGTATGAAGGACAGAGGAGTGTAGTGAAAGTAGGAAATCGCATGTCCAGTAGCTTCGAGATTACGAAGGGTTTGCGTCAAGGGTGCTGCCTCTCACCTTCTCTATTCAAAATCTATATAGATAAGGTTTTGCAAGAATGGCAAGCCAAGTGTAGATGGATGGGTGTGCCTGTGAATGGAGATTACCTGCATTCCCTTCTCTTTGCTGATGACCAAGTAGTGGTTGCATTGGACGAGGACGACTGCAATTATATGATGCGGAAATTATCAGAAACATACGAAAAATGGGGTTTAAAAATCAATTTTGACAAGACCAAATACTTGGTGGTAGGGGGAGGAGGTAATGACATGGACGTGGATGGGAAGGAAGTGAAAGAGTGCCGAGAGTATAAGTACTTAGGATCTATTTTTTCATCGGAGGGAAGTAGTCGGAGAGATATTAGCAGCCGGATACTCCAGGGAAGACAAGCGGTTCAGAAGCTGAACTCGATGTGGTGGTCTGAACAACTGCAGAAGCCTACAAAGAATAGAATTTATAGCAGCATTGTACAAAGTATTCTTACATACGGATCTGAGACCTGGGAAGTAACGAAGAGGGATAAAGAGAGGTTGATGGCGGTTGAAATGGATGCGCTCAGAAGAAGTTGTAGGGTGTCAAGAATTGAGCATATTAGGAATGAACAGATACGGAGATGGATGAAGAAGGAAGAAACAGTGGTAGAGGAGATAGAGCGAAGGAGATTGTGCTGGTATGGACACTTAAGAAGAATGGATCCCCATAGGTGGCCCCTGAAGATATGGCATTGGACCCCTCCAGAGAGGAGGAAAAGGGGCCGACCGCCGAGAGAATGGCAAGAAGATGTAAAGGAGGCAATGGGGAGAAGAAACTTGCTGGAAGATGGTTGGATGGACAAGGAGAGGTGGCGATTGGGGTGTGAGAAACGGCCTGTGCTGTAAAATACTCACAATATATATATATATATATATATATATATATATATATATGTGTGTACATTTGATATCACAGTGTCCATATGAGGTATATTAATCAAATAAACAATGGGGAAATGGAACAAAGAGAATAATTGATTAGCAATGAAAAATGAAATGATTCAATGACACGTCCTACCTGCAGGCTACAGCATCAGGAGTTGCCAGATTTCAATGACGGCAACGCTGTCAGCGAATACCTCATTAGAAACTCTGTTATTATGTGCTTTATCACAAGAATTGTATGTGTAATATGATAGACATAGCCGATGTGATGTGTTATATACATAGGATGTATAACATAAGCCACCATTGCATGCATAGGGGAAATTCAAGTGGATCCTAGCATGATATCTCAATTCTGAAATGAAATGAGATTTTTTTAATATTATTTTTTCAGTGGACACATTTGTATGTACTGGGGGGCCACAAAAATTAGTCCCGCGGGCCGCAGGTTGTAGTACCACTGATCTAAAACTCCGTTTCATGCAGTCTAGAGTCCTGTTTAACATGGGTAGTCCTATTCATGGTTTTCACGTGACGTCACGGCAGTCGTCTCGGCCGCATTTCCCCTACTTTACCCCTCCTGAGTATACAGGAGTCACTGTTGTAGCTAGTGTAGCATTGTAAACAATCGCTTTTAGGTGGCTCAGCTAATCGGGCAGAGTCTCAGATCTTAATAATTTTTTGTCTACTTATTGATAATCACGTCATACACAATCCTTGAAAAAATTGAACAATTCTCGTGTCTAGTTTCTGAGAAAAATTGAGTTTTCTTCCCCATATTATCTTATGGCATTGGCAGCCACGTAGAATCGTGTCACATTTATACTAATAATGTAGATCTGATTTGTATGTATTCCCAACTTTGAACAAAAAACTTATTTTCTGATAGATAGTTGGAACTTCTATTAGGAAAGAAATTGAAAACAATTCCAACGTGTGCTATTTTAGAAGTTATAAACCAAAAACGAAATGATTTCCCTATACCTCCTGTGTTACAGTTTCTTTCATTATCCGAAGGCAATAAATTGAAACTTCGCTATAAGACAGGAGTTGCAAGTTTAATCACATGTAATGATTCTTTTATACTTAAATATAGAGGTCACCACTGACCCCAGAGGGAAAATCTCGAAGTTATAAAAGCTACGGCAATGCTGACATAGAAAATTGTTCACTGGTTTTCTGTCGTCTTCTATTACGGCTGTTGAAATCTAACGTGTCAAATGATTTCCAAATTGAATATTTATTATGACTTGAATGCTTTTTTATTTCACTTTTTAATACACAAATAAGTTATTTTAGTTTCTTCTTCTTTAAACTTGAACGACTACGCTTTAATTTAAATATTTAACATGGAGAATTCATGTCAAACTCTTGGTGACTCTAGATTTCACATGCATTTTTACGGCAGGCAAGTGCTACTTGTATACCCAAAATGGCGGCGTGACTGAAATACCTGGCCGTGGAGGGGCGGAAGTGGGGCTCGTGAAAACCATGAATACCTGCTCATGCTATCTAGGTAGACCCCATGAAACGGAGTTTACATAGTGTATCAAGCGTTGCTGCTGAACTCTTGGTCTCTGTGTTTTGCTTGCAATGCCCAGGTAAAATTGAAACTGGAACCGTTTGATCGATCATCCAAAAATTTTGCATGGTCATTGAGACTAACATTTTAGAGTTTTTGATAATTTCCATACAAATAGGTAAAGAATTTCGGGAGTAAGTAATTGATATTTTACCGATATATTATGCTTGTTTTGAAATATTTGTCAAATCTTTTCAAAGTAATATCCACTTCTCTTTTGACGCATTTTTATTCCAGGTTTTCCAAGGTCAGTAGAGCAGCAACTTTCACATCACATATTAATACATACGTTGCAATACGTTGTCTTACAAGCGCTCGGCCGTTTTAGAAAATTGAGAGAGAAAAATTGTTTCGTAAGTGGGTGTAACTTTGATAGGATGTTCACATGATCAGTCTGATTGTATATTAGTAGCACTTTTTCATTTTTGATTCTTGCATTGTTAATTAGGCGCCGGTTATTCAACAAAAGCGCACAGAACTATGAAATTTCCGATACGATTGGAGACCAAACCCGTTAACCAATTGATCTCAAATTTTAATCGTGATTAGATAATAGACAAACTTAGGGTTATCCCTTGGCACATTTTTAAAATTAAATTTCATACGCCACCCATTGAGACAAGAAAATATACAATTTTTCACCAAAAATCAACTACTAATTAGTATACTAATTAACGAATTAACGAAATAAATTAACGAAATAAATAACGAAATATTAACGAAATAAAAAATACTAATTAACGAAGCAAAAAATTTAAAATGTACCAAGGGATAACCCTAAGTTTGCCTTTTATCTAACCATGGTTAAAATTTCAAATCATTTCGTAAACCCATTTTGTCTCCAATC
This sequence comes from Leuctra nigra, assembly GCA_934045905.1. Classification (NCBI taxonomy): domain Eukaryota; kingdom Metazoa; phylum Arthropoda; class Insecta; order Plecoptera; family Leuctridae; genus Leuctra; species Leuctra nigra. The sequence goes on from OW203768.1 coordinate 6,474,478, forward strand.
GTATCCAAAGAAGTGCCTGCAACAAGCGTCAAAATCGCTCGCGCTTGCAGCACCATAAAGAACACATTTACACAGAGCGTTTACGTAGTATTGAATCTTTCGTGAAATATTGTCCCAACCTGTTACTTCGAAAAAGAGACCAGATATTCGTGGCGTAAGTTTTGAATGAAGACAATAAGACGTCCGTCTAGACGATTCGATGACGTCAGCAGGGCGTCTCGCCGCCTGATGATGAATGCAGCGTCGCTCATAATAACAGTCACGTGGTGACGCCGTCGGGGCGCCGAGGTGACCGGCGTCGTTTGTTATAAGTGACGACGTTAATAGGTCCAATCAGAGAATTATGTCTGGCACTTAACTCTGTCATTGCGCGGCTTTACGAGCACTTCCATTCGCCTCTTTTGGAGATCTCCCATTGCTCAGAATGAATAGTTAATAAACTATTGAATAAGAAAATTATTGACAATGTTGGTTACGAAAGTGCTTCGTCAAAGGTAATTATTTGATAAGGATTATCATCATTGCATGATATAATAATTAAAATATCATTTCATAAATGACGATGAACAGTACAGTTCATTCTTCGTCTGCAAGTTATGCCATGAAAATGTGCCATGAAAATATCATTTCATAATATATGAACATAATGACGATGAACAGTACAGTTCATTCTTCGTCATAACAGCGACTTCGAGCGCGCATGCGCCACCGTCCGAGGCGAGCAATCGAGAGTAATCTATCTTCTCTTCTTATAAATAAATGATAAAGTTCCTAGCACATTGATAGAAAAATGAATAATTTAGCGTTTATTTTTATCTCTCCGCCGGGATCAAAATCTGGACTCTGTATTGTATCACAGACACAGTACAGCTCAAAAGTTTTGCCTTTATTCTGCATTTTATTCCAATAATATTAATCATTATACTGAATAAAAAAGCCGGGGAGAATTTTCGTATTTCGAGGTCTTCTATCTGGATGATATATTTTATAATATACTCGCGGATTTAAAATTGCATTAGATTCAATATGTGTAGGCCCTTTAAGAGAACCGCCTGGCTTGTCCGTAGGGACTTTTCACCTCAAAAAATACACAACTTCGTATTTCTCTAGAGTTCCAACATACAACCTGACCAGCATACCTCTAGGTTACAGCAATCAAAATCTACAAGAGAGCCGAATGACAACATTTAATTTTATTTCGAGTACCGTGGAAAGAAAAGTCAGGTAATTTCATTTTATTTATTTCTATATAGGTGTTTTGATATAAAGTATTGGCATTTATGAATTCCAATTTTTCTTGAAACAAATATGTACAATATCTAACACGCTAGAATGAGAAAATGTCCAACATAAATAACAAAAACAATTATAAGAATAAAAACTTCAAGCTTAACTCTGGACATCAAATAACACAAATTGGTTGTGTTGGAACAAATTGGGACATCAATTGGTTCACGGGTTTGGCCTTCAATCGCTACCGATTGAGAATAGTTTTGCGCTGTTTTGTTGCTAAACCGACGTCCATTCATGAAGCAAAAATAGTACTTATGTATAATGAGACTGATCACGTAAACATTCTACCAGTCCACCCACACTTATAGATCATTTTATTATTGTCAATTGCTCCAACGGGCTTTCGCTTTAAGACTGTGTTTGATTGCCTTCAGGAAAGCCGAGCCGAAGCCCATCTGCCGCACGGGGACATGCCGCGTGTGTTTGAAGACTTCTTCCGCACTTGTTGCGAGTGTCAACAGAACGTCTGCGTGGACTGTCGACTCTTAAGACTGTGTTTGATTGCCCTCAGGAAAGCCGAGCCGAAGCCCATCTGCCGCACGGGGACATGCCGCGTGTGTTTGAAGAGCTTCAAGCCCGAAGACTTCTTCCGAACTTGTTGCGAGTGTCAACAGAAAGTCTGCGTGGACTGTCGACTCTTAAGACTGTGTTTGATTGCCCTCAGGAAAGCCGAGCCGAAGCCCATCTGCCGCACGGGGACATGCCGCGTGTGTTTGAAGAGCTTCAAGCCCGAAGACTTCTTCCGAACTTGTTGCGAGTGTCAACAGAACGTCTGCGTGGACTGTCGACTCTTAAGACTGTGTTTGATTGCCCTCAGGAAAGCCGAGCCGAAGCCCATCTGCCGCACGGGGACATGCCGCGTGTGTTTGAAGAGCTTCAAGCCCGAAGACTTCTTCCGAACTTGTTGCGAGTGTCAACAGAACGTCTGCGTGGACTGTCGACTCTTAAGACTGTGTTTGATTGCCCTCAGGAAAGCCGAGCCGAAGCCCATCTGCCGCACGGGGACATGCCGCGTGTGTTTGAAGAGCTTCAAGCCCGAAGACTTCTTCCGAACTTGTTGCGAGTGTCAACAGAACGTCTGCGTGGACTGTCGACTCTTAAGACTGTGTTTGATTGCCCTCAGGAAAGCCGAGCCGAAGCCCATCTGCCGCACGGGGACATGTCGCGTGTGTTTGAAGACTTCTTCCGCACGTGTTGCGAGTGTCAACAGAACGTCTGCGTGGACTGTCGACTCTTAAGACTGTGTTTGATTGCCCGCAGGAAAGCCGAGCCGAAGCCCATCTGCCGCACGGGGACATGCCGCGTGTGTTTGAAGAGCTTCAAGCCCGAAGACTTCTTCCGAACTTGTTGCGAGTGTCAACAGAACGTCTGCGTGGACTGTCGACTCTTAAGACTGTGTTTGATTGCCCTCAGGAAAGCCGAGCCGAAGCCCATCTGCCGCACGGGGACATGCCGCGTGTGTTTGAAGAGCTTCAAGCCCGAAGACTTCTTCCGCACTTGTTGCGAGTGTCAACAGAACGTCTGCGTGGACTGTCGACTCTTAAGACTGTGTTTGATTGCCCTCAGGAAAGCCGAGCCCAAGCCCATCTGCCGCACGGGGACATGTCGCGTGTGTTTGAAGAGCTTCAAGCCCGAAGACTTCTTCCGCACTTGTTGCGAGTGTCAACAGAAAGTCTGCGAGGACTGCGCGAGCTACTCGAAGCTCGACGAGAACCAAGACGAGGTGAGCGCAAACAACCACTAATAGCAAGAGATAATGAAACTTTCACAGGCTAAAGCGTCAAATTGAAATCACTTTCAAGTAAATGCTGAAATTATTAATTTTATTCATATATTTTTGGAACTGTTCGGCCAAGTTAACACATTTTTAAACTTTCTTCGATCACATGTGAAACTCGCCTACATACATTCTAGTATTCAAATTCTTGCAATTTTAAATAACATTTAATTTGAACAAACAAAATGTGCAACTAGATGGCTTTTCGGTACACGCTCTATTAGGTTTTTGTGATGTTGACCCTGAAAAGGGCCGTTTGTCACTACGTTTCGGCAGTCGTAGCGTGTATTTTTAAATTTAAAACATTTTGATGCAATGACAATTTCAAATATAATTCAACAATTTAAATTCTTTTGGAACGTTATTGTATATTCATCAACTTTTTTTTCTCTTTTTTGTGAGAAATGAAATAAGCATTATTGTTTCGGCAGATATAGTGAGTGGGCGTTTTCTCTCGTGCTGGTAACGATGTTCATTTGCAACGCTACATCTGTAGCTTGGAACTGCTCTAGATACACTACATTTCAGTTCAAAGCAACTGCACAATAATATTTGGTTATTTCATGTGCAGGTAATTTATTAAAGTTTCTTACCGAATTGAAACAGAAGATCATCTTCAAACTGGGGAGTAATTTAATGCAATTTTATGGAGCAAGTAGGAGAAAAGACAGTAAAATGCAATCTGAACGGAAGCTCTTTACGAGATAAATTCAAAGAAAATGGATCCCGAACAAACCCAATTCTCATCTAGTACAATATCAGACTATGAGTAAAATGTTATTTGAAATAAACTGCAACATACGAAAGCTTTTCACAATCACATCAGTCGTCAATTTGTGTTGACAAAATACGTCAAAGCTTCGCAACGTACATCGATTTTACGGACCGACTTTAACCTAATCAAGTCGAGGCCATGTGTATTGTTGAAAGCCATCCGATCTGGCGGTAACAAAGCGTAGGGGGAGGGGGAGGGGGGAGATCAACTTGCTGCGTATTGAAGACGAGGATGCTGCCGACGAAATCAATTCAATCGCCTGATTCGATTGAGTTTATCTTCAGTCGATGAGCACATTTCAACCAGTGGCGGAGGAGTCGGGAAACTATCTGTACATCGAAAGAAGGGGAATGAAGAAGCAGATTTTATTTCATTTAATAAATATTTTGCGGATTAACTAAAAGAATATAGGGGAATCTAAATTCAACAAAATGTTACTGCATAATACGGCACACTAAGCTAACTTTTAAACAGTCAATCAGGACTATATTGCCATGGACACAACGAATGACATCTTCGAATGACCGTTTAAAACTTAACTACTGGTTTAGCAGACTATTGAAAGACCGTCCCTAAATCGACCTGAATTACTTTCTTAACCGATTCATTTGGACAGCAGGTCAGGGTCAGGGTCAGGGACAGGGGTCAGGGATATGGGATGTGGGATTTGGGATATGGGATAAGGGATGATATGGGATATGGGATCAGGGATCTGGGATCAGAGATCAGGGATCTAGGATCATGGACAGCAGAAAAACATGGACTACGATCTAAGTTTAGGAAAATACGGATAGTATTTTTTGTTCATGCTGTAAAATAATCAGAATAACTCATGAACAAGGCAAATTGTTCAAAATGAAGTTGAAGAAAATAAAGAGGAGATAAGTTGAGTGGATGAATTCGATAATAATTCCAATTGAAATAACAACACTAAGCAATAATTATACCTAAGCTATTTATAATCCCTTATATTGACGAGATGACATTATGTGTATAATTAAAGTAGTCATTCTGGAGATTATTTTAAATCTCTAATAACCCTCATCTGCTCCCGATTATGGAGTATAAATCACCAGTTCTTAGGTATTTATGAATATCATATTTTATATTTGTAATGACTACCGACAATAGTTGAGCTACAATCTAAGTAATTATTTTTATAACTGCCACTAAATTCCACAGCATACAGAATTATGTCAATTGACAGCTTATCGCTGTCTCTGTCTTCGTCATTGAATTCTATTCACCTTCTTGTTCAGAGGCATCTTTCCCTTGTTAACCCATTGAAACGAGCTGACGGGCAAACAAATCTAACAGAAGCACAAATGTCACATGATTAGTCCGTTTAGTTGTGCAAGAAAGATGTAAATGCTTCATGAAATAGATACACCTTTGTGTCTGTAGTGTCACGATAATCACTGTATCAATTTTAAAATAAATATATGTGTTTTGAATTAGCGCCCAAATATTCATATTTTGTGTACTTTTAAATAAATTGTACATCTCACATATGGATCACAATTCAAGCGGAATATCTATGTTGCTAGTTTTTTGAGGCCATGATGAAAACGTATTTAAATTTCAAAATGATTCAATCAAATTGTGCCCTCCAAAGATGATTGGTGCAACAAAGTTAGACATACATTCCGTCAGTAATGAGCTCAACGGAACAGGTACGGCTGAGTGGTAACGCTCTGAACTTGTATTCCGGAGGCCCCGGGTTCGTTTCCCGCGGCCGTCCTTCCTGACTGGGTTTTTTTTCGTGGTATTCCCTCAGTCGATAGGCAAATGCTGGGAAGGTACCCTACTAATAGGCCACGACCGCCTCCTTCCCACCTTCCATCCTTACCTACTCTTCGCCATCATCTCCCAATCATCATCATAATCATTCATCCGTCGCCATTAGCCTCGCTGCAGAAAAGTGCGACGTTAAGTCCCAGACACAATTCAAGCGCAATATCTATGTTTCTAGTTTTTTGAGGCCATGATGAAAACGTATTTAAATTTCAAAATGATTAAGGGCTGGTCTTTCAATACTCTGCTATAGTCTCAATTAGCTGTTAACAGTTAGTTAGTTTAAAACTCTGTATTGGTTTTTGCCATGACAATACAGTCCTAATCAACCCGTTAAAACTTAGCAGAGTATTGAAAGACTGGCCCTAAATCAAAGTTGTGCCCTCCAAATGTGATTGCTGGGACCAAGCTATAGACATATATTCTGCCTGAGCAAGTAATTGCTGCAGTTATATTGATCCATATACATTTTAAAGTTAAAATGTTCATCTAAGGAAAATTATTTGCCTATTATTTCAGCCAGAAAACTCCTGTCAGATTGTAATGTCCGATGAAACTTGCCGATCTAGGTAAAATCGCTTTCCCTGATGGAAACGCCACTGAAACCGACCGACCCCTCACTCACAATTTGAAGTCGGAATCGAATGCCGAGGTTTCCTATTCTCTCCGATCCAATTATTGTTTGAGCCCGGTGGATGCTGCCAGGATTGTTTGTTAAGAAGGCGTTGGGATAAGGTTTCACAGCCCTCTTGATGGAGGTGCGTGGGTTGTTAACTCGCCACTGCCTTCTAGTGACGGGTTACTGCTGCCCCCGCGTTGCTACTTTCATTCGGCAGATTGAAAGCGGACTCTGTAGAAGTATAGCCACTACACTGACTTAACTATTATTGACTTGCTTGGTATTCAAAATGCCTCCGGTGAGAATTAGAAGAATTACGCTGCTAGTGGTTAGTAATGGAGACTACAGCGCGGTTTAATGTTAATTTAAAGTGATAAAATTATTTAATTAATTATATTTATTAATACAACAACAAACATTTAATCTAATGTAAATCGATTATACAAATTGAAAGAACCTACGGGTTAGGTCCTGTTTTCAATACTCAGCTAAAACATGAAAAAATTAAAATTAACTTGACACAAGTCATTCGAGGAATGTTGGTTGTTGCCATGACAATAAAGTCTTAATCAACCGTTCGAAAGTTCGCAGAGTAGCGTTTGAATTTTCATTGAACATTTCCTGACATATTTAAGTTTCAAGTTACATTTCATTATTTATATGAAATAAAAAATAGTTTTAAGTAAAAATATCACACACCTAAATTTTCTTTGATATGTGGTCAGTTTTTCAAGTCTCTGATAAATTATAACAGTTAATTAGGACTTTAATTCATATCAATTACAGTTAATCGATTGATTAAAAATTACTGAAGTTAACAGAGCATTGAAAGACTGATTGATAATGATGGAAACTACCTCGAAAGGTGTTTGGAAGGGAACCTGCGAAATAGAAACGCGCACCCGACTGGGATTCGAACCCAGATCCTTCGGGTTCGGCCATATGATTGTACCAATGAAGCTACCCGGGCAGATTCGTGATCTGCAGGTTGGGTTGTCATAACTCTTTGTGGAACTCTTTGGTTCGAATTCCAGTCGAGGTGCGCGGTTTTTTATTGTTAGTTAGACAGGTCATATATGCTCACACAATTTATATTTTAAGTGTGATGGACTCGGCTCAGAAAGTATCACGATTCCATCTTATGTGATCTTGTCTTGGCTGTCTTCTTACACTCTCTGGAAAGTGTCTAGTTTACTGCCGCTGCATTCATGTAGGAAGTTGAGCTCCAGTTACGATGTCCTGGATTTGAGAAGCAGGAAAATTGTTTTCTTCAACGACAATGAAAACATATTGACAGAGGACGCGACAACGGAGCAGCGAAAAGCCGCTTGATCACTTTTATTTGACTTTTACATAGCTTAGTTCATGCAAAGGTTAAGAAAACGAAAAACTAAGAACAAATAGATCAATCTTTATTTGTAACATCTGTCAAACAATTGCAGTCAATTAATTTCTTGATGTTGCAAAGAACATTTTTCCAATTATTTAATTCTTGCTTAAAAAATATTTTAATTCACTATAAGATCTTATTTGTACTAGCTTACATTTCATCTTCTTTTTGATCGTCTATTTTAGAAATCATTCAGTTGATCACATAATTATGTACTATTTACGATTTGGTTTACAATAACAGATCGCCCGTTACGCATGCTCGCTTATGAGCGCTTTGGTATTCATTTTGCTAACCCATCATTTCACTTCGCTTCCTATTCACTTTAGATATTACATTTCACATTACGTACACTTTGTGCTCGAAAAAACTTTCAAAGAAAACGAAACGCCGCTTTTCCGAACAAACTTTAAATGGACTTTTTTTTAAAATTCCATATTCCACGCTTGAATCTGAAAACTTGCATATTTACATGAAAAGTATAAGCATTGTGACTACATTTTATATCAATTAAGCGCCCAAGCTCTTGCAGCGTAGTTAACTAGTTTTAATGATATTTCAGGCCACGTTTGCCGGCGTGCGGTTTTCCGCTGTACATAACAATGAGCCGTTGGTGCACTAAGATGATATTAATGTGCGGGTTGTGTTGGTTTTGCGCACGCAATCGGTAGGTGTGTTTCCACGGCCGAGCAATGCGTCCAGATAACCCGTTAGTTAAACATTCGAGAAGACAAGGAACAAGATTGGACTCTGGTGTCTATTGTTGTACTAGAACAATCAGGACAGGGCTCCAGTATAAACTCTGAAATTATATAAGATAAAATCATATTGTATTTATTTTATAACAATTTTAATTCATCTTCATATTTGAAATGGAATAATGTGATAAATTTATTTTAAATCTAATCCCTTACCATCAGCATCCATCTTGCCATACAGGTGTCTATCTTGTATAGCTTACTTGCGCGAATAGATTCTGAAGGCACACTTTACATTCAATTTATTCCTGAATATTTAGACGAATTTCAGAAAGCGGTGAAGAGTTGTGAAATTTATTGAAATATAGATTAGACATTGCGTTATTTCGTCATTTCGTTATATGAACGGATTTCGTTACCTTCTTGACTTTGTAAACATCATAGCAAAAAAAATCATGCATGTTAATCTTGCTAGACAAGCCTGGCTTGACATGCAATTTGATAATATAAAGATATTCTTACCTGGATAGAAATGCAATTCCTTGAAGTCCGACTTCATGCCAAGGTCACATGTCTTGTCATGCAAGTCGTCAAGCCAAATAGTGTCTTGCAAAAAGTTAACCAATACACAGTGGAATCTATTTCTACTATTAAACTGGGAACGTTATTTGTAAAAAAAAAAAAAAAAAAAATCTCAACAAATTACATATTTTAAAAATATTTTTTATTTTGAAAATCTTGGAATCCATGGTGGAGCAAGTGTCCCTTGCTCCCTCACCCATGTATATCCACGGGCAATCGCGTTGCTAGTTCGCCGACGCAGTGCTCTGGCATGAAGACGCGGCTTGAGCAGCTGGGTGAATCACCATTGCGCTTCCTCCAGCAATAACGCGAGACATAACAGCAGTACGGGATGCGAACACGCGATCGCGAACTATTTCCAATACAATCAGAGCAGATGGATTGAAGTTCATGACTTCTGATGACCTGCAAGTGTTGCTAAAACCTAGCGAATGTAGCGCTTCTTCTGATCTTATTCATTATTACACGGCGTAATAGTTTGAGTGAAGTCGAACGTTTTGATGTCGACGGTTTGAAATAGAGAATGTAAAAGATGGGACCCTAATTTATGCATAATAATGCATATTTCGTAACACATTAAAATATTTGGCAAAATAATGAACTGACAGCATACAATTTTTGCACAAGAGAAACAGATCGGTTTTACAATATTCGATGAAATTATTCGAGTTAACGTCGTTGGATTAATTATGAACATTTTGTAAATTAATATTTTCTTATTATATCAATAAATAATAATTATGATCTGAGAAATGTAGGCATGATGTAGAAGTAGTTTGAAAACAAATGTACCTTTGGTAGAACTAAAAATATATTTCAAAGACCATTGTGTTTCATCATTAAAAACTTTATTTACTTAGAACTTCGTTTCCAAGTTACATCAAATCGTAACAAATAACACCAACACAATCTCAGAACTAAACTTTTATCATTTACAAACATTATAATTAAGTTGTTTGACAATCTACCTCTGCGTCTTTAGCAATAGTTTTTAATGACATAGTTAAAACTTGTATCCCTTTGATGCAATACTGATGTCTATGATTGTCATAATCAGCATGACATACAATACAAATCATCTTGGATTCGCTCATCTGAAGTAGTTTCAGAGGTAGTCGATAATAATCGTAGACTCAAAAGAGTTAGAGTTGTCTAATCATGTCTGTTTTCTACACTTACTAATAAATAGCTATGTATCTATATTTACAACTTTAAAAACCAATTCCACACTCATAGTATTAAAGAGAATAGAATAATTATTTAAAACCTGAGAACTTCATTCTAGTCATTTGAATGTTACGGAGGAAAACTCAATCCGATAAAAACTTATAAATATTTATCTATCTGTGCGTTCTTGAAGTTATGTAACACTGTGACACAAAATATTCAACAAATGAGTAGATTTTTGTTACACTTTTTGTAAAATATTCTAATGGAACTGTAAGCGGTAAAAATGTACTAAAGTTTGAGTATACACCCGTATAAGTGATAAAAGTGCATTGTTGTCTAACTTACAACATCGCCCTAATAACAAACCCGAGGGCGACCATCAGTCCTATGTACCCCGGCAGTTGTAGTACCCCAGAACCTCTTCCATACAACTCAACCACATGCTTGATCCCCTTCTCAAACCTTCCCGTGATAGTGTAATTGACATAGTTGAAACCCACGCCTCCAGCCGTGATCACTGGAATCCCTCCAGTCTCGTCCTCGACGCGATCCAGGATGCGCACGCAGGTGAAGACGACGTCCGCGCCGGGGAAGTGACGGGGAGCCTCGACGTAGGCGCGGAGGACGGTCACTGCGGTCGCCGTCGACTCGTAGCACTCCGGGAAGTAGGCGGGCTTCTCGTTGACGTAGAGGTCCTCGCAGACCTGGACAGCGTCGTGGGCGTTGACGAAGCGAGTCTCCTGAGGAATAAGTCAAGGTCACAATAAGATGTCGGGTGGACTCGTAGCACTCCGGGAAGTAGGCGGGCTTCTCGTTGACGTGGAGGTCCTCGCAGACCTGGACAGCGTCGTGGGCGTTGACGAAGCGAGTCTCCTGAGGAATAAGTCAAGGTCACAATAAGATGTCGGGTGGACTCGTAGCACTCCGGGAAGTAGGCGGGCTTCTCGTTGACGTGGAGGACCTCGCAGACCTGGACAGCGTCGTGGGCGTTGACGAAGCGAGTCTCCTGAGGAATAAGTCAAGGTCACAATAAGATGTCGGGTGGACTCGTAGCACTCCGGGAAGTAGGCGGGCTTCTCGTTGACGTGGAGGTCCTCGCAGACCTGGACAGCGTCGTGGGCGTTGACGAAGCGAGTCTCCTGAGGAATAAGTCAAGGTCACAATAAGATGTCGGGTGGACTCGTAGCACTCCGGGAAGTAGGCGGGCTTCTCGTTGACGTGGAGGTCCTCGCAGACCTGGACGGCGTCGTGGGCGTTGACGAAGCGAGTCTCCTGAGGAATAAGTCAAGGTCACAATAAGATGTCGGGTGGACTCGTAGCACTCCGGGAAGTAGGCGGGCTTCTCGTTGACGTGGAGGTCCTCGCAGACCTGGACAGCGTCGTGGGCGTTGACGAAGCGAGTCTCCTGAGGAATAAGTCAAGGTCACAATAAGATGTCGGGTGGACTCGTAGCACTCCGGGAAGTAGGCGGGCTTCTCGTTGACGTGGAGGACCTCGCAGACCTGGACAGCGTCGTGGGCGTTGACGAAGCGAGTCTCCTGAGGAATAAGTCAAGGTCACAATAAGATGTCGGGTGGACTCGTAGCACTCCGGGAAGTAGGCGGGCTTCTCGTTGACGTGGAGGTCCTCGCAGACCTGGACAGCGTCGTGGGCGTTGACGAAGCGAGTCTCCTGAGGAATAAGTCAAGGTCACAATAAGATGTCGGGTGGACTCGTAGCACTCCGGGAAGTAGGCGGGCTTCTCGTTGACGTGGAGGTCCTCGCAGACCTGGACGGCGTCGTGGGCGTTGACGAAGCGAGTCTCCTGAGGAATAAGTCAAGGTCACAATAAGATGTCGGGTGGACTCGTAGCACTCCGGGAAGTAGGCGGGCTTCTCGTTGACGTGGAGGACCTCGCAGACCTGGACAGCGTCGTGGGCGTTGACGAAGCGAGTCTCCTGAGGAATAAGTCAAGGTCACAATAAGATGTCGGGTGGACTCGTAGCACTCCGGGAAGTAGGCGGGCTTCTCGTTGACGTGGAGGTCCTCGCAGACCTGGACAGCGTCGTGGGCGTTGACGAAGCGAGTCTCCTGAGGAATAAGTCAAGGTCACAATAAGATGTCGGGAGGACTCGTAGCACTCCGGGAAGTAGGCGGGCTTCTCGTTGACGTGGAGGTCCTCGCAGACCTGGACAGCGTCGTGGGCGTTGACGAAGCGAGTCTCCTGAGGAATAAGTCAAGGTCACAATAAGATGTCGGGTGGACTCGTAGCACTCCGGGAAGTAGGCGGGCTTCTTGTTGACGTGGAGGTCCTCGCAGACCTGGACAGCGTCGTGGGCGTTGACGAAGCGAGGTTCCTGAGAAACAATAAGTCAAGAAGTACTGAAGGAGAAGACACTCAGAAATTCGAACTTTGAAACTTCGCCATGTTTGCACCAAAGCTTTAAACGGACCAAGCCGCTTCAATTTTAAATCAAATTGTTCTAATCACGAAGTTGCTGGGTTGTTTCTTATCACTCATCGAACAAGACGGGATTCTTGTGTACATGAAGGTCGTTGAAGACCTGCAGACTGATTCGATTCGAGTTGTCTGTAAAATTGTGAAATCCCAATGCGTTCTAATAAAATGTAGGTATAACGTTTTACTATGGCAAGAAAGGTTTCGGCAATTATAATGTTAAATTTGCATTCATTTAACGCGGTAATTGGGCATAAAACTTTTCGTGAATATGACCAAACGCCGCCTATTAAAAACTCGTAATCCGCAAAATTTATTCAGAAATCAAAATTTCTCAAAAATCTACTATTTTCTGTGACGATACCAAGAATTATTTGCGACTGACACTTTGTTATGTGACATTCAACATTCTAGCTTGCCAGCGTCCTAATCCACAATCCTATCTATGCAATCAATCAACGACAAAATCACGTGAAAATCAAATGCAATCCGTTTGAAACTACTCACTTGCTTCGCATACACAAAGCTGACATCTCTGTCGTCCGGCTGGCCGATCCTGGACGCCGGTACGTTCTTGTCGAGGATGCCGTCGCAGTAGCTGGGATCGGCGGAGATGACCGGCGCCGAGAAGAGGGCAACGAAGAGGAGAGCAGCTAGACCAGCCATCGCAACGAACTCTCGGTACAGAGTGCAGTGAGCAGATAACGTCTAATTGAAGATAAGTCGGCATCACGTCGCAGATTACCATCGCACTTAATGCAGTTATCTTATCATGGGAGTTGACGGGAGTTGATGAATTTTAAGACGTTTTTAATTGATTTTAAGAGCCAGATTAGTCATTTTCTCAGATGGTCGAGTAGTGTTCGAAAGTGTTTTTTCATGTTTTTTGGTATTTTGGTGTCTTGGATGATCTCAACCATCTAATCAACTAATTAAATTAACCTGTATTTGTAAAATATCCAAATATTGACTTTATTTATCTTATTATCACCCAATTATTTATTTTATTGTCACACATACATTTATCTTCATACAATTGGAAATAATTGCTCATTACATCGTTTATACTTTTATGACAACATAATTTTCTTCTTTATCAAAACTAATTTGACCATTAATATAATTATGCGCTGTTTAGTGATAGATTAGTTTGGACTATTCCCAATTTACGGATTTACAGATCAAGATAAAAGACAAAAGTAAGTCTTAGTTAATTAAGAGGCCTGGGGCGAACGGGAATCGCATGGTTCGTCAGAGCGTTTTTTGAAATTTTGTCTTCCCACTAAATAATTTTAAAAAAAATCTGATAGTAACGACCCACTACAGCCTAATAGACTAAATAATGGTACTTTATGACCTCTGGTACGACCTCAAAGTGTTAAATACGATATTTATAGTAAAATAATTGTATTAAACACTTTTGAGGTCGTACCAGAGGTCATAAAGTACTCCAGTGTGTGGCAATATTTTGTCTATTAGGCTGTAATGGGTCGTTACTGTCTGATTTTTTAAAAGTATTTAGGGGAATACAAAATTTAAGAAAATCACTTTGATGAACAGTGCGTTTCGTGTTCGCTTACCCAGGACTCTTAATTTAAAATGAGTCGAATGTACTCCGTGTACCAATATAGAGAAGGGGAATGGATTGTACAGCCAACGCATTAAGTCGTGATAAAAGCCAATGATAAAACCAGTCTTGCAAATCAACCCTCTGTATACAAATATCTGTATTTTAGGCAACTTATACTACATCTGTGTACGACTGGTAGTCGCGATAGGGGGTAAGTTTTATCACAATTTAATGCGTTGTGTATACACGTGTCTTCGGGTATTTACGCGCTACGTCAATATGTCAAGAATCCACTAAGAAGCAAAGAAGTTCAACCATACAAGTCTAAAGTGCTACAAAGTGTACATTTGACAACTTAAAAGCCATTTAAAAGCGAATATATCCGAATACTACTTCTCGCTCGTAGAATGTGAATTTCATCTTTCAAACTAGATAATATCCTAACCCCAGTACAGGCAACTACCTTAACTCGGCATGTGGTTAATTCCAAGCAACCAGATAGTTGTTAAAAGTATTTGTACTTCCATTGCATTGCACATGTTTTATGTGAGAGTCATTATGCACCGTGGTGAGGATAAGTGGTTAGCCTCAGTTAGGAAGTCCAGAAGTCAGGTAAATGCGGTGCAGGATGTGCTGCTCTAGCCGCTAAATGCCTTGAGAGAATAAATATTCTAGTAGTTGTGTTGTGTTCATGGTATTGTGAGCGTATTAAAATAATTAACTTTGATATATTTGTTTACAAAATATATCATGTAAATGGATACAATTACAATGGTGTCGCAATGCGTTTACTGTCCTCTTTAAAACATACCTATACATGAACATGAAAAAAATCAAAGTTTCCCTTTCGAAAGTGACGTCATTTTCATGCGAGCATAATTATTTCATGCGCAGCTCAAACGAATATGAAAAGAGGACTAGCTTGTATTGACATAAACAGCAGCAAGGCATTCAAAATTCAAAATGCAAAGCTCGTCTGTGTAACGCGTTGGTAAGCGAGCATTTGCATTGCACACAAAATAATATGCTGTGAGAAAGTCTGCTCTATAGATCTTGGAAACAACTGTCTAGTTGTAATTAAGTGATCAAGGTGCAGAGCATTATTCCTTTTCGATAAAGCAAATTGATGATTTGCCTGAAAATTGACCAAATCTGACAGTTCACAAAAATATAAGTTAATCGGTAAACGGTTCATTATCACTTTAAAATCAATCAAAAAATGTTGCTCAATATCTATACAGTTGACCGCTGGTGCTCAAATTTAGATCGATTGTGACCAGGGTGTGACCAGGTGCCCTATTCCAGTACTTTTAAGTTCCTAATTCCACTAGAATTCGATTCCATTCAATGTTAATCCTTATGGTCGTGACCGGATTCCATCAGAATGGAATTGGGAAAACGTTCTAGAATAGACCTCCAGTGAAACTATTCTTTATCTCTATTTGATCTCGTTTCAACCGAATTCATTTTACTGCCATTAAGATAGTATTACGCCGACAGCAATTCTGACGAAACGAGATCAAAAATAGATATATAATAGGCACCCAGGACAGTGCCTACAAAAACAGAAAACATCAAATCGCTCGCCACGCGCGCTGTATCATAAATCTAAATTCAAAAAACCTAAATTGCAAGTTACTGATATTCTTATCAATCCTCTCGCTCTAATCTAATCCTCCATCTGTTCATACTTGAGTTTCTAGTGCAAGGCGGTTGCGAGTCAAAGCTGTAAATCAACTGATCTCCAAGTGCATTGTGATTACATGAAGATTACTCTCGATCAGTAATCCTGTGTCAGCGTGCCAATCACTTGCGCACTTGAATCACTGGAATTCAATTAGAACTTCCAGGAGGGAGTAATAATGTTGGACCAATACGCTCATTATCCTGCGATCACAGAGTTGAACTGACTTGATCAATGTGGCATTCGACCAGTGAGCACTCAATTGGAAAAGCATTTCAATCTAGTTACGAGATACAATTACTAAACATTTGAAATTGAACTTGGATTCCCGCTCCGTGATCGCAATTTGTGTGTTCTTTTTGCATTGCAGGTCAAACGATGTATAACGAACCAGTTCAATATTTACACAAAATATTCATTACTACTTTGTTCGTTTATCTATTTGTAGCAAAATCTCTTTCTTAGTTTCACTTGAAAATAGATTTATAGTTGATACTCCGCCTTACAGTTACTGATGGACAATCTGAGAGAAAAGCTGTTGTCATGGTCTTACATGCATTTCGATGGCTTGCTTATCGACACCTGTTATATACAGTGTTGTGACAGATAAAATTATCTTGATAATTATCTAGATACATATTTGTTATCTATTATCTTTATCTAGATAAAAATATGGTTATCTATAGGTAATTATTGAGCGAGCGAAACGAGCGTCTCCTTTTGACTCTTTTGACACGGACATCTTTTTTTTTTTTTTTTTTTTTTGTCTGCTAAATGGAGCAATAGAAATCGCACCGTTTCACCGATCGACCTGAAATTTTGCACACATGTAGAGACAACCTTCTCTGTTTGCTGACCCCAATTTTTTTTTTGAAATTCATTGATTGGTTAAAATTTAAATAAACATCTCCTGATAGGCTGAAAAATGAAAATGGTCTTCGACAAATGTGATCAACCTTATATTTTGCATGGTCATTAAGACCAACATTGTCTCTTATTTTACAAATTTTCAGCCAAATCGTCCCATTGGTTAAAATTTAAAAAAATATTTCATGTGCTTTTTTGAAATTTAAACCAGAACCGTTTGACCGATCAACTTAAAAATTTGCATGGTCATCGGGTCCAACATTATCTGTATTTTTGACAATTTTCAGACTAAACTGTGTTTAAATTCAAAAGTTATTGACAGTTTACGGATATTTTGCTTGTTGGCTGTCATATTTCTCGAATTTCACATTTCACGGCATCTTCGAATCTTCACTTCAAGGTTGTTAGAGCAGAAACTTTCAAACGTATAATTATTATGAAACTGATATGACCGTTTTTTGAACGAGATCCTGTGATATTTGGAAATTAACAAGGAATCGTTCAATCATAAAGGTTCAATCGATCAACTTAAAACTTTGCGTGGTTATTGGGACCCATATTTTAGGAATTGTTGGAGATTTTCATACAAGTCTGTGACTAAATTCAAGAATTATTGGCTTTTAAGGACATTTTCGATAAACAGAATTTCGGTTCGAGGTATTGCGCGTATCAGTGCTCGCTCATCAACGCGTTACTCAGAGCGTTTTCCTAGTCTAGTTAAGAATATAAAATTCAAAGTGCATTTGTGTATGAACATGCACGAACCTCAAATGTCAGATGATATGAAAAGGGAAAATCATCTCCGTTTATTCGCATTACTTGGCTTTTTTGACGGTCCCATTTCTAAAAACTCGAGTTCCGAATTTAGGATTCGAAAATAATTAGGGAACAGTAGTATTTGGTTTAAAAAATCTATTATCTATTGAAATTATTTAGATAATTTTTTTCTTACTTTATCTATTATCTAGATGATTTCTTGGAAATTCATCTATTCTTATCTATATTAATTTTTGACAGGTTATCTTTATCATTATCTAGATAAAAATAAAATTGTCTAATCACAACACTGCTTATATCTATCTAGGAAAATGAATCTAATGTACCAAATACTCATATTAGATTTGCGGTTCAAACAAATATTTTTTGAAATATCTTCAAATTTGCGTAGTATTTTACGTTTAAACCCTGAAGCAGTCTGTGACCTTTAAAATCTACTTGAGGAACGAAACTGAGAAAATTGATGAGAAATTGCTTCCGAAGAAGTTGATCGGAAAATAAATTAAAACTTTATTGAATTCTAGCGACTTTATTAAACTTTGAGGTGGATATTAAGCTCTAAAACAATTTCACTATTAAAGCACAACGCTATACGCGGATCGACAAGATGCTAAAATGTATAATTTCAAAGTATGTGTTAAGCACGTAATACTTGCTATTTATGCTTAGGTTGATAATAATTATGTAGATTCTAGAGAAAAGAATCTAGTTTTAACCATGCCATTCAATTTTATTATTCGTAGAAAAACAGCAAATATAAATAAGTATGAGTTGGGCTGATACAAATAGCACATTCTTCCCGCTCGATTTCGACTATTTCATAAAAAACATGTTTGTGTTGGACATGTAATTCTAAATTGATTGTATTTCCCAATCTTAAAAATACACATTTAAGTGACTGAACACAATTTCAAATACATCTAACTCAAAACTAATTTTCATGAGACTACTCATCAGCATATTCATTGTGAAGAACATCCTCCTGGTATTCTGCTCCTAATTGCAAAGTTATGTCATCGAGTTAAAATGTGTCATCACATCAAATTACCCCCCATCCTTGAGCAGTCAACAAGCAGCAAGCTGAGTGACATTTCTGTATTGTGTAAAGAAAACTTTCCCATCCAACTTCGCATCCACTTGTTCTCCCACCGCTTTTGTTGTCAGTTCCCCATCTTTATGGCGCGGTATGCATATTTCACTTTACTTGTACCTCCACCTAAATGGAAAGTTTAGGAGCGCTATAGTTTTGGCAACCGCACGCGTGTATATACAGATATATTTGAGAACAAGATTTCCGAAAGTTAGTTTGGAAAGCCAACACCGCAGTGCCAGTGGCGTAGTGCGATGGCGGAGTAATATGCCAGACCGCAGACCGAGTATTGAAAATCAACTGAGCTCTGGATATGGAACATTTTGCTGGTTTCGTTGTTCTGTTTTGGATGGAAATCAATTGACGCCCTCGGGGTAGTAAGTTACGTGATTTAGTTTTAAATAATTCATTGATACACCTCGACTAAAACGAATGACAAAACTGGTTGAAATTGGTTAATATTTTTGTTGAAGCTGATGTTTTAAAGTAGTTCATGAACGTAATGCATCAAGTAAATTGTTTAATCTAATTTCAATTTCAATCAAAGAGCTGTGTCTCTGCAGACCATGTTAAGCAGTATACAGACAAACCAACATACTATTCGTTTAATCTTCAGTTTAGTTAAGCTCCACTTAGAGAAATGTGGTGTATCACCATTATACATTGCGGCTTAGCTTAAAATCTGTAGTGAATGTAGCCTGAGGTTAATTTAAACTAAGGAAATAAGCTCAGGAATTAAATTGCAGTAATACACCGAGTTTTCTGAAGTGGAGCTTAAGCTAACTGTAGCTTAAACTAATGGTAATACCGGCCCTAAGTTGCAAGTCATCAAGGTGCGGTGCATAATACTTAATCGATAAAATACATTTGGCAAATATTTAGAAATAGCATAAAATTTCAATAACCGTAGTTTTGATCGAATTGGCAGAATTATTTTGAAATCTGAGAAAATGTTGATCCAAAAGCAAGTCAGGGATTTGGATAATATTCTACAAAGTTAACATGTTATAGCTCTTACACTCCACCTCTGCTGTTCCTACAATTAGTTACATCAAACAGACGGCCCTCAACCCCAAGCCATTATTATTCTTTGTCAATTATTAAACAAAGTTTTTTTCTTGGTTTTGAAATGCGAGTTCAAGCTAAAAGTCTACCCAGAGTTACATTCCTAGGATTATTTCCTAATGACCATCAGCTTTGAACCATCCAAATGATTATAAATGTAGAAAAACAGTTCGTTGTCAGATTTCTTGACTCAATCTTAGAAAATCTTTCGACGCCGATATGAAACAGTGAGGAGCTGGCCTTGATTCATAGAAGTATTATCTCGTATTACGAATTATCTTTCATTTAACATGATGTTTTTGGTATTAAGTCAAAAAGATAATGCATATTAACAGATAATACTATTTTGTGAATCCAGCCCCTGAAGTTTGGATACAAAAATGTATTTATGTTAGTGTTATTATTTCGTAGGTCGTCTCCAGCAAAAGCTACGTAAACTGTTTTCCACGTTTTTAATCATTTGAATCATTTGAAATATTGATATTTAGAACATTTTCACAATGATTTAACTCCCTGTGCAAGCCTCTTAAACCCTACTAATTCTTGATTTGGAAGGAGCCTGGACCCTTACCTAATATCGCCAATATTTCAGTAGCACCGTGTTACTCTAGCACGATCGGCTAGTTGCCATGGCGACAATGTTAGCTCTTATGGCTAAAACTTTTAAAACAAAAGTTGTGCTACAGTAACACGGTGCTACTGAAATTTGGCGATATTAGGTAAGGGTCCTGGGGGGTTACCTAATATCGCGAAATGGTAGGACGGTGCTACCTAGCACGGTGCTACCTATCTAAATAACCCGTAGTAGCACCGACCTTGAACTCAACACCAGCGTAGCACCAACATTTCGCGATATTAGGTAAGGGTCCTGACTGTCCTAAGCAAACGACATTATCTTATCTGGACAAAAGGCCATTAGTTTTGTCACGTGACCACCTCGCCTTTGCATAACAAACACGGGCTGAATGTCACGTACAGTTTTACCTGCGAGTCGAGGGAACGTATTTGAAATTCCAGAGTCCTGAGGGAATTGTGCATAGCGTGTTCCATTTGACTTCAAGGTTAAAACAACGACAAATGCAGAGAGTTTCATCAGTCAAAACTTCAAGAAATGTTTATGGATGATTGTTTGTTTTTCCTGCTGCACAAATGATATGATGTTCTTATAACGTTCCCGTAATATTCCAAAAATATTATTTGGATTTCAAATTGAATGAGAAACGACTATGTTTATGTCAAAAGTCAATTGAAATTGCATGAAAATAGTTAACATTTGATCCATTTGGGTTAAAAATGGCAACTCCGGAAAGTTCCGTGATGTTTCAAATTGTGCCTTTTAAGATAAAGTACAGTTTGTGTTTCCTATATTTGAACTATCACCAGAATGCGCTGCTAGGCAGTATTTCTGCTAGGCCGAGAGAGACTTCATTACGCGCTCACCTTGCAATGACGTCTTTCTCGGCCTAACAGAGTAAGTGACGGTGGCTCCATCTGGTGAGAGTTCAAACATATGAAAAACGAACTGTATATGTTGATGCGACCAAGTTCAAGAGAATGATTTATGCTCTTCGAAAAACTTGGACCACTTTGATCTTCCAAAATTAATTTAATCTAAAAGTCGTAAGTCAAAATTTAATTTGAATAAAAGCCTCATATTTCGTTGAATTTTAAATATAGTAAAGGTCTGATTTTGACATCCGCTCATAATTTTTAAGAGGCGCTTTTCCAAAAGCAATTGAAGAGCTTTTGGTTCGCAACAAGTGTACTTTTGTCTATTTCGAGATAATAACAAATTATTATATTGGTTTCTATACAAATAATATTTTTGATCCAACGTCAATTTATTTATTTATTTATTTATTTATTTATTTATTTATTTATGTATTTATTTATTTATTTATAGATAGTGCTTGTTTGTCTCAAATTCGGTTTTTGCAATATTGTTGTGTTTTGAACCTGTGCTCAACAACATTTTCAAGAATATTCATTGCTGAGCAACTTCATCATCAACAACATTCAACCCTTCAACATGTTGTTTATCTTCAACAACACGGTCTCAATCTGAAGTCGATCCTTCCCTTTACGTCTAGAATCAACGTCGCCAGTGGTCAAGCCCATCAGACATCTCACATTAGCATCCCAGATCCCCCCTCCCCCTCCCTCCCCTCCCCCGACACACGTCGCATACACAAATAGATGCTTTGGAGAATCAAGCAGACACCGACGTCGGTTCGATGAAAAGAGACTTCCCTCTCGCTCGCACTCATTCACAGATCTCTCTGTCGCGCTCTCTCTGACGTTGTTTCGTTAGATGTGAACCTGGTGACGTCAGCAATGTAGGTGTTTTAGTCAAGCCTCGATAAACACGGCCCAGGGGTGGGAAAATGGGGGGAGAGAATTACAGGGATGGACCGAGGCATGGGATCAATGGGAAGTGTTAACATGGGTCAATGAATTGATCAGGATTTGAGCTCAAGTCATAATCTCAAAGGATCATAACGTTGAAGCTGGATTATTGTCGAGCGTTCTGCACTTTTGGACACTTTCTCTTTTATTTATTTTTTTGGCCCGACGCCTCAGGTCACAATGTTTTTTCGATCGAGTTGAAAATTTGATTGGTTCAAAAATAAAAGTATCCACCGATTGGTCAAAACCAAAATGTTCCGATTTAGTTCGAATTTTGCATGGACATTAAGGCTACCATTTTCTCTTATTTTACAAGTTTTCAGCCCATATTGACATTTAAATAGAATGTCAGAAGATATTTTATTGACATTTAATTTCCATTGCAACTTAGTGATGATGATTTAGTGATTTTCATTATGGATCAAAGTGTATGGCTATTCTCAGTTTCAACGAAGTCAGGTAATTTTTTTTTATCGAGTGGATCGTATTTATTTAATTCACTATGGATGTATATTATGTTTTCTGTGCGTTATGAGAGATGTTGCGCGTTTCGGTGCTCGCTCATCAACGCGTTACACAGAGCGTTTCCTAGTAATTGAAAACATAAACTTGATTCAATTTTTTTCAATTTAAATATGAAGGAGATACGATTATCTTCTCAGTATCGATTAAAACTTGTTAAAAATAAATACTATGATAAATATAAAAAGTGTGATACAAGACTTAAAATAGTTGCCAATCTTTGACATTACATTTTGATATTCTTGACATGTCGTTTGAGGTTTCAATTAGTACGGACTCATTTTCAAGACCCAGACTGTCTTGACTGGATGCTATAGTTCAAAGTTGTTCACGCTCAGCTAGTTCCTTGTGATGGCAAAAGCAGAGGTGATTCAAAGTAAAAGTCCGCTACAGCAGTTAATTTTTTGAAATATTTTGGAATTCATAATTATTGTTGGAAACTTGTCAGTGTATTTGAAGGATGATGAAAAGGAGGAATATTTCACTTGTGCTTGAGAATAATTGATGATTGGGAGGTGATAAATAAAGGTCAGAAGGAGGTAGGTTGGAAGGAGGAGGACTTGGTCTAACCAAAGCTCTAGAATTAAGAAAATATTAATGGACAGTTATAAATTTATTTTGTAATGTTTCTAGTAATGCTCGAAGAGATATTTGAAGGTGATGGATGCTACTTTTGCATGCCGACACGGGATTCGAGACAGGAGCTCTTAAATATAACAATAATAACAGCGCAGCTGGTAGAACGAATGCAGTTTTCCTCTGTTCCTGCACGAGGGAATAGAGGTAGACAATTTGATGTAATTCATTAAATGTCTCACGTATAGTCTTAAAAGATCGTAATCAAGAATAAGTTTTAATATATGTTATTCTCAAAGGTTTTTCTCGAAATAAGAAAATGCAAGAGGGATCATTTTAGAATGAAAGGAAACTGGAGTTTTTACAAACAATTACAACGAGGAAATTACTGTTGATTTTTTTACAATTCTCATTAAAAATTATAACGTAATTACTTGCCACTCTCTCTCTAATTATTACCTGAGGAAACGTTTGTACTTCATACCTTTCAAGAATAGTAACTGGGCTATAAGACAGAGATTGTAACTTCTCTGCGACTCAATTATCCCACGCGTGTTCATTGGATCTCAAACTGTGTGAGTCGAAACTAGGCAGGATTGTAAGTACTTTTAATCTTGAGTTCAACCCTTGAGTTTCATCGAGGTGGTGTGGAAGAGAACCTCTGAAGGAAATGCAAATTAAATCGCTGTTTTAAAACAAGAATAAAAGTTAATTACGAAATAATAATAAATAGCGCAGTGTGAGACACAGGAAATATTTCTGCCGGGAAAAATGAACTTTTAATGAAGAAACCGGAGGATGTAAAAAACCTGGAGTCGCTTATTACAAGGTCCAAAGAAAAGCTCAAAACAGTGGAGGAATAAATTGCAGCAAAAAGATGGCGACATCTTGTCAGACAGGAATGACAAAAATGAAAGGAATGACGTAATGATGTAGACAACTTTGTAGGAAGGTTTTGATTAGGAAACTCGAGAGCTACAGAATGTGCCTTTAAGGTCGATTGACACTGACGGTTACAATAACGTGATTGAATGACGTGATTTATTCATATGATTCGATTTGCGTACTAGCCAATGATCGAATCGGGAGGAAATAATTTAACTTCACTTGGCGATTATTTCTTGCCGATTGGTTTCGTGACCAATCAGATGTGAGACATTCAGCCACGTGGTAAAAAAAAATTAAAAAATGGAGTCGAAAAGTTTCAGTGTGAGCCACTGTTTCTTTTTTTAATTTATCCAATTATAACATACAAGACGTAATAAATTTTTAAAATATTTCTTTTCGAACAAAGCAACAAATACGAAAACTGCCTAATGCCGCAAGCAGCCGAGGCAAGGCAAACAGAGTGAAAACCTCTGTAATGAATGTCTAAAATTGTTCTAAAAGTATCAGCAGAAATGCAATGCCATTATAATTGAAGAGACGGATTCGTTCATAAAAAATTAGTGAGAGTAAATCTAGATTTTGGATTAAATTTATATATCATTATCATTTCTTAATATGTTTGTCGTGACTAATAAAATAATGTTCGCTCTATTATTTTAACGGTCGGTTTTCTACCTCTCGTTAAGGTTTCATTAAGTTTATCTTCCTGTTAATTCTGTTGAAATAATGACTAGCCGGAGGAAACACTTAACGTGAGGTGGATGAAACAGGATCTCATTTAGGCACTTCTCACCATAAGAGGCAACCGCAATAGACACAATATAAATTCATGCGCTTAAAATTTACTCCATTAAAACCCAGTACCGACATTTTGTAATTCTCCAATGGCTTTAAGAGTCCTGGGGACCGATACGACCGATACGATACGTCAAATTTTCACAAAAAACGGACATCTCCTATTTACTCCACTGTTATGCAACTCTGGGAGGTGGTTTTGATACACATTTTCAGGAAATCCAATTTAAAAAATTAAGAAATAATTAAAGGAAAAATGTATTTTATGAAATATTCCAATATCAAAAGTAAAAGAAGTTTGATTAAAATATTTCTTAAATTTCTCAATAGGACACCTAGAAAATGTGTATCAAAACTACCTCTAAAAATAACAAAAAAGTTTTACTTTTAATATATTTCATAAAATATATGAAAAATCATTCTTTTTCATTTAATTATTTCTTAAAATTCCTCAAAGGGATCCCCAGAAAATGTGTATCAAAACTACCTCCCAACGTTGCATAACGGGGGACTAAATAGATGTCGCTATTTGTAAAAATTTGTCGCATCCGTCAGTTCTCTAGCAGTCCCCAAGACTTCGTATATATTGGTTTCATGACGGAATATATCCAAGTGTACATCAACTCTTGCACATACATCACAGACAAAACCCCCGGGCTCCTTTCCGTCAACACTGAATAAACTTACACCCACTCACTTCATACTCAACACTACGAGACTGATTTATTGATTGCTCGTCGACGATATACAAAACAAAATGGCAGACACGTGTTCAAAGATGGAAGTTTCTCTGTTGTTGAACATCCGGCCTCTGATGGTTGGATCAAAGCGACTGCTTTCATGATTGCATTCCTGGCTGCTGAGAGACTGGGCTGTATTCATTGTACAAGTTTCTTTCCAGGGACCTGAAATATAGGGGATTTCCAGAATGGCGCTTCGGTTGATAATGACTAGGACTAGGAGGTTTAGGACCTATGAAACGTCCAAGAAGGCAGGCAAATAGTACCTTAAAAACTATAAAAAAAAGAACCACAAAATCCCGAAAAAGGAATTATTGTATCAAGTGCCAATGTATGAACTGTCAATTTTTGATGGCCAATTTTTGCCATACATTTTTGATTTTTGGATAGAAATTTTATGAATTGTGGTCTAGACCAAAATTCATAAAATTCCTGTAACTAGCAACAAAAAATTAATATTATTTTCCCAAATAATTTAAATGAATTGACAAAAAGACCTTAAAATAGCAAGAAAAGAACAGAATTCATAAAAAAGGCATTTTCAGGCAAAATGAAACACATATTTTTGAAATCAGGAACACATGAAACATATTTATATTTTTTTATACGTGTCTGAACAAAAAACTAAAAAGGGATATGCCCTAAACATCCTAGCTAAATAATGACGTAAGGACTACTTACATTGACGTAAAGGCGACTTAAGGGATGGAATGGGAATGTTGACATGGGAATTAAGTAAGTAATTGACGCAACGGTGACGGAACGTAAGATTGTGAAACTTGTGTTAACGTTTGGTCTTATTTTTGCCGTTATTGTTACGTTAAGTCGCCGTTGTAAATTATAGGTGTATTTGTATAGTAGGATGTTCGAACCTTGTTGAAAGGTTGGACAATTTTGAACTGAAAAACTACTTGAATGTGCGATTTATACTCATAGGTACTACAGACGTTTTCAAATTATCTTCATTATTTTGATTTTCAAATTCATTTCTGCGTTTTGGGGCTTCGTCTTCATGTATGAAGTGTTAATAGCCAGTGATTACCATGAGTGAAAGTAACCAACAAAGTGAACATTCAATTTTGTAAAGGAATAATAAAAAAGTAAGGTCTGCAAAAAAGGAATTGGGGGGGGGGGGGGGGGGGGGGGGGGGGCGGGATGGAAAACATGATACGTGCCAAAACCAGTATTCTAAAGTACATGCAATAATCCTCGCTTTACTGATTGATAAATATACATAGTTTCATTGCAGTGCTCTTTATTGATTTAACAATAATTTAATGAAATATTGGTTTGTGGTTTAGGAATAATGACATATGAACACAATTTGACAGGATAATTAAAATGAAAGTAATTGAAACACGTTTAATTAATTTGTTTGATTTGTATTGAAACATATAAACTACCCCTACTTCGTCAATGACCATTACGTTTTGCAGAACACACATTCCAACTGCTTCCGAATGCAATTCAACTTTTTCTTGAATGCCCTGTATCATATGGAAGAGGAATGGGGGCGAGGACTGGGAATGGGAATGGAAAGACGTGACCTATTATAGTCGTTTTATTGGTCGCCTCTTCTTTGCTGCTTGCTTGGAATCTACTTGACCCGGCCTAGAGCGCTGTTGCCAGCTACCTGTTGCGTGGCGGAAGAGACGGCAACGTAGCGCCTCTTGTCAACTTTATTTTATAATAAAAGTAAACAGTGAGGCTGTCGGAATCTATTATAGAACGAAATGGCAAACTTCGGTACTATCTATACATGTTTTTTTATTTTATTAGAAATGGTTCAAGATGATCCGATTGTAAAACAATTTTGATCAAATGGAGAAGAATTGAAGATTGTTTGTATAAGAATTGTACATCTTTTTATTCAAATTTGAGTAAATAAATGTGTATATTATTTTATCAACAAGTCATGTATGATAGAGGAGCCGTTTTGCGATACTGCCAGCAATACATATATGTATTGCAGGTTGCATTCAGGCGCAAACTTGGCACCTCCACCAAGAAAACGAGATGTATCATCTACACGGTGAATATAAGCATAGATGATACATTTCCCAATGAATAATGATAGTATTTCCACTCAACATGCTATTATGAAATTCATTATTAAAGGTATTTGGCAGTGCATGTCACAGTCTTGCAACTGTTTTCTATCTATTATGAAACGTGTAATGGAGGTATTATTTTGTCCTCGGTCTCGACAAAGTGCTTTCGCAGTGTTTGATGTTTGTATGATGCAGGTTTGATGTTTGTTTCATGTTAATATAGTTCGTCTATGAGTTCCAGGATTCAAAATAGAATATAATTTCAACCTCCACTAGAGACGAGACGGAAATGCAAAGTGGAATATTTAAGTAGTAAGGTAATGTGACGTCATAGATGCATATGCACCGCAGAAACAACTTCATCTTAGCATTTTGTCAAACATAGCTTGCGGTTGACTGTTGGTTAACATAGCTCAAAATACACAGAATAACAGTCATTGTGTATGAGTTTAATGATTCCGAATTATTGCTGTTTTTTGTTACTAAAATTCAGGGTTAATATTTGCAAAAAAATTGTCTTGACAAATTTGTCTGAAAAATATCAAAAACTTTTACCAAGCTGTTCCCAATATGATCATGCAAAATTTGAAGTTGATCGGTCAAACGGTTCCCTTTCCAGTTTTAAACCAATCAAAGGAATTTGTTCAAATTTCGATCTGGTAGGTACAATTTACATGGTTTTTATATATGTGCAAAATTTTAGTTCGATCGGCATAGCGATGCGAGCTGTGTAAGCAGGGACAGAAAAATATATAAAAGGGATCTGTGCCAAAAGCGTAGATAAGTCAACCTCATCTGACGACACATCTGACCAAAAATAAACCGGGAGACATATTCTAGTAAATAAGTAATCATTATTTCTACATTTAATTTCTATATTTTATTTGATACTATTATCAAACTAATACTATTATTTGATACTTTGTATTTCTTTTTAATAGCTTTCTTTCACTACTACGATTAAACTATTGAGACATTTTCTGTCCCCCAGCAAAATAAACAAGATTGAAGTATGCTTCCATTGCAACCAGAGTGACGCTCTACTTTATTCATTTATATCAGCAATGCAAAATATTGAATTTTCCACCTGAGGACGGAATTTTGTTGGCACGTTGACGGGTCAGATCTTTAAATTTATGGAAGTAAATCGGTGTATTTTTGTAATATGAGTGATTCCTCTTCGTATTAAAGATATCTCCGGAGCCTATACAATTTCCCAGGTACCCATGTAAAAAATCGTGAAAAAAGCAGAGAATCACAGCTATTCTGCGTGCCATCAAGATGTTAGCAGGCAACAATGATATGACATCACGTGCAAACTATGAATATGAGTATCTCGCTTCAACCCTCAATAACTGTATCTCTTCATCTCTTGTTGCAGAGCACTTGGAGATGCTCGATCTGCCGACGGAAGATGCAGTCGCGCAACCAGCCCGTCATCAGTCAGGACTCCACCGACAGCCTCCTCGACGTGCCCGTGCTGGAGGCGCTGCAGCGGCGCCACTCCGACGTCAAGATCGGCACGGGCGGCATCAACTTGACCGTGGGAAACGCCGGCGGCGGAGGACTGGGCGCCGGCCTGGCGCCGCCGAGGTCGCCGGAGCTGAGGCGGCACTCGGATGTCTCGCCGGTGTCGCTCAAGGAGCTCGAGAAGGTGAGCCGATGTTCCCGAGCAAGATAAACGATTAGGATTGAAACCATCACTTATTTCTGGATCAAAGTCAGCTTATGATTTGTTGAATAATTTGTTATGATTAGGTTGGGTGAGTGGTTAACGCTCTGAACTTGTATTCCGGAGGCCGGGTTCGATTTTGGGAAGGTACCCTACTAATGGGCCACGACCGCCTCCTTCCCACCTTCCATCCCTACCTACTCTTCGCCATCATCTCCCAATCATCATCATAATCATCCATCCGTCGCCCTTAGCCTCGCTGCAGAACAGTGCTACGTTAAGCCCCAGACAAAAAAAAGCATAGCCTTAGTGATCGAATTGGAAGGGGGGATGGTATATTGTTTAAAAAAATGCTCCAAGTTGATGGTAGGGGGGGGGGGGGGGGGGCAGGAGGGAGGGCCAAACGAGTTTGAATACATGGTTTTCTATGTATTTAATTCCCTAGGAGAGCCCTCATGCGGGTCAGGGGCGCAATCCCGTTTTTTTTTTTAATTTTAGAAATGAATGTTGTGCATTTCTACGCGATTTTTACGCTATTTTAAGCCTATTTTTATCTCAACATATGACGTTTAGAGGTTAAATAAAATTGACAAATTCTCTGGAAATGGTATTATTTTGAAGTATTTACCTGTTTTTAAATCTTTCGTGGGGGATGGTGAAGTGGACAAATTAGCCATGGGGGATGTCCCCTATGGGGGATTCCCTCCCCCCAATTCGACCACTGCATCGCCTCTACAAGTGTTGAAAGTTACTTTACTTGATTTATTACACTGGACTGCAAAGGTTCTAGTCCAATGCACGTTATTATGTCATTCTTCTCGCGCAAACCAATTCTAAAGACTGCAAAGACGTAGGTACGAGTTTTATCATTTTGCTGAAATTTACAAATATTCCTAGACTAAATCTGACCCTTTTCAGTTTAATAATAACATTTCTGATAACCACACGAAATTCCTTTAACTCAAGCAGCCAAAGATAACCATTTTGTAAATAATCGGCAGGCGGCCAAATTGCTGACCTTTAGGAATATTAAGGTTACGGAATGCTCACATTTTAATTAACAATTTGTTTCAAATTCTTAGTAAGAATGAAAAATATCTCAAAACATAATTAGTTTTTGATAATTTTACCGACTTACAGGAGTAAGGTGTGAATGTACGCTGTGGCATGGTATTGAAGTTTTATTTTTTTAAATATGTGACTGAAAAGAGCCTGATTATGAAAATGCAAACTCAACTATTGATAAACTTTAAACATAGAATTGCCAGCTGCAAAATGGTGACATCTTCAATTTGTGTTAGAGATGAAATTAAAATGCATTTCATAGATTATTAAAACATGTAACATGTTAAAACAAGTTGAGCGAGATAAAATTTGACCATCAACGTCCGGCCAAAAGA
Organism: Leuctra nigra; assembly: GCA_934045905.1. NCBI lineage: Eukaryota > Metazoa > Arthropoda > Insecta > Plecoptera > Leuctridae > Leuctra > Leuctra nigra. Next base: position 6,505,116 of record OW203768.1, read on the forward strand.
CACATTGAGACATTACCTCCACATCGTGCAGAATGTGAGCTCTTCTGTCGTCCTTTACGAGCGTCGTCGCCATTGACGACGCCCGAGTGTTTATTAAGACGCCGCCTGCGCGAGAAGAATGAGTGATGGGCGTCGCGACGTCCGGCGTCACGACGCCAAGGAATCTCTGTCACGCCGGCGGAATTCACGCCATTTTCATACGAGCTTAAAGCCGAGCGTATGCGATCCAGACGGAATACTTTCATCTCATAATGGACGGGTTGGAATAGTTCATCAGTTATAGACAGTTAAAGGAGAGGTATTTAGAGGTGAAATGCAAACTTATCGCGAAGATATGATGTTGGGGAAAATCATATCGATGAGACTTTTTCGAGTATCCCAGTTATGGTTATAGTTCAGGACATTGAGAGTATCTTTACAAATTTGCAGGGAATGTTAAAAAACATTACCGTTCTTCCCTTATGTCGCCCTTCCGTCAATGCTTGGTAGGTACACTCCAGGACACTGAAATTGGCCCGCGGTCAATGCTCAAGTGGCATTACGGCTAGTATTTATTTATTTATTTAAAGTAATTTTTCGGCTCTAAACTCACACTAGCCATCCGGTCTTTGGCCAAAAAATTACATTAAATAAATTTTAAATACTAGCCGAAGTGCCACTTGAACTTTGACCGCGGAACAATTTCAGTGTCCAGGAGTGTACATGAGAGCGCGTCACATAGGCTCACATTGGCTCACATTAGGGCACATAGGCGCATCGTTCACATGAGAGCAGTTTGCGGATTGTGGATTTTTCTATTAAGATGGCTGAGTAGTGAGTTCGACCTTGGAGAGTTTTTTTAATTAGTTGTATCAATCTAGTGGAGCGGTCGCTCCACGCCAGCCAATTCGTACGGCGCGCGCACACTCTCATTTAAAAAGGCTGGAGCAACCCACTTTTACTGTAAGCATCAAAGTGGCATTTTCGGTCTACTGGATCTTAAAATTGGGAAATCTCACATTGTTGCGAAATATCTTAATTTCGAGCTATGGCCCACCCCACCACATGTACCAAATTTGGGAACAATGGGTTATTCCGTTTGCGAGCGGGAGGACCGTGAATATCGTGAAATTCGACGGCTTTCTTCAGATAATAATTATCCCCATAAAAAACACTTCGTGTAAAAATACCAGCCATGTCTCTTCAACTAATAAAAAATATGAAATCTAAAAATTCTGCACTGAAAAGTAGTGATATCAAAAAATTAGCCAAGTCAAAACTTTATTTGAAAATCAAAAAATACTTGGCGCATCGTGTACTTAAATAGCTTGGAAGTATAAGCCAATTATAAATTATACATGAAATATACATATACATAGTATACCTATAATGCCCTAAAAAAAACGATGCGCCAAGTATTTTTTGATTTTCAAATAAAGTTTTGACTTGGCTAATTTTTTGATATCACTACTTTTCAGTGCAGAATTTTTAGATTTTATATTTTTTTTTAGTTGAAGAGACTTGGCTGGTATTTTTACACGAAGTGTTTTTTATGGGGATATCACTCCTTTTTTTAGTTTATTCTAACAACTTGTGACACATATGAAATGAACAATTACTAAATTCTTTTAAAAAATCATCACCCTTTACAATTTCGTTACCACTAATGAATAGCAGCGTATGGTCCTAAATAATTGCTTTAAATGATCTCTCACGAAGAATAGCAAAGGTTTCATTCCAATCAGTCAACCCAGTTCCGAGATATGGAAACACTTCGGTTTTCAAAATGGCTGCTGAACTTTCTGCAATGCCACATAGAATTTATTTCTACAAATGATGTGTATCATTTTAAGCTTTCTGAATATGTATTTATTGTATAGGAGGGAATTATAATAATTTATACATTTGAATGACGTCATTTCCGGTCTCATAAATAGGAAAATTCTATTTGTACTGTTCATATTCCATAGAGATGGCCATCCGAATCGTTTGGCGCTAGTTTCATACCGATTTGTCTACCAGTTTTTGAGATATGACGTTACTTCCGGTTTATAAATGGCGGCTGAAATCTCTGACCCCTTAAAGTATATTTGAAACATGATTATAATTTTATAAGCTGTCTCAAATAGTATATTTATTGCATCAAAATAAAAATTTGTGAGATTATTAAAATGTGTGACGTCATTTCCGGTTTAGGTATGAGAAACTGCAAATATTATTGATGATAATACATAAAGTTGACCGTCTAAATTGTTTTGCGCTGGTTTCGTTGAAATCTATTTAGCCGTTATTGATATATAATGTCACTTCCGGTTTCAAAATGGCGGCTTCCGGTTGGTTTTATAACACGTCACATGAGACGTCAAAAGTACATACGTTACATAAATATCAAAATAATCGGATCAATCTTTGTTGCCAAAAAGCCAATCGATGTATTTCAAATTTCATTACGTCATTTCCGGTTTCTTTAACATAATGTTTAGTCTTTTGCTACTTATCATGCATATAGATGACCGTCTGGATCGTTTGGCGCAATTTTCGTTCCAATCGGTCCAGCCGTTGACGAGATATGACGTCACTTCCGGTTTCAAAATGGCGGCATAAAACCAGTTATAGCAAAAGGCACCTCAGACGCCAAAAGTGCATATGTAGTAAAAATTTTAAATCAATCGGTTCAGCTGTTTATGCTGTGGCCTGTTTACCATATTTTAGCTCCACCCTACTACTACTACTGAGATTATTATGAAAACCGCCCTAAAACACTGTTTTCACGGCCCTCTAGCGCGCAAAGGGCGTAACCTATTGTTCCCAAATTTGGTATATGTTGTAGGGTGGGCCATAGCTCGAAATTAAGATATATCGCAACAATGTGAGATTTTCCAATTTTAAGATCCAGTAGGCCGAAAATGCCACTTTGATGCTTACAGTAAAAGTGGGTTTGCTCCAGCCTTTTTAAATGAGTGTGTGCGCGCGCCGTACGACTTGGCTGGCTTGGAGCGACCGCTCCACTAGATGATTCATCTTCCAATAAATTCCGCGGTCTCCGCCACAGCCTAAACGGCTGGGTTGATTGACCCGAAATTTTCACCACATATACAGCTCGTCTGCCTGATGATACCTTGCCCTTATGAATTTTTTGTGCCGTCATTTTGAAACCGGAAGTGACGTCATATCTCAAAAACGGCTAAACCGATCGGAACGAAATTTGCGCCAATCGATTCAGATGGTCCTTTATATGAAATCACAACAGTGAAATTAAAGTTTTCTAATTACTGAAACCGGAAATGACGTCATAGTTTAGCGAAATCTGCCTAAATTCACTTCCCCTTTATATAAAAACCAACTACACATTCAGAAGGCTTATAATGAAATATTAGTATTTATATACATATTAATACAATGTGTAAGAACTTTCAGCCGCCATTTTGAAAACCGGAAGTGATGCCATATCTCGAAAACGGCTGGACCTATTGGAACGATGCTTTCGCAATTCTTCATGGCATATCACTTTAAGTTTATATTTAGCTCCAAACAAAAATTTTCTTAGTAACTAATTCGGAAATGGCGTATTTTTTTAAAGGAATTAAGGAATTATCCATTGTTGCCCCAATAAGTTTTACAAGTTGTGTAAATAAACTAAAAAAATAAGTGATATCCCCATAAAAAAACACTCCGTGTAAAAATACCAGCCAAGTCTCTTCAACTAAAAAAAAAATATGAAATCTAAAAATTCTGCACTGAAACGTAGTGATATCAAAAAATTAGCCAAGTCAAAACTTTATTTGAAAATTAAAATATACTTAGCGCATCGTTTTTTTAGGGCATTGTAGGTATACTATAAGTATATGTATTTATATCTAGCCTATACTTCTAAGCTATTTATATACACGATGCGCCAAGTATTTTTTAATTTTCAAATAAAGTTTTGACTTGGCTAATTTTTTGATATCACTACGTTTCAGTGCAGAATTTTTAGATTTCATATTTTTTTTTTCGTTGAAGAGACTTGGCTGGTATTTTTACACGGAGTGTTTTTTATGGGGATATATTTTACCAATGTAATTGTTATTAGAATAAGGCTTTGTACGAGTCTTCGATACAGTTCAATGAAAATAATTTCATAGATTGGAAAGGATTATTATTTTTATTCTGTCTTACAGACGCTTAGTCCTTGAAAATTAGTAAAAAAATATGCCACTAAACGTCTCCTGGACAAAATAAAAAATTATAAACCATTCCAAGCTATGAAATTATTTTCATTGTACTGTTCTGAAGACTCGTTCAAAGCGTTATTTTATTAAAAATTACATTGGTAAAAGATATTGATAAATCGATTAAAAAACACTTCAAGGCCACGCTCACTACTGAGTTACCAATTACTAGTCTGCCACGAGGCGTTTCTGGACTTGTGATTGATTAAGAGTCCGCAATACTCTCATGTGAACGGCCCTTACACTACGTCCACACTATAGACTTAAGTAACATACTTAAGTCAAGTAAACGTTGACTTAATTACGTAATTTAAGTCTGTAGTGCAGACCAGGCTTTCTGCGCCCACCGGATCAAGTTCAGTGGCTGCAAGTGAAATGTCAGGTGTTGTCCCGCCAGGTGGCCGGCGAGCGTCGCGAGGAACTGCGCTGGGAGCGCGAACTGGAGTGGCGTCAGCACAAGCGCGGCGGCGGCACCTCGCCGGGGGGTCGCAGCCGCGCCTCCAGCCCCGACGGCGAGCGCGCACCGTCGAGTCGCCGGCCCTCCGCCGCGCCGCCGCCCACGCAGGACGTCGACGAGGAGTGGCAGGCGCATCGGCAGCGCGCCGCCCGCAGGAAGTCCCACGTCACGAGGCAGAGAAGCTACGACGAGGACCTCAAGGCGGGCGGTGACGGGGGGGCGGCGCAGGGCGGGGACGGCGGGGGACTCGGGCTGCCTGTGTCGCTGCCCAGGAGGGCGTCGGCGTATGACGTCTACGCTGCTAAAGGAGATGCTGGAGGTGAGAGTTCGTACTTCATTCAGATTCCGATATTGGAAGAGCTGCACTTCGGATTTTCTCATTGGCATATGGAACGATATGCGTGATCGATAAGTTGCCAAAGTGTTTTCATGCCTTTTGGTTCTGTTTGTATCCCTTTTTACATCTTCGTCTTATTCTTAGTGCATCGTATTGTATTCAAAAGTTTTATTTAACCTCAAATTTCGTTTCATACACTTTATTTTCACTGTTAAAACATAATTTTCTGATAATCTGATGGAAAGATTTCAATAGATGTTCCGCAATCTTTTAAGATTGAATCCTCGATTTTCCTGACGCAAGTTCTTTTGAGCTGACGGTACACTTTGACAACTAATTGATTGTTTCGTCGGTGATAGATGAGCTTTGAAGATGTTCCATTTCAATAACTTCTCATCTCTAAGTTGTGGCCAAGATCTCAAAGATCTTATAAAACTTCACGCAAGAAACGAATATTTATGAAAAATAGTACTAGTTTAAAATCACACTTGGACCGATAGATATGATCCAAAAAGAGTTCACGAATAAAACCAAAATGTTTGACATTTAATATTTAATTATGAGTATTTTACTCGAGTTATGTTTATCAAGTAGTAGGTATAATACGAATGAGATTATGTGTCTCTCCAAAGTCCAAACTTCTGGTTTAAAAGGAAAATAATGTGATCGTAGGATAAAGATGGCGATCTCACGAAAAGTGCTGAATAGAATGAGAAGTTGTAAGATGCAGGGGTGTTACATGTCATGCCTTCATTCTTCCCAGCTGGCAATGCGGCGGCCATGATGGCAGCCGTCGCGGCGGCGTCGCGCAGTCAATCGACGCCGCGGTACAGCGACGCCGAGTCGGAGGGTCCGAGCGCCGCCGCCATCCAGGTCGCCACGCAGGGCAGGAGGTCGTCGTTCAGGGCTCTCAAGCCGGGGGAGGCGGAGCAGCTAGGTGAGTTAAGCAACAGTTGTCTACTTGTTAGTGACACAACAACGCCAGAGGGTCTGAGCGCCGCCACGCAGGGCAGGAGGGCGTCGTTCAGGGCTCTTAAGCCGGGGGAGGCGGAGCAGCTAGGTGAGTCAAGCAACAGTTGTCTACTTGTTAGTGACACAACGACGCCGGAGGGTCGGAGCGACGCCACGCAGGGCAGGGGGACGTCGTTCAGGGCTCTCAAGCCGGGGGAGGCGGAGCAGCTAGGTGAGTCATGCAACATTTGTCTACTTGTTAGTGACACAACGACGCCGGAGGGTAGAAGCGACGCCACGCAGGGCAGGAGGACGTCGTTCAGGGCTCTGAAGCCGGGGGAGGCGGAGCAGCTAGGCGAGTCAAGCAACAGCTGTCTACTTGTTAGTGACACAACGACGCCGCCACGCAGGGCAGGAGGACATCGTTCAGGGCTCTAAGCCGGGGGAGGCGGAGCAGCTAGGTGAGTCAAGAGACGTAGATGTCTTCTTGGTTATTGTGTATTTCAAAGTGGTGGAGCAAGATTACGATGACTGGCAGAACTGATGATGCGAGAGATTGACTTTGGTCATTACCTATGACAATCTTGCTTTAAAACTTAAAGATTAGGAGTGCTTAAGAAGAAAGAGTTCGGTTCCAGCGGCCGAGCTTCTTGACTTTGTTTTTTGTCGATATTCTTCATGGAATTACTATACTCTTTGTAAGGGACCTTGACTAATTAGAGAGTAAACAAGATGCCGAAACTGCTCTGTCTGTGCGTCGAAAAATATTCACTCGAACATCAATACTCATGACATATTCTTAACTTGAGTGCGTATACAAAAAGTTAATTTCTTTTCATTGTTGTTCACTGCTGCTTTCCCACAATTTTTACTCCAAAGTAGAATTTCTGCAGAATCGTATACAAGTAGTAACCAGCGCGCAGCACCTGAAACAGAAGTTCTTATAAAAAGTAGTCCGTCAACGAACGACCCACAAGAAAGATAAAAGCTAAATCAGCAGCGCGATTGTGTAAGCTTAACTTCCGAGTTAGACGGTCATCGTCTAATCTCGTCCATCATCCATCTCCTAGATGCTGAGTGTGTAACTCACTTAGAGATGGAGTACTACACCTCTAGCCAGAGTTAGACGGACTCCATCTCTAAGTGATTTACACACTCAGCATCTAGGATATGGAAGATGGACGAGATTAGACGATGATCGTCTAACTCGGAAGTGAAGCTTACACAATCGCGCTGCTGATATGTGTGAAGGAGGATAACATAAAGTATATGCAAGGCAGTGGTGACGGTTTGTTCCAATGAAAGTGCTGGTGGCCCTGATAAGGGCCGTTCGCGACCTTTCGAAGGTGTTACTACCTGTAGGGGCCCTGACTTCCAGTTCGGTTATTACATATTAGTACATATTACATACACCTAAAACAGAAGTTCTTATATAAAGAAGTCCGTCAACGAACGACCCACAAGAAAGATAAAAGTTAAATCAGATATGTGTGAAGGAGGATATAACATGGAGTATATGCATGGCAGTGGTGACGGTTTGTTCCAATGAAAGTGCTGGTGGCCCTGGTGGTGATGGTGGCGACTGGCGACTTCTGGCGTCAGTCGCCGCCAGAAGATGAAGGTAGTAACACCTTCAAAACGTCGCGAACGGCCCTTATCAGGGCCACCAGCACTTTCATTGGAACAAACCGTCACCACTGCCAACCAATCACCCGATGGTTCCGAAAACGTCCACGACATGGAGTATTTCATTATTATTTTTAAAACAATTTGTTTTTGTTATCGGCTATATTAATTTAATATGTATTCCATTCTGATTCGATGATTCTTGCGGTTATGTTAGAGAGCAGAGTTGGTCGTAGGTTAGTGGGACGACCTCCCTCCACCTGCACCTGTATGGAATGTGTACAGAGCAACTTGGCTCAGGCTAGGGTGTTGTACCGGAATCGAGTATTCTCTCCTCAACTTACATCTCGCCTAGTTTATATACAGTACAGTGGGGAAAATAATTTATCATGGTCACTTGAACCTTATGGCTGTTACGCTCTAAAGGTACGTTTACAACTCGGCGTTCGTTCGACGTTCGGCGCTCAGCGCTCGCCGTTGAGCCTCCTGATTGGCCAACGCCGAGCGCTGGCGTTCAAGGTCAAAAGATAAACCATGTTCATCTTTCAGCGCTAGCGCTGAGCGTCAAGCGTCGAACGTCGAACGTCAAGCTGTAAACGTACCTTAAGGGTAAATTTTTATCAGCTTATAGTAATATCGACCGTAGTGTTGAGTCGCAATAAGGTCTGAATATTCTTCGTACCGTCCTGAATGTGTTCCTGGAGATGGGTATTCCTGCAGCACGGAGATACAGAGCACGCTGTGACCTTGACATGATGATGCGTAGCGAGTCCTTGAACCTCGTAGACGCGTCCAACCAATCACAGCTGTAGGCCGCCTCGCCCACCTGCAGGCTCTGTAACATAACATACATCTGTGACCTTGACATGATGATGCGTAGCGAGCCTTGAACCTCGTAGACGCGTCCAACCAATCACAGCCGTAGGCCGCCTCGCCCACTAGCAAGCTCTAAAACATTAGAATTGTAGGCTCTGAAGCTGGCGAGGAGAAGTGGGCTTTATTAGAAAGTATGCGGTTGGTACCACTGAGTAGAGTGCGTTAATCTGAGGTAAATAGCTCGTAATTCGCGGACGCATGGGAAGCGGTCCGCTAGGAGATTTAATGACCACGTCATTAATACTGAGCTTCATGGCCCTGAGTTGAGGGCGCTCTTATTCCAAAACAACAAGCCCAAAGTAATTAAAACTTCATTAATCTTAAATTGAAGTCATGAGATGGCATTAAAAAGTTAAGGAAACATTCATATTATTGTAACTTGAGGATTGGATTTTGCAACCACACACTTTCATTTCACACATTTAATATTTTTTATTTCTACATTTATTTCGCATCGTCTAAATAGTAAATAGTCTAAATAGTAAAGCTAACTAACGCCATATTCCTATCCAATTGTCAATCGACTTGGGTGTTGTTTATACAATACATCAAATTGAAGACATGTCGGCGTTCTCCGGACAGAATTGTACTTACAGACTCTGTGAGGTAGTCGGCCAGCCAGCAGCAGAACAGAAGCTCCAGGTATAAGCTGATCACGAGGCTGACGATTAGAAGTCCACGCGTATCGAACTTCTCGGACTGCAAATTAATCATCGTCTCAAATATTGTCCTGAATTACACACACTTCCTTGCGCTTGAACCAAAGGTCTTTTACTCATATCCTAAAACCCTAGTCGAATAGTCGTCAATTTTGTATTTTGTATTTACAATTTTTTTATTGTAAAAAAAATTATAAAAATAAGAAAAATAACAATTATTAAGAATTGATGTCATTGATTTATAACGTAAAAGGTGTGGTGTCTAAGAACCTTGAGGTACCCCATCACTGACAGGTCGACAGGTTCGTCCGCAAGATAATATGATGGAAACAATTTTAAAATGAAAGAAGGGCATTTCCATTTTACAAATTTCACAATGAAGTTGCGTCAAGCGAATACGAGGTAGCTTTATGGTTGTTTTATTCTGAACTGCAATTAGGATATTATTGTACTTGATATCTCACCATGGTCGTGACGAACAACAACGCAAGGCCACCGAGGAAGCTGATTATTAGTTGAACTAGTAATGCGGGCTTGACAGTATCAATGAACTCCTCAGTCATTCTGGAAGGAATAGACAATCACAATCTAGATTCAGTATCAGATGTAGTGGTGCAATGTGATCGTTTTCACAGTGTATAAAGCTGAAAATTCACTTTTCAACTTGGTATTGACTCTTGATTACAAAACGTCGAAGTGACAAAGTTTGTTAAAAATGAATTTCTCTCAGTAAAATCATTATCAAACTTTTCAATATTGTCAATGATGCACAGCGCACAGAACAAATAATTTCTTCAACTTTGTCACGACAAAATAAAGTCACTCTTCAAGGGAAAGATCACAATAAAAACAATGTTGGAGTTTATGAAGGGATGTGTGTTGTAAAAAATATCCGACCGAACCGGGGCTCGAACCCGGGACCTCTCACTTGCCGGGCGAGAGCTCTACCAACTGAGCTACCCGATCGGACGGACGGACATTAGACACAACACACTGAGAGCTCTCGCCCGGCAAGTGAGAGGTCCCGGGTTCGAGCCCCAGTTCGGTCGGATATTTTTCACAACACACATCCCTTCATATCATCCTCACTCCATGGAAGTTTTCCACAGAAACCTACATTCTCAATGTTGGAGTTATTTATTGAAGACACTTCATCCTTTATTCACCTGATTATGGTCTGATGCTGTTGAACACATTTAGCCAAGCAACTTTCTAACTCCACATTTAAACCAACACTTGTCCGAACATTGACCTTGTCATCTCCTTGGCGTAGCGCCTGTTGCACATCCACTTGTTGACCTCGCTCCACTTGTCCTGGCTCTGCCGGACCAATGACAGGCTCGTTGTCGACAGCAACTACGTCTTGCGGCACATTCAGGACCGAGGCTTGTGCAAAAGATTCAACACCACGTGTCTTCATAGGCGTGAAGGCAGCTTCGTTAGACTGAGAAGTCCCTAGGGCCAAGCTCTCGACGCTCTTTTGCGCTGCATCATTGATATTCTCCAAGTAATGCCTATTGGAAGAAAGATGTTCTCCTTAAATTGCCTCTTTTAACCACATGTTTGGCCGGAATATGTAAAGGTTTCTTAATTCGACTCCAGTACCATAATAAATGTTGGTAAAACACACTATTTTCAAACTCAAAAGTGTACATTTTCATTCATGAATATGACATTTAAATATAATTGACATTTTGGCGAGAAAATAGTATTCCTCACATTACCTAACGAGTGATGTCATATTTTATTGTAAACATGGCAACATCATTGTTGGTTTATAAAAATGACGTCACTCGTTAGGAAATGTCATCGAATTTCAATTATATTTATTCATGAAAATTTACACTTTTGAGTGAAAACAAGTGTGTTATATCAACAAATATGTTGATATTTTGAAATATAGTCTTTAATACATTTATGCAATTCCCTAAAGCTAGAATTTCCTTATTCTTTTAGCTTTTTAAGTCCAGTTTGGGCACACATATTGTGTTTATAGTTTACCTTTATGTTGCTAGTCAGCGCAAAAATAGATAATTCATAACGTTCACACGTTTCATATTTCAAACGATATTTAGAAAACCATCTGCAGTATTCAAATGCAGCCGAATGATTGTGGATTGTTAAATGAAGCGCAGTAAAGTATGATACGCAGAATGAGTAACAGAATCGACAAACCTCAAGGCTCTGAAGAGGGAGGTGAAATGAACCGTGATGTCCACAAAGAAATAGTCGGACAGAACGACGTACGTCAGTCCAAGAGATGCAAACACGGTCTCTGTGATTACGGAGATTTCAAACGATGGGGAATGCGTCACGATGGCAGGAAATACGATGTAACTGAAAAGACAGAACAAAGGAGTAAAGACAGATACAAACATCAGCTGTTTTATGATTGTGGATCACTCGTTAAAAGACAATATTTTGAAGCAACGAAGTATAAAGGAACTTGATCGAAGGCCCCCTTTTTTCGAAAATACTTTTGTTTTACTTATTCCATTATTTCAAATATATTTCAATTGAGTTTTCATTTGATGTCCATCAGATATGAACAAAACATTTAACACAAGAAGTATGGGAAACTCATTTCGATTTTGGTGTCTAACTTTTAAATTAGCACGCACACGTTCGTATATTGGTTTCAATTTATTTCCTTACAGTATGCCCATCTGTCTACCATAAAAGAAGAATATAATATAGTGTATCAAGATTGACATTTAATCTCTGTCCTATACTCTGCCCTACTAACTATAAAGCATCTATAATACCCGTTCCGCGTAAAACACCAAAACTTGTTTGAACCTATGCTTTTTGCTACTAAGTTAAGAGTCATTATAACTTACTAAATTGGAACTAAGACAGTTTTGTTGGCCTTTATCACATATTTTATGAAAATTTGACACAATCAACTTACTAAATATTTAATGATCTATCATTAAATTTTTTCGGTAGAACAGCCAGTAAGAGTAGATTTATCAGAATCCATGTGCCTAATAAAAGGATCCCAATCAGTTTCTTCACGGCAGCCCCACTTGTTATCATTGGGTCATCAGCAATGGCTTTCTCAGTCATCAACTCATTATACAGCCTTTCAATATCGGATAACAAATCTTTGGTCTGTCTTTGATTGCAATACAAAGTTCCGAGTTTGAAGAGCAAAATGAATCTCCAACATGTGTTGATGAAGAGTGACGTAGCACTTTCCGCGTCATCAAGCTTCTGGTAGATGCTGAAGAGAAGTATTGCGATTGTGAAGATGCTGTAGACAGATGCAACTACAGGAACACTTCGACGGATGCGGGAAGTGACGGAATGTAAGTCACTGAAATCTTTCGTGCTCAAACCTGAAACATGTTTGGAATGTTTTTTTTAAATTAATTGTTTCTCCGATATGTGTTAAAAGTTGGAAGAATAAACTAAAAAGGGAAGTGGTATCCGCAGGAATAGAGCTACGTGTAAAAATACCAGCCGGGTCTCTTCAACTAAAAAGTAATTGAAATCTAAAATTCAGCACTGTCAAGTAAAAGGTAATCAAAAAGTGGGCCAAGTCAAAACCTTATTTTAAAAATCAAAAAATACTTGGCGCATCATTTTTGGTACTTTATGTATAGTTATATTTGATTTTTGGCCTATTATGTACTTTTTATATACACGATGCGCCAAGGTTTCTTTATATAAGTAGTCAAGTAAATACTCATTTTTTGATCACTTCTTTTCAGTGCTGATTTTTTATTTATTTTTTTATTTGAAGATACTTATCAGGTATTTACATAGCTTGTTTTTATGAGTTATTATTACACGAGAAATAACTCGAATATTTATTACATTTGGATGTCATGTTAACAACACATGAACTTTATATTATACATTTTGTTGAACATAATACCACATTGTACATTTTATATATTTTTATACCTATTTTCAAAATACATGTACGTATATTGATCTACGCTTTGCAATGTATCGATATGAAGTATAATATATTATTTAAGAACGCCTTCAGCTTTCATGTAAATTGATTTCTGTGCGATGTATACCTTTAAAGAATATATTGAAGCAAAATACAGCCACCATTGTTTCAAATTTCAAATCAAATACTACGCTTTATCAAATGTATGCTTTATTGACTGTCAGTCAAAATATCAGGGAGCCTGCGAAACAAAAGTCTTTTTATTATCAGTTGGAGATAGAAAATGGTTCACATTATTTCAAAGAAAAATTATGTCTGAATGAAATATTAAATCCAACAAACTTTCATTGCATTTCTCTGTTAATTAAATCAAAGTTGAAATTCGCCTCGAATTCACCCATCCATCTGCTAATATAATATTATAGTAACATTGAGTACACACCTGTATAAAACAGAATTCTTCTCATCATATGAAAGTCTCCTTTTTGTTCTGGCTGCATTTTGCTTCCCTGCTCGTTCAACTCCTACTGAGCCAAACACTGGATACTGTAACACTACATAATCATGATAACGCCCTCATCAACACTGAACTACCTAGACGATCGTATCACATCTGTGGGCATTTTGTTCACAGTATGTCTATCAACTCACGTACAAGGACTACCAAATCCAGTACTAACATTCTATTTTAAGAATCGTGCTACGAATCAACGTGTCATTTTATATTTTACAATGAAGCGTTTCGACAATAAATATTTACATCTTTTGACAATCTTCGACAAAGCATTGCGCGAAAGTGGCAAGTTAAATAATTCAGATTATACACAGAAAATAATTCAAAAATTGTAGTCACAATGTCAATGTTATAGAATTTTCTTGCACGTTACGGGAAATTGCTGTCTTCGCTTCAAGTCGCTTTATAATTTTCCGCATACGTGACATTAAATCATCCAGGAACGTGACGTTACTGTTATCGAACAGTATAACAGTATAACAGTATAACTGTTAAGTAGTTTTCGAAGAAATCTTAGGGCGGAAAGCAGCTTACTACACATATGAAAATATCAGCATGTCATTTTCCGTGTGGTCGCAATGTTTAATTGAAAGAAAAACTGTAATTTTGATGTGATATATTATCTCGAAAATTAGTTCAGCTTGTCTACTTTTTCTTGGCATATGATGGTGCAGAATTAAATTTTCTACGTGTATGTAGAATGGACATATGGACATAGGGAAGTGGAAATATGATGGTCCCTCCTTTAAAAACAAACGACAAACTCCAGAACGAAGTAAAATGCTGAATGTCTCCAGAATCATCATAATTCTTTCTGTGTTAATTTGACGAAAGAAGAGTAACACAAATGTATTGTTTCATTAGCAGACAATTATCTGCAAACAAACAACAATAAGGTGGTAAAAGCAAACAAAACTCTCTCTCTTTGTCATCTGGGCTCATGATTCGCATGGAGCAAGTTTCTAATTGCAAACTTGAGATCTTCACGGTCCGCTGAAAAACATGCGAATCTATTTTTAATTTCGCTCGTTCTGAGCCCCATCTTCTCGCTGTCTTGGATGAAATAACGCTGACGTCAGTTACCGCGTCCCACCCCCCTGCCCCGGGGTGAACCACCCCCCGGAATAACAGTTATTAAACCGAGTCGTTAATTAAACGCGGCCACTAATTGTCTCTGAAGACGCCGGGTCCATGCGTCGTTGCGTCTGCACCAGGCGTCAGGCACTAGCGACGTAGGCGACTCCCACTCTTTAGGTAATTGCCCTCGTACTACTTCGCACAGAATAAAGACATTATGTTCTACAATATGATATGCGTCGACGTGCGCTAGAGTATTGTAAGGTAGCGAGATTATGGTGGAGGTGCCGTTTTACCCCAGAACGCAGCCCGCAGTACATACATGTGTTGAGGGATGCGTGGTGCGAAGAGCAAGCAAATTGAATAAAATGTTCAACCTAACAACTTTTTTATAGAGGATCGTTACATTACACCTGGAAACAAAGAGAAGCTAACTACTTTACCGAAAGCATTAACATGGGATTTTTCGGCAAACAAGATTCAAATGGAAAATTTCATATTGTTCTGCAATACCTTGAAATTTTGTGATTTATGTTATGCCGTTTACGAGCTATAGAAGTTATTGATAATCATGAAATTGCAATCTCTTTCTCATTCTAATATAATAACAATGTATTTGTAATTTTTTTTTGAATTAATGTGTCGACATAGCCCATTTTTGATAGATTCACAACTTTTCAGTGCTGAACTTTATATCTTGTCTGCTTTTTACACGAAGAGTAAACTAGTAGAATTTTATATCAATAATTAAGATACATCTAAAGAATACTATTATATTCAACCGTACTCAAAGTATTTATTCAACGAACGAATACTATATTTTAAACTAACTATATCATTCCCCTCAGATGAAGAAAGTAACTCCTCCGAAACATTGCGAGTCTCGGTACTTTTGAGACCACCACATCGCCTATCGGAACATCCGAGCTTTGCCTTGAATCCCCAATCAATCCCCCAAAACCTGGTATAATGAGAGTAATCTTTATTTTTCTGCTACCCAATCACGTGCGGGATTTTCCAAATTAGACGAGAACGCCCAGGATTAACCTTAAGCCACAGGTAAACCCATCACGTGACTCTTTAGGAGATCACCTTGAGATTCCGATCACGTGACATTTCCAATCAAGACAAATTTAATTGTATTCCTTTATTTTCACAGCAGGTTTTAGATCTAGAATAAACGGAAATAAGATTAAAAAAACTAGGCCTCCGCTGAGCGAACGAGTTAGAGCCTTCGAAATGCACGGATGACCTTGACCATGGATTCTCATTCAGTGCGGAATATAAAGTCAAATTTCCAGTGAAACCAAAGAACCGATCTTGCTAACATTCAATGTGTAGAAAGTGATATTAACGACTTATTTGTGGAAAACTGGCCTGATCCGTTACTTCCTTTGCCTTGCAAATCGTACCCACAAAAATAGAGATTCAAGCCGTTCTATTAAAATATTTCAGAAAGAGAAAGCTTTTCTGTTCACTGACTTGATATATCAATTCTCATAAATTAAATGAAACTACCAGCACATTCCATTTCGAATCACAAAATAAAGCTAGGAATCGTCCTTTGTATAAATGTAACTGCAGCCAGACGTGTCTGGAATCCACCCTCCCCATCCCCATGAAATCACTACATCTATCAATCACTGAGCACGCAAAGCAATTAACCAAATTAGAGAACTCTATCTGCGTAATGAACGATGCTATCTTTCATTTGATTTCGACGCTGAATAGTTTGAGGAAGAATGCGTAGACGACTCAGTTAAGAGTTGAGGGAAATCGAGCGTGACGTCTCAATAGTGTTATAAAATAGATACAACTGTTATTATTGTCATGTCACGTGACTTCCACGACAGAGATGTGTTAAATATAGAATATCATGTAGATCATTGTATTTTACAAATAACAAATTGTGAATAAATTGAGAAATTAATATGTATAATGTTTAAAAGTAAACGAACATAAATATTTAGATTAATTTAGTGATACCTAATCTTTGGTGATACCTAAAAATTCTGTAAAGTTTTCAAAACTAATAAAATGTTGACAAGAATAAAAGTTCTCTCCGCAATCGTTTACAGCGTTAAATAATATGAAATCATTTTATTTTTGGTGAAAAAAACGTATTAATTAAATATTGCATTGTAAATATTTATTATATAAAATATACACATATGAAAGCTGTTATTTTATTATAGATTTAAATGCATTTTAAATAATTTTGTTTACAATAGGGCTGTGCGAGTTTGATATTTTAAGGTCGAGTCGAGTTCGAGTCATGTTCAGCAAATGTTCACCTATGTACTATTAGGTCATAAAATTATTATTCGACCATCACAAAATGAATAGAAATATTTACATTAATCATACATCATCTATACATTGTAGGGCTGCTAATTCATGTAATTTCGTATAATATGATAAGAGTATGTAGGTAAATAATTTTGATTCTCATACTACTGGGGTTTGAAGTGCTGCTAGTTGCTACTAGAAATTTGTAGCTTGGAATGACAAGTAAAGATCTAAGCTTTAACAGCTACTGTATTTTGGGGGAAAAAATCCATGCAATCTGCAACTAGAAATACTACTAGGTACTAGGCACTACATAGAATGTAAAGGCCAAAGACCCTAGAACTTCCTTAGGCCAAAATTCTGGGTTTTTGCATTCCTAGAAGTATTGTCAGAAGCACTTAGACGAGTTATGTCACTTATCAGCAGGAATATCATATTTTACAAATCTCAACAATTTCATCCAACAATGCGTCATTATTATTTCATTGTGTGACATTTTAACAGAAATTCATGTGTTCTTGTGAGTTGAGGAGTGTATTATTGATGGAAGAAGTAGGTAGGGGTCTGTTAAGGATGTAGGCAAGATAGATATTGTCTTAAAAAAATAAAAAAAAAAATAAAAAATTGAAAACTCGAAAAAGTCGAGTTTAACCCTTTTTGACTCGATTCACCCCCCAAACTCGACTCGAACTCGAAATTTCGAGTACTCGCACACCCCCACAAATAATTAAAACGTTATATTTGTTTCGAACGACACAAAATTACCCAGAGGCAAATAATTTTCCTCGGGTTAATTTATTCCGGAGTAATTAATTAATAAAAATTAAATAATTGATATATAATGCATACAATGTATAAAAACAAATCTTCATAGCTGTTTTATGACGAGTCAATATATGAAATATTAACATCACTTCTAAATGCCTTACCCCAACTAATATTCTGGAATTACTAATTTTTTACAAATTAGTATCAATTTTGTGTAATTTAGTGTTCTAAGTTTTAAGTTGATCCAAGAAACAGCTTCGCAAATTAGTTTTTCACTGTAAAATCTATTTCCAATGCTCCGATAAATTTAAACATCTGACTAGGAGTATTGCTAATGACGTTCCTAGAATGACCTAAGTAAGTACTGATTTAAGTTCAGAACATTACGATGAATAAGTTCAGAAACATAACTTAACTACTTATTTTCTGAACTTGGAGAGGTTGTTATTAATAATGGAACATCGCAACATAATATTTAAATGTTACATCAAAGCTCAATTTTATTCCCGAACCAGACGTTCCTCTTTAACATCTCGACCCTGAGGCATGGCGCCATGTGCTGGCGCCTGTAGGTACCGTCAACCTGTAATCCAATCAGAGCGCCGCTTTCAATATGCGAGCGATTCAATCCCCGTATATCGCGAACTGTCCAATACGTTTCTCTCTTACACTCATTGTGAACCCGTCATCTTTCTCCCTCACTCGTATGAATCGTGTCTACATTGTACTCGTCTCTCCATCTCTCTCGCGCCTCTTCTACGCGTGAATAGCTCTCTTCTTCGCACTCGAAGAAAGGTCTGAACCAATTCAATCAGCAGTTTATCTTGTAGGAGCGTCCACTCGGAAGAATTGTTCAACATGTTATATAACTACATCTGTCGCAACTACAATACCAGTGGCTTTAGCAACATGTTATATAACTATATCTGTAGCAACTACATATACCAGTGGCTTTAGCAACATGTTATATAACTATATCTGTAGCAACTACATATACCAGTGGCTTTAGCAACATGTTATATAACTATATCTGTAGCAACTACATATACCAGTGGCTTTAGCAACATGTTATTGAGCGAGCGAAGCGAGCGACTCCTTATGACTCTTTTGACACGGGCCAATGTTTTTTTTTTTACTTTTGTCTGTTAATTGGAGCAATGGAAGTCGCACCGTTTCACCGATCGATCTAAAATTTTGCACACATGTAGAGACAACCTTTTCCGATCTCTTGATAGGTTGAAAA
The DNA here is from genome assembly GCA_934045905.1 of Leuctra nigra. Classification (NCBI taxonomy): domain Eukaryota; kingdom Metazoa; phylum Arthropoda; class Insecta; order Plecoptera; family Leuctridae; genus Leuctra; species Leuctra nigra. The sequence continues at coordinate 6,524,010 of OW203768.1, forward strand.
AAGAAAATGGTCTTCAATAAATGTGATCAAACTCATATTTTGCATGGTCATTAAGACCAACATTGTCTCTTATTTTACAAATTTTCAGCCCTATCAGTTAAGAACGTATGCACTTATTGACATTTTTAATAGCTGTCAGAGATGAAGTATCGAAATAACTGTTTTTCCATTGCCACATGGATCTGATTTGCTTTAGGAACCACAGTGTATAGATGTTATTTTCACGTTTCAATGAAAAGCAGATACATTTATGTTGACTGAGTGGATCATTTTTCAATTCAATATGAATGTGCGTTCTGTACGCATTTCCGGTTCGAGAATTTGTACGTACCCGTGCTCGCTCATCAACGCGTTACACTGAGCGTTTTCCTAGTATAACTACATCTGTACCAACTACAATACCAGTGGCGCTACCTCAGTCTTCATATCAAACTTATTATTTGGGCTAGGATGTTTAGGACATATCATTTTTTTTTTTGTGTTCAGACGCGTCTCAAAATGATACATAAATATGTTTCGTGTGTTCCTGTTTTCAAAAATAAGGGTTTTATTTTGCCTGAAAATGCATTTTTTTCAATGTTTTAAGAATGCAATCCTTTTTCGCTATTTTAAGGTCTTTGTGTACTTTAATTATTTAATTATTGGGGAAAATAATATCAAATATTAGTTACAAGTTACACATAAAATTGGTGGCTTCACAAAATTTCCATCCTCCACTTGGATGACCAACAACGATATTTGACACGTTGACACATTCATACAATAATTTAAGTTAATTTTAATATCTTACTCCAAATTCAACTCCTACCAATAAAACGAATAATTATGTTAAAGAATATTACAAAGCCTAACATTTATTTGGTCCTTTTTCGGGATTCTATGTCCCTTTTTTAATTGTTATAAGGTACTATTTGCCTGCCTTTTTGGACGTTTCATAGGTCCTAAGCACATTTTTACATTCTAAGCACACATTTTTGGGAGTGAATACATAAAGTAATCATTTAGAAATGTTCTGTTTTATAAAAAAAAAGTGTGTTTTACATTGTTCTGTTTGGAGGGCGGATGATGAATGATTTTGATGATAATGAATTATGATAGCTAGGAAGGATACGGCCGTGTCCTATTTGTGGGGAACCTGATTTCCATTTTCCTTTTTGACTGAGGAAAAACACGAAAACACACCTCAGTCAGGAAGGCAGGCCTCGGGAAACGAAGTCGGACATTCGTAGTGCTTATTCAAATCTTCCCCCTACCCCTATGTTTGCAATTATCGTTGAACATTTCCTCAATTTGTGACGCTCGGTCATTATAGACTACCACTTGTAATATTATTTAAAACAAAATGCTGGTACGCAAAGGTAATTTTAATGAACTCCGTGTTTAGTTACATTTTTAGATGTAATTAAAAAGTAACTGTAATTATTTGGTTTATATTAAATACTCCTTGTTTTGTAAATTAACCCTTTCATCTTCTAATAATGCAATGGCCACTGTGACGTAAGCTTAAAATAGCATACATTATTAGATACGGAAGTGCTGACTATAGAATAGTTTTATTGGTAAAGATCAAGTAACAAAAGGTGTCTTTACAGTACGTTTACCACCAAATAGGTAGTAAAACAGTTCAAATCTGCAATGAAAATATCAACTGCATTACTAATTGTCAAACAGTTGTGAAATGTGGACGGGCCCATATTTTTTAGATCGTTCGAGTGCTCGTATAATCGAGAACGTCGTATGACGTCAATAACATTTTTAGTTAATAAATACACGTTTTTAGTGAAAACTTACGTGAAATGGCACTGGAAACACAGTTCACACAGACGGTTCTGCTTTGTTTACATCGGCCATCTTGGACATCGACCTGGTTCCAGGGCTGCGATCGTGTAAAATGACAACTTCCTTGTCACGGTGACAAGACGCTAGAAGCCCGTGAATAACATTGAGATGAGAAGCTTGTCACTGCGACAAGTAAGTTGTCATTTTACACGATCGCAGTCCTGATTCTACAACTATTTTCGATTGTTAGCGGAATCGCAATGTGTATAAAGCTTTTGTCAAAATCTTATTGCTACCGCTTTACAGTTATCGAATCGTAATATTGCACATCCCCTAGTGACCTACAAGGCACTAAACGGTCTCTTTGATCGCGACTGATGACGTGTACTCTGTTGACAGCCGCGCAAGGGTTCGACGCCTCGACGCCGCTGTCTCCCGAGGGCTCGACGTCGTCGGGGGCGCTCGGCGTCGACGACGACAGGCGTCAGCGACGTCGCAGCTCGGCGGTGCTGTAAGTGATGCGCTGGAACTTCCTGTTGCATGATTGTGTTTTAGGAGATACTATAATAATACGTTTATTTAGTTCCACAGATGATAGTATTTTCAAAGATTTTGTATAGCTTTTTTTTTCAAAACTTCATCCCCAGAAAAAATCAATCTTTGTACCGTTTTGGAAAATTGTTATTTAACGGATGAAGAATCCGGATAAAAACTAATTAATTCTGATAAGACATAACATGAGCGACCGTAAACAGACTTTTAGTCAAAATAAAAAAATATGTACATTTTTTTGCTCAAAATTAGTTGAGTTGGTTATGCATTGAAACGTAAGCATTTTCTTTGTTTCTTTGCTGTTTGAACGATACAAATCAATTTGCTGCAAGTATTCTATAAACGCTGTTACTATAAAATTAATTATTTTCAATATTAAATTTTAACATTTGTAACTTTGGCTATTTTGGAAAAGAAACGTAGTAAGTACTATTCTTTTAATTAAATGACCAGGAAAATATAAATACAATGAAGTCATGAAACAAAAATTTAATTTTTTCCCATGATGTAAAGTTTTGAATATGTGCCAAGACATTTTAGCATCTTACCTTTACGTTAGATAATTGTAATTTTGACTAATTTTATTAAAATAAAATTGTCGCACTTGGTAAGTAACTGTTTGTAATTGTCGCTGAAAATTACCTTGATTTTGAAAATATTTTCTTAATTTATTGTCCCTTCGTCCACACACAAGAAAATCTCTTATTGACAACTGAAAAACTGGACTATGTTATTGAAACGGTTTATATTTTACTGATCGCTAAATTCAAAATCAACAGTTCACTTTGAAACTAAATTTATTTCATCGACGTTAAATTACCTGATGTAACATCATGTCTATTGCCATTCAACTGATTTTAATTGGCATTAATGTTCTTTCGCTGGATATTGGTTTCGTTTTACCGGCCCAATGGTCGTCTATTAGTTTTATTCGAATATTCAGCGAGGTTTAATGACAAACAATACATTATTTTCACTGAGCGAAAATGTAAAAATAAATACAAACATTCGATCAGCTTTATGGCTCTGCACTTCGCAGTTTGCTTTTGACGCATGGAGTACTCGTTACAGAGGCTGTAGAAGACCGGCCAATATACTGTTCAAAACATTATGGTGCAGTGTATAAACCCCAATTTAGGGCAAATAGTGCAAATAGTGATAGAAACATGGGAATTTTTGTACTTACTAATTCGACCATAAGAAATCCAAAAATGTATGGCTCCAAGCTGAATTCCTGCAATATTTGGAGTAATTAATAAATTAAATCATAAATTTTAGTAAACTTGTCAAATTACACGCTGTTTTCGAGTAATTAAAACACATAATATAAGTACCTTGATTCATTCTTTATGAATGAAATACCAAATTTAGGATTTGAAGATTGATTTTAATTTCTTCAATATTTAATTGAAGTCTGAATTATTCAAATTTTAATAAAACAATTGACGGTGTATATTTTTAATAGTAATTAATTATATATAATATTCAATTTTAAAATTTCCAAAAGGTCGCCAGTTTCTTGTTTTATTTGACATTTATTGTTTAATTAGTTAATAACTACGAAAATTGCAGGAATTCAGCTTGCGGCCATACATTTTTCAATTTCTCATGGTCGAGTTAGTAAGTACTCAAATGTTCATGTTTGTATCACTATCACTAATGAAAACATGTCATTTGAGAGATACAACTCTGAAATGGAAATTTAATTAATGGAGGGAAAGGTTCTGCCCCCAAAGCACGTCAGGTTCGTTAAGGGGCCTTCCCGCAGATTCCCTGCAGGACTTAATTTGTGCTTTTTACACAACGATACAGAGTTTGGGACGCTGAAAAGACGACATATTGGAGAAAAACCTGGTCAAAATAACACTTAAACTGGGAACTGGTGAAAAATTAATAAAAATACTGGGTAATATGTAAATAAATTGCTAAAATTAATAATTCGGATTGTGTAAAGTTTTCAGAGAATTTAGAAGAAAGGGGACAAATATGTAGATTTATTTTACTATGGTGTCGAAGGTGTCCAAGCTCCACCTATTCCTGCACTTATAAAGTCAGTCGTTGCATGTTGCTCTAGTGACCGTCCGTCTATACACACTCACACCGTTCTACTCTGTAGAAGCAGCTTGTATCGATTACACGTCTGTTTAGCATTGTTTATTCAACACGTATCTGTACGTGCCACGTAGTTGCGGCTATCAGCAGCCTGGGATGTCATTGCTAGTGGCCGTCCGTCTACACACTCACATCGTTCTACTCTGTAGAAGTAGCTTGTATCGATTACACGTCTGTTTAGCATAGTTTATTCAACACGTATCTGTACGTGCCACGTAGTTGCGGCTATCAGCAGCCTGGGATGTCATTGCTAGTGGCCGTCCGTCTACACACTCACATCGTTCTACTCTGTAGAAGCAGCTTGTATCGATTACACGTCTGTTTAGCATTGTTTATTCAACACGTATCTGTACGTGCCACGTAGTTGCGGCTATCAGCAGCCTGGGATGTCATTGCTAGTGGCCGTCCGTCTACACACTCACATCGTTCTACTCTGTAGAAGTAGCTTGTATCGATTACACGTCTGTTTAGCATTGTTAATTCAACACGTATCTGTACGTGCACACGTATTTGCGGCTTCACCCGGCTATTAGCAGCTTGGGATATCATTGCGGCGTCGTTGCTTGACGAGACACTTATGACGTAGAGGGTGAAGATGAGTGAAGCGTCTCTTGCTGAATCTCGAGAGTAGTAGAGAGTCTAACTTGGAACAATGTTTACTGGGAGTATGCAAACTATCTTGTTTGATGAAGTGGTTTATTACTTAAATTACTTCACAGCGTTTCATTTGTATGTTTTACTTAATAAAATAGACGGTATATGAAAAATATTTTCACGTATAATAGTAAAGTTAAGCTTTCACAACATGTATTATTCTGTTCAAGACTTTCGGACTAGACGAGTATAATCAATTACGCTGTTACTGTATTTTTCTATAGGCATTCCTGTCATCTCCAGGCCCAATAATGGCAGTAACTAAAGTATACAATTGATAAATAATTGATAATAGCAAATGTTGATAATTAATGATTTTCCACGACTATAATCCAAAAGTGTTTAATACCAAAATATCTTCAAAAGACTGTAAGTACTACAAATGTAAAATGTTTTACTACGAAATTTTTAAATTCTTACGGAATGAAGAGTTTCCCGTTCAATTAAGAAATATATTAATATTATAAATACATTTGAAATCATAAAAGAGTATAGTTTGGCCAAGATGTCCCTTGAAAGTATATCATTTTAATTCGAATTATTTTCCAAAGGGTCAGAGGTGCCCAAAGAGAAAACCTAGAGATGTTCAATTCTGTGTGAAAGTTTATGAACTCGTCCAGCTAACCTATTGACTGCAATTCAACAACTCATTCCAGAACACGTCGAGATCTTCTAACGTATTTGGGCGTCACAGCAACTTCAACTGATCGACATCGCCGACAGCAGCCCTTGAGCATTCTTGTGATGATGAAGTGGTATTGTTTTCTGTGTCAGATCTGACCTCGGGAACCGCGCCCTGCCCGCGACGCCTCCCGGCGGCTCGCGCCCCCTCGTGCCGCCGCGTACTCTCGAGGACCTCCAGAACGAAACCGCCCCAAGGAGACAGGCGTCGGTCGACGGCGAGGCCATCAAGATCGTCATCCACGACGTCGACTCCGACTTCAACTTCAGTAAGTTCATTCGATTTCTAATTTATACAACAATTCAGTGAAAGGAATGCAATCGTCCAGACACGTAAGAAGTGGGGGGGGGGGGGGGGGGGGATCACGTAGAAATGTACCAAATTAACGCCTGAATTCTAAATTTTTCTGGGGTTGTGCGCCCCGGACCCAGATTTTGCGCCCCGGACCCCACATTGTCTTCGTAGACACTAGTGTCTGCAACTCAAATTCTTTTACTATATTATTCCCCCCCCCACCCCTTGGAAATTTAGTTCCTACGCGCCTGCAATTGTCTAATGCACATTGAGCCATTTCTAGAACGTTCACAGTTGTTTAAATTTGCTGGACTTTTCCAACTTTGTATTAGACTTTACTTTCATTGTGGGAATATATGAATTTGTCTTCAAAGCAGCAATACCAGTAATTTAAAAAAGTTATCCCTTCTTATTGTATTAGTATGTTAGTAAGTTACTAAATGACATTGACAACATATTCGTTTTTCTCCACCAGCGCGGCCGGGTCCAAAGAGGAGAGTGACCCTGAGAAGAGATCCCTCTGACAAAGCACATAGGAGTGAGTACTATCTTTATGTTTACAACTTCTTTGGCACCTTCTCGCGTTGTGACGGCAACTTCTGTCTCGTGACACTGTATTACGGTATTACATTCTCAATATAATATTACAGTTTAATGGAGAATTTATTAAGAGATCCAAACACGACTGATATTTGAACTAAGTTTAGATAAAATAGAAGTCGTGTCAATAATAGGTACTTTTTATGGGTGATGTCAAGATCATAAAATTCTGTCACATAAAAGTTCTAATGTTCGAATTCAATACGTTACAACTGACCCGACGTTGAGTCATAAATGTTGCGCAATTTTTACGATCGTTTTGACGACGACGTCAAATGTAAACCCTCCCCCGTATTACAATGTTGACCTGGAAGTTCGACCCAGTTTGATCCGTCTGCAGAGCAAATGAAGATGAATGAGGAAAGTTGTCGGGCGGATCATTTCTGTCCCTGAGCGCTTGGACTTTGCTTCGAACTTCACTGGCGTCAAGTTAGCTCCAACGAGGCGGTATTTCATTCACCCAGGGGCTTGTGTTTCATGCAAGTAGCGTCTTTTACTAGTTGGTCAGGGTTGCTGGTTGCGATCTGGCAGCGATATTGATTCGGGAAAGGTAGTTGTGTTCAATTGGCTGAAAGCAATAATCAATATAGAAAAAATAAACACAATATCATTATTCTTGGGAAATAATAAAACTGTTTTGTGATTTTACAATGCTCTAAATCAGCAGTAAAATAAAACTACAACTCAATTGTTATTGGTTAAAATTAAAAGATTTAACTGAAAACTTTCATGAACATTGAATATGCAAAGCACTGACTTAAATAACGGAGCTTACTACAAAGCAAAAATAGAGCTTTTCTTCCTTCCGTTTTGTTTGAGGATTTAAATAACGAGAAAATAATTAATTTTTGCCAACGAAATGGTCTAAATTAAATGCCTCCATGGACAAATTAAATAACTCCTATGACAAAACATGGAAAAGTCATCCACATATAATAAATCATTAGCTTACGGTACAGTCGCATTCAGAAGTTGTACAAGCCATTTCTGAATGCTACTGTACTATAAATAAAAACACCTAATGGATGTAGGTAAAGCTTGGATAATGGCATTTATATAAACTGAAAATGCAAATGTAAAATGCAATAAAACGCATTAATATAAATCCAGTAAATCCCATGATGGATAATAATTCGGCGAAATGGCGGCTTACAATTTGTCGAATGGAATTGAGTAAAACTATGCCCTCTGAGGTGCACTGATTTTTTGCCGCGAGAGTATTCGAGTCTATGCTACAGGATTAAAACGACATTAAATCTCTGGAATATCTCTCGCTAAAAACTACGAGGGGAGGTAAAAATTAATTTAGATTTGGAATCGCGCAACATTTTAATGGTTTTACATAATAATCCTCTTCGAATTGAATGTTCAAATATAAACCTGGGAAGTTTTAAGTCCTCTCTTCAAATATATAGGATTCCATTCGCGGAATCAATTCATGTTTACTGATGGTTTTAAGAGGGAAGGTTATCTAAGAAAATAATCAAATTTATATCCTGATTGTTTCACTAAAATCTTTAAATTGCTTTCTGAACCATAAAAATTGGAATACAATGTGTTCATCGACTGAATGACTATGATGATATGTTGAACAATACGTAAGGAGGCGATCGTGATATATTGGTATAAACCTTCCCATCATTTGCTGTCCTGTAGGTTAGCTCAGCTGGTAGATCACTTGCCCGGAAACTTGGTTCGAGCCCCGGTTAGTCCGGATATTTTTAACAACACTCATCCCTTCACTTCATCCTGAATCCTGGAAGTTCCCCATTCAGTTGTTGAAGATAAATCCTTTGTTCACTGGATTTAAAATCTAATTAACTCTTTTTTTTAAAACAAAGGGTAGTCGAATTGAAGTATTCTGATGGCGTAATTGCAATTGCAGATAATACTTGGCAGAAGTATTAGTCATATGAAGTGTCATTTGAAGTTAGAGTGGGATATCAAACTGACACAATCAGAGATAGATAGAGTGGAGCAGTGAAAACTATCACAGAAACTCATTTTAAATGAGTTCAGCAATAAAAGTTCAGCAGTGAGTGAAACACGAGTAGGAAGTAGCATCGATTAAAAGTCAAATTATCAATAGTCGTAGGAAGACGATATTATGATTATTTCTGTTCAGTTCCTCTCCATTTCACTCAATCTTCCCACCATTCACTAGCTCTCTCTCTTTCTTCCCATAGGTATTTAATTCACATATTAAATTTAATGCTAAATGTGGAATATCGACAGGAAAAGGAAAATCTGTAATACAGATTAAAAAATAAGATAATCTTTAGTGCAACAATTTAATATCAATGACTATAACATATAATATAACAGGTAGGTGCTTCAAAACAGCATTGATAGGTGATAATAATGGGGTTGTTCACTGCCATTTGCTCTCACTCGCAGCGCTAGCGGCAATGGAGGTATCTCTCTCTGATTGGTTGGTCTCTGAATCCAAGATCTATGAATCAAACTCCCGCCAAGGTTTAAAAACCTTTCATTCCGCTAGATGCATTTTGATTGGCTCTCTCCCTGACGATTAGAACAGCAGCGCCATCTACAATAGTTTTGCGTGAACAACCCCATTAAACCAACATTCCCGTGCATAAAATTCTAAAACAAAATCAAGTAAAGTACAAGTGTCAAAGCTAGATTTCATTCACATCGTTCACATAGATCGGAACATCTTCGGGCCTCTTCTCTTGAATTGGGTAAACGTTCCATATCTTGAGAAGCATCACCGAGTTATCCATGTTCGTGACGGGTATCACCAAGTCCAATAAGGTCCAATTGTCTTCGCCGACCAAATGTGCATACATATCATCTTTCGTTCCCAATTCTTGCAAAGTTACCCCCGCATATAAATTAATCGATCCGTCTTGTTTGTAAACTGCGATCAACGACATGTTTCCGACGACTCGGTACGGATGATCTGGAGTATGTACGGGCGACCTGCGGCTCCTGCCGCTCCGGAGACTTTCCATTCCCTCGCCAACCTCGTCCACATAGGGAAACACTCCGCTGTCTGCCGTGAGCGCTTGCGCACTGCCACTGAACTCCGCATTTCCTTGTCCTCCTGCTTCTCCGTCGCGTCCAAGGATCTTCTTTCCAACTCGCTTCACCGTTTCAATGCCTTTCTTGATTCCTGATTTGATTTTATCCATGAGGCCACCGCTCCCTTCCTCGCCTCCAAGGGACTTCAGCCAGCTGCCTCCGAATCCACCGTCGTCTTCTTCGTCGTCGCGATTCCCTCTCTGTCTTCTTCCCTGTCTTACACTGCTGCCGCTTTCGCCTTCCGAATATCTTTCGCTTCGTCTCCCACTTCCACTTTCGCCTCCCGATCCTCCACTCCTTCCTCGTCCATTACCTCCTCGCCTACCATTTCCTTGTTCGCTTTCTGAATCTCCGCCCCTGCCCCTACCGTTACCTCCTTGTTTACCCTTACCTTGCTCAGTTTGACGTTCTGATTCTCCACCCCTGCCCTTACCGTTTCCCCGTTGTCTACCACTCCCTTGTTCGCTTTCTGAATCGCCTCCTCTGCCCCTTCCGTTACTTCCTTGTCTACCCTTACCTTCACTTTGACCTTCGGAATCTCCACCCCTTCCCCTACCGTTACCTCCTTGCCTACCCTTACCTTTTCCGCTTTCTGAATCGCCTCCCCTTCCTCTACCATTTCCTCGTTGTCCTCTGTCGTCCTCCTCGATGTCACCATGTGCTTCAACGTCAAAGTCTGCATCTACTTCTCCATTTCCTCCCACACTTGCATGTGCTTCAAAATGCCCTTCTTCTTCAGCATCGCGCCGATTCCGTCTGCTCATACCTTTGACCTTTTCCTTGATTTTCTCGACGCCTTCCTTGACTGCCTGAGGCAAATCGTCCAACGCGGAGGACTTTTTGTTGCTGTCATCGGACCCGCCCGAGGATCGAACCCTCGTGCCTCGGACCTGCCTGCTCCTGGCGTCATCCTGACCTTCCTGTCCTTCTTCATCATCCTTGGCTACGTCCTTGCTTGGCTCGTCATTTTTATCGTCAAATGTACCGACGAATCCGTTCACCTCTGAAATAAAAATAACATTTCGATGAGACAAATTTTAAAATTAGCGATGCACGAAGCTGATGTTTATTTTCTATCAGGAATTTTCATCTCGTTGCCGCACGGACTCGTACCAATTCTTATAAGATCTTATAACAGGAGAACTTTTACAAGACTTATATGAGAAGGCAGATATGAATCTGACCCATACATAATTATATTTCTTTCATTACAGTGGAACTTTTTGTTCCCTTATTAACTCTTATCGTACTCAATACAGTTCCAATCAAAATTTTTTTTTTGAGGTACAATTTTACCTAATTTTTTTAGTTACTGCAAACTGCCGTTTAGCAACTTGAGCAATGGAAATAGGTACCCGACGGCATGATAAATGTAAACCCTTGCAGTTAGATTACCGGTTAGATTATTGCAGTTATATTAGCATTGCAACTATAGGTATACCTCTTGGCAACATATCGACCGCAACTCTCCTATATGGATTTTAATTATCTTAATGCAGGGATTACCTTTCTCTTGAGGTTGGTATACTTCACCAAAAAACATTATCATATACCACATACAAAAAGATATATTCTCTTTGCTTGCCTTAATATATGAATAATATAATTATTATTATACACTTTCATTTGCGACAAAAAAATGAAAAGTCATCTTCTAGTCTGTCCGAAGTTGGAAGAACCTTGCACATTGGTTGATTTAATATTAGGAAATGACGAAGCCATCAGTGTGGCAGATTTTTGGAAGAAGTTAATTTAATAGAATATAGTGCTCCGGACACGGAAAGTAAGTATTTGCGACACGTAATATTTCGAAGCAAGCACACGACGACTTGAACGTGAGCATGACATCGCTGTATAGATTACTCACCAGTTTGTTCCGATTGCACATGACCGGCCAGTAGAGCGACGAAGACAACAAGACCGAGAACTAGAGTAGCATCCCGCATGATGATGAAGCGAGGATGCACCAGTTCTGATCTAGATGGTCGTGAGCGGACAGTTATATAGGCCGAACAATTATATTTCAATCATCCTTGTACGACGCAAAGTGGATAATAATTACGATGTCCGAGATTTTAATTCAAATGAAATGGCATTTAGACACTGATAAGTGGTGTGATGAGGTTTTAATGATAAAATCAGTTATTGTCATAATATTCTGTTTTTTTTAAATTAAATGTTTTGTTGCTCAGGAAATGGGCTATTTAGAATCGTTTTAAGCAAAACAGAGCTGATTTCATTGTAATTTTTTTCATCACAATGAAATGGCGTTAATGTTTGACAACTACTCATCGACACTTACAAGTCATACATACCCTATTCATGCAGAACACCCCGAGCAAGTTGGTTCAAGCTGACCTGGGGCCTATTCTATAACGTTTTCCCAATTCCATTCTGATGGAATCCGATCGAATTCCATCAGAATTGTGAAGTTAAAAGTTCTAGAATAGACCTCCTCGGCTTGCACTTTGAAGGCCCTGGTGTGAGTTCTGCATCACGAGGAAATGCCGGGAAAGTTCCTCGTTAATAAACTGTGACCGCCTTCTTTCCACCGTCCATCATACCGTTTCATTGTCATCAACTCCAAATCATCCTCATTGTCATGGAATTTAATTGCGTTGAGGATATAGAATTAATAATTAATTAATAAATCCGCCATTAGGGATTAGCCTACTTACTGAACAAGGGAGCTTTAAGCATTCAACATATACGAAATATGTGCTGGTGGAATTAAATGACATAGCTAAGAGGAATTAGTTAACTGTGCATATTGCACACTATTTTGTATTGACTGATTATGAAAGAACATATGTAAGTACCAAAACTATTGGCTCAAAATAATACACTAATTTTTTTAAGTTTTCTGTTCTGTTAAGTTATTCAAATTCCATTATGGATATTTTATATCGAAAAACGTAAAATAAACAATCTTGCGTATTTTTTTAAAATTCTCATTATTGTATTAATTATCTCCACTAGACGTAATGTATGCATTGTTTCTGTCTACACGAATAATTGAGGAAACTTCGTCGAAGCAACAATAAAATTCGTCCAGCTCTTTTCCAATCAAGACCCACAGAAATAAGATGCTGAGTGAACGACAATCTGCATCACGTCCTTAAAATGCAAGCCATCCAGATTTTCTATCAGATTATACATCAGTAAAGCGAAGTGATAGATTTTCAGTGAAACCGATCTTGATAGAAAATCAATAAGCAGACGAACTGGATAATAATACATATATATATATATTGTGAGTATTTTACAGCACAGGCCGTTTCTCACACCCCAATCGCCACCTCTCCTTGTCCATCCAACCATCTTCCAGCAAGTTTCTTCTCCCCATTGCCTCCTTTACATCTTCTTGCCATTCTCTCGGCGGTCGGCCCCTTTTCCTCCTCTCTGGAGGGGTCCAATGCCATATCTTCAGGGGCCACCTATGGGGATCCATTCTTCTTAAGTGTCCATACCAGCACAATCTCCTTCGCTCTATCTCCTCTACCACTGTTTCTTCCTTCTTCATCCATCTCCGTATCTGTTCATTCCTAATATGCTCAATTCTTGACACCCTACAACTTCTTCTGAGCGCATCCATTTCAACCGCCATCAACCTCTCTTTATCCCTCTTCGTTACTTCCCAGGTCTCAGATCCGTATGTAAGAATACTTTGTACAATGCTGCTATAAATTCTATTCTTTGTAGGCTTCTGCAGTTGTTCAGACCACCACATCGAGTTCAGCTTCTGAACCGCTTGTCTTCCCTGGATTATCCGGCTGCTAATATCTCTCCGACTACTTCCCTCCGATGAAAAAATAGATCCTAAGTACTTATACTCTCGGCACTCTTTCACTTCCTTCCCATCCACGTCCATGTCATTACCTTCTCCCCCTACCACCAAGTATTTGGTCTTGTCAAAATTGATTTTTAAACCCCATTTTTCGTATGTTTCTGATAATTTCCGCATCATATAATTGCAGTCGTCCTCGTCCAATGCAACCACTACTTGGTCATCAGCAAAGAGAAGGGAATGCAGGTAATCTCCATTCACAGGCACACCCATCCATCTACACTTGGCTTGCCATTCTTGCAAAACCTTATCTATATAGATTTTGAATAGAGAAGGTGAGAGGCAGCACCCTTGACGCAAACCCTTCGTAATCTCGAAGCTACTGGACATGCGATTTCCTACTTTCACTACACTCCTCTGTCCTTCATACAGGTCTCTTATGGTGTCCACATATGCATGAGGAATAGTGCTGTCGTACAACACCTCAAACATCCTTTTTAACGGCACTGTGTCATACGCTTTTTCTAGATCTACAAACACCAAATGAGTCTCCCTGCCTCTCGCTACCCTTTTTTGCACTAGCTGCCTCAAGGTGAAAATATTATCCACACATGAGCGCCCCGCTGTGAAACCGCACTGTTCTTCTCCAATGGTAACTTCTTGCTCCAATCTAGTCTTTATAATACGCCCATACAATCTTCCAATAGATGCAGTTACGTTGATTCCTCTATAATTATGACAGTCCGTTCGGGATCCTTTCTTGTAATAAGAAAGAATAATAATAATAAGAATAATAATACATCTTTTGTATAAAAAAAAATAGGCTGATACATTACTTCGTTTGACCTGTAATGCGAAAGAACCCCACACAAAGATACAGAGAATTTTGGTGGTGCAAGCGCTCGGCCATTTTAGCAAATTGAGAGGGAAAAATTGTTTCATAAGTGGGTGTATCTTTAACATGATATTCATATAATCAGTCTGATTGTATATTCAGTTAGCACTATTTCATTTTTTTCTTCGTGCCTTGTTAGTTAGGCGCCGGTAATTAAAAAAAAAAGTAAAAACTATGAAATTTCCGATACGATTGGAGACCAAGAACTCTCAAATTTTAATCATGATTAGATAAAAGACAAACTTAGGGTTATCACTTCGCACATTTTTAAAATTAAACTTCATACGGCACCTAGCGGGACAAGAAAATATACAATTATTCACCAAAAATCAGCTAATTATTACTACCTATATTCCAATTACTCCGATCGTATACAAAAAAATGCCTGCAAGACGAGGTAAAATCGCTCGCGCTTGCAGCACCTTAAAATAGAGACTCTGTCTGTCGATGATTTGTCGGACTTTGTCATCTCCTCTTATCGTGTCTTCTGATCGATCTGCTGTGAAAGTAACAACCTCGTGCACGCGGTTATCTTCACATCGAGTGGGTCGCCTCGAACATCATCCTTGTTTTCCATTACTGTCCACGTCGCGCCCGGGCTTTGTGTCTCGAGGATCGCGTGCATTTCTCTTCTCACTAGAAGGCTCTGGAACTTGCATCGAGTAGGCTCTGGAACTTGCATCGAGTAGGCTCTGAACCTTGCATCGAGAAGGCTCTGAAACTTGCATCGAGAAGGCTCTGGAACTTGCATCGAGAAGGCTCTGGAACTTGCATCGAGAAGGCTCTGGAACTTGCATCGAGAAGGCTTTGGACCTTGCATCGAGAAGGCTCTGGAACTTGCATCGAGAAGGCTTTGGACCTTGCATCGAGAAGGCTCTGGACCTTGCATGGAGAAGGCTCTGGACCTTGCATCGAGAAGGCTCTGGAACTTGCATCGAGAAGGCTCTGAAACTTGCATCGAGAAGGCTCTGGACCTTGCATCGAGAAGGCTCTGAATCTTGCATCGAGTAGGCTTTGAACCTTGCATCGAGTAGGCTCTGGACCTTGCATCGAGTAGGCTCTGGAACTTGCATCGAGAAGGCTCTGAAACTTGCATCGAGAAGGCTCTGGAACTTGCATCGAGAAGGCTCTGGAACTTGCATTGAGAAGGCTCTGGACCTTGCATGGAGAAGGCTCTGGACCTTGCATCGAGAAGGCTCTGGAACTTGCATCGAGAAGGCTCTGAAACTTGCATCGAGAAGGCTCTGGAACTTGCATCGAGAAGGCTCTGGAACTTGCATTGAGAAGGCTCTGGACCTTGCATCGAGAAGGCTCTGGAACTTGCATGGAGATGGCTCAGCACAGGGATCGCGTAACTTTTGTCAACAGTCGATCGACAACTCTTATGGGAGAATAACATTGACACGTCATAGTCGATCGCAAACAAAGTTGAGTCAATGCTAATCTCTCATAAGAGTTGTCGATCAAAGTTATCCGATCGCAGTGCTGGACCTCGCATCGGGATGAGACGGTCTGTACCACGGGGAGGTGAAGCGAATCTCATCGAGTTCATAGGGGTGTTTAAATACGTTTACGGACCAAAAGAGAACACTTTGTGGAATAGGTTCATTAACAGCACAATTTGGCAACTCGGTTTATTTGAAAACGGCTCGATTGCAAATTCTCGCAGCTGTCAGAGCACAGTTTACATAAAGTAAATCTGTGTTCCGTTACACTTATTTAAAATTAAAAATAAATCGATTGTTAATTCATATGTATGCTTATTATTTATCTTTTAAGCTAGAACATAAACAGATTATATGGTTATATGGAAGAACAGACGAATGTGTCTGAATATCGCCATTTTTGTATTGTATCTTTCATGCAAAATAAAGACATAATAATAATAATAAAATATTCTATAAATAACCCACTTTGATCCCTGTTCTGAAATTGATTGACTTTTTATCATTATTATTTTTGTGTTTTTATTTAGTTTTCAATCGTCAAATTAATATTTTTTACTCTGCTGCAGTATATGCAACCTGCAACACATGGTGAAATAGCACAATGTCACATAACTAGTGAATTTTATGCATTTGTTCGAAATTTTGTCAATCTGAATTCCCCAAATTCTGTGAGTATTATGCTGGGTTCCCATACTTCGATTTCGGTTCGCTTTCGGTTCAATTTCGCAAAATGGCTACCTTTCCCCGAAAAATAATGTTGGGAAAAATTCAACTTATAGCGAAACCGAACCGAAAGCGAAACGAATGCGAAGTATGGGAACTGAACATTTTTGTCTCTGAACCAAGCTCGTTGCTGGGAAATTACAGCAAACTAACTATATGTCAAGGAAAGACATAATTAAAATTGACAATAAAAAAAACAGACAAAGAAATACGACCTGTTAAAATACTCGAAATAATTTTTTGTATTTTCTCGTCATATTGTTTTCAATCGACGATCCTATCGAACCTCAGAACACAGCCGAAAAGTTCGTCTCATCGAGTGGAATACGATGTATTCGCTGTCTTGTTTCGTCACATCACATGTTCATGAACATAGCTTGCTCTACTTGTATCGTATCTGATTTCTGTGTTCGATGTTCTGTAGCTACTTCAATACATTACGTATCGATTGCTCACAGCAAAGGCGTCATTCTGAATGTGTGAAAAACAGCCGTTACCAGGGTAATGGCGTCCCAATCAGTGGTCCCAATGCGAAAAACAGATTATTTCGATATCAACATGAGGCATTGAAATTGTTTTGCGATAAGTAAGAAGATACATTAACCCGAATTTGGAATATTCTATTTGGAAGTTTCTCATTTTCACACGATGTGGATAACTAAATAATATTATGAAATTCGTTATGGGTATTTTTTATGCGAAAATACGTAATTAATGAAGGTGTGGCTTCTAACTTGGTAAATAACAATTTGACAATCTGACAGATATAATTTGGAAATATTTAAAAGAAGCTCGCGCTTGTTTTACATCACTTTAAACAGTACTATCAATCAATTATTAATTAAAAATTCAAATCAAGTATGTGTGATGATATGCTGGATACAACGAAACAACAACACGTATGGTGCCAAAAGTGGTTACCTGTCAATGTCATCTGCCAGTGGAGAGTTTGGTACAATATTCAAGTAGATATTTTAATGTAGGTAATTTTATTATTGTTGCAAATTGATAGAGTGTAAAACTGTTAAATATTATAATTATTTAACAGTATCTATTCCTTAGAAAATGTACAACAAAGTTGGTGGTCATTTCTTATGAAACCAGGCGCGTAGGAACTAAATTTGCAAGGGGGGGGGGGAATAATATTGTAAAATAACTTGAGGGACATACTAATGACTACGAAGACAATGGGGGGTCTGGGGGGAGGGCCTCCCAGCAGGAGCGTATAGCCCCGGAAATTTTTGGAATTTCAGGCATGAATTTGGTGCATTTCTACGCGATTTTAACACTTTTTATGCAATTTTTTCTTCTTGACACATAAATGTATAAGAACATAGGGAGGGGAATTAAATCAGAGAAGGGGAGGGGGGATTATCCCCCCATTCCCCCCCCCCCCCCTTCCTACGCGCCTGTATGAAACTAGTCTGAATTGATGACGTCATAGGGCGAAGAGCTCTACACTGGTCAATGTTGGAATTTCTAAAATAAACCATCCGTGCCAGAATCTACTTATCCCCTCTCCATTTCTTTGGCCATTACCCAAATATGTATGACCGCATCCTCCCAACCGTTCATCATACCCATTCTTCATCGATTCCGAATCATCCTTCTCCAAGATCCTGGCTGCAGAACAGAGCGACGTTCAACACCGCTAAAAGACCGGCGACGTGACGGTTGGGGTAAAGATGATGGAGGGAAGTTACGTTCCATCGACACGCGGGAAGAGCGCAATAAAGTTCTGTTGTTATGAACGAACTTTTTCGTTTTTCTCTTTTCATCCCGGGCCAATTAGTTGCGGGTCCCTACTTCGATTCCCCGAGGAATTTCAGGAAGAAACGTGTCTCTCTTATTGGACGCTGGATTCCGGGAGACTGATAGAAAACGCAAGTTGCTTCGAAAAAGAAATCCACGGAATGGAAGATTTCGTCTGGTTCGTTATTTTGAGCAAGAACAGTGACTGGACAAAATTCGTACTATTTAAAAATGTAATTTTATGCATTTTGATAACAATGTTTTTAAAACTATAGACGAAGTCATAAATTAACCAGTTGACTAGGTTTTTCTTCTCGACAGAAAAATCTGTCAGAACGCAAATAACCCAAAATGGAGCCTCTTGTGTGGATTCAATTTCCCTTCCTTCGTGGTTTATGTATACTATCTGAAAAATGGAACTGAATAACATTTATTAGAGACCAGCGTCAAATTTTATATCGTCTATTTACATAGTTCTTGTTTAAACAACGTTTCTGTCAAGCTATTATCACATACAAATCTCAATAAATTTTCTTAATTTCTTTACCCCAAATGAACGGACCTTTATATTAATTTTCCACTCCCACAATAAAATGAGTTCAGACAATTTACAAAAACCCCTTCTTACAAGTCCCACTTATTTCTGCCATCAAGCTCAACCCAGAGCGTTATCCGAGGATAAATTCGCAGGTTGCATGTTACTCCAAGTGTAAGCAGATTGTTAGCCATGATTTAGCGTTGCGTTTATCAAATCGCTTTCTTCATCAAATTACATTTTTAACCTCGACCAGCAGAGATTGCAGCTGCTGATTGCGATCGTGTTTAATAGTATTTGGTAGAACTGGATGTTGGTATCAAGTCTAGCAAACCCAGTGTGATAGATTTTATCATAAAAGTGTAATATTGGGGAATAGTAAATGCATATTTAGGTTTTTACCCAAATAACTGCTATAACCCAAATAAATTCCGATTAAGATAAATTAATATTTCAGTTTTTAAATAACGGGGCTTACAAAGAAAAAGATATGTACACCCAACAATTCATAAAACGGTGTTTGAATGAAATGGTTTGGCTGCTGGTCATGTTCCTTGACAATCAATCCTGGTTATTATCAATGAAATCTGAGCTCAAATACTAGAGGTAGATTCCAAGTAAGCATAGACTTCATCGGATGATGCAATCACATTTTTTCGCCCAATCCATTTATTTCATTTACCGTTTTATCATTTGTTGAGTGTACCTAATACAATTTTTTACAATTATCATAGAAATATGTAAAGAAATTCCAGAATTCTTGTCATTTTACGAACATTTTATGTTTGTTTTGAAATATTTGACGAATGAATTCAAAGAAATTATCGCTGCTCCTTTGACACATTTGGTTTGATTGCGTCCATGCTATTTTCAATGTCTGTTATAGAGCAGTACCAATTCACATGCAATACGAAGACTCGCTTATTAACGTGTTTTCCGACACATAGCGTTTTCCGAGTTACTTGTCTCTACAAATTACGAAATATGAAGTAATGATAGATATTCGAGAAAATAAGGAACACGTCTGACCTCTGGTGGATTATTTGGTACTAGACATAGGGGGGATAATGGAGGATATCACGGGGATATTTATATAAACTAGGAAAACGCTCTGTGTAACGCGTTGATAAGCGAGCACGGATACGTGCAAAACCTCGAACCATAATTCCTTAAAAGCCGGCAATAATATACCTAAAACAACTGAAATCTAGAAGCACTATCCACTAAATTATATAAAAAATAGCTGAATTTGCTTCTCATTGCAAGTTATTGCAACAGTTATTGCAAGTCATTGCAACATGATACACACTCATGTGTATTTATTTCAGTATTTAGGTACGTAGGTATTATGGAATTATTATAAATAAAAAATACAGAGATTCAAACCACAAAATAGGCCATTATCTAAGTGCTAATATGAGCAAACATAATTTAAGAAACATTATCCAAACAGTTACTTGACGTTCCGTATAAAAGAGCTTATTTCTTCTAGCACATTGCTTACCTAACACAAACCTAACACATTGTATCTGATACAAATGAAATAAATATTTCATAAACATAATTTCAATTATCAACCAACCAATCTATTTCTACAATCAAGCAGACATTTCATCGGTCTACAAATAATTTGCTCAGCCTTTGAAAAGATTGGAAGTAAGACTGCATGTTAAAACTCTCATAAACAATAAATACCTCTATTAACTACATCTTCAAAAATAATAAAATAAACCCTAAGTATAACCTCGCATATATTGCTATAACTATTATCTAACCGCAAAGAAATAATTGTTACGTATTCAAACAATAATAGATAGACAGCTGCTTGCTTCCGAGTTGTTTTGAATAGAGCGCATCGGGCGGCCGCAACGGACTCCTCGAACCTACAATGCTATTTATATGGGAAAACACGATTTTTTTTATTTGTGAACGGATCTTTCTCAAAAACTATACAGGTCTAAGTTAGTATGAGATGAAGGTGTGTGCAAAATTTCAGATCGATACGTTGACCGGTGCGGCCTGGGTTGAACCAGCAAAAAAACAAACAAACAAACAAACAAACAAACAAACAAACACACACACAGAGAAAGTGCCGCAAGAGTCAAGTGGAGACGCTCGCTCCGCTCGCTTAATAAATTATATTAAATTTGCTTTTGTTGTCTGTTATGGCTGAAAAAGTAAACTTGTAACTAATTTTAGACTTCAATGGGGTTGTTCACGCAAAACGATTGTAGATGGCGCTGCTGTTCTAATCGTCCGGGAGAGAGCCAATCAAAATGCATCTAGCGGAATGGAAGGTTTTTAAACCTTGGCGGGAGTTTGATTCAGAGATTTTGGATTCAGAGACCAACCAATCAGAGAGAGACACCTCCAATGCCGCTAGCGCTGCGAGTGAGAGCAAATGGCAGTGAACAACCCCATTGCTTCTCCTTTTTCACTGCCCTATGGAAACACGAACTTCAAAATAAAAAAGTGAATCTAAAAAGTTTCCGACGAAGTGTCTCCATCACGTATCGCTTATTTGTTCGAATAGAAGACGCGTGATCCCATTAATATTTGCCTGCGTGGTGTGAAGCTAGACGTAAGAGCTCCTCTTCACATAGCGTCTGAAACTCGATCTGACTCTCAGGATCTCTCCTCCGTCATCTCATCTCGCAGTGAAAACCTCGCCGTGGGGGTAATTCCGCGTCCAGATGGGCCTCCTTGATCCCCCTCATCCCCCGGGAGTGGGTATCAAGTTCGTCCTGGGAGACGCCGGCGTCGATCAACAGGTCTCGGGCCAGGCGTCGCGGCGCCGGCTCAGTGGCGAGAGGGAAAGAATCATAGTGCAGGCTGCAGATATGATGGAATACTACTATTAGAATTATGTCTTTAATTTTGTAAAAAATATATACATTTTTATAAATTATAAAAATACAACTATATAACGTTATAGCATTATAAATTCAAATATATTGTAGATAAATTGTGTTTTTTTCGAGCACCTTTTGGGGCAGATATTTTTCACTTTGCTCTTCCCTTACCTATCAGTTATATTGATGACGCCAATTTATGAATCATAGTAAATTCCTGATTATTCATTATAAAATAAAGCCTGTGTTCATTCACAAAGGTTTAAAAACACAGAATAACAATCAATTAAAACTATATATTATTAATTAAATTTCGAAATTAAAGGATCAGCATCAGTGACCTATCAGTAACCAAAGGGTATGAGTATCGACATTTTGACGTATTGGCTTGTATGTAAAATTGTCAATGTACAAGACTTGTACGTCATTGTACGTTGGGTTTAATTTTTTGATTAACAATGTTATCAAATTATGAGAAATAAAGATATTTTTAACATTTCGAAGTATCCTTGGTGAACTCTTAGTAATACCAGCTGCGCAAACTCTAAGGGAAAGTTCCGTTAATTTGTATATTATTTCAAATATCAAATGTTCCATTATAAGCTGCAACTAGAATCTGTCCTTCAAGAAATTAAAGTTATCAGCACAATCATCTCATCACAATTATCATCATCTCGACATATCCTCCAGCGAGTGTGTAACAATCTCTCCCATCGCCATCACTCAAGACGTGTGGGTGTCACGTGCCGACGCATTGGCGTCGCCTGGCAACCGACGTCGCGACGCTCCCACTCTCGCCGAGTTCAACAGGTTACAGGCGTCATGGCGCCGACCTTGAGGCACACTTTCTCTTCTCTCACGCACTGTGATCGACTTTTCTACCGGCTGCGACTTGGCTATGGCGACGGATAATTATGAAAGTCCGTTCCGCCTCTCTCGCCAAAAATCATCATTTAAATCTCACCAAAGTAGGATAAATATTTTAAAACATTTTTGTGTTAACAGAATTATGTATACTTTGATAATTTTTACTTCCGAATTGACAAAACTTTAGATTATATTTAACAATTCTATATTGAAAACATTCGGTCCACTTTTAACAAATATGTATTTGATTTAGCCCCTTATTAGATTAGGTTCATAGATTAGATTAGCATTAGATAAGCACAATTTAGTTTGTGGGGATTCTTTACATTTTTCCTTTTTGTAAGCCTGTTGGCCTGTTGGCTAAGAGAATTACGCAATATCGTCAGCCAGGAAGGTAGGAAGGATCGAACCGGGGATTCCGGAGTGCAGCAAGTCCTAGAAAGTCTAATTTAATAGGGATGCAGCATTAAATACGTGTAGGTATCTTCCTTTTTTCTTTATGGGTTTATTGCCAACGAAAACAAACATTCAAGTAATAAGCTAATTTCATGTTTTGTAATTTCTCAGAAATACTAACTTTAAATTTTAACTTTAATCTTCTGTTACAAGCACAGGAACAAAAATCTCTCCACTCAGACTCTTCTCTTGTTCTACTCTAATATTGTTGCCATATTCTAAAGTCCTGTAATATTCCCTAAATATCTTCCACCTTTCATCGTTTCTGCCTCTATACATCTGAGGCCCTATTCTAGAACTTTTAAATTCCCAATTCTGTTTATTCGATTCACGGCCATATGAATTAACATTGCTTGGAATCGAATTCCAGCAGAATTGGGAAATTAAATGTTCCAGAATACGGCATGCGTCTCTCGTACCTCATGACAGTACTGAAAACTCTTTTGTCAATCTAAAAGTACATCTTCTTTCAGTGCATTAGCTTATTATTTATTTACAAGTGAACTCTATAAAAATTTGCGGCGGGTTTATTTACAGAGAGTAGAGTCGACAAGTGGAAACATTCGAATAATTCAAATGCGTACTAAGTTTGTTTCTCTCGAAATATCCGTTTTGAAATGTTCGAATATTCATCCGCCGTCAATTTTCAACGTTGAAATCCGAGTGGGTTTCCTCTTTTCCCCGTGAAAATTAAGCTTTGTGCGAAATGCCTCGTTCTCATTGGCTGTTTGCCTGGCCCACGCGCCCGTTTGATCGCTACCCACTCGCGCCACCAACTGTAGTGAGGAGTCCTCGGGATTCCTTACGTCAGCATTCTATTCAGGAAATAGAATTTGAAAGCATGCGTAAACGAGGACTTACTGAAGCCCGTATGCAAGATTTTTCGCATATGATGGTTTTTATAAAATTTAAAAAGCGTAATAAATCTGCATAAAATATATTTATAGAATTTTCATGAAACTTTACGAGTATTCAATACTTTTTGCTTCCATGACAATCATTTTGTGGATTAGATAAATGTTTGTAAATAAGTCGATCATACCAATCTACAGTATCGATATTATAGAAAATGCTTATGGAAGGATTGAATCCGAATCCAAAGGTTAGTGTTAATTTTCAACTATTGCGATATTGGAAAAACATGATTTTTGATTTAGAAGCATTTCATCATATTTAAAAAAAAATCAACATAAAAAATGAATCGCTCTGAGCCGTATGTCATTTTGATAAAAATCAATAAAGAAATATTGAAAACTTACAAAACTATTATTTTCCACAATCGTATTATTTACAGCTGTCAACACATCGCGAATACATTCAGCTTTGTCTGAACTTAGTTCTAGAATCTGCATTAGGACTAACAGAGCCCCATTATTCTTCTCCTCCAAAAACAGCTTTAGATTCCAACTGGGGGGCGATAAATAAAGCCAGCTGTTGCGAGACACTGATGTGCAAACCAGCGCTTAATCTTGTCGAATGCGATTGTATTTTCAATTCCCGGCCAAGAAGAGTTCACGAGACCGCGGCCATGTTTGTTGTCGATGAGCGAGAGCAAAGATTGGGAGATGAATTGGTCCGCATGTGGCGATGGCGGGGGAGTTTCCTTGATGTGCCTTTCACTCGACGCCCGATTACACTAGATGCAGATTAAATACCAATATCAAAACTGAAACAAAACTATTTTAGTCTGTAATCATTTCACTGACATAAGTATCTGAATTGAGTTCGAGAATAGGGCAGGGAAAATTTTTGAATATTATTATAGAATTTAGCACATTTTATGCGATTTAAACACACCTTTTCTTCGATATGATATTTGATCTTCTTAATTCTTCAAATTTCTTCTATTTCTCGTTTCTTTATCGGTATTTTTGCTTTTTATGGTTTTAATTCGTTCCAAATTTTCGCCCCCCTTCCTAGCTTTGGGCCCCCCGCAACTGCGGGGGCTTCAACATCGAAGTTACGCAAATGGAATAGGGGGCCAAAAGGAACATACCTATGCCAATATTTTTTTATTTCGTACATTTCTACACGCGATTTTCCTTCGGAACCGGACAATAAGTGAAAAATGGCTTCTTATTGGCTATTGCTACTTTGCGAAAGCTTCCACGAGTGACTGTAAAGCAAGCTTGGGTATGTCAGGCCCAAGTAAATACCTCTCATGAAACTCTTTCAATATGTCTGCCTTACATTGTGAATAAAATATGACAAGTTTCGTTGATATTGTATAGTGCTACATTCAATGGAAACTACAATAAATCTATTGTTCTATTGTCATGTTAAAATGACATTCAAGCTCAGTACAAGCACTTTCAAAGCAATCGCTTAACGTGTGCGAATATTTACAGTTATATTATTAATTGCTAAACGCAAGACACAGTGTCAACGTTTCAACAACTGTATAACAAACATAAAATCAATTATTAAACGACATTTAATTTGGTAGTGAACTTTCGCGCCTACTTTTATAGTTCTTTAGCGTCCACTATTTATAAAAATACATGCTAGATTTGACACAGTTTACTCTAATAATCTCAGAGGGAAACGGGTACATTTTAAACTGGACTAAATGTAACAGATGACAGGGGCCCTATTCTAGAACTTTTAAATTCCCAATTCAGATGGAATTCAATTCGATGCAATGTTAATCCTTATGGCCGAGAGCCGGATTCCATCAGAATGGAATAGAATAGACCTCCAGATCTCTATTCTCTGTGATATGCCACCGCCAATGACAGTGTAACACGTACTTGCACACAATTGCGCCAAGGGTTGAGTGTTTTCCTTCTAGAAGACTTAGAAAGGAGACTTCACTTCACGCCAACGTAAAATCTATTCTTCGTCGATCGATTAAAGCCTCTAGCGAGTTCTAAGAAGTTTATTCAAACACCGGAATTCTCTGCCGATCGGAGAAGAATTTCCTTTTATCCACTCCTTTTTACATATTACTCTTTTTTTTCAAATAAAAGAGACGCTTAGATTTTCATATTATCAACCCCTGACTTTGTCATGTTCTAAACTTCAACGTGAATATTTTTAGATAATCGATTGCTCGCATATTAGATATCGTTCGAGTTCTAACATGCATGAAATAATGAAAATAGCAAATTACTTTCGCGGGTGACAGAGGATGAGATGAGCTCCCGTTGGGGAGGGGAAGGGGAGGGGGGAAGGGAATTATTGGATTCACTCGAGGGGAAAATATTGACAGAGTATGGAAATTACATTTTAAATTATCTGGTGAAAACTTTTATGGAATCAATTGATTTTGTTCGTTTGAATTTATTTAATCAATAACGTCCAAAGAAAAGTTGAAACAACGTCAGCAACTAATATTTTATATTGGAAAACGAAGGCAAACTGTTTCCAATGTTACGATTGTCTTTCACTTGCAAATATTTGTAACTTACTAAACATGCAACGAATTTAATTACTATGTCAGACGATTATTTCTTTGTTAGTTCTTAGTTTCTTCATAGTTCCTTTGAATGTAACCCTACTTTTTTGTAAAAGCATAAAGAGAAACATATCTAATTCTCCTGGCGAGAAACTTGTGTTTGCTCCTGAGAGTTTGAAACGTTGCTGCAGAATGTTTCTCATGACGAGGCTGTTGTTTTTGCAGTATTTGCGGATGGCATTTGCGTGGAGCGCACCAAGATGTTTACTTCAAAGTTCAACTCATAATGTTAGTAAAACATGCAACTTATTGTTGGCAGAAGTTTTTCTGCGGATTTCTTATTGCATCTGGAAGTTTTCTGGAGGTCTGGTGCTTTTTCTGACTTAATAAACTTTATTTATGTTAATATAATATAGTAGGAAAATATTTTGTAAAACAGAGATAAAGCAATGAACAAGTTATTTTTAATTAAAATTTATAAGAGACAATCTGCAGGGGAAAGAAAGGGTAAAGAATCAAACAAAATGCTAACATAAATTCCAAATTGACATCTTACTTATAGTTACGCAGTTCTGTCTGTGTGTCAGGAACGCCTGCGCGCGCATCCTCTCAATTTCGCGCGCACACTCTCTATGTTGTATTTAAAATTAAAATGGTCGACGTTACATTGCCCAAATCATGTCCAAAATACATCTTCTGCTCTTTGTGCATAAATAAATAACTGAAACTTACCTAAATGGCAATCCTTATCCCTTTGTGTTTATAAGAAATGTATTTTAACACAGAATAACTGTCCAAATCTTTACATTATATTGAAAACGGCACTATTTTGTATTTAAAATGGTGGCCTTTCATTGCCAATCGTGTCTAAAAATACGTCTTTTGCCTTCGCAAAGTAAAGAAATAACCATAACTTACCTAAAACGTAATCCTTATCCCTTTGAGTGTGTAAAAAATCTACTATAACACATAATAACCGTTCAAAAGAGACATTACATAGAAAACTTCTTTACTCCAAGAAACGTCAAAGTGTAATTTTTAAAAAATTTCATTTGATCTGTATTTTAGAGGGCCATGAAAACCAAACAAAGCCGATAGATTTTTAACATTGGCCTCAAGATGCAATTTGCAAACGATCAAACGTATTATTTTCTTCCTACATTTAATCAACACGGTTCTGTAACCCTCAAACCAACTAACCGACGAAGTTTTTAAATAATGTTAGATTAATCATTTTCAGTCGTTTCTTATTTCGTAGAGTGGTCTGTATTGAGTCATGTATTGACAACGAATTCATGTTGCTGTTGATAAAGTTTGAAGCACCAATGTTTAAGTTTTACATTGTTAACTGAATATCTATACTTTAATTAGTGGTAGAACGGCTGAAGTCCATTTCAATATGAACAGTATTTCTGACATCAACCAATCATTTGTAATGGTGACATGAGTTATTGTAAGAGAATACTTCAATAATAATAATAATAATAATAATGTAATTTATTGAGCACATAAAATAGGTACATAATTGGTCTGTATTCAACAATCGAGTCGTTGATCTTCCATACATCCATCTCTTCTCTTCAGCTGCTTCACATCTTCACCATTTACCTACTTCTTCTTAATTCATAATAGTCATTAAAATTGTGCTTCAATATCAGTGGTAATATTGGAAGAACATCCAAGCATTTGCTTTTTAGCTGAGGGAAAACCACTGAAAAAACATTCTCAGCAGGATGTAATCTTGATTCTCGTCTTCCAATATCATTACTTCACGAATTCTCTTTCTTGAATGATAGCGAGTTTATCCTTAACGAGCGTCTTGAAAGCTTTTAAACTTAGGGTCTGCTCTTCTGTTGTTGTTGTGTTGTATGCTACTGAGGCTGAATAGGAAAAACAGTTCTTGAATTTTTTACTTCGATGAGTTCCAAAGTCTAGCTTATCTTTGGACCGCGTGTCTCGTAGGTGAATATCACGACGCTTTCTCAACTTATCATTTAAATACTTTGGCTCTCCCGTTCTCAATATCTTGTGCGTTGCGCATGTTAAATGTAGGCTTCTTCTCGCTTCCATCTTTAGCCAATGAAGTTTTTGAATGTAGGGACTTATATGGTGTCTTCTCTTAATATTGAATACAAACCTAGCACAAGAATTCTGGACTTTTTGAATACGACCTACATCTTTCTTCGAAATACACGGTCCGTAAACGATGTCACAGTAATTCAAATTAGATATTATAAGTGCCTCAACAAGCTTGCTTTTTGTTGATCTTGTCAGAATTTGTTTAAATCTTTGCATTGTTCGTAGTTTGCCGTAAGCTTTGCTATTTGCTTTCTGAATATGATCTGAGTAAGTCATTTGGCTGTCCATTATCAAACCTAAATTCCTTGCATTTTCTGAAGTGGGAATAATAGAACCATTTATATGTAGTTTAAATTCACTATTAAGTATTTTGATCCGTTGACATTTGTTCCCTATAATCATTGATATGGTCTTCGAAGTGTTTAAAGAGAGTCCTTGACTTTCACTCCATGCAGCAATAGACTGAAGATCTTCGTTTATTTTCTCTTGTGCTGCAGCTAGATCTTGAGGGCGAAAGGTATATAGAAGCTGGGTATCATCTGCAAATTTGTGTATTTTGCAGTGTTTCACACTCTCATCGATATCAGTTGTGTAAACTATGAACAGTAGTGGAGCGATACTTGAACCCTGTGGTACTCCTGTTCTATTTTCCCTTGACATTGATACGTTATTAGCTGATAATTTTACCCGTTGTTGACGTCCGGTGAGGTAACTTGCAAACCATTTAATTGTCATCTCTCCCACTCCAAGATATGTGAGTTTAGCCAGTAGGAGTTCATGATTGATAGAGTCAAAGGCTTTTGTAAAATCTAATAATATAAGACTTGTAACCATTTTCTTCTCCATTCCCTTGATCGCTTCATCAGTTACATCTAGAAGTATTGATTTTAACGTTATTTGTTAACATCAGTGAAACGGTACTTGATAGAGCTTGATTACAATCCAAAATTGTGCACCGCAAATCAAACAAATTTACTTCCGCCCTACATCTGAGGAACGTATAATATAATGAAGCCGTAGATAACATGTAATAGCATAACAAATGAAGAAAAGGCCGTGGGCATCAGGTCACGGTATCAACGTAATGAATATATATATATTTTTTTTTACGGCGCATACATTGTTTTTCTTCTTATTTTTACTTAGTACGAATACTCTGGTGTAAATTTGAAAACTTATATGAAATTGTTTTACCATAATAGGTATGATCAAATTGCTTTTCTTCGTTCCTCATTTTTTAACGTTTTCTGTTAAGATTGGGTCATCAACGACGTCAAATGTATTAACGACGCACACTCTGCTGACAAATATTGCTGTCGTTTTATATTTACGCATAACTCACTGGTGCACATTGGTCATGTTTTACATGACGGGTC
This sequence comes from Leuctra nigra, assembly GCA_934045905.1. NCBI lineage: Eukaryota > Metazoa > Arthropoda > Insecta > Plecoptera > Leuctridae > Leuctra > Leuctra nigra. Next base: position 6,553,895 of record OW203768.1, read on the forward strand.
CCTCTAGTATCTAATATTTAGAGAAAGAAAAATCTCATGGAATAAGCAATTTTCTTCTGGATCAGGCAATATTAATGCACTCCGGATTGTGGGAAAGAGAGCAAGAATTCTTTTAGTAATTTCCTGTTATCATGAAACAAATAGTACTAACTATTAATTGTTATTAATTGTACCGTATGTACAATATTCTTTAGCACAAACCAGATATTTTTATTTCTACTAAATTTACTGATATATCTATCCCTTTAATACTGATTAATGATTGTATCTATACGTCATTACTGGCTAAATTAAAGCAGCACACTACAACGTGTTTCAATATGTATTTTGAATCAGCCTGTTATTTTTTCATCTCTCTTTTTCATTTCAACAATTATTCATCCATCCCACATCCCTTGAATTGAAGTGACGTCAAAAACGCTCGCACAATAATATGATTAATCAGTCTGGTATAGTTTCAATTAAACCTTTCATTTTGCTCCACCAATGAAAACAATTGACCAATCAGAGGATGGCTGATATCGTACTATGTATAATTATTTGATCAGCGGTGGAAAATATATCGGAAAAGCAAGGGAAATTATTCCGTATTTTCACGGACGCGATTTTTCATATTGAACATTAATGAAACTGTGATGTGAAAACTCTGTTGACAGTAAATGTAGAATATGATGCGCTGGAAAATATCTCTTTAAAACTCCGTGAAATATGTTATCTTGCTTTCAGCTCGATTTGAAAAGAAGTTTTCAATGGCTTACGTCTGTCATGTCTGACCACATGGATTTGATTTTTCAGTCGAGAAAGGAGATTTTTGTGGCAACATATTGATTACAGTTTGGATCTTTCAGGCTTGAAAATTCTTGAAATGATGCATTTTCTCGCTTACATCGAGACCCGTTAAAAACTAGCGAACTTGGAAATGAATAGATTCAGGTTCGATTTCTGTTTTGGTCGTCTCTTCCACGAAATATACCTAGATGTTGATTTGATTTGGAACGATTCCTTCTCGTTTGTAAAGATTACCTCCACATTAACATCGTCGCGATCTTAAAACTGTAGCTAAGATGCAGAAGGCCCCACGGCCAATTTATGTAGTTTACACTTTTGGAAGGATGTTATGTAATCATACATTTTGAATTACAATTTGATTGAAACCAACAATTACTATTATATTGAAGAATTATATTTAAAAACCATTACAAATATGATTGGACAAGGTTTTGTTCAAGAATAAGAATTATTGAAATTTTTCAGACCTTCTACAGTACAGAAATGTTTGCTCAGTTTAATTACCTCCATTGACCGAGTAGTCTGCACTTCTGTGCATTTCCCTCTGGCATATCAATGTCCCGGGATCGAGTCTCGTATGTCACACATCGATCGCGTGTTGTATGCTGAGGGGGGTGGGGGGGGGGGATATGTAACCTGACCACCAGATGTTTACACATTTTGCAATATGCCAATAAACAAGCAAGCACTGATTCTCATTTCAAAATTGTGTCCAGTAAATTTGCTATGCGAACTTTGATGCAATTATGTGGTTGGTTAAAAAGTACATGGTTGATTTTACTGATGATTTAACATTTAGATTCTCATATGACTAATAGTTTCTTTACAGTAACGCGTTGGCCAATCAAAAGCCGAGTTTCAATCGATGAGAAAACAGCTGCTCGTTGGCTAACGCTAAAACGTCAACTAATCATTGGATAACTAGGACGACAATAATATTTAGTATAAGGTTCTCTTAGGTCTCATTGCAAGAAAATACTATTCCAAACTAGATGTTTCTAACACGATCAATTTCTACTTGAGTATTTAGAAGAAAAAACAGGTATGGCTGAGTGGTAACGCTCTGAACTTGTATTCCGGAGGCCCGGGTTCGATTCCCGCCGCCGTCCTTCCTGACTGTTTTTTTTCGTGGTATTCCCTCAGTCGACAGGCAAATGCTGGGAAGGTACCCTACTAATAGGCCACGACCGCCTCCTTCCCACCTTCCATCCCTACTTACTCTTCACAATCATCTCCCAATCATCCTCATAATCATTCATCCGTTGCCATTAGCCTCGCTGTAGAACAGTGCGACGTTAAGCCCCAGAAAAAAAGTATTTAGAAGTACATATTTTAAAGAATAATGAACGTATATTAAAGAATAATGTTGGTTTTGATTGAAAGCCAATATTTATTTATTTGAAACCAGGGGATTAAATGTCAATAAAATGTGTATTGTTATTTATCGAACTAAGCTTTAAATTACAGACTACGGATGAGCATTACCAAATCATTTAAAAACAGATAATTATAACTACTCGTACTTTTAAATTAGTTTTTAACTGCCCATTCAGCTGGATGTGAACACGAATGGACTGAGTCGAGACTGGAGCAGTTTTATTGAATTAACTCTTGACGCAAGTTTATACAACAAAACCAAAGCTTTACGAGCTTTTCCCGCTCAAAACTTCAGATTCATTAGATTGCTTGACCGTTATCAAGGGAGTAATTTAACAGAAATTACCAGTAAGAGTCAAACGAATGAAACATTTTGATAAATACTAACTTTGAGTTGTTGAAATGCACTGCATCAGCAACGAACTCGTATAGTAGATACTTGACCCTTATGACCATTATCCTCTAAGGGCGATTTTCTCGTGTCTAAACATTATAAACTCGACCTTAGTGACGACTTGCATTAAGATGCTGCAAGCGCGAGCGATTTGCCGCGTTTTGCAGGCACATTTTTTGATACGATTGGAGACAAAATGGGTCGACGAAATGATATGAAATTTTAACCATGATTAGATGAAATACAAACTTAGGGTTATCGCTTGGTAAATTTTTTATTTTTCGCTTCGTTAATTAGTAATAATAAGTAGATTTTTGGTGAAAAATTGTATATTTTCTTGTCTCAATGGGAGGCGTATGAAAATTAATTTTTAAAATGTGCCAAGTGATACCTAACCCTAAGTTTGTCTTTTATCTAATCATGATTAAAATTTGAGATCAATTTGTTCACGGGTATGGTCTCCAATCGTATGGGAAATTTCATAGTTTTGAACGGTTTTGTTGAATAACCGGCGCCTAATTAACAATGCAAGAATCAAAAATTAAAAAGTGCTACTAATATACAGTCAGACTGCTCATGTGAACATCCTATCAAAGTTACACTCACTTACGAAACAATTTTCTCTCTCAATTGTCTAAACGGCCGAGCGCTAGTATCACCTTAATAAACTACAATCAGGATCCATTACAGTGATTGTACCACATACTCATTAGGTATTGCATACGTCAACGCATTGAGATTAGACGTAAAAATGAAACGGCCCCTATGTGACGTCACAAAGTATAACAGTCACGTGGACACGTGCGGGTACAGGAACAATGTGAAGCCGTTATGACGTAGCTTAAAGCTCGAGCAGTGATAATAGAGCTTTAGAGGGGCTGATGTTTCTGTTAATTTACACAAGTATGCAAGAGCTACGCAACCTAGTACTTGAATGTACTTTAGAAACAATGATGAGTGAAATCTGTCAATATTTGCATTGAAGTTTTTAGGATTGTTGTAAAAGGAAAATGTGTCTATAAATGCATACAAAATATATAAAAACCATGACATAAAACAAGATTATAATAAAAAAATAAATACTTATTATCATAATTGAGCGAGCGTAGCGAGCGTCACCACGGTACTCTTATGCCACTTTCTCTGTGTTTTTTTTTGTGTTCACAGCCTAGGTCAAACGGCACAACCAATCGATCTGATATTTTGCACATATACTAACGTAATCTATGCGGTCCCTGGGATCGTTTTTGAACGGGCTCATGTGATTGGTTCAAGTTTAAAAAAAAAAATCTTTTGATTGGTTGTTCCGAGCAATTTGAAATTTTAACACGTCATTACGACCAACATTGTACCCAATCATACAAAGTTTCAGCCAAATCCTCCCATTGGTTGAAATTTAAAAAAATCTTTCATATGATTTTTGAAATTTAAACTAGAACCGTATGACCGATCAACTTAAAACTTTGCATGGTAATTGGGACCAACATTATCTGTATTTTTGACAGTTTTCAGACTTATCTGTGTTTAAATCCAAAAGTTATTGATATTTTACGGACATTTTGCGTGTTGGCTGTCAAATTTCTCGATACCTAATGTTAATCACGGCTACTTCGACTCTTTATAGTTCCAAGGTAGTTAGAGCAGAAACTTTTAAACGTATGAAACTGATATGACGGTTCAAAAGATCGTCTAATACTGTGTAAGTACACACACTTATATCATATGAGTGGTCACAGGTATATTTTTTTAAATAGATCCTATGATTTTTGAATATTAACAAGGAACATTTTAATCATAAAGGTTCAATCAATCAACCAAAAACTTTGCATGGTTATTGGGACTAATACTTTAGGAATAATTGGAGTTTTTTATACCTACAAGTCTGACGAATTTCAAGAATTATTGGCTTTTAATGATATTTTCGATAGACATAATTTCGGTTCGAGGTGTTGCGCGTGTCCGTGCTCGCTCATCAACGCGTTACACTGAGCGTTTTCCTAGTGTAATAATTTAAACCTGGTATGATGTAATGTAAAAAATAATAATTAAGATAGGTCATAAATCATGTAAATTACATGACAAACAGTATATTTGTCCATAAATTATCTAGCGTCTGCTTTTAGGATAAATAAGAAATACCTGTTATGATCAAAATATTTAAAACTCACTGTTAAAACGAAATTAACATATATTTTGGCAATGTACGTGGGAATAAATATGACGACGTCACGTGGCTAAGAGAAAACCATGACTTGATCTCTGGACCCCTAATTTCGAGATCGTACGAGCACTCGTAGAATCGAGCAGGACGCCAAAGTGACGTCCTTCCGAACGAAATAGCATTCAATCTGCCACATTAGTGTAGCATTTTGTTTGGTCGACGTCATGAAATCGTATGAAATTTGTCTCGAACGATCTCGAAAATAGGTCCCCTGGGGGGCTATTTTCGAGATCGTTCGAGTCAAATATCATACGGATTCACGGCCGCCTGACGTCAGACGAAACAAAACAATAAACTGATTTGGCTTATTGGATGCTATTTCCTTCGGACGGACGTCACTTTGACGTCACGCTCGATTATGCGAGAGCTCGGACGATCTCGAAAATAGGTGTCCTGTGCTCATGGATAAGCTTACAAGTATCTTGAGTTGCTCATGATGTTTCTTTTGTTTTTCTCCAGCTCGAGGTTTTGGGATGCGCGTTGTCGGCGGCAAGACTGGACAAGATGGCCGACTCTTCGCTTACATCGTGTGGACGGTCCCTAACGGACCCGCGGAGAAGGGAGGGTTGAAGCAAGGCGACAAGGTGGGTCCGATACTGTTCTTTATTTACTTCGAAAATCCATTTTTAATATGAGGATTCGTTTACATTCTGTAGATTATAATTGACGTAACAAATCAATCACTGTGGCCATTACGTATTTCATAGAATAAAACAGGCCCATAGGAGCAAAATTTAGATTTATCTCATTATCTGACGCTTTCAGGAGTCAATTTTGATCTTTGGTATTAGTGTCTTCCTTAAAGATGTAAAGCCAATCATAATTTTTTATTGTTAAGATACTTTCTGATAGAGAGAGAATCTTTGTAAATTATATCAATCTACTTTTGTGGCATACAATATGAGGAGCTACATTTCAAAAGGAAACTTGTCCATTTTGTTGTTTTTTTTCTATTAGAGGTGAAAAAAATTAAGAGCAACAATGTTCACTCAGAAATGTAATTAATGTTATCACTGGATTTCGTATCTCTTCCAAGCTAATGTCAACAGAAAATCGAATTTATCTCTGTTCAATGTTTGTGGACAAGTTGCATTTTGAAATGTATAGCTCCTCATATGTCTACTCATATTCATGAAAGAGAAAAGCGAGACTCTGCGCTTGAAATAGATTAACGGAACAAGCGCTCTGGTTATCGAAGCCGAAAATACATCGATAATTAATTTACATTTGATTTCCAGCCATCCCATTAGACTCAATAACCAATTGCAATATCCTGCTCTGTCCGGCGGCTTCCATTAGGGGCCATGTTGCCAGACCGCTTCACATCTCTATGATGACGGATAGATATTGCAACGTCGCCATGCCACACTATAACAATAGTCAACATCCTGCGTCTTGTCGGGCGATGTTGCCATGTCGATGACTGATAGATATTGCAACGCGGCATTAGTAATCATATGACACTGAGACCTATTATCGGGACTGGGGGGTGCGTAATTGAAACTCTCCAGGGAATTTGCCGAGATTAACAGGCGATTTGCTAGCTGTAATTTCCCCGGTCATTTCCCGTGCCGCTTCGAGCGGTCAGAACGAGAACTAAACACGTAGGCGATGTTACCAAATGTCATTAGCACGTGGGATTGTCAAAGTTAGTTCGTCAACCTTGTAAAGTTAATCGTTTTGTTCCCAATCCAATTGAAAATAATTGTATTATGTCGGGTAACGAAATTGCTATCGATTTCGGTGGGTTTCAGGTTTTAGTATCTTACGAAACCCTATACACATTTAGTTGTTGTGCTTTCACAAACAGTGTAGTTTTAGAATCGTCGGTTTACGTTAATCTGCCATACATTTTTATATGTCTTACCCAATTTTAACTTTAAGCCCCGACTTGTTTTGTAAACTGTTTGTTAACAAAAACACTCTTGATAATTAAAAAAATAACAAATAAGAAAAGAGTAGATTCAAAGACCATGTCATGCTTGAGGAGAGAGCAGAGAACTTGTAGCTTTACTAGTTCGACTCAATACGTATCACAATATTGAGAGGAGAAATGAAGAGAAGATTGAATCATTTACCAGTATACACTGACTTTCTTAAGGGTCTTTTGTGTCATGTTTCAATGTAACTAATCTCCGGCACGAGGTTCTTCCGGTCCATAAGGCAGTGACTCAGAATCTCTAAACCCGGCCAGTGACTGGGCTGTTTGTCTCATCTGGGTGACCCTGGGGGGGGGGGGGGGGGGGGGGGGGGGGGGGGTAGCACCCCCCCCCCCCCCCCCCCGCTCAAGTTCAGGGGCCTCTCGGAGACTTGCAGTGAATTAAAATATAAGTTTCTCGCATTCGTCGCATCGAGATCGGATCTACTTTTGACTTCGGCGACGTTCGTGACATTGTCTCTCTTTGAGACGGAGAATAACAATTTGTACAACCACAAGCTCGACGCCCCCCTCCCCCTCCCCCCCTCACCCATCGCCCGATGTACTACGTAATTCATGAAAAATTGCCTTCTGTGGATACAAAAAATATGTACTATTCAAATGATAACTAGCATCTAATTTTTTTTTTATAAATCTTATAATTTTTTAGTGTTTACGATGATATGCGTTTTGGAATTCCTCAAATGTTTTAGGATTTCACCGCATTTACGCATTTTACCGTGAACTATTTTTGTATCTAACGTTCAATAGTTTCCTTGGTATATTGAGGTATTTTTTTAAAGGAATCGTTATTTTTTACACAAATATTTAAAAGTCTCACCAGGTCCACCAAATGTAATTTCGTTAAATTCAGAAAAATATTGATATGTACTTTTAATACTGGTTTATACTTTTGTATTCGATTTCTAACAGAGGTTAGTTATTGAAATGGTTTTAATGTTGAATCTGTGTAACATGAAACCTGTGATTCCCATTTGCTTGTGATATCTCTCTCAACTTGACTCCGAGTTGCTCGTGAAACGCTCTGATGATCATATCCTTGTCCAACTCAATAAGTCATCATCAGTCGAACTACCCAGGAGACGGGTCAGACATGGGTCAGACATGGGGGGGACATGGGGGAGACAAGGGGGGACATGCTCATGGGTCAGACATGGGGGACATGGGGGACATGGGGGAGACATGGGGGGACACGCTCATGGGTCAGGGATGTCGGTGTAACGCCATAAGTCACAGTTACAGTATGATTGTCACTAGGAGACAAGTTACCTTTGCCTTTGAAGTAGATATTTCAGAAACCCATTTTGCGATATCAAGTGCACTCAAACCAATTAAAAACGGTACTTTGCACTAAACGGATTGGCTACTGGTCAGGTTCCTTGGCAATCCATCCTTGTTATTATCAATGAAATCAGAGCTCATCTACTAGAGTTAGATAAAGCACTTCATGACTTCACAGACTTCATGGGATGATGCCATCAAACATTTATCAGACAATACTTTTCTTTCGAGGTACCGTTTATTATTTGTTCGAGTGTATACTTAAAACGCCCATTATGTATTTAATTAGATACTGGATTATCTGCAATTAAATGAATTCGCATTTCAATCCTTAAACATACTCAATGAGTTTTCTGACAATGAAATAGCATAATATTCAGTAAATCGGCTTAGGCCCGGAATAACCAAAGTTAAATTGTGCTGGATTAACTATTATTATTATTATTAAAGCAGATTGTTTACAGCACTTCAGGCCGTATTCTGCATCCTAAATGCCATTTATCTTTATTTAAGAAGTCTCCATCGCGAAGACCTCTTCTTCTCATGGCAGTGTCAACTCCTTCTGCCCACCTCCTCCTTGGTCTTCCTCTCTTTCTTCTTCTTGACGGTACCCATGACCAGGCTCTCATTGGCAATCTTTCATCTGGCATCCTTCTCAGATGGCCATACCATAAGAGTTGCTTCATCTCTATGTAATCCGTCAGTGATGTCTCCACTCCCATCATTTCCCGTATACGGTCGTTCCTCACATGGTCGAGTATCGTAACCTTGCAGCATCTTCTCCAGACCCCCATCTCCATTGCTCGGACTCTTTGTGCCATTCGGGAAGATAAGGTCCAGATTTCTGATCCATAGGAAGCGCAGCTTTCGACGAATGAGTTGTAAATACGTGTTTTTGTCTTGGTTGAGATGACATCGTTCCAAAGCACTGGGTGTAATTGTCTGGTGATCGCTCTTCCTCTGCCCAGCTTGTTCAGCACATCCCTCTCATCCGTTCCGTCAGCCGTCAATGTCACACCTAGATATTTGTACTCTGTTGTTAATCTTATAATACCTTTATCGGTTACCATGTCTTGACCCTCTCTTCCAATGACCATACATTGAGTCTTATCCATATTCACTTCTAAGCCCCAGGAATCGTATTCTTCTATAAGCTTTCTCATCATGTATTCTGCGTCGTGTTCATCTTCAGCAAGAACCACCTGATCGTCTGCGAATAGTAAGGAGTGTATATATTCTTTCCCAATTTTAACACCCATCGAACTACATTTCCTAGACCAATTCTCTAAAACTCTGTTTACGTATATTTTGAACAGGGTTGGTGACAAAGGACACCCCTGCCTTACACCTTTGTTGATTTTAAATTCTTCTGAATATGATTGTCCACTTTTTACGCAACATACAGCATTTTCATAGAGCTTTTTAATAGCATTCACATAAACTGTTTCGATCCCTTGATCTTCCAGAGCCTCCCATAATTTATTTAAAGGAACGCTGTCAAATGCCTTTTTAAGATCTACGAAAATCAGGTGTAATTCACTTCCATGTGCAATACTCTTGTCCATAAGTTGTTTTATACAGAAAAGGTTGTCTACACATGATCTCCCGCTCCTGAAACCACTTTGTTCTTCTGTGACTCTAGCTTGCTGTTCTAACCGCTTAGTCAGAATTCGTCCATACAGCCTACCTATCGACGACAAAACGCTGATCCCTCTGTAGTTTCCACAGTTCTTCCTGTCTCCTTTTTTATAGATGGAGCTGATGTAGCTCAATTTCCATTCTCCCGGTACTTCACCTCCACGCAAGCATTCAGTGAATATACCGGCCAGGGATTCAATAGTTACTAACGGAGCATTTTTTATAAGTTCGATAGGTATACTTCCAGGACCAGCTGATCTATTATTCTTCGTGGATTTTAGAGCCATCATGATCTCTGCACATGATTAACTAACTTTTGGATTAAATTCCATTGTTTCACTCATTTTGAGGTATCTGATTGGCTGTGCCGCCAATTTAGTCCAATATTTAGTTAATCCGGCTCAGATTAACTTTGGTTATACCGGCCCTTAATAAACAATTCTGTAACAACAAAAACGATCAAAAGATCTTTGACTAATAGAGAGCGACAAGAACAGTCTAATCACTCCGGCTTCATTGTGTAAATTGACTAAGCTGGTCATATTAATTATTTAGTCACATTTACCAACCCATTCCGTTGACATCCGGAGTTGTGAATCCTCAACAAACTTCCCTTCCTACATAGCGCATCGTCATGGAGGAAAATGTAGTTGAGGCGGCAGTAGGAAAAATGCAAAGGCCAATATTAATTCAAATAATGTGAAATGAAGAGTTATCAGATTTTAAGCCAGTCACATAAAGTGGGTATTGCTCTATACAATCAAGTTGGGCAACTTAAATCATCCAGATTCAAATTGTTCTAATTCAAATCTTGTTTTTGTGTCTCACTTTCATGGTTTGAGGTTAGGTTATTTTTATGTTTTTCTTCATAACAATCAACCTAAACATCAATTAGCACTCAATTGTTCTGTTAATATTTGATCTTTATACATAATAATGATGAAATATTACTTAGTTGTGTTCTCTATTTCGAGTTATGCTTCAATTCTAGTGTCTATTCATCTCAAACTGTTCAATTTCAGTTGAGAAAATAGAACCGATTCTAAACCAAGAATTGCCAAGATTTGGATTTTTCTTGACTATCACAATAGCCAAATGGGCCCAATTGAAATCGGCAGATTTGAAATGCCGCAAAAGACGAGCGTCTTTTGTTTTACATCAACAATGTAAAAAAGTATAATTTCGGCCATTTTGGTGATAGTTGTCACGTCGATTTAAACTAATTATTATCGGTTACAGTCGAAGATAATTTGTAAATGAGTGGTTTTATACCTATAAAAACTTCTTCTGCAGCCTACAATTGCACAGGGAAACCATAAATAATATCAAAAAATACTGAAAACAGATTGACAGCCGTTCTGACATGTATCACCAAGATGGCCGCGCAACAATGAGATGACGTCACGTGCAAACTATAGCGCATGCGCAGAGACGACAATGGCTACCGATGATGCGGTCACCCAACCGGCTTGTTATAGCTGATTGTATGCAGCTAATCTGAGAGCAAGTCCGGCGTCATTAGTGGCACAAACACAGGCCGTGCGTTATTAGTGGCACAAACACAGGCCGTGCAATCAGATGCCGCTTACATGTTGCCGTAGGATCGGCACAATGACAGGATTTCACAGGATTTCCGCAGGATCAAAGTGTAGAAGCGGAGGTCTCTGACACGTTAAATCAGGAACGAACTTAGCCCAAATATTCTCGAAACTTTTCAACCATTCATAAGATTTCATCCATTCATACAACCTCAAAGTGTTAAATACTATATTGTTAGTAAAAGAATCGTATTTAACAATTTTAGGTCGCATCAGAGGTCATAAAGTACTCCAGTGTGTGGCATTATTAGTCTGTAATGGGTCTTTACTATCTGATTTTTTAAAATTATTTAGTTGGAAGACAAAATTTCAAAAACCGCTCTGACGTACCGTGCTATATTCCCGTTTGCTTCCCCAGGCCTAAGTGTGAGCTTCACTAAATTTCTATCATTATCAAGTATAAATGCCACGTACATATGTATGTTGTAATGTTGTATGTTGTTGTTTGTATGTTGTTAGGTGTTGGAGTGGGATGGCGTGACGCTTGTGGACCGCAGTTTCGAAGAAGTCTGCTCTGTGATGGACCGAGCCGGCGAGGTCGCCGATCTCCTTGTCGAGCACGGCAATGATTTGTAAGTAGAGAGTCTGTCTCTTTCTCAAAAGTAACACCAACACTTCAAGCTTAGAATAGAGTGAGCTAGGTGCAATTATACCCCGTTGCTATGGCAGCAGATCAAATGATGTTGCCAGTTGATAGATTTATCTGAATTGAAAACAAAGTTTAACATAAAGTGATCTTTAGTATAAAAAGTATGTAATTTGAACTATTTCTACATTTAAGTAGTATATTTTACATTTTAAAACAATTACCTTCACTCCGAACACAACAGTTGGGCATTATATTTCAAACATAAGAAGTTTAAAGTGAGCTGGCATATCTGTCATTTTGTACAGAAGCATGCGTGGTAGGAAAAAAGGTACAATTGTAGCTAGCGCTGAGTAGTGAGAGCAAATGGCAGCGTGGAAGCCCGTTCTAACTGCAGTGGAGATAATTTCGGTTCAAATTCTCTTCTTTTCAAACTCTTCTTTTCTTACATCTGGCAGGTGCAAAGATTTATTTTTATAATTCTCTATGAACTCAAATAAAACTCAAATTTCAAATGGAAGATCTTTGTCGAAATGGTAATTTCAATACTTTGTTTTCCATTTTCGTTCTTATTTTGACGTCATGATTATTCATACATGATTCATAATCGTGACGTCAAAACGAGAACTGGGTGACTATTCTCGAGTTAGCTGAAAATGTTCGCCATGCTGAAATGAGCCACTGCCCAATGGATTCAGCTACTTTATCATTGATAAAACAAAATGTTTAACTTGATATCGCATAGTCGAACATTTTCGCATGCGGTTTCGATTCGAGAATATCACAAGCTACGACTAGCTCTAATATGACGCAACAAAAGTGTGGACAAACGATGCTAAAAAAATTTAAAAAAAGCCAATCAAGAAACACAATTACAGTCTGTTTTTTACTGTATGAACTCTCACCAGATGGAGCCACAGTCGGTTGTTCTGCTAGGCCGAGAAAGACTTCATTGCGCGCTCACCTTGCAATGTTGTCTTTCTCGGCCTAGCAGAACAACTGACTGTGGCACGGTCTGTAGAGTTCAAGCATAGGAAAAACGAACTGAACTTGTCCACATTTCCACTGCGTACTTGAGTTGTCAATCTATTCGTTGAATCAAAACGTTTGCTATTCGAACGAAAATGAGATTCAAACGAATACAATTTTAAACGAAATTTTGTATTTCTATAGTCGAATATTTTCATGAATCTGCAGAATGGTTTGTCTTGATTCTTCCCTGAGATTACTGCCGGGCGAGATGTCTCGATGAGCGAAGGAATATGATTTTCTCCTGTTGTTTTGCAGACGAATGTGCGACCTCATGTTGGAAGAATCGATTGCCTTGGGCTTGGTGACCAGGAAATCCAGCGACACTTTGACCATGGGTGAGTCCTGGATCACATTATTCCCTAGGGATCTCACCGGCCTCAAGGTACCAATATTATTGAGCTAGAAAAGTGATCAATTATAAGGATATCAGTGTTTAAAATACTTTTTGAAACACGGTAAGGAATTAAATCTCAGTGTGATATTTCATTCCATTGCTCGATTTCCTCTTTACCAACGCATTATTTAAAATAGTTTTGAAAGTTTAACAGGTATCTGAGTGGTTAACGCTCTGAACTTGTATTTCGGAGGCCCGGGTTCGATTCCCGCGACCGACCTTCCTCACTGTTTTTTTCGTGGTATTCCCTCAGTCGACAGGCAAATGCTGGGAAGGTACCCTACTACCTAATGGCCACGACCGCCTCCTTCCCACCTTCCATCCTTACCTACTCTTCACCATCATCTCCCAGTCATCATCATAATCATTCATCCGTCGCCATTAGCCTCGCTGCAGAACAGTGCGACGTTAAGCCCCAAGAAAAAAATCAAATCGAGACGAATTTAATAATTTATTTAAGAACTGCTTGTGAATGTTTTTGAGGACTATTTAGAAGTATTTACAGCTTTTAAAAGTCAATTTGAACAAAACGCCAAACTATTTAGAATTACCAGACTTCAAGTCTTCCAAGCTTCAAATCTGCTAAAACCCACGCAAATAAAATTTGAACTCATTTATTGATTCTACTCCCCTTTTCTCCCAGCACCGATCGTAATGCAAACATAGCCCAGTTTCTATTTCAATCTGTGTCTATATAGATCATAAGTCAGTTGACTAAAGTGACTGAACCTACTTCAGTTCTGTACACAATCCATCCTGATGATTCTACATTCCCTTGTCCCTTCAGGGTCCAACAAACCAACACATGTCCAAGTTGAGAGTTCTCAAGTAAACAAACTTGCGGAAACTTCTGAATATCTTAAGTCATCTTTTGTTACAGATTCCGAGGATAAAACACCGACGTCACCGACGCGAAGGAAATTGCCCAAAACTCCGGTATAAATCCACCGAAGTATTCTATAATCACAAAACAAAAAATCAAAAGAGACACTGAAAATGATTAGTTGAATGTGTTGTTTATTTTCTGTCGTGTTAGATGACGCAAAACTCATGTCTAATGTCGGTGAGAGCCGACGACGTTGAGACGACGACGTGGCAGTTTTGTCCGTCGTCTGTCCAAACAATGGGGGACGAATACGTTTCATATTTGATAATCAGTTAGTGTTAAATGTGAGTGCCAAACTGTATAGATATCAAGGCTTTATCGTACGTTAAATGCGAAAATATCATGATGTGATGTTTCCTTTCTTGGTCGGCAGTGGCGTTGGGAGTGAGGGGGGGGGGAGGACAATTACACAGATTTTAATAAACAGTTGTCTTGCGTACAATTCAAGCCACAAAAGTGACTAATGTCACATAAGCCATATTCTAACAAACGTTATAACATATCAGATACCTGTGAAATGCAGAATTTTAAAGTTACAGAATACGTTCCCTGGAGTAAAATGTCTCAAGACGCAAAGATTTTAAAACATTGAAGTAAGATTTAATAATTTTGAGAACACCACTTTTCGATTAATTTTTCAGATCGACGAGATTAAATTTTACAAAAATTCTTGATTTTTCAATTAAATTAATCGTGTGAAGAGAAAATAATATTGTTTTTTTTTTATGTACGCAAGCATCATTCTCATGCTGGCTTTCCATGCTCCGTTATCATCCGTCAACGTCCGACACCGTCCGACGAAAACGACCACGTGACACGTCTCGACCAATCAGAGCCATCCCCAAAAATCTCGGACGGCGAGGGATTGGTCGAGACGGGTCACGTGGTCGTTTTCGTCGGACGGTGTCGGACGTTGACGGAAGATGACAGATCATGGAAAGCCAGCTTTACACATCACTTTTACACAAGAATAAACCCAAACATTTCTTATAACCGTTGTATATTTTTAACTACATTTTTGTCATAAGTCTTCGCACATCTTATATTCTGTACAGCACACATTATTCTAAACCAACGATTTCGTGTTTCTATACCACACTCTTTTATTTAAAACGATTAACTTCCCCAATACAAATGTACTCCAGAGCTTGTAAAAGCTGGAACTTCCAACTTGAGCCGCCACTTCCCCTGACTGCAGCGCCATTGTGTGATATTCTACAACTAGTATCAATACGCCCGATGTTTCACAACTACATTCTCAAACTTGTTCCAAGTCGAAATCCATGAAACTATTAGTCTCTTATGTAATGTAATATCTACTACACAATCAAACATGATCTACTCAACGCTCCAACAGTGAGAGTTCAACAGCATATAAGACATTGTGATGAATATCCTTCAAGATTCGCGCATTTCAAGCCTGAATACTTAGCCTCTTCTCAAAATCTATAGGACGTATTTTTCACTCTATCAAAATATCTTTAATACTAGAATCTCCTTTTCCTTGTCAGTATGAAATTATGAAGAGTGGTTGAATTTGTTGAGAGCAATTTGCTTGAATGTGATGGCGTGTACATTCCATTTGTGTGGATGTTGAAAATGATTACGTAATTAAACTATTATTGTAGTGGGAGGTATGTGGTATTTAGGTCCATGGCTCCCATAAATTATGACAAAAATATCAAACTTTAACTTAATATCGTTTTATTATTCAAGTGTGGCATTTGAATCAAAATTTCTGGGATTTAAACAACCTAGTACCGTACCAACTACAAATCTTTAAAAAATCTGTAAATAATGTAGAATCCTTGACGATGCTTTTATCTTGCTCTAATATGAGATAGGTTCCCATGGGAACCAAAACCATTGTGTTCTTAGCTAAGTCATAGAGCCTCGCCCTTCCCCTTCCAAAAGCCCCAGCCCCAATGTTCGATGTACCCCGCCAAACAACCCCCGCCAAAGCCCCTGATCGTGGTTTTCTGTGATATCCCGTAGCCTGTAAAAGTAAATGATAAGTTCGATGTGATTATTATTTATTGGTGTTGCATTGTTGCATTTTAAGGAGATTCCCGGGTCTCGTCATAAGTACGAGAATTCGCGTAATTCATACCATTGATTGAAGAAACAAACACACAACTGGCAAAAATATGTGTCGCTTCTCGTACGATACAATTATATCGTATTTACTTGATTGAGGTTCCACTTTTACCATGCATTAGATAACACAGGGAGACATGAAATCGTCCCTGAAAATTGGACTGACAAAATGTTGAAAATAGAGTAAGTTTAGAACCGTTCAAGTAAGAAAGAAAATGAGTAAAACGTGATGAAAGTTTCAGTATATATATGGCAACACTGCACTGCATTGGGGGGGGGGGGGGGGGGGTAAAAGTTGTTTTTCTATCAAGAATATGTGTGTCTCTGAAAGTGGGAATGCTGCTATGCTGGTTGTTTGGTTATGTTTTCATTGTCATTGGTATGAATTACAAATAATTCTAAGCACCGTGAACGTAGCCCTGAATCCATTTTGAGTTGTTATCTTTATTATTTCCACACAACGATTATTTCACAGATGAAAAAAAGTCTTATGGAATGCTCCCGTACAATCAAAAGTAGATGATTTAAAGTGATTAAAAACATAAAACATAAATGGAGATTCGAATCGGTTTTGGCTCCACTTAGTGATTTATTAGACACATTTTTATTAAGAGTCCTGGGGACCTATTCTATATCTTTTTTGATCTCGTGTCGATCGAATTCATTATGCTGCTATTTAAATTGCATTATGCCGAAATGAATTCGATCGAAACGAGATCAAAAGGGATATAGAATAGGTACCCTGGAGACCCTGTAGAAACATACATCTGAGTAAAATCATCACCAAATTCGAACATCACATCAAGGCTCATGTTTTATTCTACTGTATGTTACTTTAGGAGGTAGATTAATTCACATGTCCTTGAACTATACTAAAAAAATGAAGCAATATTGTAAAGAAAAGTTTTTTTGTGAAAAAAATCATGGAATTTTTTTTTTCATTGATATTCTTCCTAAACTTTCGTAATGGTAGTCTGGTATTCTCCCAAAGTTGCAATGTAGTAGAATACAATTATCGATGTGAAATGTTCGAATTTTGAGAAAATTTGACTCATAGTCAGTTTCTACAGCGGTCTCCCGGACTCTTAAGGCGGCATTATAAAATATTGTAAATTTATCAAATATCTAGTGATGTTATTAATTAGAAGTTATGCGTTAGAAAAGAAAATGTAAAGAAATCGTTTTTGACCAAAATAATAGAATATATTTTCAATCGCCGAAGGGTATTCGTTGATTAGTGTCTATGAAAATGAGGAAGGCTCCACTCGGCGAGATCTCACAAGACGGTTTTGTAATTCACACAAAATATCAACAAATAGTTTTATTTTACCATTTGCGATTACGTTTATTTTTAGTGAGAAGTAGGACCACTTTAATTGGGACCCACAAATGTATACTAACATCATACTCAGTTACCTTTCCAAATGTTTGCATAACATTATTAATATATCACTGTACCTACAACTTACATTTACGTTCTTCTCCTGCAAGATATGGAAAACAATAATTCAAATTTAATTTGCTTCTTTTCAGAAATATGTAAAAAAAAAATTGAAAATGTAATTAATTAATACCATCAAAAGTGTGAAAATCCTCGCATCACTAATTCTCATTTCTAAAAATTATTCTCATCTATTTGCTTTTCCAATAGTTTTCTTAAAAAAAATATGATTGCAAGAGAATATTTTCACCAAATTTCTTGTATTCCATTTCTTGAACGAGACAGACCTTATGAATATGAACACATTTGTAAATAGCTCCGGAATATTTCAAGTGAAGGTAATTGCATAAATGTACCCACAGGTAGGTAGACAATTAGACAATGTTTAATCAAATCATCTTGAATACATACTCTAAGAAGTTGTTACACAAATTCAAATCATCGTGACAGATTGGGACAGTGTGACAGATTTGTTCGATATAAGATTACATTTAGGTTAGCACAATTAAAGCGACTATCAAAATGTTTGTATAAATAAGAAAAAAAATCAGTTTCATCGGCCTATTTATATTGATGCAGGATTGGTAAGTTTTCAAAATGAGGAGGCAGTAAATTTCAAGTAAATTTCTCTAAAATAGATTTGAATTACCCAAAACTTATTATTATTTGCACATTAGCAGTGACAGCTTTAAAATCAATTTAATTGATTTAACTTTTGTTCCATTGTAAAATTCTGAAACAACTTAAACAGATATGAACAAAAAAGAACGTGCTTTACTGACATAAATTAATTTCATTGCTATTTATTTAAAATTACGTAATTTTGTATCAAATTCAAAATACTGAAATATATTTCTTTTTACCAAATATTGAGATGAGTTTTAAATGACTTGAAATCATAAATTTAATGATTTTTAAAATTAAAACAATCTTTAATCGTTTTTCCGTAAAAAGTCAGTGAACTCAAATTTCCTAAGCCTTATTTTTCTTTGAAAACACTTTTTACCAGTCCCAAAGTGTGTGTATCAACTCGTTTTCTTTTCATTCATAAACTAGACATTACCTACAATATTTACATGAACATCGTACTAGTTGCTACCGAACCTGATTTTACTTTCCTCTATTTGCTTTGCTTAGCGTAGACACTATAGCTAATTACACATGTGTTTCTTTATGACAATAGATAGTTATTATTAAGTACACTATAATAAGTAAAATTAGTGATCAGTAATCGTAACATACTAATTGTAATTAAACTTACTGTAGACGTATACTGGACAGCTTGATAATCTTTCTACTGAATAACTCACATTGATGTTGATAAAAATAATATAATTTATATTATAATTATATCTGCCCAAATTAAGTCGCATGTTTTACTGATAAACAAATGTTAAATCCGCGGTACATTATTTTGTGATGTATGAACCACGTAATAAAATGAGAAAAATTGTTTCAAAACAATCGAAATAAGACTGATGATTTTTTTTCAGTAGCTTGGATAATTGAATATCCTAATTATACAAATTAAGATTCTGTGAGAACTATTTGTTATGCTCTTAGATAGCGCTGTGATCTGGGCATATTAGAAAGTAAACACTTGTCCTAATGGATTATAATTGAAACTAAATTTAATTTGGCTTCACTTCCGACACGAACTACGTACGTGTTGTGGTTTGAAAATGTCCAGATGTGCATTGCAGCGCTATCTGTTAGGAAATAACTCACGGTGGCTCAGTCGATCTTTGTTTGAATGAACCGCTAAAACCTCGTAGTTACTTTCCACTGTCCCACTGGCACGTCAACAGTCTCGAACACGACACAAAAGTTCATTACTCAACTCTAGCGCACTTTAACACACGATTTATATGCAATCTTAATCTCTTTTTGCAGCCAGAGGTGATTTGGATCTTTTGAAGGCAAACTGTTGGAAATATTTGATTTGATCTCTCAGAAAATACATTAAGGCAATATAAAAATACATGCTTTCTATAAATTGTAAAAAATACACACACATATTTGACATAACATTATAGTATTATTTGTCTTAAATTAAAAATACTGAACGTTTATTATTTAGTTGACCTCACAATCAATAACAAACTAGTTGATAAAAATTAAAAACACATTTTCAGATAATGTGATCGAGTATTATTTTGGTCAGAAATGTCCAATTGAAAGTTCCGAATAGGTCTATCTGCTTTAAGATTGTACGGCGTTCCTAAAGTCATGTGCTGTGAGAAACGCATGAGAGTGGTAGATTTAGTGGGACTGAAACGTGCCAGTCTGGACGCCTATCCTCCCTCAGGACTCTGTCTCCCAGTCTCAGGTAGTCTCTTGGAATAATCACTAGTTTATTAGGAAGCAAACAGAGGAGATAAGTTGTTTTAATTCTTTCCAACCGGAGAAGGAAGGAAATAATTACAAAACTTTAAAAAATCAGTGTCAAAATATTTATCTTTGTTTTTAGAAAAATCTAGATCTTTCTCATTCTTCATAAATTTCGTATTGGTTTAGAGTTAATTATTCTACCATATTGTTTTCATTATTTACTAACAATTGTATTTATATAATATAGACGTATTGATTTTCTAGAGGGAACTCTTAGTTTGAAGGCACGAAGAGATAAAAGACTTTGAAAACAAAATTTGATGAATGAGTTTTCATAGAAAACTTACATAATTTAATAAAGTTAGTTTCTTAGAAACAAAAAATAATTATTTAAGAAGAAAATGAAAAACGTACTTTTACAAAATAAATTAATTACGGTTTGTTATTGGGATGTCCCTTCAGGATACTGGTTTTCTATAATAGATTATTTGCATATTTTCATACGAATTAAAGAATCAGGTTTTATGTATGAACGTCATTTTAGATGTTTAATAATTTTTTAATTTAAATTAAAGGAACGCTTACATATTATCTTGAATATATGAGTTTATATTTTGAGGCAATGTACTCAGAACTTCAGAAGTGTATATGAACCAAGAAGTGCACCAATGCAAAGTGAAGGTAACATCTCGTACCATCAGACAGCGGTGAGTAGACACAAAAACACTTGTTATTCAGGTGGGCATGTTAGCATGATCTCCATGTGTCTTATGATCTCATTGTAAAATAACACTTCAATGTTATTGCCTGATCCTTATAGCGCAGAATCCACTCTGAGGCTAAGATATGACTGGCTTCTTCCATGTACATTTCTTGTATTAAGAGTAACTGCTTTGCTTTATTCTAGAAATGTTGATGAAACAAAATTTCTTGTGAAATGCAGTCAGTAGTAGTTTTATTTGTGGGTTTGTTAGTTGCTTGATTTGTTACTCCTGATGTCGACCAATGAAAGTGAAGGGTGCAGAGAAAGAAATCCCAAAATCAATTTGTGTAGTTGTTAGATAATCGACTTGATCGTTTACACGTTTTACATTAAAAACTTGAAGAAAGTATGGTACACTGTAGGTAATTGACTTAAGGTAGCACCACAACTGATATCTCATATCTTCCAAATAAGCCTATTTTTGGCAGAGGTATCAATAATCACTATTTACACGATACTGTGAAATATGAACAACTTCTCGTGTCTAGATTTTGAGATATTGAAGTTATAAATTCCTATTTTTAACATGTAGTCTTATGGGGGCCATTAAAATCATGACGATTTCCATGCTATTTTTGAGTTTTGAATTTTACTGAGGTTCACGTTTTTTCAAAAAACTGATTTCTAGATATATAGTTGGACATTCTATTAGGAAAAAAATTGAAAACAATACCAAGGTGTGCTATTTTAAAAGTTATCAACCAAAAACTAAATGATTTCCCTATACCTCCTGTGTTACAGTTTTGTTCATTCTCGGAAGGCAATAAATTGAAACCTCGCTATACGACAGGGGTTGCAAGTTAAATGACATTTTATGATTCATTTATACTTAAATATAGTTGAAATGTAGGAAAACGTTTTCTGAACTTGTAATTTCAAGATTTTTTTGAATATGTAAAATGAAGGTACTACCTTAAGGGTTTCTAAATTTCAAAATCGGTTCCATAAAATGGAGCTAATTTGAATAAATGATGAATTATCCTTGCACTAAAAATGGCCAAACGCAAATTAGAGAAATTTAAAATTTGAAGAAACTCACTGATAAGCATTGTGCGTAAGAACTGACTTAAGAATTTATAAAATTTCAAAATTGGTGAAGGATTCTAATTTAAATTGTGCATTTTTCAAGTGATGTCGATACATTCTCTTGGCCATGCCCATGTTTGACTCCCATGTGCTGTGACAATCTCTCGGTCATGTTTGACTCTGGTGTGTTGTGACAGGAGCAACTGGCGAGAGAGAAGCAAGTGAGCGGTCGCGTCCAGCTACAAGTCTTCTACCACGATGAGGTGAACGAGTTAGTCGTCTCCATCATGGCGGCCGACGATCTGGCGCCCAGAGAGGACACGGGCTACGGGACTCTGCCAGAGGCCTACGCCAAGCTCAGACTCTTGCCAGTCACGTGAGTTCGCTTCACTTCTCAAAGTCACAGCTTTAACATCTGTACCTCAGAGGTACAAGACAGCAAGTATATTTCAATTATTCTTGAGATAAGCTCAAAAAACAGTAATTTTGCCTTCATCCATAGTGACATGAGTCATTGTATAAGATACTTCAATAAAACTCTATGTATTGACATGAGTACAATTGATAGAACTTGATTACATCATTCCAAAAGTAAGCAAACGCAAAATCGAGACAATGGACTACCGGCCTTCTACCTCTGAAGTACAGAAATATATTAATATGTGCTTGGCTTGTTAACGAATATGAAATAAAATCTTGCGTATAATATTTGTAGTTTCCAACGTTCTAATTAGGTACTTAAATTGGTGTACACTCTTGAAATTATGTTCGCCAAAGCCTGCAAAGTATCTTGATTCACCTCTTGACAACGCTTGATAGAGCGTGAGTTTAGTAACCATTCTCTCCCTCTGTTAATACCCCATGCTGGACTTCGCAGCCGAACCATCTGGAACCTAGACCTAAAGTTGATTGACTAGTCGCAATGTTTTGATTCACTACAGATGATTAGAAGTATTATCAAGTCATTCCAAGTACACGGTCGTTTCTGCATCTTCCACCGACAATGACTGGAAATCTGATGTTTGTTTTCTCGTGCAGCGGCGAGCAGAGCTCCAAGAAGACCGACGTCGCCGAACCGACGCAGAATCCCGTGTGGAACGCCAACGTCGAGATCGCCAACGTCCGCGGCGAGGAGCTGATGGAGAAGACTGTCGAGGTCACGCTCTGGGACTACTGTCCAGACAAGGACAGCGTCTTCCTAGGTAGGTTGCTCCAGACAAGGACAGCGTCTTCCTAGGTAGGTTGCTCCAGACAAGGACTGCGTCTTCCTAGGTGGGTTGCTACAGACGAGGACAGCGTCTTCCTAGGTAGGTTGCTCCAGACAAGGACAGCGTCTTCCTAGGTAGGTTGCTACAGACAAGGACAGCGTCTTCCTAGGTGGGTTGCTACAGACGAGGACAGCGTCTTCCTAGGTAGGTTGCTACGGACAAGGACAGCGTCTTCCTAGGTAGGTTGCTACGACAAGGACAGCGTCTTCCTAGGTGGGTTGCTACAGACGAGGACAGCGTCTTCCTAGGTAGGTTGCTACAGACAAGGACAGCGTCTTCCTAGGTAGGTTTCTCCAGACAAGGACAGCGTCTTCCTAGGTAGGTTCTCCAGACAAGGACAGCGTCTTCCTAGGTAGGTTGCTACAGACAAGGACAGCGTCTTGCTAGGTAGGTTGCTCCAGACGAGGACAGCGTCTTCCTAGGTAGGTTGCTCCAGACGAGGACAGCGTCTTCCTAGGTAGGTTGCTCCAGACAAGGACAGCGTCTTCGTAGGTAGGTTTCTGTTCAATGGTGAATTCATAATTGACGCTAGGACTTTGCTGCGGAGGGGAGAGGGGAGGGGGCACAATCTCTAAAATATCTTAAATTCAATTTTGGGGGAGGTGCTGTCCGTTTGGTTCCAAGAAGTGTGGGGCCCAAGATCCAGCATGACAGAAGAACGGTTTTGATGGATTTTAACAGAATATTAAAGAATATAGACCTGAATTGGCTTTCTGTAGATAAAAGTGTAGTAGCATTTGGCTAATATAAGTAGCAAAATAATAGTCTGAAAACGTCAAAGTTATCATTTAAGACATTAAAGTAGTCTGAAACGTTATCTATTAACATTGTTCTGTAAATATTAATGTTGGTATCAGTTTGAATTGTGGTATAATATTTTAAGAACATATAATTGTGGTTTCCAAGAGTATGGCGTTGTGCTGGTGGCCATGATGATGATCAATGATTGGTTTTCCTCTGCAGGCGAATGTACTGTGGATCTGCAGAAGGCATTCGTCGACAATAACCCCGTGTGGTATCGCCTGGAGGATCCTCGACAGCTGCGCGGAGGAAAGACGCCGCATGCATCGCCGCGAGGATCACTGGCTAACGATCTTGCGCAGAGACTCATGCGCAGGTCTGAACTCAACAGGTCGTTCTCAGGTACAGCAACACTACTTCCCAAGGTCAGATGGCTCAGGACATGTCCGAGTGCACTAAAACCCATTGAATACTTATTTTCCTTCTCGTTTGACGTCATAATCGATTAAAATATAATGCATTCTTCTACAAAGCTTCAAAATAAGAAGAAAAAAAAGTAGAATCATAACGCGTACGGGTCAGTTTTTCGAAATCCTACTAAGTTTTAAACAGTTGATTAGGGCGATATTGCCATGGCAATAACAAATGACATTCTGGAAGGACGGTTTAAGCTTAACTGCTGGTTTTAGCAGCGAATTGAAAAACTGAACCTACGTCAATTCGAGCACGTATTTAGCGTATTGTATAAGTTGTAGACTTCAATCTTATATCTCCAAATTGTATTTTTGTCTATCATATTTTATTAAACGTATGTGCAAAATTCAGTTTATTGTTGAAAAGAAACTTGTTGTTCTATGTATGTATAAAAGTTTCTAATTTGTTGAATTCGCTACTTGCTGCAGCACTGTTCGTCAAATAATTCTAAAATCGTGCATCTAACGTCTTCCTTACAGTATGGATAAAAGTAATTTTTTACTATGTGTAAAAATTTTTTTGAACATGCTGCATCCAGACCACGCGTGGGGGGCTGGCAGCAGACAGTCCGATGTTGATCCTATGTGTATGTGCAGACAACAGTGACGAGACGCTCGGCAGTCCCGAGTTGAACATGCTGCATCCAGACCACGCGTGGGGGGCTGGCAGCAGACAGTCCGATGTTGATCCTATGTGTATGTGTAGACAACAGTGACGAGACGCTCGGCAGTCCCGAGTTGAACATGCTGCATCCAGACCACGCGTGGGGGGCTGGCAGCAGACAGTCCGATGTTGATCCTATGTGTATGTGCAGACAACAGTGACGAGACGCTCGGCAGTCCCGAGTTGAACATGCTGCATCCAGACCACGCGTGGGGGGCTGGCAGCAGACGCGGCTCCAGTCAGTCCGAGCAGCTGGAAGTGGAGTCCTATCAGCTGACCAAGGACTTCTCGCGCTCTCTGCCGGGGTCCAGGAGAAGCTCGCTACTCTCGGGACAAAACCAGGAGGCCAAAGGTCGGAGGTCGAAATGAATATGTTTTCTTAGAGTGGTATTCTGCAACTAGGCTAGTGGTATGATAAGTAGATGATGATAAGAATATGTAAAGATGGCAGTTGAGTGGCACTTTTAGGAGCAACAAAATAAATCTGATTTGTTGACGAAATTTAACTTGATCCAGACTGTTGTTATTTCTCAAAAATTTTCTCTTGCTTTGAACTTTTTGAAAAATATACAAATAAAAACGTTGCATTTCTATCAGTTTAGTGAATTTGGCATGCTCAATTTTATACACAAACTTAGTATGTCAAATTGAATGGCACCAAAAATTTTAATCATTATTATGCCAAAAGTTTTCTGTTTCGCTTATTTCTGGCAGAACATATATTGAAGATAAGCAGTACAATTACTTACTGGTAAGATAGTTTGCTGGTAATGGGCACTTGATAGATGGACACCATTGTGAAATATCTATATTCCTCGATTCCTATAGGAATGATGGATTTGTTTTATAAAAAAAGCTTATTCATTTCCTGTCTTCCTTCTTGTTTTCCTCCCACCATCTACACTGACTCTCTATCTGCCTGTTGCCTAGACAACGACCTGCCTCCCATCAACTACAACAAGGAGCGACGCCGCAGCAGCGCCACCAGAGGGTCACGTGACCCCGACGAGGTACTTCGCAGTCTCAAGGCCGTCAAGGGCGAGCTGTTGGGACGCACGATGAGTCTGACGGGCAACGACACGAGGCTCTACAGACGTGAGTGCAGCAGCCCTTGAACTCGTACTCCATTCGTAGCTGACCCTCACGGCAGAGTAGAAGGGAGGCGAGAATAAACTCCAAGCTTTGTACATAGCGTGCCACCGAAACATAACCTTTTCTAAGAGCCAATCAAAGTGCAAAGTGGAAGAATATATTCGAATATAATTCGAATATCATTTACTGCGCATGTGCAAGGGGTTCCAAGCTTGTGGCTCTGTTTCGGTGGCGCTCCTAGTGAGAGCAAATGGCAGTTTGAAAGCCCATTGATGTTTAATAAGAATAATACAAATCTGCTCTTTTTAAGACGTCTTGTGGCCAATGTGGGTTTTAATTTCTACAACAGGCTATTTGATAAAATTATATTTTTAATTTAAAATAATATGTAGCATTTGCCCACTGCAAATGCCAACAGTATGCAACGCTAATTCGAGAAAATAGACATCGGCCTTCTACCTTTGAGCTTTAGTTTGAAGCACAGAATTGCATGAACTGTTTCCGAACTGATAGATATTACCTCGATTTCTTCAAGGGAA
The DNA here is from genome assembly GCA_934045905.1 of Leuctra nigra. Taxonomy (NCBI): domain Eukaryota; kingdom Metazoa; phylum Arthropoda; class Insecta; order Plecoptera; family Leuctridae; genus Leuctra; species Leuctra nigra. The sequence continues at coordinate 6,580,465 of OW203768.1, forward strand.
CGGAATCTCTGACTTTTAAAATCTTTCTAAATCCCAGTGGCGGCTCGTCCATAAGGGCTACTGGGGCTAAGCCCCACCAACAATACGAAAAGAAGAGAAGGGATTATGAAAATAAATATTATTTTATATTTTTTGATAGGTATCTTAATTATTTTGTCCGAAAAACAATTTTTCACATGTAATTGGTTACGTTTTTAACTGTTCGGTTGATTGTTTGTATGCCGCCACTCGCCACGCCATGTTACCGCTGTGCTCTGCCGGCATCTCGGGGCTAGCCCCGCTGCTTTTAAACTTCGCGTTACTTTATGCAGTGCAATTCCCGCACCTCGCTGTCTTGCTGTTCACTAGCATGCGTAGCGTACATGCTGACGTCACCAAGCATCGGGGCTGAGTCCCGTCGCATGCATTCACGGCTGAACCTGCCTGCCGCTAACTGCGCAGACGCTACGGAGCGAGTAGGCGGCACATTTTAGTTGACAGCTGAGAGGTATTTTAATGTGTCAAGCGCTGGATTTTGAGTAGTTAGCGAGTGATATACAATGATTTAGATTAATAAAATTGACAATATTTTGAAAATACCGATCTCGTCCCTAAAATACTAGAAATTAACCGCATTGGGCCTCATCAGCTGCGAGATGTTCAACTTTTTCAAAACAATGCAAAGAAGAAAATCCCACACCCGGTCTCCAATGACTCTGTTTATGATTTCAAATTATTAGCCCCGCCACTTTCAAAACCCACGAGCCGCCACTGCTAAATCCAACCATCTGTTTCATTTTGACCACAAGACTGAGTAAAAAAAGTAAAATCACACATTTCTAGTCACTCATGATAATCACATAGGAAGATGTTTTGCCTAAACACAGTCACGTTATCTCACCTCTGTGTGGAGAATTTCCATTTCCTCCTCCATGTTTCGCTGTGTAATATAGTCGATCTGAACTGCACATTATGCGTCCCGAGAGAATTGTGTTAATGTCCTGACTTAAAAGTGGAATTCTACACCTGCGTTGTCCGGTAAACAAATGGAAATCCAGCTTTTAACTCCCTTCTACTCTGACTCCTTCATAAATATGGTAATTGTGTTGGTGTATATATTTTTTATTTCACGAGTCCCATCAAGGCAATTTTGTAATTTACTTGTAATTTTTATAAGGGGACCCGAGAGTCGGCCGCATGCTGTACATTTTATAAAAATACTTTCATCAAAATTAACAAACATCTTTTTTGATTTCATAATGTTATGGAGACATAAGAATCAGTCATGTAAATGTGATAATAGCTCAGGTTTTACTGAAAATAGTAGCCAATTAAAGCTGAACGATTTTGGCTTCAAGAAAGTAAGCAACTCATCTATTGTGATTTAAAATGCGTTTCTTGTTGCATACATCATATCAGCTTTAGTTTGTAGTAAACAAAGTTATGCATTACTACACTATTAGTATAGTGTGAACGACAGGGATACGAACCTAGTTCTCTCTAGAAGTAAGATATCATCATCTTCATTCCTCTTCATCCCTCTTCATCTTCCTCTCATTTTACACACAACATTCAACATTCGCAATCACTCACTTTCTCACTTCATACATTTCATGGCTGGTTTAGAATTAGTCAACGAAGTAGAGCGATTTCATATCAGAACCATATCATCTAAGAAGGTAGAGTACACGATTTAATGGCACAGTCTTACAAGCTACTTGAAGTTAATTTGAACTTATCATTACAATATCGTGCAGCATAACGACCTACTCTGGCTTACATTGATTTGAGAGTGTCATGTCGTTCATTCGTTCGGCAGTTTGATTATTTGAATAAATGCTTCGGCATATTGGGATTGAGGAAAAGACGTTGTCAAAAGTACTATGCCTGAAAACACCAATTATTTCACTTTGGAGCGTCTATCCATTACAACTAAACACTTAATTTTATTATAAGCCAGATCAAATATATATTTAAAGTAACAGTATAATCAATTCTATATTATACAATAGAACCAATTTACGTGACATCATAACACTCGTAAAAGAATAAAGAAACATTATTGATTAAGTAGTTTGTAAGACTTGCTATTTTCATTACTTGCGTAGTCCAGTTCTTAGATTAGATAGATTAGATATAGAATTTCTTATCTACTTTTAAGGTGGGATATAGAAGAAATAATTGTAACATGTCTCTAACATGCTGTTTAACTTTGTACTTCTTATTAATTAAAGAGCTTTCATCAAAGCACAAAAACGACACTCAACTTCTATACTCCACTTTATCGTTTCTAATAATCATAGCTCTAGCATAGAGTTAGAAGTAGATCCATTTTTGCTCGCTTCTCATCATTCTCCTCTTATTTTGCATTTTGTAACATTTTCTTCTAGGTTAGTCCTAGCTTCTAGAATATCTAGCTTAGTATTATTTGTTTACCATTAAGTGAGGATAAAGCCGATGTTTGCCACCAGGGTGCAGTGAGGATAACATGATGGCCGACAAAATGGCCGACAAAATGGCCGCCGTCAACAAAACGTTACCTCAACGTACGCGCAGTAGGGATGCGTTGCTGCCTTCAACAGCAACAGCAAGGAGACATTTGCAACCTCAACTGCAACAGATAGAGAGAGATAAGAGTATGTGTTTGTAGCTCTGTTTTAAATCGGTATTGACATAGCACTCGAATTAGTGACGTTGTTATCAGCACTGCAATGCAGAGAGAAGTGAATTTAGCAAATATTTTTAATATGTAAAACAGCAATGTTTTATGCAAAACAATTTCAAATTTATGAGGTACATAAAATGTAGGCAAATTATTTTACTTTTGCAAACTAAAATGTGTACATTTTGTATTGAAATAAATGCCATTTGTTTTTAATTTTATTTGTGCTAAATTTACCTTCTCTAGGAAATTGAAGGCGGGATCAGTAATTTCCGTAAATCTGCTGCTTTAGATTGCTTTGTATTATAGCTACACGGCCAGTAATGCAATGCTCTACGGAAAGTAGTAAGAGATGACACTCTAGGATTTGCGCTTTTTAGAAACTGAAAAACTCATTAAATATGTCGATTTAGCTAATTAGGATCATCTAAAATCTAATATATTGTACACATTCTTTACAGTTGTGCATGCAACTTCATTAATAGCTGTATGCAAATTAGTCGATGAATCAGATTCAAAATCAACACACAAGTTTATAAATTAGAACATTGAAAACAACATCATACTTTTAACAGTTTTGAGAGATTCTGGTTTGCAGTAATTAAATTCGTCTTGATTGGGATATTTTGACATCCTGCACCTTAGGCAGTTGTATTTAATAGGTAATGTAGACAGTAATGACAGTCGAGATTTGGTTTTTTAAGTTTTGTCCTGAAGAAGATTCAAATATGTAATCGAAGCTGTCGGCATTACCTATTAAATAAAACTACTTACAGGATGAAATATCCCATTCTAGACGAATTTAATATACTACCTTAAGGATTTTAATTAAATCATGTTATTAGTTCAAAGTTTGGCTCCAAACTTTATATAACATCTAGAAAATTCGAAATATTTTGCGTTCGTATCACAAAAAGTCAAGATATTTTCAACAATAATCTCGAAACTAGACCAAATTCTTTATCCCCGTTTTTGTATTTCTGGTGATGAAAACAAAAATGCGTGCAGTGCAAAATAATAAATCATCATAATATAACTTATTTTCAAAGTTCTCTCTTTTTGGGAATTAACAAAATGGATAGTACTTGGTGCAAAAGCACATAATGAGCCCAGCTCGATCTCTCCTAGGAATCATGTAATTAATTACTCGTTGTAATTAGAGCATGCTCGTGCACGGCATGATATGGCATGATATGATGATATGAATGATGGATGTGGTGACGTGTGTACATACCCGGGGTACATGGAAGCTATTAGTAGAACATCAGATCGATTGTATAGCATGGGGAATATTAGATTTACCAGCAATTACATTTTACAGACTAGCAAGCATTTATAATTAACTAATTGAAAATCGAACTATTTGGTTTTGATTGGAAACTCGTCGTCGCCTGCCCTAAAGCAAGAGAAATGTAATTATAATTTCTACAATTGGTGGCAGAAATGGGATTGTTTTTTAAATTTGCACAGTTGATTGGAATAGGATAGTCACATACATTTCTGAATTTAATAAGGCTAAAGTTATGTAAAATGGCAGAAAATTATACGATATCTACACGAAATTTAACTCTTATAAACACTGTATACTGAAATGACGTGAAAAATGTGTAAATATTTCATTGAGTATGATCGTCATCTTGAAGAATTACAATATAAATGGTCTAAGTTAATACTTGACTTTAAATTAAATAATGTTTCTTAAACATTTCATTTCTATTGAAAAAAAATACAAAAAATATACCTTTTCTGCCACCATTTGTAGTATCGCACAACAACTCTAAAGTGATTTATTTTGTGTTGATAATTGAACTATATGCACTCTATTACGTTTTATGTGAAAAGTGCACAGAACGCGTCTTTAGCAAAGTACCTATGCTTCTTAAAACTACAATTGGTGGCAGAAATGGGATTTCATAATAATTCGTACTTAGTCATTAAGATGTTTCTACATTTAAATCTACATATATAAAATTTAAATATCGAAATGACTTTTTAAATGCCTGTTAGTTATCATGTTATTGTTGGTATGACTGGAAGTGATTTAGTAAATGGTATAACTAGAAGTGGTTTAGTCGATGGTATGACTGAGTTTGATGATATTTAGCAGTTGTATGACTGGTGTTGTCACAGACTTTTCTATAGCAAGAGATGTCAACACAAATGGTAAGATTTATTATCTACATGATTTTGAGGTGACTTCTGGAATTACAAATTGGAAACTATTTCTCTACATTTTTCACTTATCAATGTAGAATAACTGATAGAAAACATAAAGTTTGTGCTAAGCGTGAATTGTGACTTGGAGATTTGGAATTGTGGATTTAAAATTGAAACACCTTCTTCAGTCTTCCTGTGTTTTTTTTATCGTTTTGGAACCCTTAAATTGAGTATTGAACGTGGTGCTCGGCATTGTGTATAAATTTAAAAATATTTTTGTAATTTATTTTTCACTTCTAACGATTTAACTTCTTGATAGCTAGACAAATTCTATCAGTGTGTTTAAAAATTACGTTTGTGCTGTCCGTACGACAAGCTAAAGGAATATAATCCAGACAGGAAAGCTCCATATCTTGTGGTCTTTGGAAATGTAAAATCTGTTAAAAAGTAAGGATATGGAGCTTTTTTATGGATTTTACTGCCCTTCTATCGTAACACAAATAGTAGTAAGCCAACACTCCAAAATTACTATTTACTTTTAATTATTGAGAATGCATTTCCTAATAAATATTCTGCAAGCCACCTCATACATTGTAATAGTTCGGCAGCTCTTCACTTTTCTAATTGCTCTGTAACACTTTCTCGCTTTGATTCAAGCTCTCTACTGTTATACTCACAATCTGTTCTGTTCACTCTTCTTGAATCACACAGAGGACAAAGTCTAAACACAACCTACACGTTACGTACTCAGTGCTTTTGGTAAGAACACTACAACAAATTCCTTGCACTTGGATATTTTGTACTCTGAAACCCGGAGCGAAATCAATGTGAAAATATCAGTGATTACTGTGAATGTTGAATAATCTCAAAATATAGGTTCAATATTTTTTTTCACTCATTTTAACTTTAGTACAACGCCGACCTTCTATTCGATGTAGGTAAGCAATTTAATATTTGCTCTCCCTTGCCTTCAATTCAATGTCTTGACAATACTGTCTGTGAAATAAACTTTGATATTGTTTGTTTTTGTAAATTTTATTTTGTGTTAAATTATTATTCGTATGTGTTCCTTTTTGAAGATGTCTAGAAATTTCCCATTGCATTTATGTATGCCCCGCAGTCAAGCAATTTCTTTACTTTGCGTGACTTCAGTGAATTTCTTCGTTTGTTTGTATCTTTAAATGAATTCCACAGTAAACAAACGAAGCATCAATATGAGAGACTGCCTAAGAGCGAAGTAAAAAGTAAATATCTCTGATATTTGTTACAAGTTGATTGCGAACTGTGGTTTCTTCATGTTTCTCCTAATTCTTGTGTTCGACAACCCAACCCATCCTCTTCGATGTCTTCACGTTGTCTGGCCCACACTCTCGCTTGAAGTCTATGTCTATTAGATTGCTGGTCCCTAATTCTATGACCTGCCAAAATTGACCCACACACTGTAAATACATCTAGGAAGAACATCCTAAAACGTAGTTACTGATTTTGTAACAATCAATTAATTATACAGTAATATTTCTAACAGTGACCTCCTGAGGAATGTGTGTATGTTATCCTTTTAATTTCCTTGATTTAATTTAAAATCGACACACTCGATTGACTGTCATGATTTTTTATGACTCAGGTAATAAGGTAAAATGTTTTTTGGTACCATAATTCGTTATATTTTAGATTCCCTAATTTTTTAGTTGATAGTAACGTTTTTGAAAACAAATCTTTTTATTATGAAAATGTCTTTACTTCCAGCTGTAACAATATTACTCTTACAAATCTGTATCCCCTGACTTCAACCGGCGAGTTATGTTCTGTGCTTAACGTTGTGATGTCCTGGTGATGATTGTGCGATTGTGCGCTTGCGCTGTCCAAGGAAACGATACGTCATTGCTATTCCAATCCTTGACACTCGGCAAGATCAGGAACTCTGTGTCTGTATCATGATTTTGTCTCGACTCTGATGAGAGTTTTCCAGGATGTGATCTCTTTCGACAACCTTCCTACAGATGGCGTTGCAATGCACTTCTACGTCGTAATATGATACGGATGAAGTTCAAACTTTGTTAATTTATAAACAATTACAATGTTAAAGACTTTTTCACTCAAGAGTTTTTAGAATTATTTATTGAAATATTTCGGCTTTTTTACAAATGCCTTCATCAGTCAATAATACTATCATAATACTAATACTAATAATACAATAATACTAATAATACTATTTGTATCGCAATTTTCTAAAAGAATGTACACACAATTGAATTTAGCTGCTATCAATAATATAAAGTCAGAAAGTGTTTTAATGTCAGATTGTGAGACGGTATTGAAGAGTAAACAATGCAACGCTGTCTCAAGAGACACCCGTCGTTAACTAGATCCAACAATTCAATTAGAAACATACATAATAATGTTGATAAGGAACTGAATCTTCGGCACATTTACAGGTATTGAAACTATTGCTTCTAACGCTTTTAACATCAATAGAACAAGTGCCTTCAGAGCTGCTTCTGACGTAAACCTTTTCAGAATTTCAGTACTAAGGAAGAATCTTTGATATCTTTAATCATATCTGGGACAATATTGAAATGAAATTATTAATAATTAAAAAATTCATTATCAATGAAATGTCGCTAAAAGTCAATAAAAGTTTCAGAGACATGGATCTTGTATTATGAATGATGTTTGAAACATTGGGCAAGATGTCCGCAGCTCTGAGATCGTGTCACGTGACCGGTTGTTAGTTGTCTCTGATTTGTTCGCAGCTCGCAAAGACCGCAAGTTTTCAGTTCTTGAATTACCAGAGAAGTACACCATCGGCTACGTCAGTCCGACAGAAGATGAAGATAAATGGAGGTGAGAAGAACAATACTATTTTCACTTTGGGCCGGTTTTTCATACCTTTGTGGAGTTTAAGGGGGTTGTTGATGGGTGCCATGACAATCAAGTCCTAGTCAACTGTTTAAATTTAGCAAGGCATTTAACAACTGACGCTTATAGTTGTTACACTGTTCAGTTCAGCAAAGTCAGTACCTATCAAACGTGTTTTTCCAACCAACTTGAAACACGATGACTTTATAATATGACATTGATATGATGGTAATTCTTGTTCTAAGCGAATGATGAAAAGTAACCCATAGAGATTGGATGTTTTCGAAATTTGTTATTTTTGGAATTTCTCCGCCATAAATGAGGAGCATAGTTTCAAATCCCAATATTTCAATAGATCAACGCAGTTTTCTATAAATATTTACATGGAAGAGCACAGAAACCTGTGTTTATGTAATTAATTAAAGTGTGGATAATAATGATTTTTATTTTTTACCAGTTTGAGTATCAGGTTGGATAAACAAAGTAGATGTGCTTTGTGTTTCCACCTCTAACAGAAAAATATGTGTTATATACGCTTATTATTCTTTGTTAGGTAGGAAAATTAAAATATTTTGATATAATATCAAAATATATATCAAAATATATAAAGTGGTGGGAAGATGTAGAAAGATGGAATGAGTTGGTGGAGCGGCAGGTGGAGGATTCGGAGGATGGTGAAGACGATGAGGAGGAGGACAACGGGGAAGAAGCCGGAATGGCCGGCCGGCTGCGGCATCCCAGGAGGCCCTACAGGACGGTGGAGCTACCTCCACCCCCCAACCCGACCTTAGTTGGATGGGGAAAATTATACAATAAAAATATATTCAGTAATTTTTAATAATGAATATTTCTGCCTTTCAGATGCAAAATCTTGGTCACTGCCAATAGCTACATCGGTCTGTGAATATCTCTCGTGTCACCTGTTGCATGATGTTGCAGTGGTATCGCCGGCGTGGAGACCAACTCGTCTGCAGTGCTGCTGGGTCCAGGACAGATCCATCCTCGCGGCTCAACTCCAACTACCACATGTCACCTGTTGCATGATGTTGCAGTGGTATCGCCGGCGTGGAGACCAACTCGTCTGCAGTGCTGCTGGGTCCAGGACAGATCCATCCTCGCGGCTCAACTCCAACTACCACATGTCACCTGTTGCATGATGTTGCAGTGGTATCGCCGGCGTGGAGACCAACTCGTCTGCAGTGCTGCTGGGTCCAGGACAGATCCATCCTCGCGGCTATCGGCTCAACTCCAACTACCACATGTCACCTGTTGCATGATGTTGCAGTGGTATCGCCGGCGTGGAGACCAACTCGTCTGCAGTGCTGCTGGGTCCAGGACAGATCCATCCTCGCGGCTCAACTCCAACTACCACATGTCACCTGTTGCATGATGTTGCAGTGGTATCGCCGGCGTGGAGACCAACTCGTCTGCAGTGCTGCTGGGTCCAGGACAGATCCATCCTCGCGGCTCAACTCCAACTACCACATGTCACCTGTTGCATGATGTTGCAGTGGTATCGCCGGCGTGGAGACCAACTCGTCTGCAGTGCTGCTGGGTCCAGGACAGATCCATCCTCGCGGCTATCGGCTCAACTCCAACTACCATGGCGACGTGAAGCTGGGGCTGCTCATGTCCAAGGGACAGTTGGAGGTGGAGGTGATATGCGCGCGCAACATCGCCTGTGAGGCCAGGGAGAGTCTGCCAGGTAAGCGATTACAATGTCTTCGAGATACAACATAATTGTAATACATTTTATTTCAATTTTACTTTCTCTACATCATGAAACATTAAATATTGTTTCAAAAACACTTCAGACAGGAGTGAGCTGTTAATTTGTTATCGAAGATTTGGCATCTTAATAACATAATATGATTCTGTTTTCGACCCATTATTTCACCTCGCCAGAAATTCGTCCAAAATCTTTTCTTAAATGCAAATCACTTTCGCGCACGATAGTTCGAGTGGAGGACCTCCAGGCCATATGTGGGTGCGAGTCACACAGACCCAAGAAAATTTTGAATTTCGAAAATCAATCTGGACCGATCCAATTTGATATTCCAATACCTACAACTGTTTCTTCAAATAATGATATTTTAACAGTGGCTCGCTCAATTCCCTGCGTACAAGAAATATATTGCGGCTGCTTACTGTGGGCTCCGGAGGCTTTTCCAATGCAACGCAGTGTTTTTTTTTTATATTGACGTTTTTCATTGTGATTTTCTCACGTTTTCAGTACAGTTTTCACTGTTACATAAAGGGAATCAAACATAAGTAGTTACTTAGGTATCTGAATGATAACTGTAAAAGCACATTGATAGGTAACTGTACAAAATGTGTCTGGCAGACCGCTAAAAATGCCCAGACAGCGGGCTCATTCCAGCTCCCCCGTGCTGCAATATGTCTCTCTGATCCACACTGATACTGATCCATACTGATACTGATCCATAATGATCCACACTGATACTGATCCACACTGATACTGATCCATACTGATCCACACTGATACTGATACACACTGATACTGATCCATACTGATCCACACTGATACTGATCCATACTGATCCACACTGATACTGATCCATACTGATCCACACTGATACTGATCCACACTGATACTGATACACAACGTTCCACACTGATCCACAGACACCTACGTGAAGACCTACCTGCGCGACAGCAACCGCTGGTACTGATCCATATTGATCCCCACTGATCCACACTGATACTGATCCACACTGCTCCACACTGCTCCACAGACACCTACGTGAAGACCTACCTGCGCGACGGCGACCGCTGGCTGCAGAAGCGCAAGACTCGGGTGGTGCGTCACAGCGCCGAACCTCTGTACCAACAGACGCTGCGCTACGCCGCCTGCGACGTCCTCGGACGCTCTCTCCTGGTGATGCTCTGGGAGAGACAGAAGGGGTTCGAACACAACCAAGGTCTCGGCGGAGCGGAGGTGGCACTTGATAAGATTCAGTTGACGCAGCATTCTGTCGGTTGGTATCCGTTGTTCCCGATACACAGTCTCGGATCGGATTCCAATGATAGTCCTTGACGCTGCGGTCACGTGGTTGTAAATGTCATCAATGTCTTACGAGTACTCGGTTTGATTTTCAATCCTCAGGAAACAAATTTGTTCCGAGATTTAGTTTCAAGTACATGTTTACAGTTTTAAGGACCAAATGATGTTAATATCGATGATAATGATAATAAGTCAAAGATAGTATCACACAAATCCTTTTTTTTGGGTAGAGGGGGGGGGGGGCATTATATTGGAAAATGTAATACAGTTTTTTTTAAATATTTCATAATTTTATTTAAACTCATCCTGTAAAAGCTTTGTCGATATGGTAACGTCGAAAAAAGGTTACCTACCAAACTACTTTTTAGGTTACCTACTTTTACTCTAAAAGTTTTGCAAATGATTTTGGAACAAAATCGTGTTACACAAACATGTAGTGACAATAATATCTGACTTCGTCATCACCGATATTCTGGACAATGAAAGTTTGCCAAATGATTGAACCAATAATAATATCTGCTTCAACTTTACAATTCTAGTTCGAATTATCAGGAGTATTCTACTGACAGATTTAAATCCGAAATATATGTTATTTGATTGTTACTTGTTAGACCTCCAATACATGAGGTTGAATAGTTCTGTAAATGTAATGTAAAATGACACCCAATAGCTCAAATATTATCCGTATTACGTGAAAATAAGTAGTTTTTAACAACGAAATAACATTGTCTAAAATACAATTTTAAATAAATAATGTGTCACTTTTAGAGATTTTTTCAAAATATTTTAACAGATTTGTATTTGGTGGAGTGATACTTTTTTAATAGCATACACATCTATAAAAATAGATCAAATTTCTGATTTTTTTCTTGGCAATAGCTAATTGTCAATAAATTGCCCATGGTTTATTAGTATTACTAACAGTTTTGCAGCTTTTAAATATATTTTATGGTTCGGAGTTAAAATTAGTTTAAATATAGTTGGTGTTTCGTTATTCCTTCGTTATTTACCAGAACCTAAAACATGATTACAGTGGAAAGAATTTCTAGCAAATTCAACATACAGACGTAAAAAATAAGCCTTGGAAATACTTAATTTTTCTTTGTCGGGAAAAAAGAAGCAAACACATTAAAGTAATAATAAATAATGAATAGAACACCAAACATTTGGGTAGATTCGGGGCTGGCACCCAGTTCACTCACAAGCCAATTCGACATTGAAAAACTGTCCGAAAAAGGCATTAATAATCTAACGAAACAATGAATCCCAAATTAGTTCCTAATAGAATAAAAATAATCCTGGTATTTGTTTGACGTGACCCTAATCAATGCTAAGAATTTACGTAATATAAATTGTTAGTTAGTTAATCAATTGGTTAAGTGTTTAACTGTCACTGTAAGGGCTGGAACCCCAAGAAAAGATGACTGTCTGAAGTACTAGGCAACTTCGTATTGCAAGTATTTGCTTCAATTGCGGGTAAAATAAATAAAATATCGGTAATTATTTTACACAATGGATCAGATTATTGTTGAATAGATTGAGTGTTAAATGTTTTTTTAAAAAAAGTTGGAAAATTTGTTTTAGAACCCAGATTATTATTAGTGAAGCTGTAAATCGTAATATTTATTCACACTCCAGAGTGGAATAGTTAAATTACGTATTTGCTGCATCAAATTTAATTTAATTTAATAGAAAAATGAAACATATATAAAGTATCTAATTCAGTATTTTATAAGCAATAAGGCAGATATTGGTGTGAAGTTATTTCATATTTGTAAAAATATTGAAATATCAAATAAGCAAAAGCAGTACTACGACCAAATCATTATTACCCTGGAAAATGTCACCTTAAAGAACTTAATATGTGTCTACAACTTTTGCAATCGCTACACTTGATCGTCTATAACTTATCGCACCGACTGAGTCTGCCACCTCCGCTCTAAAAAGCCACTCCAATTATCTTCTAAAATATATATTACAATTTTAAATATTATTGACGTAAGTATGTAATCATTATAATGACAATCGCACTTATACATAACGAAGGTAAGCGTCAAATTGATTCTAAATGACTAATAATAAAGAAGAACGAAGGCCATAACGTTTAAATTATGATAAACGATGCTGTGGTTTGTGAAACAATTGCATTTGTTTATGATATTTGGTTCGTTCTTATTCACATAATGTATCACGTATGTGTTTTGTAAGATTTTTTTAATATATAAATTTGTTGCAAAACCACACTATTTTTAAAGTATTTTTCTTCATAGTGATTTGAATATGTGTATGTATGTAAGCTTACAATATGACGTATATTACCTGGATATCCAGAGTAGAAAGAAACGCATATCTAATACCCAAATATCTTTCAAACTTTTCTTAAAGTTACTCTCATAAAGTATTTTGGGAAGGTTACGGACTTGATTTAATGATAATAGTCAATTACGTACCTACTTAATGATTTTAACTGTACGTGAATATATCCTAATATATACATTGCATGATAACTAAGCTGCATAATAGCTAGTAAACATTTGTTCAGAATCATATTCTTGGTGACCGTTTAAAGAGAATGCAGGAATGTCAGAAGATCCTCAATAGTTTATGTGAATCAATCATAAACGTAATCATAAAAAGACGGTATTTATGGAAATAATCCATCCAAAAAGAATACGATTCTGAAGACAACAAACAATTTGTAACAAAATATTGAATTAACACCTTATACATTCAATCTCAGTTATCACAATTATTGTGTCAAATTATTCATTCAAAAGTCATGAATACCCAGAATTCCTTTTTATTTTATTTGCGGCAGTAATTCCATTAAATTAATATTTAGGAACTGAAAAGTAGTTCTGGCGCTCCATTTAATTGTCAACAAAATCTCCACACATGTTGGTCTTGTAAGATTGACGAGAAAAGATTTAAACCACCTAAATTTTAACATTCAAATTTTGCAACACCAATTTTTGTGGTTATAAATGTAACAATTTATGAACGCATAGTGTGATGATTTACCCATTTTCTTTTTACCTTGATTTTGATTAGGCGGACTTCTGAAAGCGTCAACTTTCTTTGCCAAACTTTCTTGGTTGCTGTTGGAAAGTTCTATGGCCTAATATGTAACAATTTACTGCTGATTCTTACAACTACTTCAATATTTTGAAGCTAGCTTTAATTTTCATGTAATTTAGAAACAAGCTATGTACTAGGCCTATCTTTAAAATGACAATCTCAAATTTCATGCCAAAGCTCTTGAAATGCAACAACAATGTTTCGCTTCTAGCCTTAGACTATGTAGATAATAACGCATAATAAAATATCGACAAATCTTACTTAGAAACGCTTACGCTATAGATATAGATATCTCTACAATATTAAACTTATGTGATAACTTTACAGATGATGTAATAAACTGATAGCATAGTAGTGATTATGTTGCTTGGATAAATGAGATATGCAACGATATTGCTATGTTCAACAGTTTTCTGTGTTTCCTTACTATTGTAGTAACTGTATTATAACTCGCTTGGAAAAAAAAAACTGTTGTCTGTTTGTCTAAATGTATTCAGAGCTGAGTGAGCAAAGAATATATGTATAATAATATTGGTACTAAGTATTATTTTAATTCAGAACTTAAATATTGTTTACATTTACATGTTCTTAAAATCGATGTATTTGATGCACTCAATTATGTATGGCTGGTACAAAAAATTAAAGAAATCATAGTTTATCAGTTTTTCATCAGTCCCTACAGATAAATTTACTTTAATTGTAAAATAAAATGTACAAAAATAAAACTGAAAAGTAAAAGTGTGTACAAAAGTAATGCAAAACATTACGTAAAAAAATATTATGAACAACCTGATTTTTGGAGCAAGTTAAACTTCATGCTCACTTTTAAAATGGTCATACCAACTTCAACTTACAGTTAACTTTAATCAAACCAACGTTTATTTCAAACTTTAATCATACAAATGAAATATTGAATGATCTGCTTACAATCATTTTGTCCGACTCTGAAATCTCTTTTCTCTTCGCTCATTCAGCTTGTACTAGTTTGTGATGGTCGTCAAAATGTTCTCGTATATCTGTTAACACTGGACACATGACACTCGCGAAGTGGAATGTCGGTGGGAAAGCATCACACGCTTAGAGAATATATATCAATGTCTCTTGATGACAATTTGTTATGTGCCCTCGTTCTTGTATCGCCTAGCGGTGTCTTAGCGTTGTGTTTTGTTTGTTGCTTGTTCTAAGTCTGTTTATCGCTTTGTTGTGAGCTTCAAGAGAACCCTCTGTCAAACTTTCCGTCGTTTACAGCCTTGATTAGAACAATTTTTAACTGTTTGCAATAATGTCCAGTTTATGGATATAGATTTGTATAATATATATATATAAAAAATCAATAACAATACGATTTCAACAACATTATTGTTATATCAAACACCTTTGGATGCCAACATCGGCATAGGAAAAATTGGAATGTCTTAAACAAAAGTGAGAACCCTAAAATTATTAATTAAGAAACATTCATGTTAATCACCAACACTGGATACTATTCCGCCAGTTTAATCCAGTGTGATGACAGTTGTACTAACAAATTACTTCACACATTTTTTTAAGTTTAAATTACAGCTGTATTCGTATTTTTAAAGATGTCAAAAATGTTGACGGGTTATCAAAAATGGCATCTTTTCACTACCCCTCCAATCGAGTATGTTAGGGTAATACCACTGGGTAGTACCCTTGTATGATTCCAATGTGTTTATTGCCCCTTGTTGGGTATTTAATGCCCCTTTATTTAATATTTGACAAGGAACTGGCCCTTGGAGCTCATCTTAAACGATAAATTTTCTTAGTTGAACCCTCCATGAAGCTATTCTATATTTAATTCTGTGATACTCGTCTATTCTGTGTGAAAATGTATTATAACGGATGAATTGATTTTAAAATGCAAAGCAGATTGACGTAATCATTGAATCATAATTTTATTTTCATATTCATTCATCAATCAAAACACTCGTGGATTTTATCTTTACGATTGAAAAGCTCTGAAGGATTTTCGCTTACTTCATATATAGTAATTTACGGCCTATTCTTCTGTGGTACACAATCTGTGATCTCTGAACACACGTTTTATTATCAAGAAAATACCCGTTTTGTAAAATATTGTGTAAATTAATGTAAAACATTGTAGTGGTGAGATTTTAGTAAGGTGTGAATTTATCGGATGAGAAATAAAGTATTAAAAATCAAGAATTCCAAGTAAAACTAACTGCATTTTTATTTCTATGACCACATTATAAATTAACAGTTTTCTGATCAATAGATGTATAGATTTTATAGATGTAGGTAATCATGAAATACTGATTCAAACAACTTTCTGAGAAGTTTTAACTTTCCTACGAACTCTCCAGTAAAACTTTTAATAAGCGTAGTAAAAATTATATCACGCACTTTGTAAACTTAATATATTTAATAAGTTATTATACATATTCTCTTAATAAAAGACACACCGTTGTGCACATTATCACAAAAGAAGTATATTTCACGATAGTATACAAGAAGGATTCAAAAAATATTTCAGATTAATAAATTAGTTCAATAGAAAATCCATTAAAATATAGACTTTTCGAGTTTGGTATAACCATGCATCATCAAGAAAAATAAAAAAGTAACGTTATACATAAATAATGCAGGTTTAATGCAAACCAGACGTCTATATTTTAATGTATTTTAGTAGTCTTAAATATCACACCTTTCTGCAACTAGGATGAGGGAACAATAAATATAACAACGATGAGAATGACGAAGAACAATTAAGTATGGACGGTGGGAAGAAGGACATCGTGTACTATTAGTAAGTGTCTCTCGACTGAGGAAAACTACACAGGATGGCGCAGGAATCGAACCCGGGATGCAAGTTCAGCTCTTTACCACCTGAACGCAACTTGCTCCCTGTTCTTAATACTTGCCATACCTACTTCAATGTGAACAGACCCTGGTTCCAAATATTGTATATAGGTTCACTCGAACAAATAATAAACGGTACTCGAAAGAAATGATTGGCTAATAAAAGTTTGATGGCATCAGCCCATAAAGTATGTGCTAACGCATCATCTAACTCTAGTAGGTGAGCTCTGATTTCATTGATAAAAACATTGATTGATTTTCAATGAACATTACAATCAGCCAATCATTTTCGCTCAAATACCATTTTTAGTTAGTTTGAGTGTACCTATGGTCCGGTCTTTGTACGTATTCCTTGACAAAGTTCTCGATAGCTTAGCTACTAGATACAGTTCTTGTTACCGTAAACAGGCGTGTTTCAACTTATCTAGAAGATGAAATCACTTCTAGGTATCTAACTTTATCCGTTAGCTAGCTCTCCAGAACTTTGGCTAGAGATAGAGGTACAAAGACCAGCCCTAAGGCCATTTCCTTATAATATTTCATCTGTAAATTCCACAGCAAACGTTGAATGGTATAACGACTCCGAGTTGGTCTTCTCCTCATCGTCTTCCTCGACTCTACAGTATCTGTCATGGATCCACCGGCGCTGCAGAAAGAACCCCCACACCACGACGTGCATGACGAGGACGAAGAGCAGCCCCGCACACGACGCTACCGACGCCCTGACGACGTCCTTCCACTGCAGCACGGAGTAGATGTAGGACTTGTTCTCGAGGTTCAGCCCGCCGACGTGGTAGTGGACGAAGGAGAAGGCGACGAAGAGGGCGGTGAAGAGGACGGAGAAGTAGAAGTGGAGCAGACGGATTGGGTGACGGACGAGGAGGAAGTCGACGCCCATAAACATGGAGTTGAAGACGTGGCTGATCAGGCTGAAGGTGTTCAGAGTGTGGATTTCTAGAACAAAGTACACAATAAAACTTCTTAATGTTTAAGATTTGGATTAGATTAGTTTGGTTTAATGGCGCGTCAACGACGAGGTTATATTGCGCACATTAATTGTTATATTTAACTTTGTTGATCATAATTGGAGGGCAAGGGGAGGGGGTCGACCTAACGGGCCCGATCCGGGGGAGTCCAGCACTGGTGGGAAGGCCAGGCCGCAATGGGGACGGACCGGGGGGTGTGAGGATTCGGGCCGGCTGAACCCGATTTCAGGGGGATCACCATCTCGAGGGGGGAGGCCAGCCCGAGGGGACCGCAAATTCAAGGGAGGGCATGGTTAGGCCGACCCTGGCTGCTCTTGGTCTGGGCCTCACCACTGATCTGTCCGGCATGGGTAACCCTTACACATGAGCATATGCTCGCCGGCGTAGCTGCAATGGATCATTGGCCAACACAAACCCCACCACCGCGATAAGGTGGCAGCCGTAGATGGGGTTAATGTTTAAGAACACATCTTATTTAAGATAATAAACAGTACGGAATGAGTTCTATATAAATTTAATGCGAGCGACGTTTCGAGTGATCTGTTTCACCCATATTCAGGCTCGGAACAAAGTCGCTCGCATTAATTTATATAGACTCATACCGAACTGTTTATTTTCTTACAGTACGCAATATTATTCTTACCAGTTTAGGTATTAATTCACACATATCTAAAGAAATTAATAACTTTATGCTTTTAGACATTCATATTTTGTTATATTGTTAACGCAATATTTCTACCAGGGTTCACTGAGCTTCCTCAGGCAACAAATTGAAGCAATAAATTGAGGCATTAAAATTCTCATAATTGTGAAGGAATACTCTAAGAGTAAGTTATTCAATACAATGAAGTTTAAATGGTCACTCAAGGGTTGTAATATTGGTTGTTGCCATGGCAATATAGTCCTAAAAAACTGTTTAAAATCGAAAATTATTGTCCGAAACACAGTAATAATAATTGTCTAAAGTCACTATTGATTTCAAACTTTTCCCGGGCCTGTTGGGTCTGTATAGCATGGGTTGGTTGCCACCCCCCCCCCCCCCCCCTTTCCCTCAGACACCTCATGATTTCATACGCAAACATGTGGTCCACGATCTCTTACTTGGATCGTAGACAGCCACCCAGAATGCACCAGTGATGCTGAAGGCCATGACCACGGACACAGAATGACACATCCAGTAGATCTTGTAGAGAAGAGGCATTGGCATCTCCGTTGTCTTACTCACAGCCGCAGGATCTGCACGGAGCATTTCAAATGTCAATACTCATTTGACTCATTTGAGAAGTCATGTCAAGTATTTCGGTTTTGGTGTAAATCCATTTGATGTTTCGTGAGTGGTGAAAGCTTCTATGTAGCAAGTAGCCAGTTTATTATGTTAGACATACAAAACAGCATCCAATTGCATTTATAATCTACGGATAGTTGGTTATTGGCCAACAATGACCTATTTAACACTATAAAAGGGACACAGACCCAATATATTTTAGGTCTAGCAAATCTATTTTCAAATTATATCATGTTATAATCAAAATGTTAATTTTAATTTATAATTGGGATTTTCACAAGCCACATACGCACTTTATCAGTTAGCGGAATTAATTAAGTTTTTTTTTTTATACATTTGGAATAGTAAATCTATGAATCTTTTTAAAATTAAGAAAATGTGATAACAGGTAAACACTCCTAAAGATAAGTCATGAAATTTACAATAGAAAATCTTTTAAAATCCCTGATTTCTCAAGCTACGGCAAGTGACTTAACCTATTTGGTTTTTGACAGAGCCAAATATAATATTCGTTTCTAAGAATTTTATTTGCGTCCATCTGAACACCCCTATGAAACAAGGCAACAAAACAATTTTTGTTACCTGTGCCTTTACATACACTTGAGGACTTGACAAGTCCTGTTTAATTATTGCAACATCCAGCTGTTAAAATTCTCGATTATATCAGTAGTATGCACCTTAGATGCAGAAGGCCTGAAGTCCGTTTCAATGAATCTTTAGATGAGATTAAAATCCAGTAATTTTGCCTAAAGCTTGATTACGATTCCAAAAGTGTATAAAAAATTGACTTCGGGCCTACTGCATCTGAGGTAGCGAGTTGACTTCACCTGACCTCGCCTGGTCTGCTGCATCTTCCTAGTGACCATGTACGCCGCACAGAGCGCTTGCAGCGTGCACATGACATAGCCCCAGTGCGTGAGATAGATGAACCACTTGCCAGCGCGACCACGCACTGCTGACGTGATGATGTTGGCGAACAGAGTGGTGATGAAGTAGCCGGCATGGATGTAGCGGTAGTAGACGTATCTCATGGACAGCTGTGTCTGCCACTGAAACATCATAGGATATGAACCTCAGCTGACGTGATGATGTTGGCGAACAGAGTGGTGATGAAGTAGCCGGCATGGATGTAGCGGTAGTAGACGTATCTCATGGACAGCTGTGTCTGCCACTGAAACATCATAGGATATGAACCTCAGCTGACGTGATGATGTTGGCGAACAGAGTGGTGATGAAGTAGCCTGCATGGATGTAGCGGTAGTAGACGTATCTCATGGACAGCTGTGTCTGCCACTGAAACATCATAGGATATGAACCTCAGCTGACGTGATGATGTTGGCGAGCAATGTGGTGATGAAGTAGCCGGCATGGATGTAGCGGTAGTAGACGTATCTCGTGGACAGCTGTGTCTGCCACTGAAACATCATAGGATATGAACCTCAGCTGACGTGATGATGTTGGCGAGCAACGTGGTGATGAAGTAGCCGGCATGGATGTAGCGGTAGTAGACGTATCTCATGGACAGCTGTGTCTGCCACTGAAACATCATAGGATATGAACCTCAGCTGACGTGATGATGTTGGCGAGCAACGTGGTGATGAAGTAGCCGGCATGGATGTAGCGGTAGTAGACGTATCTCATGGACAGCTGTGTCTGCCACTGAAACATCATAGGATATGAACCTCAGCTGACGTGATGATGTTGGCGAGCAACGTGGTGATGAAGTAGCCGGCATGGATGTAGCGGTAGTAGACGTATCTCATGGACAGCTGTGTCTGCCACTGAAACATCATAGGATATGAACCTCAGCTGACGTGATGATGTTGGCGAGCAACGTGGTGATGAAGTAGCCGGCATGGATGTAGCGGTAGTAGACGTATCTCATGGACAGCTGTGTCTGCCACTGAAACATCATAGGATATGAACCTCAGCTGACGTGATGATGTTGGCGAGCAACGTGGTGATGAAGTAGCCGGCATGGATGTAGCGGTAGTAGACGTATCTCATGGACAGCTGTGTCTGCCACAGAAACATCATGAAATGTTCAATAAAACAAGTATAGAAAGGAAGTGTATTTTTTAAAGTTATGTTTTAAAGTTTTTCTAGTCATTTCGGGTTTACAATTTTTATTTTAAGGTACGATAAATAATTGGAAATGACTTGGCTTTTTTGATATCACTATACTTTCAGTTCTAATTTTTTGTCTTCCCTCTTTTTTATTTTTTTTAGTTGAAGGAGACTTGGCTGCCTTTTTTCAATGAGTGTTTTTTGTGGGATCGTAATTGCATTGAGCTATACTTCTGGCAGACAATACTATTGAATGAATCGTCTGGCTACAAAGGATAGTTGTAGGAAAAATGAGGCCCGATGGAAAGATATAATTAATAATGAATTGAATTTAGAATGTATTGATCCAAAGCGGTTAGGAATGCCACATTTCCGTGAATAATATTGTGTCAATCCTATAGTTTGTTTCTCTCTTTCTTGGTTGAAATCGTTATCAAATGCACAATGTAACATCTTCTCCTGAATACACTGTGCAAACCAATGCGGAATTAGAACGATGTCACGGTCAGGGTTCTATTGATTTCTTACATTTATAGCGCATTTCTGCCTTGCACGGAAAACAACTATTACGAACAATCTTTTAGTATCATTTTTATTTTATAATACGTTGTTTAGATTTACATTAAAACTACATTTTCTTTTTTATCCCATATTTTCTACAAAACACGAGTTCAAATTTTATTTCCTTTCCTCTACGTCTCCATTCTCGAATGATGTTGCCTTTTTAGTTTTTATAGTGTCACTAGCATTTATTTATTATTTTTATAATTTTGGTTTAGTCTAGTTTGGTATATAAATGATAGTTATGAATATGTCGTAAGTCATTTTCCTAGACGAAATATTTCTAAGGTAAAAATAATTTTAATTTTTACAATTTTAAGAACACAAAAATGTGTACCTACACACAAAAATATCAAATTGATATTTTATCTTTTGATTTAAAATTATTTCAACTTACCTGGCATGTCACAAAGTCCGATGGATGATGGTAGTTTAACCCGAATAAAACCGGCTGGAATTCATTCGCACAACATTGCGTCGGTTTGATCATCTTCAATCAGATTCAAACAGTTCAGTCAAGTTGAAAGATTATCACAATTATTACTTCCAACCGAAGTTTATCTACACATTAATATTCAATTTAACTCTTCCACTTTATCACTGTACTTCACTCGAAGCGGCTCGATAAATGGTATTTCCCATTGAGCATAAGAAAAACACAATCACTAATATCACAGTAAAATATTATCGACGACATAAATATAAGAATTCAGGACAATATTATTTCAATTCATATTTGAATACCGAAAATGTTGATTAATTTCACGGAAACTATAATCGATCTCTGTTGCACACGTGACTGAAAATGTCACTTTACTTTGGTGTCTTACGCCAGGTTTCAGCGGGAATTATGAAATATCGAACGTTCCTTCACGAGGGTCTTCTGAAAACTGTGCATAGAGCTTCGCCGTCGAGCGAAAACCTCACCATTCCTGCCTTTTCCTTAGAATTGGCGGACAATCCAGGCATGCGATCCCACTATTACTGCCCGAGCGCTCGCTTTATATAGACCGGCTTGCATCATACACGAGGGCGGAAGTGATGTTAAAGAATGAATGAGAATCGAAGGGGAAGGGAAATTCGATATATTGTCAACTCGGTAGGGTGGTGCGACGATGTTGTGTTTGAATAGCATTTTTAAGCGAACGTTATATTTTTGTTTTTGTTTTTGCTGCATTGCCAGGTCAAACCCTTTCCCCAATCGATCTGAAATTTTGCCAGCAGTCTAAGGTCATATAATGGTCGCGACAAAATTCTCTTGATCGGTTGAGAAGTAATCATGAACCGTTTGTCGCATCAAATTTAAATTTTGCGTTGTCATTGGGACCAGCATTTTACGATATTTGATAATATTCTGACGAATTGGTCATGAACTTTAGGAGTTGTTTACATTTTATTGACATTTGAAACAAGTCTTGGAATATTTGTCTTGTTTATCTTGTTTCCCAGCTGTTCCAAGGTCTGTGGAGCAGCAACTTTCACACTCATATTATTTCGCATGCAATACGGAGGATCGCCTATCAACGCGTAGTAGTATAGTAGTGTGTTGGTTAGCTATCAAATCAAGCTATTATACATGGTACAAGAAAATGTAAAATACTAGGAAAACGCTCTGTGTAACGCGTTGATGAGCGAGCACGGATACACGCAACACCTCGAACCGAAATAATGTCTATCGAATGTCATTAAAAGCCAACAATTCTTTAGTTTCGTCACAGACTTGTATAAAAATCTCCAAAATCTCCAAAAATATTGGTGCCAATCCTTGCTAAGTTTTAAGTTGATCGATTAAACCTTTATGATTGAACGGTTCCTTGTTAATTTTCAAAAATCACAGGATCTCGTTCAAAAAATATACCTGGGACCACCCATATGATATGATATGTAGTGTGTGTACACAATATCAGATCAATCTGTTAAACGGTCATTATTAGTTTCATATCGTTTAAAACTTTCTGCTCTAACTACCTTGCCTTGAACTGTAGATTCGAAGTCGCCGTGAATTTGACAGTCAACACGCAAAATGTCCCTAAAATGACAAAAACTTTTGAAAATAACGACAGATTAGAGTGAAAATTGGCAAAAATACCTTAAATGTTGGTACCAATGACCATGCGAAGTTTTTAGTTGGTCGGTCAATCGGTTCCAGTTTAAATTTCAAAAATCACAGGAAAAATGGTTTCAAATTTGAACCAATTGGAGGATTTGGCTGAAATTTTTTTTGATTGGGTACAATGTTGGTTGCAATGACTTTGCTAAATTTCAAATTGATCGAACCAACCAATCAAAAGATAATTTTTCTAAAATTTGAACCAATCACAGGATTCCGTTCAAAAACGATCCCAGAGACCGCATAGATTACGTTAGTATATGTGCAAAATTTCAGATCGATTGGTTGTGCGGTTTGATCTCGGCAGTGCCGACAAAAAAAAAAAAAAAAAAAAACACACAGAGAAAGTGCCATAAGAGTACCGTGGTGACGCTCGCTCCGCTCGCTCAATAATAATATACTAACTTTCTATTTTATTATATAATATAATAAATTTCGTTACTTAAAGCGTTTCCTAGTATTCTTATAATTACCCTTGGAAATCCCAAATAAAATTTTATGGCGTGCAGAAAAATCTTACTGAAGGTTTCCGACGGTTTTGGTTAATAATGTCATATTGTAATTTGGTTAACTAGGAAAACGCTCTGTGTAACGCGTTGATGAGCGAGCACGGATACACGCAACACCTCAAACCAAAATTCTGTCTATCAAAAATGTAATTAAAAGCCAATAATTCTTTAATTTCGTCAAAGACTTGTATGAAAATATCAAAAAATTCCTAAAATATTGGTCCCAATAACCATGCAAAGTTTTAAGTTGATCGATGGAACCTTTATGATTGTTAATTTTCAAAAATCACAGGGTCTCGTTTAAAAAATATACCTGGGACCACTCACACAATATCAGATCAAACTGTTGAACGGTCATTATTATTAAATTTCATATGAGATTGAAAGTTTCTTCTCTAACTACCTTGGATTAGAACTGAAGAGTCGAAGTCACCGTGAAATATGAAATTCAAGAAATTTTACAGCAAACACGCAAAATGTCCGTAAACTGTCAATAACTTTTGGATTTAAACACAGATTAGTTGTCAAAAATACAGATAATGCTGGTCCCAATGACCATGCAAAGTTTTAAGTTGATCGGTCAAACGGTTCTAGTTTAAATTTAAAAAAACACAGGAAATGTGGTTTTAAATTTTAACCAATAGGAGGATTTGGCTGAAATTTTGTATGATTGGGTACAATGTTGGTTGTAATGACTTCGTTAAATTTCAAATTGATCGGAGCAATCAATCAAAAGATAATTTTTTTAAAACTTGAACCAATCACAGGAGCCCGTCCAAAAACGATCCTAGGGACCGCATAGATTACGTTAGCATACGTGCAAAGTTTCAGATCGATTGAATGTGCGGTTTAACCTGGGCTGTGAGGACAAAAAAAAATACAAACAAAAAAACACACAGAGAAAGTGCCATAAGAGTACCGTGGTGACGCTCGCTACGCTCGCTCAATAATTGGACAGCTTTGCTTGATAGTCAAATAATAGCTCGGGCTGTATATCTACCTACGACACAGCAATTAAAATATTCATTGCTTTTACAACGATTTGCAAAATTGTAATTGAGTTGTATAGTAATGTAATTTATTTATTTATATATTTATTGTCAGTTATCACAGAGTATAATACTTGTATGAACATTGTCAATTTTATAAAGTGAAATAAACATAATATTATAATAAGAATAGTAAAGTATGCTTTATTGATCCGCTTTGTGATACAATACACGGTGGCAGAACGTATAATATGATAATAGTATCTCAAAATGATAAAGTAGTAATAACAATTACTAATAGTACCTAGTAATAATTGTGATAATAATAATGGTATTACCATAATATGGTAATAATGATAGGATGAGAGGGTGAGAACATGAAAAATATAACAATAATTATAATAGATGCATCTCGACATTAAAAATCTAGTAGCTATGTAGAATTAATTACAAAATACAACCATAAGTACATTTATAATTAAGTTACAAGAGTGATAGGAAGCAGAGCTGCATCAATTATTAAGAGTAGTGTACAAAAACGGTTGTTCCGTACTTGTCCTGGAATCAAATAAAATCATAGTTAAAAACAAAGTGAAAAAACAGGTTAAAATTAATAGGGAGTCCTTCTATTAGATAAGAACTCATCGATCGAGTAGAATGAGTTGTCTAGTAGAAAAGTTTTAACTTTCGACTTGAAGTGAGTGTCGTCCTTGATGTCTTTGATCTTCCCTGGGAGTGCATTTTACAGCCTCCTGCCATTCTGCAAAACGCCGACAGACGAAATTCTGTGTCGGCAGAATTCGTGCCGCAGTTCCGAGGCTTGTCTTGTGCGATGGGGAAGGAGCTCGCCGTCGGAGAAGAGATGCAGATTGTTCCTCGTGAAGACGCACAATCCAACGTTGATGGATTGTTATTATTAACTGTTGGGAATTTTTCAGCAATTCATATTCCGAATCATAATTATAGGATTGGAGTGCGACCCTTCAAGTGGGGGGGAAGGGCGAGCGTGGGAGAAGAAGTGTGTAAGAGCCGCTCCTTAAATTTAATCAAAAGTCTCAGTTTTATTTCGTGTTTAGTACAAAAAATTTAGGTCTACATTTAGCTAAAGAAAAATACATTAATTTTGACTAAGAAAAATTGTAAAAGTGTTAATCGTACAGTACTTTTAAGTAATTTTCAGTTTCATTTTGCACTACGCGTGTTATTTTCCGTGTGTTGTGTGTAAAATCTGTGACCTGCCAGTGCCAAACTCCCCCCCCTCCTCTACGCAACCCCTAGTGTCACTGCTAATGAGCCGTGCTACTGCCACCCTCGAGTCCAAGACGTCCAGCTCCGCACACGTGTTTAACATCATGACAGTCACGTGCGAGCATTGTGACCGCGTCGTCAAGCCGAGAGGATTGAAGCTGCACATAATGCGTGCTCATCCCGAGCTGCGGGTAGCCAGTTTCATCACGGCGTCGGCAGCAACACCTTCCCCGACGCCGGTGAGTAGCACGACGACGTCAGCGTCCACACAAACGCCACCTATGTTCAATACCACCGAACAGTTGATGGACGAACTTGTCGCTAGGTCACTCGAAATGAAACAACAAATAGAAATTCAACACCGCATAATTCATCAGCAAGTAGAAACCATCTCGCAACTGACTCTAGACAATATCTACCTCCTTAATCGCAGTCCCGTTCAAGCTCTCGACCTCTTCCAACTTTACAATATTCCATCAACTCCAGAGTGCTCTCTCGCACAGAAGAAGCGAGTGTCCGTGTTCGCTTGCAGCCACGGCCGCGGACTCGGAGCTGCTCTGACCAACCATCTCGGTCAGAGCACAGATGTCAATGTGTATGTTAAAACAGGCGTTGAGGTGTCAACAGTTTGCGCCGACATTTCATCCCTGACATCTGACTTTGGAGATCAAGATCATATAATCATAATGGCAGGCAGCGATGCAATTACCAAGGGGTCAGACATAAATACAACGAAAACAATAGTTCATCATGTAGCAACAACACTATCTACTTATACTTCCTCTCACCAACATAACACTAGCGACAATACCTCTTCGATTCAATAAGCACCACTCAATAGTTAATAAATTAATCAGGACGACAAATGAACAATTAGCAAAACTCGCGGACTTCTATGAGAATGTTTCGATCCTCGACATGTCCGTTTTTCAAAGTCGTGATTTCACCCCTTATGGACTGCACCTCAACCGTGAAGGAAGAGCCACCCTCCTAAACACCATCGCCAACATCATCACACCACCCACTTCTCCCCCCCGCTCCACCCGGCCCTCAAGCACCAGCTCGCCGGCCGACCGCCGGGCATGCCGAAGGTGCCGTTGAGACCACCCGCCACGCCTCCAGCAGCCCAGTCGAGTCCCGAGCAGCTGACTGTCCAGCCACCACGCGGCCGCCACGTGCGTGCCAACTGTCATCGAGCAGAAGAACACGACTCCGAGCGACTAGACACGCAGCGCTGACCCGCTCCAACAACACCTCCTGGTCAGTCACTGCGCCGTCCATGACTCATGACACTGCGCCGTCGCGCATATGCAGTGCTGACGTTGCGTCCTCGAGCCTCCATCTTGCTCCATCCAGTGCTGCCGTTGCGTCCTCGAGCCTCCACCTTGAGCCATCCAGTGCTGACGTTGCGTCCTCGAGCCTCCACCTTGCGCCATCCAGTGCTGACGTTGCGTCCTCGAGCCTCCATCTTGCGCCATCCAGTGCTGACGTTGCGTCCTCGAGCCTCCATCTTGCGCCATCCAGTGCTGACGTTGCGTCCCCGAGCCTCCATCTTGCGCCATCCAGTGCTGACATTGCGTCCTCGAGCCTCCATCTTGCGCCATCCAGTGCTGACGTTGCGTCCTCGAGCCTTCATCTTGCTCCATTCATCGCAGACGTTGCGTCCTCGAGCCTCCATCTTGCGCCATCCAGTGCTGACGTTGCGTCCTCGAGCCTCCATCTTGCGCCATCCAGTGCTGACGTTGCGTCCTCGAGCCTCCATCTTGCGCCATCCAGTGCTGACGTTGCGTCCCCGAGCCTCCATCTTGCGCCATCCAGTGCTGACATTGCGTCCTCGAGCCTCCATCTTGCGCCATCCAGTGCTGACGTTGCGTCCCCGAGCCTCCATCTTGCGCCATCCAGTGCTGACGTTGCGTCCTCGAGCCTCGATCTTGCGCCACCCAGTGCTGACATTGCGCCCTCGAGCCTCCATCTTGCGCCATCCAGTGCTGACGTTGCGTCCTCAAGCCTCCATCTTGCGCCATCCAGTGTTGACATTGCAACAGACAGGGTAAGGAGAACCACGAAACCCTTTAACTTGTGACGCCAGGTCACCCCTAAACCAGGATGTGCAGCCACACAAATATGCGATGATGAAGTTAAACCGGGAAGGCTCTTGAGCTTGGGTTGCATCAACGCAAGGTCACTTAATAGTGGGTTCCCAGAATTTAAACAGCTGTTTCTGGACTTAGACCTTGACATAATAGGGATAACGGAGACTTGGCTGTCATCAGACATAAAGTCAGATGAGATTGCCATCCCTGGATACCAACTGCTTAGACAAGACAGGACCGCAGAGAACAGCCAACAAGCGCGTGGAGGTGGAGTTGCCATGTATGTGAAGACATCTCTCCGGATTAAGAGCATTCCTAGTCGCGATAATCCAGCCATTGAACAATTATGGATTGCTGTTATGTTGAAGAAGAGAAAGTTATTTGTCGGCGTCGGCTACAAGCCTCCACAGATTAATTACACAGAAGTTGATAATCTTAGCACAATATTCACTGAAGCAGAGGCCTGTGCTGATAACACGATCTTCTTGGCAGACATGAATATCAACATCCTAGACAACCAGAAGCCAGACACCAAACACCTCACCAAGTTTCTGAAGAGGCACAATCTTACACAAATAGTCGACTCGCCAACTAGGATAGCTGTAACAACTAGTTCAACCAGCGCTACACTCATTGACCACAACTACATTCGAGACACTCTCCCACTTGAAGCAGTAGACGTGCTTGACACTACACAGATTGCCGACAGTCAGGGTAGAAAGCTGAGTGATCACCATCTAGTAGCCTGCAAGCTACGATACAGAACGCCAGCAAAAGTAAAGAAATCTCACACTTTCCGTGATTTCAAGAGCATTGACTGGGAAGAGGTTTCTGCATATACGGAGAACATCCCCTGGAATAAAATCTACGATATTAATAACCTAGATGACAAAGTCTCTTATCTCAACAGTATAATCATGGACATAGCTGACCGTTTCGCACCGGTTAAGGCAATATCCACAACAAAACCATATGCACCATGGTTGACCGATACCCTGACTGAGATAATCAGACTGAAGAAAGCAGCGATGTCCAAATTCAAGAAACACAAACGGAAATCTGATTGGAACAATTATATTCAGTACCGAAACTACTTGACAGAGGCAGTACGTCGTGAGAAGAAAGCTTACATAGAAGAAGACATCAAGAAATGTAAAAACAACTCACAGATGATCTGGGATAAGCTAAAGAAATGGGGAATCCATAGGAGAAAACAAAGCGTAGATATTCCAGTAGAATTAGCTAATCCCGATCTCATAAATAAATACTATGTGGACTCAGTTGGTCAAGTAGCCATTAACCCAAACAATCAGTTACATCTTAGTCACACAGATAGTGCGCCCATCTTCGAATTGAAACCAGTCAAGCAAACTGAAGTCCTTGACATAATCAAAAAGATCAAGACAAGAGCTATGGGCATTGATGGGATCACAATTAACATGATATACCTTTGTCTCCCTCATGGTGCTAACGCTATCACTGACATTATCAACAGTTCACTTAAAAGTAGTCAATTTCCTACCCTTTGGAAGGAAGGCATTATATCACCAATTCCTAAGGTTAATTCACCGAAACAGTACAAAGATCTAAGACCGATCACAATCTTACCCTGTCTATCAAAAATTATTGAAAAACTCGTGCACTCTCAATTATCAAAATTCCTTGAAAATTACAATCTACTACCTGATAAGCAGTCTGGCTTCAGGAAGCACAGAAGTTCTACAACGGCTCTAATTGACATCATTGATGACTCTATTACTGCAATCGACGAGGGGAAGGTAACCAGTCTTGTACTGCTAGATTTTTCCAAGGCGTTCGATACCATCAACCATTCTCTATTACTGGGAAAGCTTCACCGCCTTGGTTTATCAGATAACGCAGTCAGATGGTTTGAGAGCTACATCAAAGGACGAAGCCAGAGAGTGAAAGTTACACAAGAGGGGAAAGCAAGAATTTCCAACACCCTTCCAATAGATACAGGCGTCCCGCAGGGATCAATATTGGGTCCTCTCCTCTTCATCATCTACACGGCTGACCTTAACGACGTCATCAAGCACTGTAAGGCCCACTACTACGCTGATGATACGCAACTCTACATATCGTTCGAACCGTCAAAGGCTAAAGAAGCACAAGAGATGATGACAGCAGATTTGGCGGCCGTTTCTGAATGGGCACAAGATCATGGCCTTTTACTTAATCCGCAGAAGTCCATATCTCTTCTCCTAGGGACTCCTGGACAGAGACAGAAGGTAATTGAACAAGGAGGCCATACCATCTACCTCAATAATCAGCCAATAGAGATCTCGGATACGGCAAGAGACTTAGGCCTCATTATTGACAGTGGAGTCTCATTTGGAGCGCACATCAACAAGCTCAGACAAACCTCCCTTCACAAGATGAGAACCTTAAGACCTCTCAAAACACTTCTACCTACGTCAGTCAAGCTGCTACTGACCGAAGCACTCGTCCTATCCGTACTGGACTACAGTGATGCGGTGTACGGACCTTGTCTCACGCAGGCCAACAGTCAAGTCATTCAGAAAATACAAAACTCTTGCCTTAGACTGTGTTACAATGTTGGTCCCAGGAAGAGAATTACACCTTTCCGCACGAAAGCCGGATGGCTCAAGATGGAGACCAGAAGAAAGCAACATCTTCTTAACATTGTGCATAAAGCCCTAGTCCTGTGCCAACCATCATACATCAGACAAAAGTTAGTAAAAAGAGAAGATATACACAGTGTTAACACCAGGCACAAAAGCAAACTTGCTATTCACAAACATCGCACAGCTAAATTCAAATCTTCATTTACTTACTCTTCCGCCGAAGCCTACAACAAAATTCCGGAAATCATCAAGTCACAAGGACTCGTAGTGTTTAAGAGTAGCCTGAAACATCATCTCTTACACCAAAATTAATACAGTATTTTGTCAACCCGAACTATTACTTAAGCTTTTTTCTCTAATTATTATCATCACTTAAAATACTTGATATTGTAAATTGGTTATTACAACTTATTGTTTCCTTTCTTTTATTATCTTCTCAATATCATAATATTATCACTAAAGATGCTTGATAATTAGGTACCATATTTATTATTAGAAAATATACTATCATTAATTACCTATCTTATAATAATAATTAATAATCTATGGTTGCATGGAAGATCAGAAAATGTGAATATTTATTTATGCATAATTTGTGAATATTTATTAAAAATCTGAATGTCGCCTTTTGATGTAAAAAAATCAATAAAGATAAATTGAATTGAATTGAATTGAATACTGTATTAAGATTTATTGTACCTATTATAAAATACAATATACATTATGTTATAATACGTACATTTTATTATACGTTAGTACGTACTAGATGATACTCTAGTTAGAAGTCCAGCCAAATCCCAAAACAAATGTAGCACTCGATTTTATGGTGTCATTCTCTTCAGAAAAAATGCCTTCTAAAACATATCCAACCCCACCAATGGACTGCCACCTTGACGTGGTGGTGGGGCTTAAGGGGCCGGCTCACATACGAGTTGGCCCCAACCAAGTGCAGTCCAGGGTCGACCTAGTCCCATGCCCTCCCCAAATTCGCGGGCCCCTCGGGCCGGCCTCCCCCCTCGAGATGGTGATCTCCCTGAAATCGAGTCCCACCGGCCCGAAGCTCTCCACCCCCCGGTCTGTCCCCATTCTGACCTGGCTTTCCCACCAGTTTCAGACTCCCCCAGATCGGGCCCGTTAGGTCGACCCCTCCCGATGTCCTCCACTTAGTTCAACAAAGTTAAAAGTTAAAATTAATATGCGCAATATAACCTCGTCGTTGACGCGCCGCTAAACTCTAATAATCAATCATTAATCAAACATATCCAAAATCCTCCAAAATCCGTGCACCGAAAATACTTTCTATAATATAGTCAACTAAAATTTCGATAGCTCTGTTCACATTTGTCACATTTTTCATAACTTGAATGATCGAAAAGCAATGCCGATTAGGAAATATTATCCCCAATTTTTACATCCTTGTTACATCCTGTCACAAGACTTGATCTTATAAGGGTATACTAATATTTTAATTTTATAGCAACTGTAAACTGTATGAAAATAAATAAAGAATCTGAATCTGAATCTGAGTTCAGCAGACTACCAGTTGGTCAACTAGTAATGGTCAACAAAATAAAATAGAAACACAGATATCCGACCCAAAATAGTAATTGCATCGCTCGCTCAACAATACATTGTTGCCAAATGCATGTTAGAAAACCACACGCCTAAAAATGTGAACTATCGTATAAACATTAGCGAGATGGTATCATCCGGATTTAGGCATTTATGGCTTAAGTCATAAATAACTATAGTCAGAGGATACATAACCTGAAAAACTCCTGTTTACTTACCAAGATAATGATAACGGTACTACGCCGCTGTTATGTTTAATGCGACTTAGCTATGTGACAAAGCCAGTCGGCTGTGGCGATGATAATACCATATAGATTGTGATTATACGAGGCTCTCTCGAATGTAGGTAATCATTTTACGAGGGCATATCTTTCCTGTCGCCGGTGGAGGAAGGTGTCACAGAGCTAACACGCGATTTACTGCAGGTAATAAGTTCAATATGATTTGTAGTGTTCATTCGTTTGTTACTATAACTAAACTCTGGGAAACTCTTGTGCAACGGGTTGATAAGCTAGCTATAGAACCAAGAACCGATATTTAAAAATACGGGAAAACATAAACTAAAGTCCTAAGCGTAACTCGATCCAATCAATATGCAACATTATATCTGATTTCCATGGCAACTTAGTAATTGCATCCATTGATATACGCTGTATAGTGATAACAACACGTAATTATTTTAAAGTGAGCAAGGTGTGCTGTTTTTACTTCGCTATATCAATTCTGACAGCTATTAAAATAGCTTCAAATGTAGAGTCGAGAATAGAATAGAAAATTAGTTTATTATCAATTGTAAATTACATAGTAATTATGAAAGCCAGTCATTTGAAAAACATGTTCATTTATAACTTATTACAAATACATGTCTATTATTATAATCAGCACTCAACGAACCATTAACAGTCCTCCTGAAAATTAAAATTAGAATTTTCCTCGATTGAATTAAAAGCATTTGCCAATAAGATATTCTTTATTTTAGTTTCGAAATATGTAATAGCGAATAATATTATTTTTAAATCTGCATCTAACTTATTGTACAGAAATATTGCTGAATTATTTATTTTGGCTGAAAATGGTTGTAAATATGAGATTAAGACGGTTTTGATTACCCATAGATAAACTTTTAATTTTATTGGAACATTTAAAGATTTCAAGCAATCAAAATATAAAAAATGCAGCCAGTCAGATGATCTGGATCAAGAACTATTCCTACTGGAAAAGTAGGTGGTCTTAACATGTTTGCAAAATGTATTTCACTGTAAAAATTGTAATGCAATGCAGCGTACGCAAATTCACTGAATCTGATAAAATTAAAAATACTTATTTATGCACCCATCGTGTACTAATTCCGAGTTATTTTAGTTATTTGTTGACATCTGATCAGTTGCTAGGTAACGGTCTATGATATTCTTCTCCTGCCAACTTTGCCGATTTCTCCCACTTGTGGCGCTAGACGTTTGTAGGCGTTTGAACGCCACGGTTCACATAGATTCTAGCCCTACGATCTAAAAATAATAATTTTACTTTATTTTCGTATTCGTATTTTATTCATTTTATCGATTTGAATTAATTCGTCTTTTCGTACGCCGTACGAAGTGAATAGAAAACATGGCTGCTATACACAAGAAGCATAGTGTGTCCACTGCATGCAGTTGCCATGTTAACCAAGTGTATATGATTTTGTCATTGGAGGCGAGCCTTGATCTGATCGACGCGACCTCCTTCATGCATTAGCGACAAAAAGTTGAACTAGAAGAAGACGTTCCAAACTTCAAAACAGAAGGCAATGTTATTAGATCTCTATTCTGCCGCTACGGTCGCATCGTTCCATAAAGTAGGTCGTTGGTGTTACACGTTTTGCCGAGCAGTGGAATCACCATACATTCTATGTATACAAGGCTGTGTTTTCTATCCACTCTGCGCCGTATATTATTTGATGTGACTTGAATAACTATCTCAGACCCACCAGCTATGTCGCATGACGCTGTGATCTGCTCGGATGGCCGCGCTGGTAGCGACATCCAGGAGTTCTATCGGGACTGCAGCATCCTCGTCACAGGAGCAACAGGCTTCATGGGCAAGGTGTTGGTGGAGAAGCTGCTACGCGCATGCCCGGACATCTCCACCATCTATCTGCTCATGCGCACGAAGCGTGGGAAACTTCTGCCGCAGAGGCTCCAGGAGTTGGTAGAGTCAAAGGTAACACTGATAATAAGTTGAAGCTATTGGTTAGATCATCAGCGATTTGGGCTCTTGTTGCAGGCACTTTTTTGGATACGATTAGAGACAGGTTTTTTATATTATTTATTTATTTATTTATTTATTTAGAAAAGTACAAATTAGATGTTTTTGTAGCCCCGCTAAACCAATAGGATGGCTTGTCTGCGGGGCTACACACTAATTATACATACAATTAAAAACAATAAATACACTAAAAATACATTTATAATACACTCAAGGGAAGAATGCACACACAGTGACAGGTATTCAAAAACTATATATATACTAATTTCAGCAATTCATGAAAATTATGCATTTGGAAGATTTGAAAGATTCTCGGAGACCCATTTTCTAATGATATTTTTAACATCTGATATCATCTGATATTTTTGACAAAATGATCTGACATTTTAACCTAATTAGTTTATTTTTGGTGAAAAATTGTATATTTTCTTGTCTCGCTGAGTGCCGTAAGAAATTTAATTTTAAAAATGTACCAAGTGATAGCCCTAACTTTGTATTTTATCTCATTGAGCGAGCGAAGCGAGCGTCTCCTTTTGGCTCTTTTGGCACGGACCTCTGTTTTTTTTTTTTTTTTTTTTTTTTTCCGTTTACTGACGCTATACAGGTCAGAGTTTTTCTTCGATCGAGCTGAAATTTTGCACACGTGTGGAGACAACCTTTTCTGTTTGCTGACCCCTAATTTTTTTGAAAAAATTGATTGGTTAAAATTTAAATAAACATCTCCTGATGGTAGGTTGAAAAATGAAACTGGTCTTCGATAAATCTGATCAAACTCATATTTTGGCTATACAGGTCAGTGTTTTTCTTTGATCGAGCTGAAATGTTGTACACATGTAAAATCAACCTTCTCTGTTTGCATACCATAATTTATTTTGAAATCCATTCATTGGTTAAAATTTAAATAAATAACTCCTGATAGGCTAAAAAATGAAAACGGTCTTCGAATATTCTGATCAAACTCATATTTTGCATGATCATTAAGACCAATATTGTCTCTTATTTTACAAAATCTCATCCCAATCAGTTAAGAACGTATGCATTTATTGAAATTTTTAATATCTGTCAGTAATGAAGTATCGAAATGAATGTTTTCCAGTGCCAATTGAAAATTGATTCTGATTTGCTTTATGAACCAGGTGCTTAGATGCTATTTTAAAGTTTCGATGAAAAGCATACACTTTTAAGTTGATATCATAATCAATTCGATATGGATGTATATGTTTTCTGTGCGTTGTGTACGCATTTCCGGTTCGAGAATTTGCGCGTATCCGTGCTCGCTCATCAACGCGTTACACTGAGCGTTTTCCTAGTATCTAATATGGTATAACACTGATCATGTGAACATCCTATCAAAGTTACACCCACTTATGAAACAATTTTTCTCCGAAAATTTGCTAAAATGGCCGTCGAAGGTAAACAATGGAGATAATATTTCCTAAATAGTAAATACCATCATAACTTTTAAACTTTTCAAATTATGAAATATGTGAAAAATATACCACCCTATACCCCACCATATTTCAGAGAACTTTCGATATGTAATAGAGGGAATTTATGTGAATCGATCCACATAAGAAAACACTTACAATTAGTGGTCGGGTCAAAGTTTTTAGACTCTGGTCTAATACATACAGATCTCAAAAATGGAACGACCTCAATCAAAATCGATAGGTTTTTATCCAAGCTAACCTTATTCTGTCAATGAATGGACAAACTATATTATATTTTTCAATGATTGTGAATTTGTTTTGTTGATAGGAAACATTCTCTCTCGTTTTACATCTCCTATTTATTTTTATTAGTGAATGACAAATTCTTCCCACAAATTACGTCACTGCTTGGAAACCGGAAATTAGTTGTGACGTGCGTAATTATGGTTTAGTTTACCAGAAATCAAAAAAAATTTGTTTAAACAACACCTGAATTTCTTAAAAGAATTTGTTTTGGAGGCTCAAGATCAAATCTTTACAATCATGAAATCTCAAGATTCCCAAGACAATCATTCTGGTAAATTTACATAAATAATTGAATACCAACACGAACACTTATGACACTTCTGCGTTTTGTCTATTTGCTTGTTCGCTTGATTTTTGTCTTCGTAGTCAATGATCAAGTAACAGCTTTCAACCAATCGATCTGAAATTTTGTACACATCTTATGAGCGGTCTCATAAATAGTTGATTTTAAACATTATACGTCATTGAAAATTGGAAATAGAACCGTTTGACCGATCAACTTCAAATATTTCATTG
Source organism: Leuctra nigra (assembly GCA_934045905.1). Lineage (NCBI taxonomy): Eukaryota > Metazoa > Arthropoda > Insecta > Plecoptera > Leuctridae > Leuctra > Leuctra nigra. The sequence continues at coordinate 6,617,588 of OW203768.1, forward strand.
TCATTGGGACCAACATCGTATTGTTTACAACACTGATCAATGTATTATTTAATTCCTTTTTACGAAAATAGATTTGGATGCGATTTCCATAAATCAATATATTTCAAAAATATTTGCAATGTATTTATTTCTTATTTTTATAAGTATTTTGTTCAAGATATTAGTGGTTTACACAGGCATCAGCATATTGTCAGTGAAATAACAAAACCTCGTAAATGACACTTTTTTCAAAATCGATGACTTTGATATTTGTATAGAATGTAGAAATATCTTGTCATATTGAGTAATCTTGTAAACATCTGATGTCAACTTAAAAAAAGTTTTATGTCGCCCCTGAACAATTGTGGACGAGGTTTTGTAGTTTTCACTGACGATATAGAGCGCCATTGCTGATCAAACAGGACTTCCATTCTGAAACAATACTTCGTATTCCAGTGCTTCGACCGACTGAGAGCAGAACACCCCGACTTCCAGTGTAAACTGGTGGCAGTTGCCGGGGACATCGGTCACGAGGGTCTCGGGATTGACGAACAGGACCGCCATCTGTTGGCGGAACATGTCAACATCGTGTTCCACGTGGCGGCGACGTTGAAGTTTGACGAACAGTTGAACGTCGCCGTCAAACAGAATGTCAGAGCTACGAGAGACTTGTTGCTAATGTGCAAGCAGTTCACCAAACTCAAGGTAGCAACACTAATAACATCGGTGTTTTGAAGTTGTTCTTACCGAGAACTTTTATGTAGTTAGGGGAAAAGTTATTTTTCAAAAGTTTTATTTACTTTTTATACCAATGGAAGCTAATTTCAAGCTCACAATAAAATGAGTTTATAATCTAATTTAAAACAGTTTTAGTTTCTTTTTAGACCCATGATAGCTGAGTTCAAGTTTACAATAGAATGAGTTTAAAAGTTAATTACAAAAGTTTTTTATACGGTCCAGTTTTTCAATACTCTTCTAAAACCACTACCAGTAATTAAACTAACACAGTAATTCTAGGAATGTCATTGGTTGTTGCCATGACTATACAGACCTAATCAACCGTTTAAAAGTTAGCAGAGTATTGAAAGACTGGCCCTAAATGTTTAAATTTTCAGCTGCCCACCCCTTTAGCAGATGTTTGATTTCATTTTGTGAGGTACGTAAATTTTTGAATGAAGGAAGAAGTTATTTATTGCTATGGTTTAATGACAAATAATATCAAAACTTTGAATATTGTATTATGTTCAAGACTTACTTATTTAAAGTAAGAATCAAAATATCAATGGAAAAATTAATATTTGCACATTTCGAAAGTTCTATAAAAATTTAGAGCCATTCATAATTGTAACCAATCACAAGTCCAGAAACCCTCACGGGAAATAAACGCAAAGTACAAAATACAGACGCTAAACCCCACTATTTTTGTGAATGGCTCTTTTAGTTTTCAAGTTCAAATAATGAATTATTCTAAAGTTTTAAAAAAGGATCACGTCCTGGAAACATGAACTTTTCAAATGTGTCGTCCCAAAACGAATATCATTCACACACAAGGGTATTCTAACTCTCTTATCACGTTATCTGGCAGATACCATGTGTAACATTCAGTTTCCTTCTAGAGCTTCATCTACGTGTCAACTGCATACAGCAACTGTCCGTCACGAGTGATAACAGAAGACTTCTACGAGCCACCAATCAGCAGCGAGCTTGCTATCAAGATGGCGGAGGAGATGGAACCCAGTCGCATGGCGGCTATAGAAACAGAGTAATACAACAATACCAATCAGATATTATATTGGGGGAGGTACATGAGGGGCCAGGCCAGTCATCCCCGGGAAATAATATTAAGCTCAAGCTTAAGCCGGGTTCGAAATCACAAATGGCTTCCAAAAGGGATTGTTTCAATTTGAGACGCAGGTCACTACTTTGATAAAATTATGATAAAAAATGTGGTATAAGTAATTCAAGAAGTATCCCAAAAATCAGATGACTCAGATAATTTTCCTGATAAAGGTAAAATCTAAATTATTTTATTTTCATTGATTTGCCATATTTTCTTGGTCTTGGTGAAGTCCTAGGATGGAAAGTCCGAGGGAGGGGCGCATGTTCCCCCCTCCCCTCTTTACCCTGGGCCAATGCCCTCCCCTGTAGACATCCGTGGTCCGTTTTCTAAATAATTTCGCATTGGGATTGATTTTCCGAATATATTCATGTTGTTGCCCAATGCTATAAAACACAAATACCTAGATGTACGGAAACGAAACCGAATATTAATTTTTTCAGCAGTGACCCAGAACTTTTTTGTTGGTCAGTTCAGAGTTACTTAGGTTTCTTTATATCTTATTTCACTTTCTGCTTTCCAAACAGGCTCCGTGGAAGATGGCCGAACAGTTACAGCTTCTCCAAGATGCTGGCAGAAGACATCGTCAAAACCGTCGGCAAAGATCTGCCTATTGGAGTCTTCAGACCATCGATAGGTATGTTGAAATCAATTATCAGTGTCAGAAGTCGAAGACAGTGAACTAAAGATCTGTATTTTTAGATTGAAATGAAATTTTAGGGTATCAGAAATACAGTAAAAATCCCAAAATTTCTTCTCTCGAAAAAAAATGTTCTTGACAAAAAGTTACAAATGTTCTGAATTCGTTGTAAGATCTGTATAATTAACCCAGACTTTAAACAAAATCTCTATCAAAATCTCTTGGATTCTGTAGAATCTCTCTTTGTGGATCCGCTTCTTACTGTTTGATTTCCACTGTCAACAATGGGAGTGGGACACATCACAATGCAGTGGCGGTTTGTGCATGAGGCAAGGGAGGCTGTGCCTCCCCAAAATAAGAGAAGAAAGGGAGAATCGTATTTTACAACTCTTAACTTCATATATAATTGTGAATATCATTTAAATTTTAAATTATATAAAGATAAGTATTTTACTTTGACTGATTGGTTTAATTCGCCACGCCAATCCCCGACAATGAGTGCGCGCGCGCGCTGCTGAATACACGCTAGCTGTATACGCGGACTGCAAGGGAGGCTGAGATGCTTACAGCCGCCGTGTAGCCTCCGATTCATACAGGCGAGGGGCAAGCGCGGGAGTGCGGGGTGAGCGCAACGCATGCAGAGCTATGATGACGTCAGGGAGGCGGCGAACATGCCCGAGAGGGTCCGAGGAAACGACGAAGTTTCTGCTGCCCGCGCCGGTTCTTCCCCTGTTCTTACCGCCTAGCATCGGTGACACGATTATTATGGTAGCCTAAAATCATGTGCAGTGAAATACCACGTTCAAATTGAAATAATAGTGACGAATGTTTACTTCAGTCGCTTTGATGTATTTAATTGTTTTAGTGAATTGTGTTTTATAGTGTTTTGGTTTTGTTTAATTTGACTCCGTCGCGTTTAGTTATTGTGAGCAAGCAAAGTGAAAAGTGCGGTTATGATGTGAATTGAACAGGAGATCGTGGTGCGGTTTTGTCGAGTCGTGGGGAGATCCTATGAACAGTGCTAGGTAGAAATACACGCTCTGTGTTGTACATACGTAAAGACGGTTTAATATTCTTATTTCTTACCAAGAAAGTTTTATCATAATATTTAAATATGCAAGTTGGTAACCAAGTGGACAAAAGCAATATTGTGGACAAACTGTTAGAAGTGCCGTTATGTAGCCGTGATTTTAATGAGAGGGTGCAAATAAAAACCGCTGGCAGACCTACCCCCAAGATTGACCTAGTACAGGCCAGTGGGTCGAAGAGACATTCTTATAACAGATCATTCTCGACTTCTTGGTATGATAAATATGCATGGCTTGCAGGAAGTGAAGTTAAAAGCGCATTATTTTGCTGGTCGTGTGTATTATTCCCTGCGAGTGGCAAATGCATCGTGTGGAATGGCGAAGGTTACAAAGATTGGAAGAACTTGCCTCGTTCATTAGCGAGACATGCGGAATCCACTGCGCATAGGCAAGCAGACGTACGATATCGACTGTTGGGACGACAGATGATTGATCATGCAATTGACCAGGGGATTCGAATTCAAAATGAGCTTCACAATGCCAGAGTTACTCAGAATCGCCTCGTATTAAAGCGACTTATAGACATTACTACGCTATTAGCTCGGCAAGAGAAGGCTTTCCGTGGCCGTGATGAAGGTAAAGATTCTGCGAACAAGGGTAACTACCGAGAACAGTATGAACATTTGTGCAAATACGATGAAGTTCTAAGAGCCACTCAAGAGTCCACAGTTTTCACTGGTGAATCAAAAATAACTCAAAACGAACTTATTGAGTCAGTGACTCACGTTATACAGGAAGAAATCAGTAAGGAAATTTCAGAAGTTCCGTTTTTCTCTTTGGAAGTAGACGAGAGCACCGACATCTCGTGTAAATCACAAGTATCTATTATCATAAGATACGTGAAGGAAGGAAAAGCAGTTGAAAGGTTCATGGGATTCTTCGACGTCAGTGCTGGCCGCAACGCAACATGTTTGAATGAATTGTTAAAAAAGGAGTTCAGCAAGTTTAACTATAAAGAAAAGCTCGTTGCCCAAACATATGATGGAGCAGCGGTCATGTCGTCGGAGCTAAATGGACTACAAGCAAAAGTAAAGGAGGTTGCCCCACAGGCCCTATTCGTGCACTGCTATGCACACAAATTAAACTTGGTTCTAAGTAAAGGGGCGAACGTAATTAAAGATGTACGCATATTTTTCAGCACACTGGCAGGTTTCTCAACGTTCTTTTCCAAATCAACCAAAAGAACTAACGTTCTTGATAGTGTCCAAAATAGACGACTTCCTACGAACGCACCAACGCGCTGGAATTACACTTCTCGTGCGGTCTTGACTGTGGCTAGCCACCGCGAGCAGTTGCTCGAAGTCTTCGAAACAATCAGAGATTCACCGACTTTCGATGATGAAGCAATCCGTGAATCGGTTGGACTTATTAACGCATTAGAAAACTTCCAATTCATGTTCTTACTGTATACTTACCGCAAGATTTTCCATTTTACTGACATTCTGTATGAGATATTACAATCAAAATCAACAGACATTGAATTCTGTCAAAGGCGTATTTTGGCAGCCACTGAATCCATCCGGCGTCTAAGGTCCGATCGAGAGTTCGATACAGTTTACGCTGAAGTGAGAGAACTGATATCCGACGAGCCCGTGGTGCGACGTGCATGTCGAAACAACATCCAGCAAGCAAGTTTCCGTCAAAACATCAGAGCCCTCTACTTCGAAATCCATGATAACATCCTTGGTCAGCTTGAGACACGTTTCGGTGACATTGAAAAGGTGGCTTTTTTAGCACTTGTTGACGTATCCAAATTTGACGTATATGGCCAAGAGTTTCCCCAGAATGCCTTAAACCGAATTACAGAACAATATGGCAGGTACTTCGACGTGATTGCATTAAAATGCGAACTTACGGTTCTGTACGGCGACAAGGAACTGTGGGAAAACTGTTCTTCTATTGCAGCATTGCTGCTGTTCTTTGTTAGCAATGAATTAGACCAGTCAATGCCCCAAGTGAAGAGACTTCTCGAGCTCGTGCTGACAATTCCAGCTACGTCCGCTAGTACAGAAAGAAGTTTCTCGTGTTTAAAGCGTAGCAAAAGCTTCACCCGCAACACCATGGGCCAAGAACGGTTGACATCCCTTGCTCAAATCAGTATTGAGAAGAGTCTAGTCAAACGCATGGAAAAAACATCACAGTGGTATGACCGGATAACTGACTTCTTTGCTGCAATGAAAGATCGCCGTATTGATTTATCCTTCCGCTAATATGGTAAGTTTATTAAACGTAATTATAAATATTTTCTGCCTCCCCACTTTTCAAACCCACAAACCGCCACTGCACAATAGGTAGGTGGAAATCAAACTGCATATGAATTATTTCAGAAACCAGAGCCACTAGGATATTTTATGGAATCGTCTATTCCTAAGTAATTAAGTTCTATTTTACTTTGAATTGCTACACACATAATACCTACATGCTTTTATCTTGTTTAGTTGTCGCCACTGACAAGGAGCCTGTGCCTGGCTGGATCGACAACAGGAACGGACCGATCGGCTTCAACGTCGGTTTATCTGCCGGTATCCTGAGAACCATGCAGGGTGACAGCAGTCTGCATGCGGACATCGTGCCGTGTGACATGGCCATCAATGCGCTCATAGCAGCGGCTTGGGACATTGCAGATGCACGGTAAACGTAGACGCAACGTAGACGTAACGGATTATCTGCCGGCATCCTGAGAACCATGCAGGGTGACAGCAGTCTGCATGCGGACATCGTGCCGTGTGACATGGCCATCAATGCGCTCATAGCAGCGGCTTGGGACGTCGCAGATGCACGGTAAACGTAGACGCAACGTAGACGTAACGGATTATCTGCCGGTATCCTGAGAACCATGCAGGGTGACAGCAGTCTGCATGCGGACATCGTGCCGTGTGACATGGCCATCAATGCGCTCATAGCAGCGGCTTGGGACGTCGCAGATGCACGGTAAACGTAGACGCAACGTAGACGTAACGGATTATCTGCCGGTATCCTGAGAACCATGCAGGGTGACAGCAGTCTGCATGCGGACATCGTGCCGTGTGACATGGCCATCAATGCGCTCATAGCAGCGGCTTGGGACGTCGCAGATGCACGGTAAACGTAGACGCAACGTAGACGTAACGGATTATCTGCCGGTATCCTAAGAACCATGCAGGGTGACAGCAGTCTGCATGCGGACATCGTGCCGTGTGACATGGCCATCAATGCGCTCATAGCAGCGGCTTGGGACGTCGCAGATGCACGGTAAACGTAGACGCAACGTAGACGTAACGGATTATCTGCCGGCATCTTGAGAACCATGCAGGGTGACAGCAGGCTGCATGCGGACATCGTGCCGTGTGACATGGCCATCAATGCGCTCATAGCAGCGGCTTGGGACGTCGCAGATGCACGGTAAACGTAGACGTAACGTAGACGTAACGGATTATCTGCCGGCATCTTGAGAACCATGCAGGGTGACAGCAGTCTGCATGCGGACATCGTGCCGTGTGACATGGCCATCAATGCGCTCATAGCAGCGGCTTGGGACGTCGCAGAAGCACGGTAAACGTAGACGCAACGGCGGAGCAACATAAAGCCCGTCTTCCATGGTCGCGGATTTTTGCCGCAACGCGATTCCGCGCCGCAATCTTGGCCGCTCAGCCAATCAGTGCTCGAATCGCAGCGCCGCATGACGTCACGCGAACCGCAGCTGAATGTTCAACCAACTTGAATACTTGCGATTCCGCGACGCGGCGGCGGTTTCGCCGCATGCGCTGTAAACGACTACCGATAGGAGCGCTCTGGCGCTGTTCGTAATTGCTTAAAATTCTGCTAGGTTCGTCTCAAAATATCGCACCGCAACGGCAAATCATGGAAGACGATGGGTGCGAAATCGTCCCGCAAAACCGCATCGCGGCGAAAAAACCGTGACCATCGAAGAAGCACTATAGACGTTTAACAAATTTAATATTATTTTCGTTCCGTCACCGTTGCGGTAATTGTGGACAGACTTATTTATTGCACTTCCTATATTCAACATTCAACAATCCGACGCCGTAAGGATTTAATGTATTTTATTTTATGTAAATTTATTTTATGTAAATAAAAATAATAGTTAATAATGAAAGAGTAAATATTTAATGGCACAAATTATAATTCAGAAATTAACATTTTTTGTTTGAAAACCGTGATAAACGATTTATTTGTTTATTGCCATTATTCAGCAGACGTTATAGAATATCCGGTGTCTGCAGCAATTAAAGAGTTGCATATTAATGCAACAATTAAGGGATTTTTTTTGTTTGAAACTCGTGAACGATTTATTTATTTATTACTATTATTCAGCAGGCGTTATAGAATATCCGGTGTCTGCAGTTATGAGAATTAAGCAATGTTTGATGGTACATACCTGCATAGCATTTATGCAAAAATTAAGGGGGCTCGATGATTTCGATTAAAAATTTACCTCAATACAAGTCAATACTAAAATATGCGAAGTGTTGGTTCAAATTTTGATATTTGCAAAGTTTTGTAGATAATTAATTTTGAAAATGTTTTAGTGATGTTTGTCATGAAAATACGATTAATTTTGGCAGTCAATGCATCACTTTTGAACATTATACTTGTATTGAACTTATAAAATGTGTATGAATGTCAATATTGATTTGAGTATTAGTAAAACCTGGTCGATGGTCTGAATAATTCATCATTGTACTTCAAGGCAAGACATGCGATACTGTGAGTGACATCTTTAACTATATTCCAATACATGACACGCAGTGATGATTTCAGATATTCACAAGATATTTTCACAAGAGGGGGCAAACCAAATATTAGGGTGGGCTCAACAACTTATGAAAACAGGTAATACTTATAAGCATAACTCTCTGAAATTATAAAAATATACAAACATTTCCACATTCACAAAATACACATGAAAACAATACTGGCCTTATGCGGGTCCGGGGAGCAAAGCCCCGGGAAAATTTTGAATTTCTGGATTGGATTTACGGGATTTTAAGCATTTCTGAAGTTCTTCGCAGCAATATTATTTAATTTGTTGAAAAACGAAACATGGCTAATGCAAAACACCGATATTTCGGAGTAATTTTCTATAAAATTTTGATAGTTAAGGGAAAAATATGTACGCATTAAAACACTTTTTCGCGGAATATTTTATAATTTAACTTAATTTTAAAACTCTCCGAGGGGGGGCACTGATAGGTCCAAGGGGTGGCTTTGCCCCCCCTTGGGTATGCCTGGAATCATCACTGATGACACGGTCTTTCTCATTATTTGAACCTGAAATCGTTTTTAAATGATGCTTTAATACTCGTAAATATGACAGAAAAAACACTCCGTGTAAAAAAGGCAGCCAAGTCTCTTCAACTAAAGCTTGATTTACACGGGTAAATGTATTGATCAATACATTGAATTCAAGAGGCTGTGCACATGAGCAGAGCTACTTTTGATATGATAAAGTGACTCTGCTCATGTGCACAGCCTCTTGAATTCAATGTATTGATCAATACATTGACCCGTGTAAATCAAGCTTAAGAATAAAATGAAGGAAATATAAAATTCAGCACTGAATAGTAGTGATATCAAAAAATGGGCAAGTCAAAACTATTTAAAATATCAAAAAAATACTTTGCGCATCGTTTATAAATGATATAGACGTGTAGGCCAGATATCAATGTACCTACCTATACCTAGGTAACTATAATACACACAAAAACGATGTGCCAAGTACTTTATTCGATTTTTTTTTAAGTTTTGACTAGGCCCATTTTTTGATATTATTACTTTTCAGTGCTGAATTTTAGATTTCCTTAATTTTTTTCTTAGTTGAAGAGACTTGGCTGCCTTTTTTACACGAGTGTTTTTTCTGGGATATCACTTCTTTTTTTAGACAATATCGGTGCAACAAGGACTATTTCAATTAAAAAATACGCTATTTCCGATTTGGTTACTAATAAAAGTTGCAGCGTTTGGTGTTTGACTAAAAAAAACATATTAAACAAATTGTATACAAATCACACGTGGTTGGAATAATTTTTGGAATGAATTACAGTTCACAGAAAGACTAAAGCTACAAACTGTTTTGACGCCACGATTCTGTTGTCTTCAGATCCCGGCCAACAACTCCGCTCATCTACAACTACATCAGCCCGACGAGCAACCGCTTCACATGGGGCGACTACATCCGCATCTCCGTGCAACAATGCGTGGACTTCCCTGTCAAGCAGGCCGTGTGGTATCCCGGCATGGTGACGTCACGGATGACGTGGCTGGCGCAGGTCTACAGGTTCTGGTTGCACGTTGTACCGGCGAGACTAGTGGATACGGGGCTCGTACTCACAGGCAATAAGCCGCGGTAAGACTGGGGTTGCGATCACACTTTCTTGTCTGGGGCTGAACGTCGCACTGTTCTGCAGCGAGGCTAATGGCGACGGATGAATGATTATGGTGATGATTGGGAGATGATGGTGAAGAGAAGATAAAGATGGAGGGTGGGATGGAGGCGGTCGTGGCCTATTAGTAGGGTAACTTCCCAACATTTACCTGTCGACTGAGGGAATATCACGAAAAAACCCAGTCAGGAAGGACGGCCGCGGGAATCGAACCCGGGCCTCCGGAATACAAGTTCAGAGCGTTACCACTCAGCCTTACCTGTTTTGTTCACACTTTCTTGTCGCTCGACAATTTTCTCATCTCAATATTATTCACGGCCTCCAAGGGTGAGATGAGAAGTTTGTCACTGTTTATAATGACGTCATTGTCGTATAAATTACGTTGTCAAAAGTTAAAGGCTCGGAAGTTCAAAAAATCGGGTTTATAAAGATGTACACGCATTCAGATCACCAAAAAATTGAAATGATTTTGTTGCAATTGCTTTTTTCCCTTTCTCTCATGGCTATACAAATTCAGGAAGAATAAACTGTATAGTCCCATAACACGGTAAAACTTCCTATAAAATCTTTTATAAAATAATTTTATAAAAACTTTTATAACATCTTTCACAGAAATAAAACGTGTTTTATATGATAAAAGATTTTACCCTTTGACAGAACATTTTACCATCAACTTTTCTTGTTTACAAGGTAAAATTTATTTGAAGAAAATATTTTATGGAAGATTTGATAGGACATTTTACCGTGTAAATGAGGCTTATCATCTTCATCATTACAATATGTAATATCTTGGAGGTGAAGAACTCTGTAACTCAGAGGCAGAAGGGCGGCAGACCGTTTTCTCAATTTTGGGTTGCACATTTGCCAATAAGACCATTTTAAATACTAGGAAAACGCTCTGTGTAACGCGTTGATAAGCGAGCACGGATACGTGCGACACCTCGAACCATAATTCCTTAAAACACGGCAATAATATACTGAAGGCTAGAAGCATGATTCACTAAATTATATAAAAAATAACTGCATTTGTGTCTCATTGCAAGTTAGTAACAGACACACACTCATGTGTATTTTTTGGAGTATTTAGGAGTGTATCAAAGGGATTTATTCCAAATAATAATTACAGAAACAAAACAGATAAATAAACAATACAGATAAATACAGAGATTGAAACTCACAAAATAGGCAACATGACATAATTTAAGAAAAAGTATTCAAACAGTTACTTGCCGTTCCGTACAATAGAGCAATTTCCTATTACCCAACACATTGTATTGTAACTATAAACATAACGTGACTGAATAAGGCTGCATTTCACCAAGATTCTAAACCCGGGTTAGAGGCGGTAAACCTGGTTTAGAGGTCCCTAAACCAGGTTTACCGACTCTAAACCGGGTTTAGAATCTTGGTGAAATGCAGCCTAAATAAAATAATTCATAAGCGTAATTTCATTTATCAACCAACCAACCAATCTATTTCTACAATCAAGCAGTCATTTCGCCGGTCTACAAATAATTTGCTTAGCATTTGAAAGGATTGAAAGTAAGACTGCATGTTAAAACTTTTATAAACAATAAATACCTATACTATCGGTTAAAATAAAATAAAAACTATAACCTCGCAGGTATTGCTATAACTATACCTATTTAACCGTAAAACGTATTCTACAATAATCTATAGACAGCTGACTGCTTCCGAGTTTGTTTTGAATGGGGTGCATCGAGCGGCCGCAACGGACTCCTCGAACCTACAATGCTATTTATATGGGAAAACACGATTTTTTTTATTTATGGACGGATCTTTCTCAAAAACTATACAGGTCTAAGTTAGTATGAGATGAAGGTGTGTGCAAAATTTCAGATCGATACGTTGACCGGTGCGACCTGGGTTGAAGCGACAAAAAAAAACACACACACACAGAGAAAGTGCCGCAAGAGTCAAGTAGAGACGCTCGCTACGCTCGCTTAATTATCTCAGTGGCTCTGCTTTCTAAGAAAAATCATATGCAGGTTGATTTCCAGACACCTTAGCCCCTGTTTCAACAATAGGTAAAACAGGGACTAAGGTGTCTGGAAATAATATTGCATAATATAAGATTTTTCTTAGAAAGCAGAGCCACCGAAATAATATTTAAAATTGTCTATTGCTATTTGATTGATGTCAACAAATACAGCTACAGTGAATTATTATCTTACAAAATGTGTCATGTCACCATTACGATTGCATGAACCCATGAAATAATGGTTTATGAGCTCCCCTCAAGATTCAATGTACACTTCCGCCCTTTTACCACTGAAGGACAGAACTGTGTAACTTTAAGGTGCAGTTTAATATATTCCAGCGCATTTTTCAGGAGAATTGATAACTATATGCTGCGCAGAAGAAAGACATTTCGTTTTTTTCATTTTTAAGTGCGGTTTCTACAGTTTCACCCGTTCGTAAAGGCAATTTTTTGTTCAAAATTGGTATTTGTGATTACTGTTTCTGCAAAGTTCAGATACAATATCGTACCTATAGAAAGCAAACATATAAATAGTAACCCCCATTTATAACTACTGTAAAATGCACATTGATAACTACCCTATCTGTGTCAGACTGCCCGTGACAAATGCCCTGATACATCCTCACTATTGTCGTTGGATTTCTGAAACTCTTGGCCCTGTTCCCGCAGGATGATGGCGATCTACGACAAGATACACAAGTACCTGGAGCTGATGACGTACTTCTGCTCGCGTAGCTGGGAATACCGAGATGACAACGTCGTCAAGCTCTGCGGCAGGATGAGTGACAAGGACAGAGAGATGTTTCGCTGCGACTTGAGGGAGCTGGATGTGGAGAAGTATATGAAGGTGCTGTGTCTGGGAGTCAGGATGTATCTGATGAAGGAGGGGCTCGAGACTCTGCCGCAGGCCAGGAGAAAGGCGAGAAGGTTTGGGATTTTAATTCATTACTAGAGCTAGGATGTTTATCAACTATGAAACATCCAAAAAGGCAGGCAAATAATACCTTAAACTATTAAAAAAGGACCATAAAATCCCGAAAAAGGACCAATGAAATTTTATGGTATGTAATATTCGTCAACATATTATTCAATTTATCGGTTTAGGAGTTGGACTTGGAGTAAAATATTATTTTAAAATTATAGTATGAATGTGTAAATGTATCAAGTGTCAATTGTTGATGGCCATCCAAATGGTGGATGGAAATTTTATGAATTATGGTCTAGACCACAATTGTTGTATGTTACAACAAACATTTCATATTATTTTCCCCAATAATTTAAAAAAAGGACAAAAAGCCCTTAAAATAGCAAAAAAAGGACTGAATTCATCAAAAATTGAGACAGGCAAAATGAAACACACATTTTTGAAATTATGAACACATGAAACATATGTATATATCATTTTTAGACGTGTCTGAACAAAAAACTAAAAAAGGATATGTCATAAACATCCTAGCCCTACTCATTACCATGGTGATGTTTAAGGTCAAAGGTGGTGCAAGAGCTAGCGATTTTGCCGCTTGTAGCAGGCTCTTTTTTGGATACGATTGGAGACAAAATGGGTTGACGAAATGATTTGAAATTTTAATCGTGATTAGATAAAATACAAAATTAGGGTTATCACTTGGCAAATTTTTAATTTTTTGCTTTGTTAATTAGTAATATTGGTTGATTTTTGGTAAAATCTTGTCTATTTTCTTGTCTCGCTGGGTGGCGTATGAAATTTAATAAAAGAAAAATACAAGTGATAACCCTAAGTTTGTCTTTTATAGTTTGTATAGTTTTTTAGTTTGTCTAATCATTGTTAAAATTTGAGATCAATTGGTCCACGGGCTTAGACTCCAATCGTATTGGAAATTTCATCATTTTGCGCTGTTTTGTTGAATAACCGGCACCTAATTAACAAGGCACGAAGCAAAAATGAAAAATAGCTACTATCAGACGGATCATGTGACCATTCTATCAAAGTTACACTCACTAATGAAATAATTTTTCTCTCTCAATTTGCTAAAAGTATCGATGCTACAAGTGAATCATTTTCTAAAACATCAGGCTGCTGTCCAAGATTGAGTTACATGGACGAGTTTTTATAGAATTAAACTAAGTTGTAACTTTTTTTACTCTTTATAAAATGTTTTAACCGGAGCTCTTCAATTCTGGTGATTTTATTGATTGAAAACATTGATCTGTGTGGTAACTCAGGCCCTAGAACTGGACTCACTTATTCAATAGTATGATTTTTTCCAGTAGAACGTTTAGAAACATAATTATTTTTCGATATTATCTCTTCCATAATAAAAATCTGAACTCAGTTACATTCTTGAGATTCCAATCAAGTTGTCTTTTGAATACTGTATAGATATGCGGTGTTCGAATCTAATTTCTATTCCACGATATGTTCACAGATTGCTCTGGATACATTATGCTGTAATTACATGCATTCTCACCTTGCTCGCTAAGGGTACGTGTTACATTTAGATCATTCTTATGATTGAATACAATGAAACTGACTTTCAAACTAATTCAATCATCTAACAACTCTAGTCAAAGAAATTGTTATCATATATAATATTTTAGAATGAAGAATATTTTGCTTGACATTTTCCAGGATGCTCCTTCCTGCTGCCTCTGCTTCAGAGAATCTACAGAAGAGTTATGTTTTCATTGTAAGATTCTTTAAGAATATCGTGCCTTGTTGAAAGAAACTCAATTGGACCTACAATATGTTTAAATAATGTTTTCATACATATCAGTATCTCAATTTAGATAAAACGATTATTTATTGTATCGTAACAAATTATTAGAAAAATCGCGTAAGAAGTGGAAGAACTTGTATGATATTTTAAAAAGTGTTTTCAACTTTAGCCAATATAGATGTAACTATTTTTGATAATGTGCTCTTTAATGAAGAATATAAACCAGTAAAACTATTTGTACTACAACTATATCAATTTGCTCCAATTAGTGCATCCTATCCTGTAGGAAAAAATAAACCGTGACATTTGAATGATATAGAAACTATGTTATAATTCATAATCATCTAAAATCTTGAAGTTAAATTACAATCATAAAGGATAGAGTATCTCACTCGTCTTGCTCTGGCCCCTTCTGACCTCCCTGCTCCTGCTCTCGTAGATTGAGGCTGGTGTGACAAGACACTTGTCCAACACTCGTGGCTCTCATCCTCTACTCTTCATCGAGCTCCTCGGATGTTTCTGTACCGACTCTTTCCCAAATGTCAACGTCTGATACAAATATGCCGCAATAGTTTGCTCTCTGCTCCAGAACTACGTCTGAATCTTGGCTTGGAATAATAGCTTCATGTTTGGCGGTTGAATCCGCATGAGTAAGAGGTAATTCATCGGTTGAAGTAACAAGTAAACAGTTCTCTGGAACTGGAATGTTTAAATCGATTTGTGTCGATGTATTTGAATTGTTGAAACTGGTCGCTGATCCAAGGGGTATATTTTCAGCAGTTAAATCTAGTTTAGGGCTAAGATTCTTTACGTGATCCTGTAATGTATTGGAATCAATTTCGTTGCGAAAGTTATTTTCCAAGTCAAATGTTCGTCTGTTTGCATCAAATGAAGAAGAACTGATACATTCTTCGTTACCCTCGAGAAAAGGATTTGACACTTTGTCACACATAACATGTCTCACTTGAATTTTACCAGGAGACCGTCCGGCATTTCTAAGAATGTTTAATAATTGGTCGAGGTTTGACTTTAATGTTCTGACGGGATGCCTACGTCGGCCCAATGCAAGGTCATACTTATCTTCAACTTCATAGTCAGTACGAACGCTTCTATACAACACGTCCATTCGTATGTAAATGTTCAGAGTAGACTCGATGGCAAGTAATCTCGAATTATGTATATATTTCTCACTGCCTGCATTTCTTATCCTGTAGAATATTTCTTCGCCATAATATTCGTCCGCCAAGACTCCAATTGCCTGGAGCATGACGATAATCATCCGTGTCATCTTCTCGTCAGACTGTTTCCCTTTCTTAGAATCTCCAAGAGACTTCTCGAGCGAGTTAACTACAAGGATCCTCATCACTTCGAAGCGATATCGTTGAATGTAGACAGATTGTGATCGTCTGAGGAGCTCAAGTCTGCGTCTCGACACACTCGGAGTTGCATCGGCACCGCCACGTTGGCGCTTCGTGTCTCTCTTAGAAAACATGTCAATGATGTAGTCCATTGGGCCGTACGTCATGCTCTCTCGTCCCGATTTAACCATGCGGAGGACACTGTAGTGGTATTTAATTATGGCAAATGACAAGCCGTAGAACACGAAGACGCAGAGTATCATCAAGATGATGCAGAAGAGGGGAATGATAGAGTAATCGAAATCCTGAAGTAGGCGAGAGTCGATGTATGTGCTTCTTCTTTCTACGGATATGATTGTCAGAGTAACAAAGCTGCTCCAAAAGTCGCGAAACAATGATTGTGAATTTCCAGCCAATAAATAAGCAGCTAAAACAAAACATGCCATCGACGTTATAAAAAGGAAGAACAATGCTAACAGAGTATTAGAAGCTGCGTAGAGTGCTGCTTGAAGGTCAACAAACATTCTACCGAATTGAAGTAACTTCCAGACTCTTGCCGTGGAGAGTCCCAGTAAAAGCGCCAACCCGTAACTGAGAAATTCACCCCAAGCGGCTGATACTTGGTAACTGATGTAGTCGCAATCGTCATGGTCGTGAATTGTCTCCAGCAGATTGGAAACGTGAGAGCTTCGTTGATACCAGATGACCCCGCAGACGATGCACAGTAACATGATCAGAAAGTCTACATAGTTCCACACACTGGTGAAGAATCCGCGCAGAGACAAGGAGCGAACTCTTCGAGCTTGCGTCCACATGTGGAGTATGAGAATGACGACGCCGACGCAGACGGCGACGATGTAAGAGACGTTCGAGTCGAACGCATCGGCACTCAGTTTGACGACGCCGACGTTCTCCTCGAAGGCCCACGCTCCGGTGGCGCTGCGCTCGGCTGTCAGGGACACCACATTCAACAGGTTGCGGTTGATGTTGTACGTCGTGAACTCGACGAAGACGGCGCGAGTGTGCACGTCGAACCAACCTCGGTCCACGAGGAACTTCAGCACCCTCCTGGAGTCGGTCAACGTGCACCCGAGGTGCGCGACGTAACCGCCGCCAGGGTAGTTGGCGAACTCACCGAGATTAAACAGACTCTGTGTCGAAGAGGCATTTTGGTAGGTCCACGGCATTTTACCTTCAGGACTCAGATCAACGTACTCGCTGAAGTCCGACGACCACCCAAGGTTATAATCATCTCGGTCCTCTGTCCAGCAACTATATTCACTTTGGCATGGCGTGAAGTTGTCTTCGACCAGCGTGCAGCTGTCATTGCGAACTCGAAGCTGCCTCAGCCGAGGAACGCCCAGCAGATAGATGCTCATGTCTGCGCGTGCGCCGGCCTCGACCGAGTGCGTGTGAGAGTAAAACTGCACGTCGTGGAGTTTGGATATCATCGTGAGATTCAAGTATTTCACAAAGCCGCTCATGGTACGCACTTCGGCGTACGCACTCGACGCGCCCGACGCCAGCATATTGTGCGTGTTCCGCGTGCTACGGTAAGAAAGGTTCTCTTGGTTCACGAAGATCAGGTAGTAGAGCGTTATGAGGAATAACAAAAACAATCCCAGATCCGTGAACATTCTCTTCGTCGTTGTCTCGAACACCTCCTTCTCTCTAAGTCGTTTTATTTCTTGTGCATTCAACGGTCGGTAAATCATCTTCTTCTTACGGAGAAGAATCAACTCATCTGTCGATTTCGTTTGTTTTCCTTTCAGTTTTTCTTCATCGTATTCATAATCCGCAATAGGTCCCGTTCGATTGATCATATAAGCCAGAAAAACCGCAATGAATAACAACTTCAACGGCTGGGTAATGAAGATACTTAATAAAATCGACGAGGCGATGGATGCAAACCATGCGTAGCACTTAGTTTTCCCGTAAGAAAGACCGTAGAGTAAGATGAAGAATGTCGATATGAATATCATAGAGAGGCATAAGAACCATGCAATGTAGACACACCAACTGGGTAGGGGATGAAATTTATGATCTACGTTAGTTGGATATTTCTCCGTCGCTCGTGAACAGCATCCCCGCCGTGGAGTTGAATCTTCTGTTTTTAGATCTTCGAAATGGCTCTCCAATATTTTAACATTGTCCGAACTGTCCTGAGGCTTCGACCATTTAAAAAGCTTGATTACAATAACAGTTGGTAAAGCTGTAATTAGCACGCTCTCGAATGCTATTACGAAATGCATCAAATCGTATTTGAAACTCGGAGTCTCCAGCGCGTAATCGGGATCTCCGCTTGGAATTCCGTAGAAGATGATGAGCATGAGTAACGCGAGCATGAGGACGACGAAGGCGATGGTGACTCGCTGGCAGCGCGTGTGGTTGCTGAGCGGATGTCGCAAGAAGATGCTGACCCAGATGTGGCTGTCTTGGAAGCCGGACGCGATGCGCGAGTTGATCTCGTACTTCCTCGACATGTAGGTCGCAGCGTCGGACGGCGCCACGACGCAGTGCAGAGAGGCGTCGGTTGAAGACAGGGACAACCAGCGTTCGACGAGGAACACCCAGACCTCCTTGCGCTGGAGGTCTGTCACGATCACCTTCAAACAGATTCGTAAATGTAACAGATTTGCATCAAAAGATAACATGTTAAAATCACTCAAATGGGTAAGAATTTGTGTATTGTCAGGGAATGTGATTAATTTTGAACTTAAATATGGTCTTTCACCTTTGTATTGCGATCATTTTAGATTTGAAAATGTTCATCAGTATTTTACTAAGTATTTTACTTTTACTACCAGAAGTTTTTTCCTTCGGCAAAAACTGCTGGCAAAAACACACAAAAAAGAAAAACACGGAGAAAGTGCCATAAGAGTACCGATGGTCAATCACCTTGTCGCAGTACCAGGCGGGTCGCTTGCCGGAGTTGTCCGACCACAGACTGATCGTCTTGAGATCTCCCAGACTCTCGCTCGTGAGCAGCAGGAACCAGCAGTCTGACCTCGAGTACAAGACTTCTCTACTCTTGTCGCGCAACACGTGACTCATGCTCTGTCCCATCTCGCCGTCCAGCTGGAGGCCGATGTTCGACGTCGTCCCCGAGTACGGTCTGTGGCCAGTGTACACAGCCACGAGGTACTTGTACTTGTACTCGGCGACGTTGTCTTCGAGAATAGTCACGCCTCTTCGTACAAGATCTTGGCGGTCTTTCCAGCGCGCCCAAATCATTCCAAGTGCATACATTAACAACAGAATCAGCACGAAAATTAATATTGCGGGGTTGTCGCTCACAGATCCTAAGAAAGTATTTAGTTCGTGGATGACGTCGATTTTGTTCGGCGCTATGAAGAATGTTCCTGAGAATATCGACAGATGGGAGCACTGGCAGTGCAAGTGAGTATAGTTTGTCTCGCTGCCCATGACGCATCCATCCGACTCCCAACCGTTCTTCGTCGCTAGCCAGAAGGCACATCGCAACTTGTACACCTTGAACGCGTACTTCACGTGGACGTGGCCGGCGTGCCTCTCGAGGAGCAAGTCGACGTCCTCCTTGTGCGGGAGGATGCCGACATACATCCACGTCTCGTCCTCCGCGGCCACCACAGACGATCTCGCCGTCAGTCTGTCGTCGAAGTCGACGCGCTCGGGTCCGGGGACGGTCGTCGCCGTCGCGAAGTCCCCCATGTTCGGCCTCCGAGTGTCCGTGATGACGACGTCGAGTTTAGGTTGGCCGAGTATTTGATCGAATTTCAAGGACAACGCGAAACCTTTGTCGACGAGAATTCGGTGAACGCGGATGACAGACTCCAGTTCTGCTCGTGACATGTTGCCGTTCACGTCAACTGCTCCCCTCGTCGGCGATACGCCCTGGGCCATGTTCACTGACTGGTTAATGGCGAGATAGATGTTCACCGGGTCGGGAAGATGGAAGAACACTTTCGGCGTGGTCTCGTTTCTGTGAATGTGTTCCTTGATCACTAAGCCCACACATTGTGTATTGATTTCTCCACTGTTGCGCTTAAACCACAGCGGATTCCGATTTATCACGGACATTTGCACGCTGACATTTTGTGCCAACACTTCCATGGCATTTGCCAAAACGTGACTAACTTTTATACTTGATTCTTTATTTCCCCCGTTTCTTGTTCCCAACACTTTTCCTGAAAGTATACGAACGTGATTGAAAAGACGTGACAAAACAGCATGTGACTCAATAGACAAAATCTTAGGGCCAGTCTCTCAATACTCTGCTAACTTTTAAATGGTTGATTAGGACTGTATTGTCATGGCAACAACCAATGACTTTCCTAGAATGACTGTGTTAACTTAATTACTGGTTATAGCAGAGTATTGAAAAACTGGACCTTCGTCATATTGAAAATCAATTCAAAAGAAATCAGTAATTTACTCTCTAGTTTTCGGTCCTAAATCTACACAACAAAAATAGCAAATCTCACTGGAGCCCAAGTCTTGAAAAAAGCGTTTTGAAACCGTCTGGCGTTTTCATTGATCAAAACGTAAAAAAGTTGACGACTATACCTTAGCCTTCAGTTTTTTTACGTTTTGATCAATGAAAACGCCAGACGGTTTCAAAACGCTTTTTTCAAGACTTGGGCTCCTGGACCCTTATTTCATAACGAAAACGAAATCATTTCTGTCTGGAATCATTTCAGATCAATGTTATCCTTATGATCGTGAAATGATTTCAGACCGAAATTATGTCAATTTCGTTATAGAATAAGGACCCTGCTCGGTAAGCAATGCCATCATCGTATTACCAGCCAGACTCGCCGGCCTGCCAGTCTTCGTCCACAACATGATCCCGTCATGCCAGAGGATCTTCGGCTCCTTCTGATCGGCGAAGACGTTGGCGACGACGTCCACGAGGTCCGCCAAGGCCGCGAAGAGGCGACGAGCCGACATGTCGTAGTCGTTGAGGCTGTCGACGCCGCTGTAGAACACGTCGGCGCCGTCGGCGGCGTCGCCAAGCGTCGGGACGTCTCGTGTGCCGTCCAACACCAGTTCCATACACTCCAGTGTGAGTCTAAGGGCAAGTTCGTTTGATATACTTCTTTACCTATTAGGTAGTTTTCTATTATAAAATATCATGTTTAAATTTAATATCGAGACCGGCGTCGTGCTCTGCGCTCAGCGTCTCGACGGAGACGCTCGGAACTAGAGGGTGACGGACGGCGATGTCACATTATCAACCTACTTGACCGTCTGAGCGAGGTCCTCCTTGTGGTCGGCGTCGTGCAGCGCCTCCACTGCCCGGCCGATGATGACGGCGGCGATGGGTGCAAGAGGGTGACGGACGGCGATGTCACATTATCAACCTACTTGACCGTCTCAGCGACGTCGTCCTTGTGGTCGGCGTCGTTGAAGCGCCTCCACGGCCCGGCCCATGATGACGGCAGCGATGGGTGCTAGAGGGTGACGGACGGCGATGTCACATGATCAACCTACTTGACCGTCTGAGCGAGGTCCTCCTTGTGGTCGGCGTCGTGCAGCGCCTCCACTGCACGGCCGATGATGACGGCGGCGATGGGTGCTAGAGGGTGACGGACGGCGATGATGGAGTCCGACAGCACCGCGTGCATGGAGTAGAGAACTCGCCTCGCTGTCTGCTCTGACGTCAGTGGAATGCTCTCTGGAATATTTTAATCACATAAAGCAGAGTCGTAAAGGAGAATATAAAAATAACTCCTCAACACATAAATCGTGTCAGATTGATTGCTGACTGATGTATCAATGGCGAAATAAATTCACGTCATTGAGCGAGCGATTCTTTTCGACGATTTTGGCACAGATTTTTCTTTCTCTTTTTACGCCGTCGTTTCTCCGATCGAGCTGAAATTTTGCACACGTGACCCAAGTGGTGAACAGACCGAAATTTTAACAAAATCCTGTGATGGAACCGATCAACATAAAATTTTGCATTGTCATTCGGACCATCATTTTAGGAGTTTCTGGTCAGAACTTAAAGAGTTATTGCCATTTCACGGATATTTATGCTTGTTTTGAAATATTTGTCAAATTTATTACAGAAATGTACACTGCTCCTTTGACGCATGGTTTATTCCTTCCAATGTCTATTTTAGAGCAGCAACACTTACACTCATATCAATTAGCATAATTATACGCGTTATACAGAGCGTTTATGCTCAAAGAATATTTCTCACCGAGAGCCTTCAGCAATCTCTTCTTGACCTCCACCGCCGTGTCTGTCAGCCGCTTGTCTGTGGGGAGTCCGGAGAGACCGTGGCCGAGCATCTGCACCAACTTCGCGGCCTCCTTGTGGTCCCCGGCGACGATCATCCGGTTGACAGCCTTGACCTTGAGGTCGATGTCGCCGTCGAGGAGGTTCTTGACATCACTCTTAGCGGGCCACACCTGTTGGAATGTACTTGCGTTAGATGTCGATGATATGTCATGAAATTGTCATGAATGGTTTTCCATTCCCTTCTCAGGATGATCGTAGCTGTTGATAACTTAATTAACAAAATTAATATACCTACCTACCTAATTGAAAATTAAATTGAGTTCAAATTTTGATCTATGAATAGTTTGCTCAGGTGGTAATGCGCTGGACTCCGCTCTGGACTGCCCAGAATTCGAAAAATTAATGAAAATGAAAATGCAAATTCTAATTTATTATTATTTATTTATTAATTTTTCAGCTTTGCTTTGTCTCCATAGCTGGTGGCAGAAATTACATATTATAATATAATATTTAGTCCTATAATATTTTTAATTGTAACGGCCGGAAACAGGATAGTTCAAATACACAAAAACTTCGAAACTGAGCGATTAACGACTCTGTCAACAGAATTATCTCACCTCCAGAGTGACGCCCGTACTGACGACAGAGCCATCCTGAAACTCCGCCTCGATCGTCAAATGCGTCTCGTAGCGGCGATCGGGGTCACCCTCCTTGAGGACCAAGTCGTCGACCGTCCACGACCACGAGTCCTCCACCTTGTGCACCTCGAGGAGGCGGTGGCGTTCGTCCTCGTTGTACTGGTACAAGACGAACTCCATCGACGCCGGGATGACGTCGTCCGGCCGCGACGTGCAGAACACTTTGAAGACGACGCCGACGAAGCCCGACTCCGGCGTCACCCCGCAGGAGGCGGGGCCAAGTGGACTCAGTGGTGCGTCGGGGACAAGTTGTTGACTCAGTGGCGCGTCGGGGACAAGTGGTGGACTCAGTGGCGCGTCGGGGACAAGTTGACTCAGTGGCGCATCATGTCCAACTGGTGGACTCAGTGGCGCATCATGTCCAACTGGTGGACTCAGTGGCGCATCGGGTCCAACTGGTGGACTCAGTGGCGCGTCGGGGACAAGTTGACTCAGTGGCGCGTCGGGGACAAGTTGACTCAGTGGCACGTCGGGGACAAGTGGTGGACTCAGTGGCGCATCAGGTCCAACTGGTGGACTAAGTGGCGCGGCGCTGTCATCTGTGACATCATCCGGCGACGACATCTTCAGATGATAGGTCTCGATTGCTGCATAGAATGTTGAAGTTATAAAGTAAGTACAGACGCGGGCTCATAAATTACATGCACAATTCCAAGATCTTTTTGAAACCTTATCCAGTCGACAACACAGTGGTAAAAGCAGATAGCGATCATGTGGAGTTAGAGGGATTGATTATAAGAACTAACCAACCGCCTCAACTATTTCTCCATTCAACTTTTTATGGTAATTTGAGCTCCAACTTAACCGTTCACCGTCAATTATTAGGTCCGTTGGTCCACAGATAGTTAGATTAAGATGGCATTTAAAATGATGATCAATATAAAATGAAAAGCTTTTGAGTTGGGTTCAAAAAGTAAGGATCAGCGAAGTATAAGTTATCAGAATCTATTGACGTGTCGATTTTATGAACACTTCCAGGAAGTCAAACGCAAGACAAACGGAAACAGACTTGGGTGCCAATTTCCATGGTGATCCAAATAAAGAGTGTTAAATACCTACTTACTTCCAGAATCCACTGAAAGGCCGATTATATCATCATGTACAGGAAAGTTGGCTGCAACAGAATGAAAATTAGCATTACAAAAAGAGTCAAAATGTTCTTTGCTCTAAATGTTCTTTATATACGTACATTAAATACTACAATAAAGGTAATTATTAGACTGGATGGTTTGATTCTTAAGTCCGTCATATCAAATGGTAAATCTCGAATTGAAATATCGACTATCATTATTCAATAGGGAAGAACGGAGTGAACCAAGTTGCTAAAATAAAGTCGACAGTCTGAATCGACCTTAGAAATGTGCCGAGATGCCTTGCATTCTACTTGGCCAACACTCCATGTTGTAAGTAGTCTGCACGCCAGCCCGGCACAGAATCAAGTTCGACTCTGCAAGAGAAAAACGGTATTCAAAAGGTTCCTTGACAAACAAACCTTGTTTATTATCAATGTAATCAGAGCTCACCTTCAATAGTTAGATAACGAATTAACATACTCTACTTCGACTGGTAGGTAAGGTAACATATTTTTTATTCAGACAATCCGCTTATTAATACTAATACTGTGTTTTCGTTTGTCGACATATTATAGAATTCTCACCTCGAACAGTAAAATTATATTCAACTCCACTTCTAAAGACGTCTTGGCGTGCCTTATAGTCCGGGCTTGAATCAGAGAACAACTGTCTGTGGGGTTTCGGATCAACCGTCCAGATGTATGTGACATCCTTGCAATGTCCCTCACACGAGGCTTGCAACCAGATGTCGTCTGTGCCGAATGATCTGTGGTCGCGGCAACCGCTCATGCAACTGTCGGAACAAGTGGATTATACACGGCGTGGCAGCTAGATCATGTGTATGTGCCATCCTTGCAGTGTCCCTCACACGAGGCTTGCAACCAGATGTCGTCTGTGCCGAATGATCTGTGGTCGCGGCAACCGCTCATGCAACTGGCAGAACAAGTGGATTATACACGGCGTGGCAGCTAGATCATGTGTATGTGACATCCTTGCAGTGTCCCTCACACGAGGCTTGCAACCAGATGTCGTCTGTGCCGAATGATCTGTGGTCGCGGCAACCGCTCATGCAACTGTCAGAACAAGTGGATTATACACGGCGTGACAGCTAGATCATGTGTATGTGCCATCCTTGCAGTGTCCCTCACACGAGCCAGATGTCGTCTGTGCCGAATGATCTGTGGTCGCGGCAACCGCTCATGCAACTGTCAGAACAAGTGGATTATACACGGCGTGACAGCTAGATCATGTGTATGTGCCATCCTTGCAGTGTCCCTCACACGAGGCTTGCAACCAGATGTCGTCTGTGCCGAATGATCTGTGGTCGCGGCAACCGCTCATGCAACTGTCAGAACAAGTGGATTATACACGGCGTGGCAGCTAGATCATGTGTATGTGACATCCTTGCAGGGTCCCTCACACGAGCCAGATGTCGTCTGTGCCGAATGATCTGTGGTCGCGGCAACCGCTCATGCAACTGTCAGAACAAGTGGATTATACACGGCGTGGCAGCTAGATCATGTGTATGTGCCATCCTTGCAGTGTCCCTCACACGAGGCTTGCAACCAGATGTCGTCTGTGCCGAATGATCTGTGGTCGCGGCAACCGCTCATGCAACTGTCAGAACAAGTGGATTATACACGGCGTGGCAGCTAGATCATGTGTATGTGACATCCTTGCAGGGTCCCTCACACGAGGCTTGCAACCAGATGTCGTCTGTGCCGAATGATCTGTGGTCGCGGCAACCGCTCATGCAACTGTCAGAACAAGTGGATTATACACGGCGTGGCAGCTAGATCATGTGTATGTGACATCCTTGCAGTGTCCCTCACACGAGGCTTGCAACCAGATGTCGTCTGTGCCGAATGATCTGTGGTCGCGGCAACCGCTCATGCAACTGTCAGAACAAGTGGATTATACACGGCGTGGCAGCTAGATCATGTGTATGTGACATCCTTGCAGGGTCCCTCACACGAGGCTTGCAACCAGATGTCGTCTGTGCCGAATGATCTGTGGTCGCGGCAACCGCTCATGCAACTGTCAGAACAAGTGGATTATACACGGCGTGGCAGCTAGATCATGTGTATGTGACATCCTTGCAGTGTCCCTCACACGAGGCTTGCAACCAGATGTCGTCTGTGCCGAATGATCTGTGGTCGCGGCAACCGCTCATGCAACTGTCAGAACAAGTGGATTATACACGGCGTGGCAGCTAGATCATGTGTATGTGACATCCTTGCAGGGTCCCTCACACGAGGCTTGCAACCAGATGTCGTCTGTGCCGAATGATCTGTGGTCGCGGCAACCGCTCATGCAACTGTCAGAACAAGTGGATTATACACGGCGTGGCAGCTAGATCATGTGTATGTGACATCCTTGCAGTGTCCCTCACACGAGGCTTGCAACCAGATGTCGTCTGTGCCGAATGATCTGTGGTCGCGGCAACCGCTCATGCAACTGTCAGAACAAGTGGATTATACACGGCGTGGCAGCTAGATCATGTGTATGTGCCATCCTTGCAGTGTCCCTCACACGAGGCTTGCAACCAGATGTCGTCTGTGCCGAATGATCTGTGGTCGCGGCAACCGCTCATGCAACTGTCAGAACAAGTGGATTATACACGGCGTGACAGCTAGATCATGTGTATGTGCCATCCTTGCAGTGTCCCTCACACGAGGCTTGCAACCAGATGTCGTCTGTGCCGAATGATCTGTGGTCGCGGCAACCGCTCATGCAACTGTCAGAACAAGTGGATTATACACGGCGTGGCAGCTAGATCATGTGTATGTGCCATCCTTGCAGTGTCCCTCACACGAGGCTTGCAACCAGATGTCGTCTGTGCCGAATGATCTGTGGTCGCGGCAACCGCTCATGCAACTGTCAGAACAAGTGGATTATACACGGCGTGGCAGCTAGATCATGTGTATGTGACATCCTTGCAGTTTCCCTCACACGAGGCTTGCAACCAGATGTCGTCTGTGCCGAATGATCTGTGGTCGCGGCAACCGCTCATGCAACTGTCAGAACAAGTGGATTATACACGGCGTGGCAGCTAGATCATGTCGTGTATATAGGTAATGATGAGATGTGGGACAGATTAAAGAATCCTTCCAGCACTTTTCAGAAATATACTCTATTGAAATAAGGGTTGACATATTTTCAATCAATTTAAGAAATCCCTGGACGAAAAGTTATTATGCGTCTTATTAGTGGTAGGTAATTTAACGTCGCAATGTTTTGCAACTAGACAAGATACCTACATGGATGACTGATAAATATGATGATGACGAAAGGAATAGGAAGAATATGGTGTACTACCTAATAGTAGATTATAGGGAGAAAAGTGGAACGTAAGAACGAGGCAGTCGCGGCTTTTTTAGCACTTTTTTACATTGTAAAATGTACATATTATGTATAATTTCTATTATCGTGTCTCTTGCACTCACTTGATAAACAATTTATGCGATGTGGCAAGTGCATGGGGTACGGAGGCTTCCAGGGTGTCCAAACTGTGACGCCATCTTGAATTTACTGCAGCGGTATATAAACTGAAGTTTACACAAATGACCAATACATAAATCCACATTAAAATGATCAATATAAACAAATTATGGATACAAAACTAACAAGAGATTGATGTTTATAACGATGTAAACAAGTTTTTTTTTCTTACTTTGGTACGAAACACTGCCTTCTGCACGGCACAAAGGACAGGGTTCATACAAATGACTGTCAACATTATGTCCTCTAGTCTCTAGTGTCAATTCCTACCATCAGAGTGCTCACTGAAACTTTTTGTGACGCAGATTTATGAAAGGTTTTAGGCATAATGTTATGCCGGTTTAGCTTATAACTAGGAAAACGCTCAGTGTAACGCGTTGATGAGCGAGCACAGAACATGCAACATCCCCATAGTAACGATACACGACACTGCACAAGACGATTTTCTCTGCAAATTTTCAATCTCCATAATACTCTGGATGAATAACAGATCCATTGTGTCGTGAAGTCTTACCTACATACTTTCTCCAGAAATCTCTTGTGACATCCCATACTAAATTCGTAAAATTACAATTAATACTTGACTGATTGGGCTTACAATATGTAAAATTTAATATTAGTTGGTCTTGATCACCATGCATAATTTGAACTTTATGTGAACATTTTGATTGTCGACCAATCAGAAGATATTATTTAAACTTAAACCAATTAGAGGATTTGTCCTTCGTACTGCATCCGATTTTATGCGCTAGCTCAAAAATGCTTTCATTTTACTTTACATTGTGGATAGCTTGGCTGCTCTACAGGCCTTGCCTTGGAGCAGAAGCTTAAAGAAGGCAGGGATGACCATTTAGTATACATTTTTCAAGATTACGGAATAAAATGACCTTAAAATGACAAAACTTTTGAAAATAACGACAGATTAGACTGAAAATTGGCAAAAATACCTAAAATGTTGGTACCAATGACCACGCGAAGTTTTAAGTTGATCGGTCAATCTGTTCTAGTTTAAATGTCAAAAATCACATGAAAAATGGTTTTAAATTTTAACCAATAGGAGGATTTGGCTGAAACTTTTTATGATTGGGTACAATGTTGGTTGCAATGTTTTTGCTAAATTTCAAATTGATCGAAGCAACCAATCAAAAGATAATTTTTTTTAAATTTGAACCAATCACGGGAGCCCGTTCAAAAACGATCCCAGGGACCGCATAGATTACGTTAGTATGTGTACAAAATTTCAGATCGATTGCTTGAGCGGTTTGACCTGGGCTGTGACCACAAAAAAAAAAAAGAAACAAAAAAAAAAAAAAAAAAAAAAACACACAGAGAAAGTGCCATAAGAGTACCGTGGTGACGCTCGCTACGCTCGCTCAATAATTACCAATGCCTCTGTTACCATGATATTGTTATACATTTTAATATACGTAATACACGATTATATTATTCCTTATTTTCAATTGAAATTCATCTTTGCTATTCGTGGACATTAGAAAATGAATAATTGTGGTACCCACATCTGACACCAGTTGTAATATTTTTATATTCAAAAAGACTGACAGAAAATAAGATTAGTTTTTTTTACTGTTAAATCAAATAATGACGAAGAATTAACTTATATTTGTTTAATATAAATGGTCAATATTTGTTGGTACACATGTTGAATTATGAAACACATATAAAGCTGGACGAATCCATTCGCATTTAAAACGTTTTTCATGTACCACATGCAGCACATGTTCAATGAACGTTA
This sequence comes from Leuctra nigra, assembly GCA_934045905.1. NCBI lineage: Eukaryota > Metazoa > Arthropoda > Insecta > Plecoptera > Leuctridae > Leuctra > Leuctra nigra. Next base: position 6,646,825 of record OW203768.1, read on the forward strand.
TGAATTATTGATTTGATGGATATGAGCGATAGCGCATCGCCCCTCATTATTTCCGGCTCACTCCGTTCCATGTTATAAGTTTCTGAATGCCACACATAATTGGCCCGTTTGGTAAGGAAACAAAATAAGACTTTAAAAGATTTAAGTTTGCTGTACTTCGATTCCAAGTTAACTGATTTTGTGAATTACAGCTTACATTAACTTTTAAACCGGTTTTTGTATTTCATCTTATGTATAATTTTATCCTCGAGATTATATAATTGAAAAATTATATAATAAAATCAAATAAGACATTTCTTGAGTTGAAAAACAAGCGACAACACAATACGGAATTGAATTCGAATTAGGATCCAGCTCTTTGAAAATAATACATTCAAATGTAAATGCGTCACTTTACTGTGTAAAATAATACTGTTTGACTAAAATATGTACTTCTTTTAAGTCAGAGAAATGTTGGAAGTGCTCAAAGTTGGAAGTGCTGCTACACACTTTTAAGTGTACAATTCTTGGCAGAGTTTTTAAAGCTTTTGCATGCAAGAGATAAATAAGCTCGAACTTTTAAAATGCCAAACTCCATTAAACAACACTTTATATAACAACATGTAATCTAAATAACACTAGCGTGATGTGAGTAATGTTTTAATGCAGGTATTATGCAGTACATGTGTGATTGCGAAAAATAATTCGTTTAGTCGGAACATTCCTCTCAGAGAATCGACTCTGCATTTGAATAAAAATAAAAAATTAATCGTCTTTTGCAAAGAAACTATTCGGACATTTCAAAGATCAGAAGAGCTATTTTGTGACATATTCTTGCTGATCAAGAAATGGAACCTTTTGTGTGGATTCTATTCCTCTTCTAGATTCCAACAGTCAAGTGACACGATGTTTGTATGGCAACGCTTCAAAGATTATTGTGAGAATAGCACGATCCATGGTTTGAGATATCTCACGGAACATGGTCGACATTGGATTGAAAGGTAAGATCATTGCTCACAAGGTGTGGGACTGGGATCATGCAAGATGACACTCTTGTTCTCGCGTGACAATCTTCACATCTCACCCGAGATGACGTGAATAACATTGCGATGAGAAAATTGTCACGCGAGAACAAAGTTGAAATTTTATAAGATAGCATCACGATCTGATCATGATATCAAGCGAAACAAATACTTCTGTCCAGATAGCCAATATTATCCTCAAAATGTCACTCGATTTTTGAACATAATATTGTAATTTAGTTCTGTGTGATTTGTATTATAGATTTTAAATTTGTGACATGATTTGTTTTGAGTGACCTTTTGTCTAAATAACATGAATTCATTATTACCGGATGGCGCAAAAATAAATCACTCCTATTGAGAGGTCACTATATAGAAACCATTTTAGAGGATTCTAAAATTTTTACACATATTAGAAAATATACCAAAATTTAATATGTAAAAGTTTTAAACACATTCATTTATTAGGAAAAAAGTTACAAATGATTGAGTATGAAAAGGTTGCTGTGTATTCATTTGCAAGGTTATTTTCGTGTAAAAGTGGCTGAAGTTAAAGCGACAAGATACTCCAGTAGAAAGATGACTGTATTAAACTCCTTCTCGTCTGTAATTGTGTATTGACAGGCTCTTCTGGTTAATCACCATCGTGGCGGCTGTCTTCGCCACTTGCACACTCGCCTATTCTTCATGGAGGGCGTTTCAAGACAACTCTGTCAGCTTCGTCACTGATACCAACTACCTCAGATGGAACACGTCATTTCCCGCGGTGTCGGTGTGCCAAGTCGTTGAAGAAGATACCATAAATGCGTACATAAGAAGGTAGGAGGATAGAAAATGCTTATTATGTTTTCTATTTATCAATAATATTATTTTAATGTAAATTATTACTGTCATTTGCTAAAACTACCCAGAGTTGACAGCAGTTATAATATTGCTGGAAGACAAAGCTATTTGATTTTTGGAATGAGATGCGCTAAAGTGGTATATATTTTGTGTATTAATTTTGTTTTGACAGATAATATCAGATATTTTTATATCTCGAAAGACCAAACATAATATTATACACATGTCATATATAAGACAATTATTATTTCTAACAGCAACACAAACTTCAAAAACATGATTTTGATTCTTACACATGCACTGCTTTGTTTTCAGGCATTATCTATCTGTAACTGGGAGATGGGGGTTCTATTTGAAACAGGTGACCGATCCTAATAGAGCCTGTACGACTTGTCAAAAGTGCGAGAAACAGCCATGTCCAGATAACTACGAAAACATGATTAAAGAGGTGAACTTCAAACTTAATCTACTTTAGTCTGAAAATCAAAATCATTGGCATCCCTCTTATCCCACGCTTTAAATAATGAACGCTTCAATATTTTAAAAGTTGGCTGCCCGATTTAGCATAAAGACCCTTAAGACCAGTTTTTCTATACTTACTCTGCTATAAAACCTGTAAGAATGTCATTAGTTGTTGCCATGGCAATACAGTCCTAATTAACCGTTAAACAAGCTTTTATATATATGCAATTCTTCTGTATTTTCTGCAGATGTACGCTAAGTGTGAGGAAATGTTTAGTAAATGTTTTTGGAACAACGAAAAGATTCATTGCTGCTCGTACTTCCTGCCATTGATTAGTGAAATGGGAAACTGTTTCTCAATTAACTCATTGCTTACCAAGTAAGTACTAGATTCAAAAGTATTAGAAATTATCATAAGAAAAATATATATAATCACTGAAAACCTATTGCTTTGCTATACTTGAAGGTAAACATTGGAGATAATCATTATTGTTACCTTCAATTTATGCAAAATGTAAATACTTATAATTAGTGTATCTAATTTTTTAGTAGACCTAGCAACATAAAAAAACACCAACTTGCCTATAAGAATTCTTTATCATTTTGCTGATAAAAATTTTAACTACACAACTAACGACGGTTTTCTATTCATGAGCAGCCCGAACAAAAATATAACTAAACTGAAGATGATATCAAACATAAAAACCGGACCTGGCGAGCTGAGACTCGAGTTATCACATACATCATTGGTAAGTGACCATTAAGATCCGTTTTACAGATTATTGATACTAACTTCTATTACTAGGATTCTTAATACTAGGAAAACGCTCAGTGTAACGCGTTGATGAGCGACATCTCCAACAGAGCACAATCCACTCAATAAAAGAGTACCTACGATACATCATTCATCACTGATTTTCATTATAACTTTCAATGTATATACCTGAAACAATTGACCAATGTAGGTGGGCGTTGCCTTATGAAAGACAAAAGTATTACCATGGTAACTCCAGGGTTCTTAGAAAAATAACAATTTTTCATTGAAACAAATGAAATTCAAAAAGATCAAATAATTTAGCTCACACGTGTTTAATAGTTTAATTTACCACTTGAAATAGTACAATCAATATATTTAAATTCATATAAATCATGTTTGATGATTGCTGGACAATTATTACAGTGGTACAACGAAACAAATTATATTTTGTCAGGTATGTTGCCAAATTGTTTTACTTTTTAATGGCTTCTGTCCCTGGATTGTTTCGTCAACTTAAAAAGGCCTTAGCTCTCATATGATAAGTTAATTGAGACTGAACAAGATTCAAGTAGATAGTTTAAATCATTACTATTATTAATGGCAATTTGTAGATTGTAAAACTGTTAAATTCTTTAAGAAACAGCTGTTTGCTGTTAACTGACAGTTGTTTGTCAGTGACCAAACATTGACTTTTGTTTTATGACGTAGTGGGTGGAGGAGATCTACATTGGTCAATTGATTAAGTGTTTCATAAGTGGTTGTAATTTTGAAAGAACGTTCACGTGATCAGTCTGATTGTATAATCAGACACTTTTCTATTTTTTCGTCGTGCAAAACGATGCTTTTTCGGATGCGATTGGAGGCCAAACCCGGATTTGGACCACTAGTCAAATAGTAATCAAATAGCAAATGGATCCACTTTGAACTTCAACTGTCTTTCCCTCGCACATTTGATTGGTTCTTTCTCCCACTATATGGACAGTGCTGCTCTAGTGTGAGTAAAGATAACTATTATTCTACATTGACTCCTCCCATCACCATTGGTCCATTGATCTAAAATTTTACATGTGTGTTGTTCTAGGATGAACTTAGGGCTGTTACTTAGCACATTTTTTAAATTAAACTTTTTTCTGGCATCCAGCGAGAAAATAAAAATAGCACATTTTTACGGAAAATCAACTAATTATTAATTAATAATTAACGAAGCAAAAAATGAAAAATATGTACTAAGTAATAACCCTAAGTTTGTCTTTTATCTAATAATGATTAAAATTTCAAAACATTTCGTCTACCCATTCCGTCTCCAATCGTATCCCCAAAATAATGTCTACAAAAAGCAGAAAAATCGCTCGCGCTTGCAGCACCGTAACTATAGGCACCGAGTGTTCGCCACGAGTGAGAGAAATTAGCAACTTTTGTGGGAAGATCGTCAACTGTTTTATTTCTCATTGGCCGTGACCTAGCAACCGATCAGATGTCAACAAATGTACTCAAAATATTTCGGAATCAGAACTTAGTCGCGCAAATTAATATTGTGATCAGATTCAGTGAAATTGTGAACACTTTATTATTAATATTTTGTAGGCGAATAAACATTAGATAAACATGTGTAAATTTTAAGAATTGATAATGCGTAATATGTGCAGCAACATAACATATAACTGCAGCGACTTGGACGCCTTGCCAAAAGGTAAGCTTCCTTCCCACAGATTAGGTGGCTCTGTCTGTACTTTTTACAGTGCCATCTGTTGTCTAAACACGCTGCCTATATTTGGTATTGTTTAAAAACAAACAAAAAGAATATAAAGTGGCACCAGAGCATCTTATTAAACAATCGTTTGAATACGTCAGACCTGTGACGTCACCCCAGGAAATCAATATAAACGATCTACGTATTGTTTCAGGTATATCTTCATGGTAGAGAAGACGTTCCCTACCAAAACCACCCCAACAACATGGTGTGGAAACTTGATGGTTACGCCTGGAAACATTTGGTGCTATTCAAGGTCAGTCGCACTCAACGAGCAAAGCGAGCGAGCTCTGTCAACTTCGTATTCTTAATTCTTGCTTCGATCGTATGTTAGACAACTTTTAAACAGATTAATTTGTTTGTTTTGGGGACACATTAGAGATCCCACATCTGGCACCAAATGTAACATGTAAAATCATCAAAATTAATAATACTTTTTAAAGATCGTTAAAAATGGATATAGGCGAGGAAACATCAAGCAACAATTATAAGGAACATGATATATGCTTTGGTGTATTATTTTTAAATAGAAATAACGTAGATTGTGAAGTAGATTCGTGATATTTTAATCATAATTTGCATGAACATGAATCCAAACTTCTATGAACGATAGGGTCAAAAAAATTAATTGACTATTGTATCAAATATAAATATTTTTTGTAGAGATTCAATCTAGTCTATTTAATTGTTTTTCGAGAGTACACACCATTAACTAGCGCAGCCTGTTCTCCGCTAGGAGAAGATTTAATGGACCTTGGACACATGCACTCGAACATTATCTTAAATTTAGGGTCAGATTATCACTGTTCTGCTAACTTTTAAACAGTTGATTAGGTATATTGCCTTGGCAACAATCAATGACATTCTTTGGATGACCGTGTAAACGTAACTACTAGTTTTAGAAGAGTATTGAAAAACTGTCCGGATCCATTTCTAATAATATTGTTATAATATAAAGCGCATAAAACCCCATCCACACATCGGACAAATAAGTGATACGTGATGGAGCCACTTCTGGCCAGATGGCTATTGGAATTTTTTTTATTCACTTTTTATGTTGACAGTTCGTGTTTTCAAGTGTTGTGAAAAAGGAGTCTGAAAAGTGAAAAGGAGTTTTTCCGGTTCCTGGAAAAAATAAAATAACGGTTCCATTTCCGGTTCCGGTTCCATTTCGGTCCCATAAGGTTTCCGATCAGTTCCATCAATTCAGACAATAATTCAAGTTTTTTTTTTTTTTTTAATTGAGTTTGGCAATTTACATGCACAGAAATGTCCAACATGAATTTGTCTCAGCGATCATTTATTGAAAAACTGTAAATGGTAATAAATAATAACAGATTTGAAAAGCAATGAAGTAAAAATTCAATTAAATTAATTCATTTTGAAGAACCCTTATGGAACCGTTATGGAACCCAAATTGTAAAATATGAATAAGGGTTCCGGTTTCGGTTCCGGTTCCAGTCCCTGTTTTCAAGTTTACTTTTTAGCCATTTTACTGTAAGATTGGTCGACATTGAAACATCAAGTCAAGCTACTTATTTCATTGACATCCAGCAATCTATCGGAAACAATTAATTAACATTTACAGATATTATATAGTCATTAAAACCTTATTCAAAACTAAGCTCAACAGTTGAAGGTATTTTTCAAGATCATCATTCTTACAGTAAATGGGACTTGTTGACGTTCGAGAGCGTTTGCGTCCTGAAGGCGTAAGTTTCAAGACTTGGCCTCCAGGTGATCGAGGTGTTCAACGACGCGCAGCTACGCACTCTGACGCCGCAACGACGCGGCTGTCGCTTCAGCAACGAGCCACTGCCGGGATCTGTGATGGGCGCCTACAGCTACTCGACATGCGCAGTGGAATGCAGGATGAAGTTCCAAGTGGAGTTCTGTAACTGTACAGACATTACCATGCCCAGGTGTAAGTCGAGAATACCGGGTGGCGCAAAAAAAATTACCCTGATTGAGAGGTCACTATATCGAAACTAATATAGATAGGATTCTGAAATTTGTACACATATTAGAAAACATATCAAAATTTAATATGTGCAAGTTTCAAAAACATTACTTTTGTAGGAAAAAAGTTACAGCTGTTCAAACTTGGTTGTCAAAAAATTGATTATACGGAGCTCAAAAAGCGCTCGTCCAGAAAACTTCCAATGGCCTGGACGCTGTTTCTTCAAAACTATGTACGATATCAAGCTGAAAATTTCAAATTATATTGAACATATATTAAGATCGATTGTGTAAAAATTTCAATTAATTGAAATGAATGGAACGAAAGTTATGGAATCTTGAAGTTGAGTTTGAAAACAGAATAGTGGGGAAAAAATCACTTTTATAACGTGTGTAATAAAAGTTTAGAAATAATCTACTTATTCTGATTTTACGCTCAACTTCAAGATGCCAAAATTTTCTTTCCATTTATTCAAATTAATTGAAATTTTTACACAATCGATCTCAACATATTATCAATATAATTTGAAATTTTCAGCTTGATATCGTAAGTAGTTTTGAAGAAACAGCGTCCCGGCCATTGGCAGTTTTCTGGACGCGCGCTATTTAAGCTCCGTATAATCAATTTTTTGACAACCAAATTTGAACAGCTGTAACTTTTTTCCTTCAATAGCAATGTTTTTGAAACTTGCACATATTAAATTTTGGTATGTTTTCTAATACGTGTACAAATTTCAGAACCATATATATAATAGTTTCGATAAAGGGACCTCTCAAACAGGGTGATTTTTTTTGCGCCACCCGGTATGTACAGAATGATGGGGAAGAAGTTCGAGAAATAACGTGTTCATAATTTTAAGTAGATAGTATTTGAACGTCTTAGGATCGGCTTTTGTACCTCTTGCTAAAGTTCTTGATAGCTAGCTAATAGACAGTAATTAATTTTACATTGCTGTATCAAGAAGTTGTAAGACGTTTGCTAACGCTATCAAGAACTTTATCCGGTAGCTAACTGTAGCAAGAGGTACAAAAACCGGCCCTTACATTTCTATACAGCTCAGAAATTAGCTGCAAAGAAATATTTTTATAGGATAATTGCATCAAGTGGTTGCATCACCATGGTTGCACTCAATCTTGTTTATTTTGTTGGGGGACAAGACATTTTTTAATAGTTTAATACTATTTTAAAAACTGTTGTGAAAAAAAAGGGGAATGAATAAAATAAGGAAATTAAATCAGGAAAACGCTCTGAGTAACGCGTTGATGAGCGAGCACGGATACGCGCAACACCTCGAACCAAAATTCTGTCTATCGAAAATGTCAATAAAAGCCAATAATTCTAAAATTTCGTCGCAGACTTGTAAAAAAATCTAAAAAAAAAAATCCTAAAATATTGGTCCAAATAACCACGCAATGCTTTAAGTTGATCGATTGAACCTTTATGATTGAACGGTTCCTTGTTAATTTTCAAAAATCACAGGATCTACTTCAAAAAATGTACCTGGGACCACTCATATGATATAAGTAGGTATGTCTACACAATATCAGATCGACTGTTGACGGTCATTATCAGTTTCATATGCGTTTGAAAGTTTCTGCTCTAACTACCTTGCCTTGAACTGAAAAGTCGAAATCGCCGTGAATTTGACAGCCAACACGCAAAATTTCCGTAAAATGTCAATAACTTTTGGATTTAAACACAGATTAGTATGAAAATTGTCAAAAATGCAGATAATGTTGGTCCCAACCCTCATGCGAAGTTTTAAGTTGGTCGGTCAACCGGTTCGAGTTTAAATTACAAAAATCACCGGAAAAATGGTTTCAAATTTGAACCAATAAGAGGATTTGGCTGAAATGTATTATTATTGGGTACAATGTTGGTTGCAATGACTTTGCTAAATTTCAAATTGATTGGACCAACCAATCGAAAGATAATTTTTTTTAAATTTGAACCAATCAGGGGATTTCATAAAAATTAGGGTCGGCAAATCTCATATTTGGTCTGGACATGTGTGCAAAATTAAAGCTCGATCAAATAAACGGTGCGATCTGTATACGAGCAGACGACAGACAAAAAAAAAACAGAGGTCCGTGCCAAAAGAGCCAAAAGGAGACGCTCGCTTCGCTCGCTCAATTAGTTTTTTATTTACTGAAAGCATTTGTCCCCCAGTTACATTTTGGTCAGCTGTGATCAGTGACACGTAAAGCTTAGCTTTATTATGTCATTGGCTGTGACAGATGAGATTGTCATATTCACGACGCATGAATAAACATACATCTGGGTTATCTTACAGATCCTGGAGTTGAGATATGCAATCCCATTGGTCTTGGGTGTCTGAGTTCTAAGTGGGGTAAGTTCATCTCAATCATTCAATCTATACGACAGACATATTCGGACAAACAAACCTTCCAATATGACAATCTAATATTTAGATAATGTTTTCAAAATATTGTCATAACTTGTGAACTATTCACATGACGTAAACTTTGTAACAAAAACATTACCTTATACATAGTGTTTTTCCCAACGCTGAAAATCTAAAATGTTCTAATTTCAGTTTGAGTATTGAAGCTCCTCATTTGTTCTTGTTCTACTAGGAAAACGCTCTGTGTAACGCGTTGATGAGCGAGCACCGACCCGCGCAACATCGCCAATCGAGCACGATCCATCCTTTCAATCAAAGATAACTAACTATACATCGTTACATGATTTTTATAGCAACTTTCCATAAACGTGTTGGAAACATTTAATAACAGGACAATGTGCCATAAATTTGATAGGTACTTCTCCATCAATCTCTGTGAACAGATATTCAAAACACTTAAAGTAGAAATAAGTATGTACATTTTTTACCGATTGGGCTGGAATAATGTGTAAAATATGAGATTTTACATCTAGTCAAAACGTTGCTTCTAACATAACTGTGAAACACGATCAATATTAAAGAAAAAAAATGAAGTCATACTTATACATAATATAATATACATCCCTTATGAATTGTATTATATTCCACACAGTCAACAAGAATATGTTTTTCATTGAAACTCAGAATAGCTATCTATACACTTTGGTACATAAATAAAACAATCCAGAAAGCGGTGGAATTTCCCGCTACAATACCATCATATTATTTGACATTTCCAAACATTGAAAATGTCAATAAGTGCATAAGTTATCTAATGATTGGCCTGAAAACTTGTAAAATATGAGAAAATAATAGACTTAATGTTCATGCAAAATATGAACTTAATCGGAACATTTTGATTTTCGACCAATCGGGAGATAATTTTATTTTTGAACCAATCAAATGACAGCTCTCAAAAACTATACACGATTAAGTTAGAATGATATTAGTATGTGTGCAAAATTTCAGCTCGATCGAATGAAAATTGTGGCCTGTGCCGTCGGTCCAAACACACAAAAAAACACACCAAAAAAAACAACAGAGAAAGTGTTAAAAAAGTAAAGAATGGAGACGCTCGCTACGCTCGCTCAACTAATATTTATAATAATGAAGGTCACAATACTGCTCACAAGTTTGTGTATGATGATCCCAATCGACTGAGATTTCTGTTTGATCTTTTTGTATAGCTCTCCTCAACAACATCAAGCAGCCGTGGGAGGACGGCAAGGGCATCGTCTGTAACTGTACGATAGGCTGTGAGGAGGAGGAAACTACAATCATTTACACGAAAACAGAAGAGTAAGGCTCGGTCTTTCTACCTCTTGTCACAATCACTTGTAGGCACACTTGGCACAACTCAAATAGGTCGTTCAATAAATCTGATTGACTGAATAATGTTAGATCGCACCATCAGAAGTCAGTCCAAGCGATCTCATTGTCTCACTCCAGTAGGTGACCTCACGTTTCAGTGATAATAACAAGATTTGATTGGTTATGGGACATGACCAGCAGTCATTCAAATTGGTTCACCGATCAATTTTTGTTGTACCTCGTTTACATCAAAATGGCAAATCTAGGAAAGTGTAGGAAAACGCAATGTGTAACGCGTTCGTATAGACCACTTTAAAAATTATCAATGTGGCTCTGCTTTTTAACAAAAATCATAGTCAGTTTGATTTCCAGGTCCCCTTGTAATGGGTTTCAATTCAACAATTATGGGTAACACATTACAAGGGGACCTGGAAATCAAACTGCATATGATTTTTGTTAACAAGCAGAGCCACATTGATAATTTTTAAAGTGGTCTATTGAAAGCGTTTTGATTTGCATCTGGTCTACAGACCTTGAAAAGAAACGAAATGTGTCAAAGAAGCAGTGATAAAATATCTGAAATTTCCCTAAAAGAAATTTGAAAAATATTTCCAAACGCGCATAAAATGTCCGTAAAATGTCCACAACTTTTGAATATAACAACAGATTAATCTGAAATTTTACAGAAACACCTACAATATTAGTACCGATGACCATGCAAAATTTGTAGTTAATTGATAAAAACGGTTCCAGTTTTAATTTTTTAAATATTACGGGATCCTCTTCTAAGGCCCGGTCTTTCAATACTCTGCTAAAGTCTCAATTAGCTCTTAACAGTTAGTTAGTGGTCATTCTAGGAATGTCATTGGTTGTTGCCATGGCAATATAGTCCTAATTGACTGTAGAAAAGTAAGCAAGGCATTGAAAGACCGGCCCTAATAGTTATACCCAATATCTACCACTTAGAGTATATTAGTATGTGTGCAAAATTTCTGCTCGATTGGTTGAAAGGTCTGCTAATAAAACCCACACAAAAAGCAAAGAAAGCGGCATAAAGTGTTCCGTAAAGGTGCTTCTCTGACGACGCATGCGGGAATTGTTGCAGAAATAAAGACCCAAGAGGCGAGGATTACATCTGGGTGACGTTGAAGATGGCGTCACTGTCGACTGAGAGATATCAGAGGAACGTCATCAGAACCAAGCTGGATCTAGTAGGTGAGTGACGTCACATTGTACCTCTCATCAGGGGGGGCTGGGGGCCAGGGTGGTTACCTATCTTTTTTTTATCTCGTTCGACCAAATTCATTTCACTGTAATTATTATAGAATTACGCCGAATGAATTTGGTCGAAACGATAGAAAAGAGATATAGAAAAGGTACCCAGAGGTGGGAAGAGAGCCAACAACACTTTGTCAGCAGGGTGTGTTTTTGTTTTTAATTTTAATACTTTAAAATTACATTTTTTTTTGTAAGTTTGCAATAGGGGGAAGAGTTTGTCCCCCTAGGGAAGAACTGTCTTGCCAAGTTGACGGATACCGAGTCGATTCCAACGTTTGAGCTCTTCTGTCCCCACCTATAACTTAGTAGTGTGAAGTAAGATTCTCTACGCGGTGACGTCGTATAAGGCCGAGGCCAATTCTTGAGATTCACGTTTACAAACCGTTTTATGTTTGCATTGTATAAAACTTGAAACAGTTTACAACTATTGCATCACACTGGGTTGTAACCCACGGTTGGAACTCGCGTATGGACCAAATTTTCAATATGCGTATGTCAAAAGACTAAAATTGGTCTCTGCACATGTGCAGAATGATCACGTGATCCATACACGGGTTCCAGCCACGGGTTGCAACCCAGTGTGATAGCCACTTTAGCCTTCAACTTTTTTACGTTTTAAACAGTGAAAACGTACACGGTTTCAAAACGTGAGTGAATCTCAAGAATGTATCCTTCTGTTTCCAGTGTCTCTAGGCGGCACTGCTGGCCTCTTCCTAGGAGCAAGTCTCGTGAGCGGTGCTGAGATCTTGATCCACATGCTGCTGCGCTCTTGCGGCCGTGCCGACAAACAAGATCAAGACGCTGCGTCTCCCGGGGAAACCCCAAGCACCTCGGAGAAGAACAAGACGCAAGTCGAGTACCTCGGCAAGAGGAGGAGGAGGAGGCTGGAGAGGCAGGGGCAGACGGTGGAGGAGGAGAGGTATATCTATACTGATGTGAAGGGTGGAAAGAATATGTATAGCATTAATATGCTGTACATATAGGCCTCTTGCACGTGACAAGACTGGAGGGCAATGTCTCCATGGATTAAAATAATAGATTATGCAATTTTCTTAGATGTGTATTTAACTGAATAATGTACCTACATGAATAATTAACATTATGTTCCTACTATAAGCCCCATTTACACGGTGCAATTTCTTGAACAACTTCTGTGTCACATTCCCATTTTTCATACAATTTTGTATTTACACGACGCAACTTTCTGTCACAGAACTTAAAACATGTTCTTATTTACATTCAAGAAATGTGACACAGAAGTGTAGCACAGAAGTTGTACAAGAAGTATCTCAGTGTAAATTGGGCTTAACTGCTTAAATAAATTTCTGGCAAAAGTAATCACTCTAAAAGGACTGGATGCAGATCTCATATTTGTTTATCCTCCTCTACCGTGAGTTTTAATAATCTTTGCCTCTACCTTCAATGGGTTGCTCTGTCAATCATTTCTTATGCACCAAGAGTTACGGTCAATGGTCAACCCTGTATTTTCGATGACCATCAATAAAATCTGATTTTCCTCTTCACTTCTTACAGTTTTTATTTTTAGAGAAGTAGGTAATCTATTTTCATCATCTTTTACTTCTGCACCAAATATGATTGATGAAGTAATTGATTAAGTAGTACTCACATTTTGTGCGTGTGATATGTAATAACACGATAGACGTGCGTTATGTGTTGTTGAGGACTGAGGTTTCATCAGAATTATTCATTGAAAACATTGGGATATAGAATTATTATATTGTGATTTGTGACCATGTTTGAAATGTCAAGGTAAAATGTTGCTTGGCCACTAAGATAACGTATCAATTCACATGTTTCTCTGCCTGTACCTGTCATTAAATAGACCCTTTCGAGACACATATATTTTTCTACCTATCCCAAATATTGTAGATCAACGATATAACTTTCCCAGAAGTTTATTTACTAATTACTTCAATGGATTTTGATCCGACAGTAATTTTTGTAGAACACCCTGAAGAAAGTAGTTCTGTGATTAGCTATGTGGGTTCGCAAATCTCTAAAAATGATTCGGAGATTTTTTTGGCAGGTGATTTGATAGAAAACGTTGAGTTGTTGAAATCTCTTAATCGCTACATCTCGACGGAGAATGATGTATTAGTACATTACTTGAGTCGCAATGAGCCAGAATATCTTGTCGACTTGGAGAGAAAGGTTCGAGTATACGCTGCTAAAGAAGAACGCGCACACGCCATTGAAAAGCTACGAAATACGAAGCAGAGTGGCGTTCTCTCAATCAAAGACATTGGAAGCTTCTCAGCAAAGTCCGTCATTTCAACCGTATCGAAAAGTGTTGGAGCTCATTCAGTGGCAAGATCTTTTTTCAGACATGCCGATGAAGATAAAATTGGAAGCGAGATTACTTTGACTTTAGTACAAAAAAATGAGTTAGTGAGCCGAGAAAGAGGAAAGATGGTAGAGGATCATGAATGTTACAAGAAGAAGTTTGCCGAAGCTCGTTCTAAACTGAATGCGAAAATAGCCTATCTCAATGAAAATTTAGCAACGACCAAAAAGACGCGACACAACTTTATAAAGCAAACTCTCAACGCCCCAGCCGAGAGCTTAGTAAGATTTTTCACGAAGTGGTTCAGAGCAGCTGATTTCGACATGTGTCAATTTCATTTGAAGATGGGACCAATGCGTAAATTAAAATCTCTTCAACAAGACAAACTGAACAAGAAGATGAAGATGCATGACGCTGTCACTCCAGCTCTATGGTTGGAGTTGATAAATGTGAGCAAGGTAAACAAAGAGAGGATCGTGTTTTTAACACAAGTGACACTTGAAATGAAGGTGCAGAAGAATGCATTCTGCTACGAAATGATTCGTGCCAGAGAACGTCTTGCGAAACAGATGGACACCTTAACAACAGTCGAGAAGGAGCTACAGCGGCGTCAAGCTGCCACCGAGAAAGCGTTCTCAATGATCGAGATGTTTCAAGTGGCGTTGTGGAAGGAGGAACTGTTGCTGGAAGATATCCAGGATGTGCGTCGTGGATATTCGGAATTCCAAGCGCCAGATCCTCTCGCGTATTTGCGGACCAAGGACGAGATATTTCGCATCAGCAAAGAGATGAAGTCTTTGTCGAGAAGAGTGAAAGTACAGAGAGGTAGTTTAGAGACGAGTAAGCACATCTTGAATCAGAAGGAGGAGGAGTTGAAGGCACTAACCGGCGTCCGTTCATTCACTCGAGGATCATAATCTTCTGGGAACGTAAACAACTACGAATCATGAAACTTCTAGAACTTATTAACATGTTGGATTTTTAATTTATTTTTTGCCGAATCTACAGGTGATTAGAACCTTGCAAGAGCTTTGTAAAAATGATTTTGTCAATATTTTGATTGTTCAACTATGGCATACCTACCTAATCCTGCAAATAAATAGCTTTAATCTAACATTTTTATTTCATACCTATTCTTATGGCCAGTTTTTTAATGCTCTGCTAAATGTTAAACAGTTGATTATGACTAATTTGGCATAGCAACAACCAATGACATTCCTTCTACGATCAATTAAAATTTAACTACTGGTTTAATACCTAGAGGATTGAAAAACCGGCCCTTAACCTGTACATATTGAGATGAAGAAATGTTGTTGATGTATGCTTTATTGTCACTGATGCGGTTGTAATCACGATGCCGAGGAACATGGAATGGAAACCCGAGCTTTCTGTTACGTCATGTCGACTTTTTACTCCACCTAGTCAAAGAAACTCGTCCATCCCGAGACATTGTTGTCGACGTCGCCACCGTGTTCGTACTCGTCGCCTTCGACGTCGGTGTCCTCGACGCCGGTGTCCTCGAAGCTCCTGTTGCGGCAGCGGGGCTTAGGGGAACATCCCGTACGACGGGCGGGAGGCGAACTGCACGAGTCGGAAGAGCTTTTCTTTGAGGTTAAGGACCTGAAGTGGAGCACGATATTAGTGTTGGTCGGAAGGAGTTCCTTTAAAGAGGGGATGGGAAAAAGCTCGGGGAATGGAAGGGTTGTCGAAGTAGTGGGAGTTCCTAGTGCAGAAAGTTCCAAATTGAGTCACAATTCTTTCAGATGTTCAATGGGTGATAATTTTCGCTAATATATCAGTAAAATATTTCTGAGATAAAAGGTAATAACATTGAAAACCATATACCTTCTGCACTTTCTCAATGATTATGAGGATGATTGGAAGATGATGGTAAAGATTAGGTAAGGATGGAAGGTGGGAAGTAGGCGGTCGTGGCCTTTTAGTAGGGTACCTTCCCAGAATTTTGCCTGTCGACTGAGGGAATACTACGAAAAAATCTGAGTCAGGAAGGACGGCCGCGGGAATCGCACCCGGGCCTCCGGAATACAAGTTCAGAGCGTTACCCCTCAGCCACCTGTTCCGTTCATGAAATAAATATCATCTCGCTGATTTTCTTCGAGCTCAAATTGCATTCCAAGAACTAGACTTATTCCAGTTTTAAACTGTCAAACGTAAAAAATAATCAATATTTGATTTTGTATTGCTTGTGCTTTTTATTGGTGTTTAACGCCGCACTGCTCTGCAACTATATAGGCTAATGGCGACGGATGAAGGATTGTAATGATGAAGAAGAATAGACTAGGATTTAGAGGGAAGGAGGCGGGCGTGGCCTATTGGTAGGGACTATCTTAAACAATGAATTCGGTCGAAACGAGATCGAGCAAAGTTATAGAATAACCCCCCAGGACTCACCTGATCATCCTGTTGATGTCGTTCTTGAAGTAGCCGTAGATGACAAGCACGAGGAACAAGAAGGCGAAGACGCTGGACACGAACTGGACGGCTGCTGGACTGTCCATCTTGCGCGCTGCGTTGGCCAAGAAGCTGTTCTTCACGTTCTTCTTCGACCTCTTGTTCAGGAAATTCAGCTGGGGATGACAAAGATCAATTCGTATTCAGTATCAGGGTAATCAGGAAGAATAATGCAAAGACAACATTTCCTACAAACCGAGAGCACAATATGAAAGCTCTTACAAAACACTACGATATGACACATTTAGATCTCATGTCTGCAAAACTTGAACTTAGTTCTTCCAGTGTGACCTTCATATAGGTTCAAAATGCAACAAGTGCACTTTATTTAGGACATTCCGAGATTATCATAAAACCCGTTTCTGGGTTTAACAGTCCTGAGCATCCCCAAACTATTAACGATATCAACGAGTTTTTATGTTCTCGTGATATAGGTGGTGGCGCCGGGTTCGACTTTCTCGTGACAATATTTCGCATACGATTTGTATACCAATCAAATTGTTTTGATCCAAAGATATACTTGTATTGATAGAGCTGCGTATTGCATTTGTTGCGTTTGGAACCTAAACTCCCCAATTTTGTTTTATCATGATGTAGGTAGTAATTAGTCACAACTTACCAATGAAGCGATAATGACGTTGATCTGTTTTAAAAAGATGTGAGAGAACGGGAGCCAAATGAGACGGAGTGCTAAATTACTTAGCAAGATCACCAGGTATACCTGAAACAACATAGAATAATTGTCATTTTATAACAACTGTTAAAACTGTATGAAAAAAATGAAGTATCTGAATTTGAATCATCAGGGCCCTGATTCTATAACTCCATTGCGACCGCTAAGCAAATATTTTAATGTTAATCCTTATGGAAGAAATTGCTAAGCGGTCGCAATGGAGTTATAGAATTCCACCTCGGGTATAGGTAGGTACCTAATAGAAAAGAGACTTCCCTATTGTGTCACCAAACATTAAAACTGTAGCGTTCATCTTCAATATGCACTAATCTATTCACTAAAAACTTGCCAAACATTAGGTATATTTACCTAGCACTAAAAATGTCACCACACAATAAATAGTATGTATAGGGTTTGTAAAGGCTACTAGATTGTGTGTGTACCTACTAAATACTATGTGCCCATGTATCTAATGTGTACTACCTCTGTCTCTGTGTTCGTTTTAAGACTGACATGCTCAGACTGAATGTTGACAGCCCTCGAAGAGAGATTCAGAAATGGAGGTAAGGTCATTTGCTGTCATTAGCTGTCATGTGAGGTAGCTGTCATGTGAGGTAGCTGTCATGTGAGGTAGCTGTCATTAGCTGTCATGTGAGGTAGCTGTCATTATTTGCCGGAAGAAAATAGTCAATTGCAAAGAATTTTGTTGTGTCAGGGTAGGGGGGGGGGCGAAGAAGTCTGCTGTTTGATGAAATACCTACCTATATAAATTAAATGGAGTTGAAGAATTATACGCAAATCAAGAAAAACATGTTTGATGCCTTTGATGCCTATTATAAAATGTCTAGGTAGTTCCTAGTGGAAATCTACATTCAATTTCAATCACGGAAGTCTTCCATCAACGGGGATGCCAAATTTGGGAGCTGCAGCCACCCAACATTTTTGGTTGTTTAAAAGTGAATCTGTGGGCGCTACCTACAATGGTGCACCTTTTCTCTTCAAAACACTGAGTTGTTGGTCTTAAGTTCCTTCAAGATTATAGGCTGCTTGTAAAGTCTTTTTGCAGTAGAATGTAATCATCCTTCGCCCGGTTCCATAGTTGGGACCAGTAGAATGTGATAGATTAAATTCGTAAACAATACCTGAATAGCCATCACGCCACATTGTGGCAAAGTGTTGTATGGAGACATAGTTGGACAGAGCGCAAAGCCTGTCAGGATCATACCCATAGCAATTGTAAACAGGTAAGTGTCAAATTTTGGTGACACGAGTTTCTTATGTAGTTCCAGTGGCTCACAAAGTCCAGCAATGCAATAATTCTGTGCGTGAATGATGAGTGCTATAAGTATGATGATAATTCGGCGATTCCAAGGAAGTCCTTCCATGTTTAGGTAGTTACAGTATTTTTTTTGAAAAGATTTTTTAACGGTGTTACCGTTTTGATGGACTGCCAAAATTCATTTTTTTCCATGTGACATATTTTGTAGGATTGACAATCACAATCAACAAAGCCACTTGGATGTTATAATTTATACTGTAATTCAACAAGTAGGCGAAGAGAAATAAAATTGTTTGAAATTAATGTGAATTTATTCGGTAATGCATGCAGAGATGATGAAAGTCCTAGTAGGTACAAGGTTTGGTGATACATCGTAGAGTAGATGATACGACACTACCATGGAGCTGTAAATAGTACTGCGTACTACCATGATTCTACGTACATTCATCCGTGATTCTACGGAGTACCACTCTTAAAAACTTGCTTAAAATTATTTTGTAGGTATCAGTTCAAAATCTGAGACAGCCAAGTTTACTAACGCCATGTTGTCATTAAATTATAGCACTCGTTTCAACTAATTAATCTACATTTACTAATTAATTGGCAAAAATATAGAGTTTGGGTGTTCAAATATTCGCCGCGTTTAGTCATAACCCGACAAGCAACGGGGTCAGCTGGGCTGGGGACACCGACGGGGGGATCAGATTTAGCTGTCAGCGTCAGTTTGTTGTGGTGTTTTACGTTTCGTTATTATTATTATTGTTATTTAATTTCGATATGTTTTAATTTTTATTCATTATGAGTTGGCTAATATTTAGTGTAGCGAAGCCTGCATTCATATTTATGGCAGGTGTTTTATCCTGGTACTACATTATTTATAAGAAGTCGCCTAAAAAGGACCCTCGCGTGTTTGATCTTCGCGTTTTGGGTCCTAATCCGGATCCAGTAGGTCATATCAATATGGAACACAGTTGTGGTCATATACAATGCTCTTTCGATACTTATAAGTAAGTGAGCGTATTATTAACTTGAATTCTTTTGTCTGGGAGTACTGTTAAAGAGTTTGTACCTAATATCATTTTGACATTCCTAACCTAAAAACTAAAATTGTAAGGTAGGTAGGAGATTGGGTGTGACTACGATCCCGACAGCCGGGACTTTCAGGTTAAAAAAATAGTCCCGACCGTCGGTTTTACTGGGCAGCCTAAGGAATAAAACTCTCTATGGGTAGACAAATTCGAACTGGGCAACTTAAAAAAAATTACTCTATGGTTAGGCAGAATTAAAACTTGTGAAAATTACGAATAAAAAAAAATGTGCTCCCGGCCGGATTCGAACCGACGACCTCTTGCACCGTGGTCCAGTACGCTATCCATAGCGCCATCTGGACGGTCATACTGAATGCCGTTCTTAACCAGTATATAAATAAACAAGGCCAGTCGGGACTATTTTTTTTAACCTGAAAATCCCGGCTGTCGGGATTTTAGTCACTACCTAGGAGATTAGGTAGGGTATCTTGTTGATTAATCAAATTTGTATGTATGTACACTCCCCCAAATAATAAACGGTACTTGGTACAAAACGTATTGGCTGCTGGGCCGGTTCCTTGACAATCAATCCTTGTTATTATCAATGAAATCAGAGCTCACCTAAAAGAGTTAGATAATGCGTTAGCACTGACTTCATGGGATGATGCCATCAAACCTTAATCAGTCAATTCATTTTCTTTCGAGTACCGTTTATTATTTGGGGGAGTGTACCTACGTTTACAGTTCAACATTGACGTGCTGATGTATTCATCGCTCAGGTCTAGCGCTGAATGATGTACATGGTTTATCTTATTGACTTTGAACACCCAACGCTCAGGCACTTGGCGTTGAGCCACCTGTTTGGCAAACGTAGACGCAACGTACTGAGCATCAGTTGTCGAACTGTAAACGTAGCTTTAATAATAATTGTAGGCCCCCTACCCGCCATGATGTGCAGTTGGAAGTCCCAGAAGATCCTACACTCAAACATGGGTACTCTCTACCTCATCTTAGTTTTTGGATAAATTCTCACCGTAGGAACATTATTAAATTAAGGTGAAACAAATAAAGTGGGTGCCCCTTTTTAAACACACACTTCCAATGTACTCCTATTTCCATTGGACTTGCACTTCCATTGCATAAGGCAATGGTTAAACTTCAACTGTGAATATCTCAGAATTTAACTTAGGGTCTGGGAGCTGTTGTCAGATGCAGGCGATGTTTCTTCGGTTGACGCTCCTTGTGTTGACCTCCTTGAGTCTTTACCTGAAGATGACAGAGCTACGTCTGTCGAAACGTCGTGTTAAACGGCCCTTTTGGGGGCCAACATCAACACAAGAAGCGTCAACCGAAGAAACATCGCCTGCATCTCAGAATTTAGTTCAGGGACCCCATCTAATTTTTCGATCTTATTGTAGATGATACACAATAACAAACAAGTGTTGAAAGTTTCAAAACTTTGTACCTAGGCAAAAGCAAGAAATCATCACAACCTTTAATATAGGTACCTACTTGCACTACGGACACTTACTTAGGTCAACGTGTTATTGCTAGCATTTTCCAGAGTCCCAGAGTTTTCCAGAGTAATCTGATCCGTCGTGTCATTCCATCTCTTTTGTCAAAGTTGGACCATATTGAGACTTATTTCTATTCCCTCCTTTTCAGATGGATTGTTGACATTATTGACACAGCAGAGGACTCTCTTGATATTGCAATGTATTTTATAAGTTATTCAAACTTCACTGACGCTATATTACGAGCGAAAAACCGATGTGTAAATGTTAGATTAATCATCCAATATGCAAAAGATGATGCAAATGCAGAGTGGTTCAGATTGCGTAAAGAAAGTGAGTATTTTGTACTTTACAAATCTATGGAAGTTTCAAGGAACTTTATCTACCATTTAAATATAATTTACTTAAACACCAGGCACACTGTCAACTTCTGCAAGATTGGAGAGCAGCTCTCTCATTGGCTGTCAGCTGTCGGTCACATGACAGATGTCGGCCAATGAGAGAGCTCTCTCCAGAGAGTGTGTCCGGTGTTATAGGTAGAAAAGTGCCTTGGGGAAGGGCAGTGCAAAAGGATCATGAGAGAAGTAGTAGCATCATAGTACCTATACAGTTCCGTCATCATTTTGTGAACCTAGCAATTATTTTGCTCTTTATCTCATTGACCAGAGATGCCAGGGCAGCGCCCTGGCTTCGTTCTGGGAAATGGACAGGGCGCGCCCTGCCATGTTTTCAAAATCCATTGAATTCTTTAAAATTGCAACTACATTACACGAGAAAATTTTAAAATCCATTTCTAAACTTGGTCCCAAATTTGTAAAATCATCACTAAAACAGTAAATTATTCCCACCGGGGCCAAATTAGAGGGTCTCCTCCCTCCCCCCCCCCCCCCTCGCGGGTCAATACCGCTGCGGATTATTATGCTCGTTTTCCCGGCACTTATTGGGATTGCACCCCTGTCGTTGACATCATCATCCTAAAGTCTAAATTTCTTTTTAACAGAGATTTCCATTCGAATGGTAAAAATGCCAGCAAGTGAGTTGATGCACCAGAAGCTGATGATCGTCGATGATTGCACAGTTCTCTTTGGTTCAATGAACTTCACACAGTCAGGACTGACCCAAAACTCGGAAGAGATGATGAAAACTTCGTGTCCCAAAATTGTGCGGAAGTGCGTGTTGTACTTTAACTCCATCTGGGAGGAAATGATCGAAATAAATGATTTCCAGGCGAGATGTGGACAGTTGACTCGTTCTCCTGAGAAAACGAATTGTTGAGTGTTATTTCAGATCTATGAAGCCCGTATCTTACTGGTATTTCGAAGGTCGTACCACCCATATTTCATCTATTGGTCTTGAAAATAATAGAACATTTCTATTCTTTCAATGGCTGACAGATGGACTTACTGGCCAGTAGCCTGGCCGTGTGAGATATGGATTTGTTGTGTACCTACCTAATTACTATAATTATAAGTCTGATTTTTTAAATTCTTTCTAAAATATGTTAAAATTATAGGTATGTTAATAGACTTCCGTAAACTATAGTTTTTTTAAGTTTATAAAAAATGTGGAAGTCTATTTAACACCAATATTAGATTACCTATAGTACCAAACTAACAACTGCGATGATTTAAATTAAAGTAAATTCTTTCATTTATTAAAATTTAGATCAAATATAGAGGTAAGACGTAGGCTGTACATAGAATGAGTTTATCAAACTTCACACTAAGCAACTGGTTTATGACACGCTTAACGTGTACCCACCCTCAAAGAAATTTATAATGTAGTCATATCTTTAATTCTTCTTACCTCTTACCTATAATTATGCCTAAGTGTAGGTACAACTGTTATGTTTTGCCGTGTATGCTTTCTTTGTTAATTATCTTGACGATGAATTTTGATTACTTGGACACTGCATGAATGTTTCCTTGCCAAAAATCTACAATGTTTAATGAAGTTCTTAGCAAATAGTAATGAAGTATCAATAGACTTATCCAGAAATTATCTAGTTAACTCTGTCACTTGCTACCAAATCATTGGAGTCTATAATCATAAATATACTGGTTTCACATGGCCATTTAAATGTACCTTCAACATAGCCATCCACTTAATTTCTGTGCTTTTCTACTGTGCAATAACTATAAGTTAATGATCTACTCAATTTTTACTTAGGTATCTGTTATGAAAAATTTATTGTTGATTGATTGAATTGTGATTGTTGGTTAATCTCATCTCAGCTAGTTTTAAATTATAAAGTCTGATGCATTGTCCTCAATATGATGATTCTCCTGTACCTAATTGTATATAATTCAAATACTATTTTAATTACTAACATTAACTTAAGATATTGACAAATGAATTTAATTATACTTCATTCTTTTGCAAGATGTATCACTCCATGCAATATGAAGTCATGTAAAATAATATTTAGGAAACAAATTGAATAGGTCTTGATGGGCTCAATAATACTGATTGCCAATAAATGTACAAATTGATTGAAACTAATTATACAATTATAATCTACATTTTATTTTGGTTTTCTTTATTTCAATCTTTAAATGATGAACTATTTAATGATCTCATTGTACTTAAAAATATCTCTTGTTGTATTATTGTTCCTGATGGGTTAACAATATGTTGACAGATACTTGCTTCTGTTGATCTGTATCTTCGTCATTGTAATGTAGGTATTGTTGATTCACATAAAAGTCTTGTCAATAATCTGCACAAAGAAGAAAACAAACACTCGACACCATTCTGTACTGTAATCCAGTAGCATGATTGTGTAACTTCGATTAATGAAGAACATTAGATATTGTACTATGTATAGTTAACTTTCTCGCATCCTCCCTTAATATGTGACACGTTTGATATCTTGAGTAGTCTTATTGTATTCTGGAGTGGAGTCTCATGTTTGTTGTTTAAGTTCACCATGTAGAATTGCACCACTGCACAATGAATTCAGTTAAATTTACATTGAAAAAGTAAGATTTCAAAATATTAAACATTTCATACGACGGATTCAACTCGAGAATTGGTTCTTGCAATGTTTTTTCTTCAATACTTGCCATAATGAATCTAATTTAAGCTTTATTTAACTAGTAGATAGAATGATAGGTACACTTAGATTATATATTTAATTAATTTAAAATCTCTTTGTTGCAGATTCCGTGTCAGAGCGTCATCGCGATTGGTCGTATTGTCCTCGTTGTAATAAAAAGTTCAAGTATAATTGGAACATGAAAAAACACTTTCGTTTTGAGTGCGGTAAAGAGCCACAGTTCTCGTGTCCTCATTGCCCTCAGCGTTACAC
This sequence comes from Leuctra nigra, assembly GCA_934045905.1. Taxonomy (NCBI): domain Eukaryota; kingdom Metazoa; phylum Arthropoda; class Insecta; order Plecoptera; family Leuctridae; genus Leuctra; species Leuctra nigra. Next base: position 6,671,172 of record OW203768.1, read on the forward strand.
TCAGAAACACAGTTTAGAATATCATATTTTTTGTAAGCATGGTGGTGCAATGTAAATAAATAAATACATTACTACTTCTAAACTGATACAAATTACTTAAATGTGATCCAGAATTAATTTAAATTTGTCTTTGATATTTTGTGGATTTTCAGATATTAGTTCATATTTCTTAACTTCTCATTTTTTAATGTGTAGGTACTTCATGAAGAATTCAAAATGTAAGCTACGGGAGTGTTGTAATATCATGTTTTTAAACACTGGACACACTGTCAAGTTTCTCTCCGCTTTTTTGATCATGACCAAATAGCAGAGAGGCAAGTGAGGTCACGTGACAGCTGTCAGCCAATGAGAGAGCTGCTCTTCTCACTCGGCTCTCTGCTATTACTTGACAGTGTGTCCTGTGATTTATGTGTATCTTATGTGGCTTGCTTATCTACGTTTGTTCAGTGTTGCTCATCTGGTCTCGGAACAATTTTACATAAACGAAACTGTGTTTCAGAAAAACCTCGTCTACCTCCGATACCCCTATTCGGTGTAGAGCCCCCGGAGCCTCACAACTTCAAACTTCCGGAACTACCAAGCGCCGTGCAACTGTTGCTACAACGTTCTTATTCGCTAGACTTGCTTCGAAGACCGGAACCGCCCACCTACGTCTGTGCCAACTGTCAAAAGTCCTACCAGTACAAATCATCGTTGACGAGACACATGAAATTGGAATGTGGGAAAACGCCGCAATATCGGTGTCCGTTTTGTCCTCATTCGACTAAACACAGAAGCAGCCTAACTTTACATATTGACAGTCAACATTTGAAGTCAGGAAATGATTTGCCAGAATCATCAAAACTCTAAGATGAAAGAAAATATATTTTATTAGTGTAACAAATTGTCTCTGTGTGTAGCAAAATTTTGAAATAGTATATTTTTAAATTTCCTTTGGAAGAGTAATGAATACTATTGATATTACCTACTATTTATATATAGGATACGTGACCATATGCATATTGTATATAAATCTAACCCGCTTGTAATATTGTCATGTGAGTAATAATATTTACGTATTAAGATTGTACATAATTTGTATGAATAAACAAATAAGTCATGATGAAGAACTCTGTTAGTCTCGATTGTAAACATTTTTTATAAGTTGAAGATTTGAGTTGATACCAGTAATGAAACGGCATCAATTTCATCTCGTGATATTATGTTTAATGTCGGTGCAAATTTCTTAAATCTGTTTTAAAAAGGACAATATGTTGTATTTTGTGTAATTAAAATTCGACTTATAATTTTTCTTTTGTTTTAGACAATTCGTCGTTTTACATTGCAAGTCAATTCGAGGCAAGTAGTGCGTCGACTAGCGGCCCAGGACGACCAATCAAATCGGGCCAGTTCATTTGCCAGGCTTGCGGACGCAGGTAAACATGATACAAACTAGGTAGTCTTAAAATTAAATTAAATGTTTTCATATGTCGTGTCACTTCTCTGTTTTTGTTGTTGCCTGCACCTCGCAGAATGCACTGATCTAAAATTACACATATGGTCCGTGTCACAAGGAGTTGACCGCTAGACTTGGCCCCTAATGTTGCAAATAACTGGTTTTTTGTCCATCCCTCAGTCGCTGTGTGCGATCGCGCGGTCCTCCGAGACCATCCCTCTCTTTCGGACAAGGGGTATTCAAAATATCGTAGCGGACAATTCCGTGTCACACGGACCATATGTTACCTACATACTATAATGTTGCACTTAGTAAGTCACAAATATTTTGAACAGAAACACTGGTATTGTCAAATATAAAATAAAAAGAGTCTGCAATATTTCGTCGATGCGTTCGATCGACTTTGTCAAGCAAGACTGTTGCACTTGCAGTCACGTGTGTAGTTGAAGTAGTTTTTTTTAGCAAAATCCTGTGATTGGTTGGACACTGAAAAGTGAGCAATTAATGACGGATCAAGCTGAAATTTTGCATAGTTATATGAGACAAACTTTATCATATTTTTAAAAAATTTGTCAATATTTTAAATTTGGTTTGTGAAGAAAATATTATGCACAAGCACAATGATCACAATTACCTAGGTATTTCTTACAACTTTTTCCAAGGTCAATAGATCAGCTACTCTCACACAGGAGGTCAATTCTTGAGATTCACGTTTTGAAACCGTTTTACGTTTGCATTGTATAAAACTTGAAAAAGTTGACAACTATTTAAGCAACTTTTCCAACATCCAACTTTTTCAAATTCCAAATTTTGTACGTTTTAAACGATGAAAACGTACCTACATGGTTTCAAAAAGTGAATCTCAAGAATTGATTCCCAGCATATTAATTTGCATGCAATTAAGATGTTTGCTTAAAACGCTTTACACAGAGCTGTTTCCTAGTTCTACTTTCGCTTCTCTGTATTTAAACCAACGGATTGTTTCGTCCAGGTACAGCTCCAAGGGTACAGTATTGGCTCACATCCGGTTCGAGTGTGGCAAAGAGCCACAGTTCAGCTGCCCTCTGTGTTCGTATCGCACCAAGCAGAGAACGAACCTCAGGAAACACGTCGGAAGAAGACATCCGAACGAAGCATTCCAGACTCAGCCACTTCTCTACAAGCACAGGAAACAGGATTGAGGGCGGAGCGTTTTGGCGATGTGATGAAATTCAATTCAAATCGGAAATTGAGTATCTAACGTAATTTTAGCTAATTTATTTGATCGCTTTGAATTGGGTTCAGATAAAAATATTATGTTTTGTTAAAGTAGTCCTAATGGCAAGTACATTTGCTCAGTTGTTCAAGTACTTCCACCGAAAGTCATTGTTAAATACAAATTCTTCAAATTTTCTTGAAATATACCTCAAACAATTCGACACTAAAAGTACCTGGAGAATGCGCTAATATCAGTAAGACGGCCTCTCACGCGAGTATATTCCCAGTGCGCGTGCATACTCTTAAATGCAAGTCACTTACATGTCAATCGTAACGAGTTCAGTAAAAGTTATAATTACATCGCGAAATCTAGTGGAGCGGTCGCTCCACCCAGCCAAGTCGTACTATACACTCACACTCACTCAACATACCGTAAATGCCTAATAAACTGAGGAGCAGACGAAACACTTTTACTTTAAGCAACAACATGGCATTTTCGGCCTACTGGATCTCAAAATTGGGAAATCTCACATTGTTGCGAAATAACTTAATTTCGAGCTATGGCCCACCTGACAACATATACCAAATTTGGGAACAATACGTTATGCCGTTTGGGTGCTAGAGGGCCGTGAAAACAGTGAAATTACACCCCTTTTAAAAGCTATCTGATGATGATGATTCAGATATCAGGAAACGTTGCTATCACCGCCACAGCCTAAACGGCTGAACCGATCAACCTGAAATTTTTACCACATATGCACTTTTGGCGTCTGATGATACCTTGCCTCTTGTGATTTTTTGTGCCGCCATTTTTAAACCGGAAGTGACGTCATATCTCAAAAACGTCTGGACCGATTAGAACGAAATTAGCGCCATTCGATTTAGACGGTCATCTATATGAAGTATCAATAAAAAAATTATTATTTTCTTATTTTCTGAACCGGAAGTGACGTCATAAATACGCAATATTTAACTTATTTCAACAAATTATACTTAAAATACATACATAAGTAACTTACATTGTAACATAGACAATACAAATTATAAATTCAAGGAGGCAGTGTTCTGGGCCGCCATTCCTGAAACCGGAAGTGACGTAATATATCTAAAACGCCTGTACCGTTTGCAACTGAACTAGCTCCTGCGTATTCATTCTGCAACTTTTTTTGAAACTCAATTGTGAAAAATGAATAAACAAATTAACGGTACCGGAAATGGCGGCAGGAACCACTAAATGAAACCGGTAGTGACGTCATATATTACATACGGCAAGACCGATTTTACGGAAATATAGGGATTATGAATTCAGATGGTCGTTCATAAAGTATCAACTAGATTGTTTTCCTATTACCTATACCGGAAATGACGTCATAAATATGCTAAATGACGTCATAAATATGATAATTGACACAAAATTCACCACTTTATACTTTTAAATAGATATTTAGTAAACCTACTTTGTAAATAATTATAAATTCAAGGTTGCAGTGTTCTCGGCCGCCATTTTTAAAACCGGAAGTGACGTCATATATTGAAAACAGCTGTACCGATTGCAACCAAATTTTGGAAATGTGTAGGACTAATAATTATGAATTGAAGACGACATTATTTTCGGCCGCCATTGTTAAAACCGGAAGTGACGTCATATATCGAAAACGGCTGTACCGATTGCAACCAAATTTTGGAAATATGGAGGACTAATAATTATGAATGAAATACGACATTATTTTCGGCCGCCATTGTTAAAACCGGAAGTGACGTCATATATCGAAAACGGCTGTACCGATTGCAACCAAATTTTGGAAATATGTAGGAATTCTAATTATGGATTAAAGGCGACATTATTTTTGGCCGCCATTGTTAAAACCGGAAGAAACGTCATAAATCAAAAACGGCTGTACCGATAGCAACCAAATTTTGGAAATGTGTAGGACTTATAATTATGAATTAAAGACGACATTATTTTCGGCCGCCATTGTTAAAACCGGAAGTGACGTCATATGTCGAAATCGTCTGTACCGATTGCAACCAAATTTTGGAAATATGGAGGACTAAAAATTATGAATTAAAGACGACATTATTTTCGGCCGTCATTGTTAAAACCGGAAGGGACGTCATATATCGAAAACGTCTGTACCGATTGCAACCAAATTTTGGAAATATGTAGGACTTATAATTATGGATAAAAAGACGACATTATTTTCGGCCGCCATTGGTTAAACCGGAAGTGACGTCATATATCGAAATCGTCTGTACCGATTGCAACCAAATTGTGCAATTATGTAGGACTTATAATTATGAATTCAAGACGACATTATTTTTGGCCGCTATTTCAAAACCGGAAGTGACGTCATATATCGAAAACGGCTGGATCGATTATAACGAAACTTAAGCTATTCTTCTTGGATAATCATTTTCATCTTATACCAAACGCAACTTTTCTTAGTAAGCAAATTGGTTGAGGCGTATTTTTTTAAAGAAATTAGTCCCTGCTCGGACATGTGCTACAAGCTGTATGAATAAACTAACAAAAGAAGTGATATCCCAGAAAAAAACACTCCGTGTAAAAAAGGCAGCCAAGTCTCTTTACTTTAAAAAAATTCAACACCGAAAAGGAGTGATATCAAAAAAGGAGCCAAGTCAATGACATTTCCAAATATTTAATCGTATTTTTGAAATAAAAGAATAAACACCGAGAAATACTTTACAAAAGGACTTGGCGCATCGTTTTTTAAATTCATTTTTTGATTCATAAGCATATGCCATTGATATACAACCGTAATTTAGAATTTTTAGAATAATAGGGAAACATCTTTCAATTACATATTATACATATACCTACTGTAAAATATTATCTATTAGAATATGTACGTACGCGATAAAACTTGTTGCCTATGTTTTCTATAAATACACAATAGTTAGTTATCTTCGTAATATTGTTTCGTGGTCAACATAATTAAGTCTCATGCGTTAAACCTTCTCATCATGAAATACATTTCTATTAATCCACATTTTATAACAAAACATTTCACAAAGTACATAGTCACATTGAATTTCTATTAAAAATTTTAACTTTATACACTTGACACTTCAAAAATATATAATAGTGTTCCAAAGACAGTTCGTAATTATTTGACAACGTTTCATGATTTCCTTCAGTCAAGATCAAATTATGAAAAGATACCCTTCTAATATCACCATATTAACAGTGCTATAAGAATATGTATGAGCCCACTTCCAATTGTTATTTAATTCTTCCACCCTTATATTACTTATCTATTACAGCATGAAATCTTTCTACTATCGCCATTGACAAAACTATAAAATAGCCATTACTAAAAGTAGCTTGATTCATAGTTTCTGGCTCTAATAGAAAGAGGAAAATGTACCTACTTTAAATTTCTTTCCACTTTTAGTATTGAATGAGGTCTTTAAAAAAACGATGCGCCAAGTCCTTTTGTAAAGTATTTCTCGGTGTTTATTCTTTTATTTCAAAAATACGATTAAATATTTGGAAATGTCATTGACTTGGCTCCTTTTTTGATATCACTCCTTTTCGGTGTTGAATTTTTTTAAAGTAAAGAGACTTGGCTGCCTTTTTTACACGGAGTGTTTTTTTCTGGGATTGATGCTTACCTCAGTGTCAACAATCAAATACAATTGACATATTTCATTACAGCACACATTCATTCAAATTCTTGTGAAAACAAGAATTATATACACCAAATATAATATATGTATGGTGGAAATATGGTGTCTATACACCAAAAGCAGCATTGACAGACTGCAATTGTTTGAACAGGGCGTCAAAAAAATAAAAAAATCTCGTTTTCACAAGAATTTGAATGAATGTGTGCTGTAATGAAATATGCTGATGTATTTGATTATTGTCACCAAGGTATTCATCAATTTCTGTTATTTCGCGATGTAATTATAACTTTTTCTGAACTCGTTATACGATTGACATATATAAGTGACTTGCCTGCACGCGCTCTGTGCACGTGCAGATATAATCGTTGGAGAGATGTAAATTTTTCCGCTAGGGTGCGTTTTGCAACTTTTAGTGTCGACTGTCGAATAACAAATGCAAATACGGAAACAACTACTTGTGTTACGGGATGAAATATCTTGAAATTTTCCATAAGGTAATAGATGGATGACAAAACTTAACTTATCCTAATTGAAATATAAAATATACTTTAAAAAGTTTTGAGTTCACTGGATAGCTCGTATTTTTCTGATAATGTAACCGTTTTTAAATGTTGTTACGGGATTAAACAAAGAGATAATCGGTAAAAATAGCCTGATTTTGCCAGTTTCTATTAGAATCTGCTGAAATTAAATGAAGTACTTATTTCGTACTGCATGAAATGATTTAAAATAATATTGATTTCTTGATAAAATATCATATTTCTGTAGGTGCATAATTAGTATAAAATATATCAACAAAGCAAAATATATCTGTCCAATATTTATTTATTTGATTTGTAAATCATACATCAAGTCACTGGCTTGAATTACGAGGGACTAACATTGACTTACAGTGGCTCTACTTTAAGGTGATTCAAGCGCTCGGCCGTTTTAGCAAATTGAAAGAGAAAAATTGTTTAATAAGTGCCAAGGGGGTGTTACTTTGATAAGATGTTGACATGATCAGTCTGATTGTATATTAGTAGCACTTTTTACTATTTGCGTCTTTCATTGTTAATTAGACGCCGGCTATTCAACAAAACCGCTCAAAACTATGAAATTTCCGATACGATTGGAGACCATACCCGTGAACCAATTGATCTTAAATTTTAATCATGATTAGATAAAAGACAAACTTAGGGTTATCACTTGGTACATTTGTAATTTTTTTCCTTTGATAATTATTAATAATTACCAAGTTGATTTTTGGTGAAAATTTTTCTATTTTCTTGTCACGCTGGGTGCCGTATGAAATTTAATTTTAAAAATGTTCCAAGTGATAACCCTAAGTTTGTCTTTTATCTAATCATGATTAAAATTTCAAATCATGATATCAACCCATTTTGTCTCCAAACTTATCCAAAAAAGTGCCTGTAACAAGCGGCAAAATCGCTCGCGCTTGCACCATCTTGCACCACCGTAAGTTCTGTTCAGAATTCAGTTTTTATGTAAGTATGTAGTACCTATAAACTACCTATAAGTTGTACTGATATTGATATCTTAAAAATGTTATCTTCGAGCTTTATAAGAGCTATTAAGTTGTAAGAATAGTAGTTAAGTAATACAGTGGAACCTCTTTAGTACGTTTTTCACCCTACAACGTTTTTTTCAAAGGCCCATAAGAACACAACATGTTAAACCCTTCAAAAACGTACCTACTAAAGAGGTTCCACTGTACAGTAAATAAGGAAACATTTATTTAGCAGCAGTAATTAGCAAATGAATTTACCTAAGAAGTCATTCTTCAAATTTTATCCCGTTTGTTTTCAATACTAAATTGTATTAAATTACCTAGGTAATAGGTATGGTACATAATAATAATGGTGCATAGTATAAATAGTATGTTGATGTTTTATTCATAAGCCTTTTCATGCAAGGTGCAGATTCCTAGAAATATCCTTGTGAAAATCATGAAAAATCCACACACTATTCGTGTTTTGAAATTCAATTGGAGATGAGAAACTCTTTGATCAAGATATAAAAACTCTTATAATGGTTGATGGTTCAGAAATATATTTATTTTTTATTAATAAGTTACACTGAATGATTGCACATAATTTACATGCTCTCTCATGTAGGTGCTTCCACAAAGTATATTTGTAATAAATCAATTCGATTTATTGGCTAATTCTCTAGCCATATGTAATTCCTTGCTTGCATCATAGTTTAAAAGCATCATTGGAGCTAGACGACACAGAGGTAGGTATGATTTGATACCTACGTAGATTCTCTGAACAATAAACAAACTATTGTCATTCTTATTCATATATCAATCAACTTGATACCTATTACAGTTACCTATACCTAGGTACATAGTAGCTCCACTTCAACTTTGGTAGGTAGGTATACACCTATTTCAGTTTCTGCAAATGGTTTAAAAATCATAACAAATTATTGAATCACTGAATTGGTATGTTTCAAACTGACAGTAATAATACATATTCAGCTAACCAGAGCAGTGGTATTTCAAATATTTAATAAAGGAAAGAAAAAGAAGTTGAATGCCAACAAATAACAAATTTGACTAATCCTCCATGTAGGTCTCGTCGTCTTCCAAATATTCATTGCTCAATCCATAAAGGATGTTGTCGCAATCGTCGTGGATTTTCCCCATGAAGTAGGAATCTCGCAAACGAAAGAAGACCTGCCCGGTCATCAGCGAATCGCTTCCTGCTTGATGAGGACGACCAACACGCTGCAAATTCAGCTGCGTAGCAATTTGCTCCAAACCACCTTTCAAGTTCTCGCAGTGGACAAGGAGAATCTTCAAGTCGTACACTTTAGGGAAGAATGTATTGAAGTAGTTGAAGAACTCTTTTGCATTGCTTGGAAGATTTTGGCCGCGTAGAAGCTTCAACAAGTAGCCGAAGTCGTAGCGGCTGTTGAAGGAGAGCCATTGAACCTCCGGGAGCAAGACGCAACCAGATGATGTCAGCAGCTCGGCAAAATCGAGTGGCTCGATACCGTCTCTCTTCAGCCTTGGGAAATCAATTCCGGCGTCTTTCAACAGGCGAATTGAACTGACTGCATGTTGATCAGAAGTCAGATCAAAGTTGAAGTTGAATTGCCACGTAGAAATCATGCCCTCGGGTTTGTTTCCATCCTTGTCAAATAATGACAGTCCCAACTGAATAATGTGAAGCATGTTCACATTGGATTTCAATGAATGGTAATTGTATTCTTTTGTGTCGAATGTGTATTCCATGAAAGGTTTGGCTATAAAGCCTGGAAACTCTGTGTCCATGGCTACATATGGATATTTCTGAATCATATAGCAAATATCCCGAAACTCATACTTCAGGTTTTGCTTCCAGACCTCACGGATACCATACTGCTCATTGGTTAAAATCCATACAGGACGTTGAATATCTGAATCTGATGCTTCACGAATTGCATCTTCTTCAGACAATTCCTCCTTTAGATCTGCGTAGTGAACAGCTAGCATGGCAGGAGGCGAGACTTGAGATTTCAAAATAGTACTAAAAACAACAATAAGAACAAGTAAAAACGACGAAATCTTTGAAATGTACAAGTGTCAAATTAACAAAATTAGCTCACCAGAATAATTTCGCGTAGACAATATAATTATTAAGTCAATTCGGTTCTTAAAGTTTTCAAAACAAACTTGTTACACTCATCAATCTTGAACTGTCAACCGAAAATGACAGAACATAGAAATGGCGCCAAAATTATCATGTTCGTGGCAGAATTTGGTACTAACTTTGGTGACAAACGAGCATGCTCGCCTCGTACTTGCTTCGCGTCCTTGCGTTTTGCATGCTTTCTTGTGTTTGCAGTTTCTTTTCCTTCACTATTTAGTATTTTGTGATTAAAACTGTAATGGCGAGTGGTGGTTAAGTTTTTTTTTATAAGGAAGCAGTGCAGTGGTAAGTTAAAAAATAGATTGTAGTCTATTCGTATAATACTACCTAGGGTATTGATAATTGTAGGTTTTGTCAGTGTTTTGTTCATGTCGAATTTTCTTCATCAATGATCAAGTTTTCCAGTTTTCTTGAGCGCCGTCCAAGAGAAGTCCAAAGGCTAACGCCCAATATAACGCCATTATATTGCATACCATTTCTGAGTGCTGACATTCGAAAGACAAAGCAAGGGTTATAAGCACATAATTTATTAATTTTTGAAAATATCTTCTAGCAGGTAAAATGGCTCAACCCCAACTGGCTGCACAGGCATTAAGCTTGCATTGTATTCGTATGAACGTCTTCCAAAGTTACATATCACTGCTTGACAGTGGTGCCGGAAATGAAGAACTCAAATTGAAAGCAATTTTGGAAATTCGAGATAATTTTGAAGTAGGTGACCACTAATTTTCTATTTGTTGATTAGTAGTTAGTAATTTTTAAGGTAATTTTGGGACATTCCTGCTTAGAGTTCCGGCTAGCACCGACCTTGAAAGATGAACATCGGTTATCTTTCAAGGTCGGCGTGTCCAAGCGGAGCCACCTGATTGGCTAGCGTCGAAGTGTCGAGCACTTGTTGCCGAGCTGTAAACTTTGCTTAACTGTTTGGGAAGTTTGCTTCACAACGAGTTTACTTCACAACGAGTTTACTTTTTCAGTGTCTATTCGAATTGAAATCCGCAAGACGTTAGTGCCATAGTGGTCCCATAGATCGGCTCTTCGCTTGGTTGGAATTGGAACACTGAGAGCGGTACTGACAGTGACAACACACTGATGTCAGTGCATAATCGGTGGACAGTTAAAGAGAGATAAGCAGAGATAAATCAGTTCCACCGATGTGCGCACCATCATCAGTGTGTTCTCGGATCTGTTTTCCTTGTTAAGTGTTCTGTGTTCCATTAGAGAGCTGATCAATGCTATTAAAGCTGAACTGCTATTCGCACCGACGTCCATGTGGATTTCAGTTCATGCGATTACGACTGGCTTATACCGCAATAGGTGGTCTTGAATCTTGATATAACATTTTTCTCGCATACGAATGGGAGTAAAACATGCAATACTTACTGCATTTCTTTATCATATTTCCTAGGCAATAGCATCGTCACCTCACTACGAAATATTCCTGAAACACTCTGTGGAAGTATTTCTTCGAGTCTTAGCGAAAGATCCATACATGATTATGGAGCTACCACAGCAGGTATAAGTTAATATCATCATGCTTTATCAGAGACCTCCAGAGCTTGTTATAAAATCATGTAATAGGTCTAGGTACACATTTAAATTGCACCTAAATTAAGCATGCTGATTGGCTATGTTGTTAAATCAACGCATTGTTTACAAATTTTAATTCAAAGAATGTTTGTTGTTTTTGTTTCCTTTCAAATTTCTATGGCCTTTGTAATTTTTTGATTTTTGTAGAAAGTCAGAAAGCTGATTCTCGATGTGATTCACCGTTTTCCACGAAATAATTCACTACGATCCCACATTGAAGAAATTGTCGTGGCGATGATAATGATTTTTAAGAAAGATAACGCAGAAAATGTGTTGATTGCACTTCGAATACTTGATGATCTGCTCTGCACTTACAAACCATCCATGTTGACGGAGGTAGGTACCAGGGGTGCGATCACATAAAATGATAACTTACTTGTCGCAGCGAGAAGGCCGTGAATAACATTGAAATGAGAAAATTGTCGCTGCGACAAGTAAGTTGTCATTTCATGTAATCCCATCCCAGGACCCCCATTTTCAAGATCGTTTGAGTCCTTCGATGTCATTCCGAGCGAAATAGTATTCAATAATGCCACATCAGCTTATTATTTTGTTTGGTCTGACGTCAGGAGACCGCGAACCCGTATGAAATTTGTCTCGAATGATCTCGAAAATGGATACCCAGGACAGGGTATTCTTAATCAATAATTAGAGACCTATAGATTGATTTCCCCTGCCGTCACAATCTCGGCGTGGGTCAGGACCCTCAATGTTAATAAATATTTGGAAATATTTCTCTAGAAATGAGCATTCTGAACTAGTTTATGCGTATAGATCAATATTGCCTATTCATAAATATAATTTCTTTAAATATCTTTCTTGCACAACTTTATCTAATTCTAAACTAAGAAAACAATCACCCTAAACACATGCTATTGCTGCATCTCACTGGCCTGATGGGGCGATGGCCCTCCGCCGAGATTTCATGGTGGTGGGGGGGGGGGGGGGGGGAGGCTATTCCTATTGTATTCAGAGGGGGTGAAACAAGCCTATTCAATTTTAATTCCTCTTCACAAGAAGGTAGAGTGAAGGCAATCTGGTTAATTTTATATTTTTTTATAGATAGGTTACCTACTCGATAAATTTGCAATTTCACTTTCCAAACAGTTTAAAAGCTCTCTGATTATGTTAATTTTAATACATCACATTGACATGAATTTTTAATTTTGATGTAGGTTTTACAATTTCTGGATATGATTTACTTGATGTATGAAGAACTGCCACATCACATGCCCCAAATGTTCCAAACATCGAGGATAAGCAATATAGAAGAACAGTCGAAGAAGGATCTGAAAGCGGGCCACGTTTTGTATACCCCTGTGCCTGCATCCATTCAGGTGATCAACGCTTCTAGTAGCGTACCGATGAAAATGGTAATTATCTGCTTGCGCTCGTCACAACTTTATGAATCTCTCCACAGGAGGTTATCATAAAATAGTTTTGTAGAAGACCTATGATAAAGACATGTTCCTTGTTCACAGTTGCAAATCACAATATTTCAACAATTATTTTGGGCAATGGATTTATTTTCGTTTTCCTTCCCATGGAAAACGCCCAATGGAATTTCTAAATTTGTCTTTTTGCTTTTCAATTTTTCTGTTATGTCAATAATGTAATCGTTTTTTGATAATTCTCCTGATGAAGATCGCCATTAGCCTATAGCTTTTGGCCTTTGGTTGAAGGAGAGTGGACTTATGTTTTGTGTTGGGCCTCGCTTCACCTTGGTTGAGCTCGTCACACTCGCACTGTTCATTGGAGATAATATTTTCTAAATAACATTACTTTTGAACCATTCTATTTACTCATTTTTATGAATAATTAGCGAAGGTACCTACCTCTTATTTCATTGACCATAAACACCATCATATAAATAAATATTTGTTCCCAACTCATGAAAAATATGAAAATTATAGATATTTCACAATTTTGTCAGTTTTTCCCAAAAACATAATTTTATTTCCTGTTTTTGTCAGTTTATATTTTGCCAATTTAGGGATTCTAGCAATTCTACACTCCATTTTGTTACAAGATGCGTTCGTTAGTCTTAACTTTGGTCAAGTGTACGTTTTCCAATATTTTGGTTGCTTCAAATAATTGGTAAGTCACATAATATGATGCTAAAGTGATGTCACATGGTGCTGGAGAGGGTAAGTGATGTCACTTGGTGCTGGAGAGGGTAAGTGATATCACATGGAGCTGGAGGGGGTGTAGGTGATATCACATGGTGCTGGAGAGAGTGTAAGTGATGTCACATGGTGCTGGAGAGAGTGTAAGTGATGTCACATGGTGCTGGAGAGGGTGTAGTGTGATGTCACATGGTGCGGGTGAGGGAGTAAGTGATGTGACTTGGTGCTAGCTTTCTGTGCAATACATAACATTTTATTTTTTCAAATTATATTTTCCTATAATAATTTTTATTATACTTTATTTTCTAAAATATTATAAATCATAACCTACAATTATTTATAATTATTGTCCTTTTTCTAATTTTATTTAAAATTTCAATTCGTTCCATTACAACGTAATTAATGCAATTGATCCGAGAACTGTGTTGATCGTGCATGCATCATCTGAGTTGATAATATCAATAAGCATTGTTTTCTGCGTCCAGAAGACATTTCTTCCGGCTGCCAACCATTCGCTGAAAGTGTTGCGAGAACTTCCGAAGATTGTGCTGCAAGTCTACCAATGCTACGGCGATCAAGTGGTGGAGGTGGTGACGAATCTCATCCAAACCTTCCTCAAAACCATCAACATGGTAGCAGAACCTCATCCGTCGTAAGTATATTTCATTTCCGGAAGCAGCATGCATTACTAGGCCATTTTGATCATTGATTTATTCTTTAGGAGTCTATAAGACTACTTGATGAAATTCATGTTTAAGAAGCACAAAAGGTGGCAATACTTTTTTCTAAACGGCTTTACCGATTGTCGTAAAATTTTCACAGGTTATAGATATAGAGTAGACCTGTGTCTCTAGTGGCCCCAAAGTTTTATTATTTGTTTAATTATTTCAGGGCAGAGTTGCCAAAAGATTCATATATTGCCCATGTTAGCACTCCCTCTAAACGAGAAAAAATATTTTTAATATTTTTGATCACTAGAGAAGAGACACAGATTTACTCTTTATCTCTATGCTGTTAAATTTTGAAGGGTATCGGTCAAGATGTTAATAAAAAAGTAGGGGCTGCCTTTTTATGTTTTTTTTTGTGGTTTTCAATATTTGAATTAAAATAACTTACTTCCCAGCAGTATATGCAACATGCAACACATGATTAAAGGAATTCTCTCATCTTGGACTTAGATTTTTGTATGTGATCTAAGCATCATGGAAGACAATATTAACAAACAAACAACTGAATTTTTGGTACGATAATACTAAAAATGAATTATTGACTGCGCGTTATTTGAAACTGGCGCGCTGAGTTTCGGACGTCGCTGCCGAGCAACGCTGATTGGCTGCAGCCTCTACCATAGGATAGGTGGCCGCGCGCTTGAACTCTCTGCTCTTCGCTGACATAGTTCGATCTATTTATAACACTTTGATCTAAAATGTATAAGTAGGTACACTGACTTTGTTCCTGAAAGGTACCCAATACGTAAGTCTGTTAATATAAAGTGTTTTACATGAAAACACATTTGCAGCTGATAACTCATTTGCAACGCGCAAATGTGTATACTCTTGGAACGAAATGTGCTCGATTAATTTTGTGCAGCCACTCTTTGTATAATTCAGGAGATTTGTCTTTGTTAGGAAATCTGTAGAATGAGTGTTTATTTGCATTGTTTTTAGTACTATTGTGACACTGAAAAACACAGCAGTAAACCATTTTCGTCTCAAATAATCTACACTAAAACAAAAGTAAATACACACAACGCGGCACAATCGGGCAGAAGATAAAGAGCGATTCAAAATATTTCGTCCAAATAGTGTATATAATTACACGATACTATTAATACATGTTAAAAAGTTTGTATTGTTTTTGCTTGAAAATAAACTAGACTAGAACACACGTAAATATGCACTACATTGATACAATATGAGAGAAGATAGTAGTAAAAGTAGACTATTTAAAATATTCTGTCCCGTAAGATAATATATAGTGTAGTTTATAGTATAGTTAAAATAAAGATCAATAAAATAAGATAATCACAAGCAACATTGAATGTCTCACTATCACACCCTTCCTACATACTTGTAAAACATAGATAGACTGCCAGTGAGAAAGAATGTTTTTAACTCGAGCGCGGAGATTGCATGTAGCAGGTAGGCTGCAGTGACGTCAGTGACGCTACGGCACAAGCCGTTCCCAGATCCAGGCGACAGGATGTATGACAGAACAAAGGACAGGAATGTGTTGTTTGGAGTTCGACGGATCGGAAAAAAAATACTTGCTACAAGATGAGAGTATCACTTTAAATGTCACATACAACCCATAGTCAATGCATTTTCATGTGTTTCTAGGATTTTATTTACATCCGAATCAAAAATTTCTGCGAGCATTCCAACAAACTAGTATTAAACTCAAAATATCATTATTTTTTTTGATACAGGATATTAAAATAGCATTTCTGCAGTTTGAACAAGTCGTGCTGTTCACCACGTCCAAACATTGATAGGTTGAAGACAAGGTATATCTTGCCTGCATCCCCTCACCAGTCTCCCACCTACCTCCCCACCATTTATTTATTATTGTGTTACCTGCCAGAGACAGGATGGCTATTGCAGGACTAAATTAGGTGCCCTCTTTAGCCGTGTATAGAAGTTTGATTAGACAGTGAACATTACTACTCGTACCAGGCGTGTTAGGACATGAATATCAAATAGTAGTGAACATAAAAAGAGTAGAGTACAAAAAAAAATTGTCAAGAACTACCATGAAAGGAAATTGGTTATCCCACATCCAGATTTTTGAGATATTTGAAATATGAATATAAAATTCAGTTTACCTAACTCTAAACAATGCAGCTGGTGAATGTGGCAGATTATGCAAAACAATAGTGCAAAAAATAAACGTATTACAAAATAAAATAAAATGATCCCATGGCATTGCATTTGTTTGGACCTGTCATGTACCAGGAACCGTATGGATTTGATCCACGACTTCATCAGCGTGCAGATAAAGGTGATGACGGTGCTGACGTCGATGATCCCGCCTGTGGACATCGGGCAGAAGGAGATCGCGTTGGTCCTCGGCATGATGAAACTGCTGCAGGTCTGTCCGGCGGGCGCGCCCACTCTGCGCAAGGAGCTGCTCGAGGCTCTGCATCGATTCTTTCTCAACAACTCTGCAGACTGTGAGTGATTTGCCGGAGATGTATCATTGAATTCTGAGATGATTTTGTGAACAGACCTGGGTGTGTTTTACTCTCCGTTATTACTTCTAAAAATGATTTGACTTCTATCTCTCTAGTGTAAATTTCTGAAGACCGCAAAATTAAAAACAATGGTTCTTTCATCCTAAGTGGCTCTTGCAAAAACGCTCTCGACTTGAACTCCGAGGCTCAACTTGGATTTCTGTGGGCCTCCTGCCAGACAGAGTTTTTCTTGGTTTCCCTTACTGGAGACGCAATGTTTGGGATGGTCGAATGTTCCTTACCAATGGCAATAAGCCATGACCGCCTCCTGCCCACAGTACATTGTTAACTATTCTTCGTCACCACCCAATAATCATCATTATCATTCATCCATAGCAATTAGACTAATTACAGAACAATATTGACCACTAAAATATTAGCGTACACAATCCAAAATGCTTATTGTCTCACTACAAACACATTATTTTCATATTAAGCCCAGCTTAGGTACCTACACCTACATTATTTTTGTGTACCTTGGAAACGATACCTTAAGAGGCAAACGGAAGCGAACGGGAATCGCACGGTTTGTCAGAGCGTTTTTGGAAATTTTGTCTTCCCACTAAATAATTTTAAAAAATCAGATAGTAACGACCCATAACAGCCCAATAGACTAAATAATACCGCAAACTGGAGTGCATTATGACCTCTGGTACGACCTCAAAGTGTTAAATACAATATTTTTAGTAAAATATCGTATTTAACACTTTGAGGTCGCACCAGAGGTCATAAAGTACTCCAGTGTGCGTTATTATTTAGTCTATTATGCTGTAATGGGTCGTTACTATCTAATTTTTTAAAATTATTTAGTGGGAAGACAACATTTCAAAAAAACGATCCGACGAACCGTGCGATTCCCGTTCGCTTCCGTTTGCCTCTTATGTGATAAGTCCTGTTAGATGATCATCATGTCTCCAGGTTTTTTGCCGTACGTATGGCGCTTGTGCAAGGACGAGTTCTTGCTGGGAACGGGCTACATGCCCTACCAGTCTCTCGGTCCCATCGGCTTCTCGGCAGTCGCCGTCCTGGTGCGGAAACATTGGGACCACATGCCGCAGTCCGACATCGCCGCCGTCGTCCATCTCTTCACCAGAAACCTGCTCGATGACACGCTGCCACTCAGGTGGGATGGAAATTCTTTTCACTGTCTTTTTCTAACAGTCAACTGTTTTGCATGACCTATAACTCCATTTGGAGAGGACCTTTCAGCGCCTGAAGGCAAGTGCCTATTAATACAATCGCCAATAAAATGCTGTATACACCTCAGAAATGTGGATTTTCTATGCTCCTCTATTGTTATGGGGTGAAGTGGAGGTAATGCCAAAAAAATAGCCAAAATCAGCGTGGAAAATAGAAATTCTGAACAGAAAATATATTTTTTGCTGCTGCAAATTCCGTGTCAAACGTACTGTAGGTACTTCATTCACGAATTCAAGAAATTTCTTACAGCAGAGCGAATTGATTTATTTAGTTTCTGCAGTCTCAAACAGTACTATGAAGCAGATTTTTCTTTGGTGGAGCTTTTAGGATATTTGAGAACAATACAGAAACTACGTTTTTGTCCTGGAAAGTCCTTTTCACAGTAAATAAAATGTAAAAAATCTCAAACTTATTTCGAATAGATTTGTATACTTTTCAACTACAAATGTAAGAAGCCTGCAAGTGGACTGAAATGTTTGTTTGATGTTTGCTGGCAGTACGGACATGGTAATAGTGTGTTCGATGCAAGCGCTTGTGTTGTCAGCATGCACCGAGAGTCGTGTAACTTCCTGGCGTCGCTCGTGGAGACCGTCTCTCACTGGGGGGTGAGGACCGACCTGAGCTGGGAGCTCAACGCCAGGGTTCTGCAAGCCGTCGCGCTCAAGCTCAAGTCCGTCGTCCAGAACAAACTGCCTCGTCTCAAGACCAAGTAAGTAGGTTCTACATTTATATCTAGGGAAGTGTAACACAGTCACCAACTTCTTCAAGCACTTTCGTTCCTTCGCCTGCCCTTTGACAAGAAAGACTTGAGTGTCCAAAGAATATCAACAATGAACAAAATTGTTGAACTTCTCATCAAGATTAAGTTCAGCAAAGGTGAAAAGCAGTTTTGCCACCTTCATTGGCAAATTACTTGTCAATTATTTTTTTTAGACGGATGTTCAACAATAATACTCTCATTGAAGGGCAGGAAATGGTAATGAAGATCTCGTAGAAAGCTTGACGCCGAAGGTGTTATCATTGGCCTGAAATCATTTTGAGGTATGAAACATACCAACAAAAGACATCACTTATCATCTGTTGAAATAACTGCAGCAATCAAGTGGATTTATTTTTGGCACCATTTTGCTACACTGCATCGCATAACTCTGCTAAATCACCTCCAGTGCAATTTCTAGGTCTCTCTTGAAACCTGCCTCCACGGCCAAAGCTGAAAACACTGCCGGTGAAGCGTCAAAGTCTGCCGAACAACAGCCTCAGCCCAACCCGAATGCTAGCAACGCCACTGCAAGCAACTCCACCTCAAGTAAGCTCTCTTCACATTGCATTGTTAGGACAAAATCACTTCAAAGTAGACTTTTGCCAAGAACTGGAGCCTTGTTGTGTGTATATCTTCCCCATCTCTCATGACACAGATTAAAGATGTGAGTCAGAAAATTTGCAAAGTATAGTTTTCGGGAAAATTTTCCAGTCCTTTTTGTACCATGTTTTTTTTTAATTATTGTTAGGAAAGTTACGTAAACCCTCGTTAATTCGAATTCAAAGGGACCCAAAAAATCCCAGTTCGAATTAAAAAAGTTCGAAATATATAATAATTGCAAAAAAATTTGTGTGCATTTTCATGAAGTTTGAATATTCCCGCCTGTGGAATATTCCCGCCATTGCAAAAAAGTGGGGTTGGCAAACCTGTAACAGCAGTTTGGCCAACCTCGCAAGTGACATGCCGTCATTTTGACGCCATTGAAGGTTGTGTTTTGTTTTGAGTGTTGTTTTTTCGTAGTTTGTTCGCGATTATTTTATCAATCCTTCTGCAAAGTTCGAATTAAAACAACTGTATGCAAGGAATAACATGGGCTGGGACCAAAATTCAGTTCGAATTTCGAATTAACCTAAAATTCGATTTATAAAAATGATTTAACATGTAAAAACCTATCCTGTCCACTGGGACCATGCACCTAGTTCGAATTTACCCCTAAATTCGAATTATTGAAGTTCGTAATAACGAGGGTTTACTGTAATACCAATTTAGAGGACTATAACTGAGTGTTTTAAAATTCTCTTCAAAAATTTGAAGAATTCAACAAAATTGTGTTTTTCTTCAAAATAATAGTGTTTTCCTGCCAACACGTTCAAGGGCCAGTGTTGATTGTGAGTTCTGACTATTATTTTATTACCTTTTATTTTAATGATTTAATCCTTGATGTTAAATGTATGACATCAAATATATCAAATAATTAGTCGAGAGTGACAGTTGTATGCCAAAACATTTGTAGAATTTAAAAGAATACACAAAATGTGTAAAATAAACATCTCGAGCATGATGTGCGTAAATATCAGAACAGCACTCTTGTTTGAAATGTTTCAGCGTCGCGGTGTAAGTCGATGAATCTCGTGATGGGGATTCTGACCGACGACGACTTGCTGCAGATCACGGCGGTCGAGTGCAGACAACTGGTGCAAGATCTCATCGCTGCAGCCAAGAAGATCACTGCCTTGTATCCCATCTGCATTGGAGTCTTCCCTTATCCGGTGAGAGATTATTCTTGTTAGATTGAGGGTTCATTATGTAAAATATAAATCCGATAATGTTTCAAACTATTTTCCAATTTTTTATATCGTACTAGTTCAGTACTAGTAGTTTTTATATCGTATATCCTGCTGGTGGGAAGGGGCATATATTGTGATTTAGGTAACACGTATTACACCCCTATATGGGATGGACTGTCCGGCGCAGCAACCCTGTCCATTGAGATCCATATACTACTAAGCCTGTGAGATATGCAACCCAAATGACTTGAAAGAAATAGTGTTTACGTAAAGTAATTCTTGGAATGTGTGTAAATGACAGTATTCCCGAGTTGAGTTGAAGGTCACATGATCACACTGGAAGTAAGTCACAAATATTTTGAACAGAAACACTGGTATTGTCAAATATAAAATAAAAAGAGTCTGCAATATTTCGTCGATGCGTTCGATCGACTTTGTCAAGCAAGACTGACGAGTTCCGTTACCACTGCTGCCTTCTCTGCCGTCAGCCCCCCACCATGAGACCCGATGACTCACGCGAGAAGCCGACATACCATGACCATATATGGCCTGCCGTCTACCCAACCGATTTTCGCACCGAATTGAATTTAGACTTCACCACTGGACGAAGCATAGCCACCCATACGTCATCAAAATGACACGATGACTGACTAATAACTTCGTCCACACATGTAATGAATGCTGACTCAATAAATTTTCTTTTGGAAGTTCTTTTGGACACTGGAAGTCGTGACTGAGCCGCAATTTCCAGCATAAGCAGTTTTGAAAACCTGCAAAACATCACGCACGCACTCGTCTATGCAGAACTGTGTATTTAATTTTCTATCAGGGGTGGTTTGTGAACAATTAGATAAGTAACTTACGATGTGCTCAGCATCCCATAGAAACTCCATACCAAATTTGGTTGAGATCGGTCAAAGGGTTCAGGAGGGCTATTCTAAATTTCCTTGTCGTCTCGGATCAATTGATACGGTGTCACTGCCGTGTTAAATAGATAGCACTCCAGTGTGCAGTGAGCCCGTATCACGTCACGTGAAACGAGACGACAAGGGAATTTAGAATAGCCCCCCAGGAGTATATGAAGAACACACAGACAGACAGGCAGACAGACCGACAGACAGACAGACATTCTACTTTATATAGAAGAAGAAAATAGATACCTAGATAGATTGTTACTAAATGCCATATAGTATTTAATACTGTTTTCTGTTATACTGGACAACAAAGTCTTATCCATTGTAACAGGTACATAGGTTGACATCATAATTCTGAAACATGTCATGTCACTTACTGTTTATCCCTTCACAAAAATGTCAAGAATTTTAAATTTATCATAATATATTTCTTGCTCTGCTAGTTTCAATTCGGAGACGCGTCTGTCTTCCTGTACCTGGTCAAGTGGTTGCTGCGAGCTCTGACCGTGTTCAACTCCACGGCAATGGCAAGTCCCAAGACCCAAGATGCTGCCGCGCGCAAGCAAGACGAGGCCGCACTGCACAAGCAGAGACTCGTCGTTCTTCGCAGCGTTGCTTCGCTGGTAACTCAATTCTCTGTTCAACATTCACCTGCTTTTTGTAAGGTTTCACACAAAGTTTTTGATAATTCAACATCGCACCTGAATTGGTATACTATCTGAATCAAATCCACATTTAACTTACATAGGAAAATATTGTTTAACTTTATTAAATTTATCATACTTTATGAAAAATAGGCGATCAACTTAGATCCAAGTTAAGTTTTTAAACAGAATGACAGCGATGAGAGCCACACAGTTTGCTACTCCCGATGTTGAACAACAGAGCACTCCATAACTTTATCCATGAACGTCATTGCATATCCATGCAATGAACGCATTCAAGGTACAGAAAATGATGAAAGAAACTTATAACATTTGACTATGGGTTTTTATGGAAACTTCCCATGTGGTATGATGATATGAAAGAATGTGCAATTTGAAAATATTTGTCCACGCTGAGGCTTGAAACTATTGTTTGCCAGACAAGAGCTCTGATCTACCTGGCCAAACAGTCTGGCCTGAGAATATTTCACTTTTCACATGTCTTCATCATTACTTAGAGAAGTTTGACGTCTGCTTCTAGTTCAAGGACGTGGCTCCTGTGGCGCGCCGCTCGATCTACTCGCGATGCCTGGTGCTGTTCGCTGCCGAGATCCCCAACGACGCCAACCTGCTGTCTCTAGCCAGCTTCCTGATGACCCACGCCGATACCGCGCTCTCGTTCACCGACGCCGCGCTGACTTACCTCGTGCCGCGGCTGGTCGACGCGCAGGACGCCACGGTCGCGGCGCTGTTCGACGCCGTGTTCCGATCCCTGCACGTGCAGCCGGAGAATGCCAGCGTCATCGGACCACTTGTTGCCAACATCGTTAGCAGGTGGGCTTGATGCATTTTAAAATGATTCTTAAAAATGTTTTTTGTAATTTCTTATTAATTAGTGCACACAAGTGTGCACCTGATGATATTGTGTTGTATTTTATTATTTTAATTTGTGATGATACCGGTGTATGTCCAAGTGTACATGTTTTTAATTAAATAATTGATTGCCTGGTAAATTATCTTCTTCTCATTTTCTTATTAATGTTATTTTATTTTTAATCTTTATACATGATTTGTGAATCATTATTGTTACTTCATATTGTTAGTAATCTTTTGATAATGGCTAAAAAACCATTTTACACCATAAAACTTAGGTACGCAGGTATTCATTTTCATCTTAGTTTGGAATTAATTAAATCTGTCAGTGTCATCTAAAAACATTAATTTTAAAGCCATGAAAAGTTGCTAGCTATTAGCTAATAGGCAGCGTGTTTAGACAACAGATGGCACTGTAAAAAGTACAGACAGAGCCACCTAATCTGTGGGAAGGAAGCTTACCTTTTGGCAAGGCGTCCAAGTCGCTGCAGTTATATGTTATGTTGCTGCACATATTACGCATTATCAATTCTTAAAATTTACACATGTTTATCTAATGTTTATTCGCCTACAAAATATTAATAATAAAGTGTTCACAATTTCACTGAATCTGATCACAATATTAATTTGCGCGACTTAGTTTGATTCCGAAATATTTTGAGTACATTTGTTGACATCTGATCGGTTGCTAGGTCACGGCCAATGAGAAATAAAACAGTTGACGATCTTCCCACAAAAGTTGCTAATTTCTCTCACTCGTGGCGAACTCTCGGTGCCTATAGCACACTACAAGAACACACAAACGCTCTCTGTCATCAGGTCCCTGGACTTGGCTCAGCCGGCGAAGGAACCTCAGCACAACCTGCGCGTGCTCCGCTCCATGTTCCGCTACAGCGTGCCGACGCTGGCCGCTGCCATCTCCAGCCTGCTTCCCGGCACGCTGCTCCGCTTGACCGACTTCCTCAACAGCGGGCCGGGCGGAGAGGCGAGCGACGTCCTAGTGGAGCTGTGTCTCACGATACCGACGCAGGTGGAGCGACTGGCGCCGTGGCTCGACAGGCTGATGAGTGTCGTGCTCGTCGGGTTGCAGTCCTCGACGCTAAGAGTCATACTGCAGGTACACGGCATTCAAGACGATTTGTAGAAGAAAAAAGTTATGTCGGAAAGTTGTTAAAAATGTTTGTGAAGTGATGGTAGAGCGAGTAAAACGATTTTCACACTCCCTTCTCTCATGGTATCGATTGTGCTCGTAACCATGTGATGTAACGGAGACGACACGTGTGTGTTTCAGTCTCTAAAGTCCCTGCACTGCATCCTCGACCACCTGTCGCTGGCGGTGGTGCTGGCGCAGACAGACGTGCCGGCGCTGAACCGAGCGCTGTGGCACCTGCTGCACCACTCGGCGGAGCAGGTGTCGTGCAGCGCGCTGGATGCGCTGGGCAAGCTCGGCAGCGCGAACCACGCGGCGCTGGACGAGGCGAGGGTGCTCGACTTCCGCGAGCTGGAGCCCGAGCCCGCCGTCGCGGCGCACTTCAACGGCGTCGTCGGGACGCTGGACGTGCCGGTCAGGAGGGTCAGTCGGTGTTAGATAGTTCCGTACATGTGCAAGCCTCACGCGGACAAGATTTAATCAAATGGGTATCACTTTATTGTGAGAGAAAGGATTTTTGAGTGAACCCTGCATATAGAAAGGTAGAAATATCATTTTCATTTATAAATGTCAGCTCTTTATTTTGTTATAGAACTTTTGTCTGAGAAAGGCTGATAGTTCCAAAGTTCATTAATTCAAGTATTTTCTGTTTTTTTCCTCGTTATTGTCAATTAAATCAGAGCTCACGTACTAGAGTTAGTTGACGCGTTAGCTTAGTCTGTATTGGTTGGTGCGTGCAAATCTTTATCAGCCAATCTGTTTCAAATACAGTTTTTTCTTTTGTCGGGTGCTCCGTGATGAACAGTTTGTTTCGCTAGGTTGTGGAGCTCGCCGTGTCCATGCTGCGAGACCCCAACACCGAGGCGTACTATCGGCAGCACTGCTGGGAGGTGTTACAGACGTTCCTGGCGGCGTCGCTGGTGTTAGAAGACGACAACGTCACCATGCGCCAGCTCTTGGTCCATCCCAGGTCCGTAGCTTTGCTGCGATATTGAATCTTGTCCCGCCCGTTCTAGACGAGATTGTGTAGAAGTACGTGATTCTTGAATTGGGTTTCAGCTTCGTGGATCCCAACTGCCACATCACTCCACTGACTGGCGAGCTTTACAAATTGTCGGACAAGACTGCTCGTGAACTTCACAAAACCGCTCTAATTGGTCAGTACACAAAGGAAATTATTAATGGATGATTGTAGTAGAACTATTATAGGTGTTCATTCCTAGTTTCTGACGGTTATTGTGTTGTCTTTTCTCTTGGCAGGTGTTTTTCTTGCGGCCAGCATGCCAGACCTCCGAAGCAAAGCCCTGCCGATGATCATCTTCGTAGCTACCTACTATACGATGCTGGCCATCGTTCGCCAAGCTGGTAATTTGCATTGCAAGTTTACAAAAATGAAAAAAATACATCATTTAGCACTTTATTTTTATACCAAATAACAGACTTGTTCATTTTGTTCGAGATAAACATTTTTTTTTTGCTGTTATCCCTAAAAATGAGGATTGAAATACCTATTATTGTATTTAAATTACCTAAATCATTTGATGTTATTGCTCATTTCAAATTGCGCAAGTGATGAGTTAAGGTTCATATTTTTTAGTCTCCTTTTTATAAAATCTAAATATTTCCTTTGACCAGGACACCAATTTTCAAGAACTTTATTTCTGATGAACGTTTAATTTTTGTTTCCAATGTGAATCTTACTTTAAACGTGATGTATCGTACTTAATTGCTGCAGGCCCGTTGGCGTCGTGCCGCCCCGATCTGCACAACCGTGGCATGGACCCGCTGGTGTTCGTCGACGCCATCTCCGCGGTCCTCTGCTCCGAGGAGTCCGAGTCCGACCGCATCCGCCCCGCGATTCTCGCTCTCGTCATCTCGGCCAAGGCCATGACGGTGTTCGTCGGCAGCCTCCATCGGGTGAGTCATTGATTAACTCCGCATTTGATTTTAATAGTCGCGGACCCCAACCAGAACCGAAAACTGAAAAGAACTCGTATGATTTTGGAACCAGAATCAGAACCAAAACCGTAATATCAAAATCAAAAAATCGTGAAATCAACAAGTTTGAGAAATGGAACCCGAAACTGAGCTTTTAAGAGTAACTTTTGTGATCTGGAACCGAACATTTATAAAATAAAATGTCAGAAATGGTACCTACTGAACCTTTTTTTAGATTTGGTCCCTGAATACTTGAGATTGAAACATTATTCCACCCTTATCAATCGGATAAAGTTGTCAGATTTACCTTCATATTTTTGAGGACTTGGCAAGTTGGCTCTGAGAACACAAGTGCCCTAGAACATTGGTGGGATCATCCCACCCCCTGACCCGACAATAGTTGGAAGCAGGGTCGCGATATTTATTATTATTATTTTTGAGGATGTGAGGATCAGAGGATGTGTTGGAGAGAGGAGGAAGTTGGAGTGAGATGGAGGCTGAGAGACCATGGGAGGACAGACCAAGGTGGAGGCAATTTGTGGAACAATTGGAAGTGGAGGAAGAAGAAGAAAACGAGGAGGAGACGCCAGGCGTGGCCAGCCGGTCTCCAGTAGTCCTGCGGCCCTAGTGTTGGTGGGAACACCCACCCCCCTGACCCATTAAATTGGAACCAGCGGGTAGATGATTATTATTATTTTTATAATGAACATGCATCCCTGTAAAACACTCTTTGCACAATGTTTTTAATTTTTATATCAAATTTAGTTGTATAACATTTTTCGTCTGAGATTTAAACAAGATTTAAAACAAGGCCAACTTGTTTGACACTGTAGGTACACTTGGCCAAACAAAACTTGAACGTTCAATAAATCTGATAGAAGTCAGAATCTGATCTGATCTGATAAATGTACGATCGCACCATCAGAAGTCAGTCTAAGCGATCTCATTGTCTCACTCTAGTAGGTGACCTCACATTTCAATGATAATAACAAGCTTTGATTGGTTATGGGACATGACCAGCAGTCATTCAAATTTGGTCAACGTTCAAGTTTTGTTTGGCCGAGTGTACATAATATAAACTTCGAGTCAGTAGTTCATGACCTTCCATTTGGGGATGTGTCGGGCCAGACCCTGCGTCACCCCCACCGTCAGATTGTAGACCACCGTCTCGCCGCCCGCAAGCAGCGCCCCCCAGTCCCCGAACGTCCCGTAGTCGACGATCGTGTGGTCGCAGTGCGCCATGAGCGCCAGATCTTGTTCCGCGCTGCCTTGGAAGCTGTACGTCCTAGGACAGAGTAAACAGTAATACTCTTGATGTACACAGAATGAATAGTCATCATGAGAGTAGTTGCACACTAGCTGTCAATGCTTCTAATCACTAATGTCAACAGTGCAGAACTTGTCACCTTCAGAAGTTTGGAAAGTAACACATTTTTAAATTTTAGAACATACCTACTACATAAAAATGCCAAATTAACGTAGGTTACTATTTCTTATTGACAATATGTGGACTACATTGATTATTTGAGGGGAAGGCAAAACCTGCAATCTCCCAAAAAAAATATTTTTGAGTTGATACAAAGTTTTGAATTCTCTTCAATCGAAATGATATGTACCTAAAGGGCAGAAAAAATATCTTCCTTTTCAAAACATGGATAGAAGGCTCGGCCAGCTATTTGTGTGGGAAGATCTTTTTTTTGTTTTGCTCTGAACAGAAACGAAGTGGTGCATGTAACCTCCTCATTTAACAAATAATTCAAATAATTTAAGATTTTAAGATTCTAACATAAGTACCTCAATGAAAATAATATAAATGCAGTCATGTCAACTTCAACACGGGACGTAATTCACATTGAATAACAGTTTGCGCAGCACCCATAAAATATTGTCTCCAAGTTTATTGGCTATTTGGAACACTTTCATTGCATTGAAACTGGTGCACATACCAGGTGTTGGACATGACGAACACATCCTCGGCAGCGAGGTGCTCCCAACACCAGTCCACGTCGTCGCTGACCACGAGGAAAGCGACGTGGACGTAGCGCGATCGGAAGTAGTCCATGGCGTTGGTGTAGTAGGCGCGTGGCGCGGTGGCGTAGCCGAGGTTCAGGCTCAGGTATTGCATGTAGTCGCCACGACGCACGTGGACTCCGATCTGATGACAAGCACAGAGGAGTTGTAGCGGAGGAGGAAATGTCTTTTTGGAGGCGGAGTAACGTTGAATATTAGAGATGGGGCAATTCCAATTTTTCACGATTTCGATTCCTGTATCGATTTTTTGAAATGATTCTTGTGATTCCGATTCTTGACCGATTCCGATTCTTAAAGATGTATTTAGTAATAATAATTATTAAATATTTATTTCTAGAGATGGGCCGATTCCAAAATTTCACGATTCCGATTCCGATACCGATTCTTGGCTCCGATTCTTGCGATTCCGATTCCGATTCTTCACAAATACCTACAAACCTCACTGTATTTATCACCCTTTGAATTTTGCCCTCAGGTAAGTAATTAAAAAATCAAAAAAGTGGGAAGAAAACACCATTTAATGTATTTTTAATGTGTTAGATCTTTAATTTTGTTGGAAAGTAAGTAGTAGGGATGTCGGCAACTCCGAAAATCAGGAATCGGGTACCCGTCATAAATACTCGGGTCGGAATCGGGTAATTGCCCCCCCCCCCCCCCCACACAAAAAAATCGATGTAAATAAACACGCGGCACTTGTAACCAGCTGCTCCAGTGCAGTGATTGACCTTCTCTCTGGGCCACCTGTTCACTTGTCCTTGAAAGGAATTCGAGAAAACAGGATAGGATTTATAATGTAGAATCACTTGACTAATTAATAGAACAGTCTTTCTATGATAACTGACAACTTCAATCATAAGAAAACACGAATTTATGCATCTTTTACACCCGCGGCTCAACTTTCACTTTGGTTTGCAGTGTGATTGAAAATGATATACCTATAGACGCATTTTTCCTAATCCCTGTGCTTCCTTCTCTCCCTTCACATGATTTCACCCCTCCTACGCCCCATAACCCTCTCGTCCCCCTCACCCTTGGCATGCAAGGTCGTTGAGTTTCTTGAGACAAGGCGCCAGCTGCCTGCAGATGCAGCGCCTGGGGCTAGACGCGCTACACTCCAAACCAAAAGTATCGATCAAAAAGAATCGGAATCGCTAAAATATGGACAGGAATCAGAGAATCGCGATTCTTCCGATTCCACTGGAATCGCGAGAATCGGAATCGGAATCGGCCCATCTCTATTTATTTCTACTACCAATTTCAATACATATTGTTATTTCATACTCGATTTGTATGGGCATAATCTATTTTTTGTCAGAATAAATTAACGCTTATAAATTTAACTGACTAACAACTCACATATATTTTTATTTAACAAAATTACTTGAAATTTTAAAAGATTAGGGTATGGCTCGATATGGGGCCAGAATGAATTCTTCCCGATTCTTCCCATTCTCTAGGAATCGGAGGAATCGTGATAAAAGATTTACATGATATAAACAAAGGTCATGGGGTCAATTTATAATATTTAAATGTTAGCTAATATTTTCACTGTGGTTCTGATAATGCTGATAATTAATACGTACTG
The DNA here is from genome assembly GCA_934045905.1 of Leuctra nigra. Taxonomy (NCBI): domain Eukaryota; kingdom Metazoa; phylum Arthropoda; class Insecta; order Plecoptera; family Leuctridae; genus Leuctra; species Leuctra nigra. The sequence continues at coordinate 6,700,926 of OW203768.1, forward strand.
TTGTAACATTCTTCTTCGAACGCTGAACAACGTACTGTATGATGCTCGTACTCCTGTCCACGAGAGTTATCTCAAACGTAAACTCCTTCCGAAGCTCCTCGATATATTTCAAGGACATTATGGTCAACCACGAATAATGTTCCAAGTCCATCGGCGGAATAAACGTGACGGTTCCATTATTCAGCACTCGCTGTTCGATACCATCGTTTTCTTTAGCTAATGGCGTTTCCTCCAGGCTGCAGTCCGTCAAATAGGACAAGGGCGGAATCGTAAGTCTGTCGAAGATCTTCTCCATGGTTTCCAGCATGTAATCTGGAATGTACGGCTCGTAATCGTGATGCTTTGCGTACGCCCAGAGCGCGGCATACTCCCACATATAATTACCGAGTTGTCCTAAACGATTCACCGTCACCACATGTTTCACCGGACACTTTCGGCTCACAGGTTTAGGTATTTTGTTCTCTGCAAGGAACAAAAGTGGAGGTAAAGTTAATACTGTTTCTTCTTCTGTACGGTTCACTATTAATTCATCGGGTTTTGTCGTGGACAGGATTAGTCTTGCATTCTTGGGAAGTTGCACATAAGTAAATGTTATGGTAAATAATAGAAATATGGACACGTATATCACTGTGTATTTTTTGACACTCGATCCATGACTTGGTTGTATCTTACTAGTTTCACTGTCACACGCATACATGTAAGTAAGATTTCCTACTCTCTAAATCTCTCTGCACAGCTCGCTCGGCTGAGCCTGAATGATTCAATGTGTACGAAGCATGTGTATCTTCCTCTATACTTCTTATGAAATTACTGTGAATTTGCTCAAGAAAACTAAGATAATGATAATATTTATTCAGTGATGATAAGTCTGTTATCACATTGTGTTGCTATCTTATCTGTTAGCGTTTTTTCTTCCTTCAATCAAAAATAAACAATAACAATGTTAGTCAAGCCTGTACATTTGATTATTTCAAATCCCCCCCCACACTCACACCAAAACAACATATTTCCTCTTATTTTTGTCTTTTATTGAATGCACAAAGATACAGACAGAGAGTACAAACAATACGGCGAGGTTCCGCCTCAGTGGCTCTTCCACCTAAGAAGAATAGACAAATCTTCCTCCTCCTCCTCTTCTTAACTTCATTTATTGTCTTAGCCAGTCATATGTTTTGACAGATTCCTAATAAAAACAAATATATTGCAGCAATCGAGGCAGAGCAATAGTATTTTGTACCTAAATACGTATGTGTCTGATGTAAAAGTTTGAGGATGTTTAGACGTGTGAAGTTGTGAACACCAAGAACAGGAACGGCACCAGGAATTTTTTATAGAGTGGGCAGTCAGCGGTGGACAATTATTTAGGGTGGACACACCATTCTTCCATTAACAGTATAGGTGTTAGATTAGAAGTTAAAAAAAGCCATGGGATGTTTTTCGTATTTTTGAATCAATAGAAACGAATTTATGGGATGCTGAAAATACTACTTTTGGAGTAAAATTCGATATTCGAATATCACATAAAATAGGAGTGGATTGTAAAGTTACCATAAATTAAAGGTTTACTCTAACAGCCTGCAACTTAAATGCGGTGTAATTTTAGAAAATTATTCAATCTGTGTTATTTGATTACTTATTTCATTCAATTATAACCAAAAATCAAAATTCAAAGACAATAATAAGAATAAAAAAATCCTTCGCCCGGTTCCATAGTTGGGTCGGGGGGTGGCCAAGACCAACACTTGCTAGGGCCTCGGACTCCTGAGCCAGCTGGCCAAGCTTGGCTCTTTCTCTTCTTCTTTATTCTCCACCAGCTTCTTCCACTTCTTCCTGTCGATTCCCACCAACTCTCCTCTTCTACTTCTTCCCACTTCTCCAATCTCTCTCGCACATCCTCTGCTACCACTTCGCTCCACTTCTCCCTCGGTCTTCCCACTCTCCTTTTTCCACTCCTGGCCACTTCAAACTCCCACCTTGGTATTCTATTCCCTTGCATCCTTTTCATGTGCCCAAACCACCGTAGCCGCTCTCTACCCAATTTAAAAGTCAGCCTTTCCACATTCAAGTCCCTTCTAATTTTCTCACTCCTGATCTTGTCCTTCTTCGTTAATCCTTGCGCACTCCGTACAAACTTCATTTCTGCTGCTTGTAACTGGCTCTCCTCCTTTCCCCCAACAGCCCAGGTGACCGACCCATTTGTGAGTATTGGGACAAAGTAGGTCTTGAAAAGAAGTACCTTACACTGCTGAGGGAAATGCTCATTCCAGAGAAGCTTTCTCACTAGCTGGTAAAACAAGTTAGCCTGCTGAACTCTTGCTGTGACCTCTCTTCCTATCTTTCCATCCTTCGTTAACCAGCTCCCAAGGTACTTGAATTCTCCCTTCTCCACCAATTCCATGCCTCGTAGTTTGATCTTCTCGTTCCTTGTTGCCTTCCTCTCCAATACCAGTATCTCTCTAGGAGCCAGACTACTGAAGAATTCGGAATGCGAATTAGCCAAGAAAATAATAAAAATATTTTCGATTATTTTTGGGTGGGCAGAGGGTGGGCGCGCGCCCTCCTACGCCCACCCCTGGCACCGTCCCTGACCAAGATCAATGTTGCGCGTGATTGCAGGCTTGCCGCTTGCCGCTGCTGGAGTACATGTTCCAGCGCACGAGTCTGCTCTGCTACCAGCGCAACTGGCGGGTGAAGAAGGGCGGCGTCTACGCTCTCAAGTTCTTCCTCGACCACACCGAGTGCTGGTGGATCGTGCAGCACTTCCTGCCGTTGTACAAGGCCCTGTTCTTCGCCGCAACCAATCAGAACAACCAGGTGACGGAAGAGAGATTTATACCGTAAGATATTGTGTCTAATTGGAGAAGACAAATAAATTAGAGGGATAGGTAACTTTGAAGGAGCTATTCAGCATTGTTTTAAGCTTTAGTTTATGTACTATGTGGGGTAATCGAAGACAAGTCATAGAATTAACACAGTTATTTTAATGCATCGAGTGGGTTGTTGAACTTTAAAGGTTGTTATAACAAATGTTATGAACTCTGGACCTCTGGTTTATCCTAGTAGACTGTCAGTAGGCAGACAGTCTCGAACATCTTGACACATTATGATCAGTTTTACACACTTCGTTTGTGAACAAAGTAGAATTAAAATGTCACAATGGCCTTATTTAATGCAAACCAAATGTTAGACAAGAAAATATGTCAGTGGAAATAGTTCAAGATGTAACCTCTCGCTCTGGGCCAGATGTCACGAGGCACCATCGACCGAGCCAAGCCTCTCCTCGACAAGCTGTTCACGATGTCGACTCGGCTCCCGGTGGCCAGCGACATCGAGAGCGCGTCTCAGTTGCTCGAAGCTCAGAAGACCGCGATCAACGCGGTGACTCGAGAACTCGTCGTCAACCTGTTGAGTCACGACAAGTCGGCCAGGGAGCTGGTGAGTCCGACAGCGGTTAATCACCTGTCGTCGTCTGCGAGAGATGTGAATGTTTTACTTGAATACTCACTCAGTTTGTCCTTCTAAACCAACCCAACAATAAACGTCGAAACGATGAACTATAAACGAGTATTTTAATTTAATCATTAAAGCAATAAATAAATGATTTTCATTCGTTTTAGTTTCCAATATCATAATTGTTTCACAGAATGCTCTGAAATTTGCCATCCTTTACTGACCATTTAAAAACTTCACACCAAGATTACTGGCAACCTCAGCCACCTGTTTTGTTTTGCGCAGGTGGTGCACCTGCTCACCATGCTCGCTCGGTTAACGAACAACTGCGTGTCGGCCATGTTGGTCCCTCACCAAGCGCTGCTGAAGGAGAAACTGGTGATGTCCGTGACCAAGCTCAAGGGGCTGATGCTTCACGGACTGATCGCAGTGTTCGACACGTACGCATTCATCAACACCATTAATCCGCGCTTCAGTGACGGTAATTACGCCTTCTCTCCCTGGTGCTCTCGTAGCTCAAGAATGTTTTGTAGATTGTATTCCTCATTTAACTCTCTTGAAATCTGCATTGATTCCTCTCAGCTCCACATTCAGGTGAGTGTAGGTTAATCTTTAATATTGTTTGTGGAGAGGCATCAGTCAGAAGAGAAAAGAGGAAGAAGAAGAAGAGTTTGAAGTGTCAGGACCAGCCAACCAACATCACTGAAGTGAAGGTCCATGATTGAAGGTGGAATTCCACGCCCCAACCTGACATCATGTTGGATCTAGTCAACTTAAAGTTGGTATTTTTATGTAGTAATATTTTTGTTGGCAAGTCTTTGTTCTATCCAAGTCTGTAAAATGGTACTAAATTAATGTGTTTCCAATTTCTTTAAAAAGAGTGAATTTTCTGGTCTTCCGCGCAGATCTGTCGGTGGAGAACAACACGCAGCTGACGAACACGCTGCTCCACATCTGCCAGTCGGACGACGCGACCGCCGCGCACAACCTGCAATGCGTGTGCAACGCAGCCGACCTGGTGGCGGTGCGCATGTCTGCCCTGCGCGCCCTCTCCACGTGCCATCGCGTGGTCGCCATGCGCATGAAGCTGGTCTCGCTCTTCCTCGAGGTGCTGGCCGTTGACGTGAAGGCCCTGCAGGAGGCGGCATTCCACGCGCTCAGCACGTACCTTGCCAACATCGGCGGAGAAGTGTTCGCGAGCATTGTGAGCATTCTACAGATCTTTCAACATTTATACATTTGTTGATATTGACTAAAATTATTCCAAATGAAATTTTGTACAGCAATTTCAAACTGTTTTACCTTCAAGAAACATTACTTTCTTCGAGAAACATTTGTCCTAAATTGAAGTACAGGAAAGAAGAAGGAAAGCGGAGTGTTTCTATCAGGCAGTGAGGAAGTTGCTTTGGCATGAGAAGTTTCCAAATGTGTGTAAAATGATAATGTATAAAATGTATTTCCTGCCAATTCTAACATACGGGGCAGTGACGTGGTCAGCGGGAGGACAGGAAATGGATCAGCTTCAGGCAGCGGAGATGAAGCTCTTGAGGAGTGTGAAGGGAGTCACAAGAATGGACAAGATCCGAAGTAAGAAGATAAGAAGTGAGCTGGGGGTAGAGAGATTGGGGTTTAAATTGGGCAGAGAGAGGCTTCGGTGGTTTGGCCACATGAAGAGGATGGGAACAGGGCGAGTGCCACGGCGGGTGTTTGAGTCAGCTACTTCGGGACCACGTAGAGTAGGAAGACCAAGAGAGAGGTGGATTGGAGTTATTAAGGACGATGTTTTGGAGAGAGGGGGAAGTTGGAGTGAGTTGGAGGCTGAGAGACAGTGGGAGGACAGAACAAGGTGGAGGCAATTTGTGGAACAATTGGAACCCCCCCTGACCCATTAAATTGGAACCAGCGGATAGATTATTATTTATCCATAGTTTCAGAGTCCTACGAACCAGAATAAAAGAGATGTTTGTTCAGGCTAAAGCAATCTGGAGTTGCAATCTAGACCTTAAAGCTCGATTTCTGCGGTCATCCTTACTCACCGAGATCTTTTCATGGTTCTCCGCAAGTCTAGACGAAAGAGATGTGAAGGTTTCCTATTAACACTCCACAACCACCTTCTACCCATCGTCCAACCATATCGATCATCATCTCTCTATCACATCATAATCTTTTATCTGTCACCAATAGACTAGTTGCAGAACAGTGCAATGTTAGACATTACTACATTTAAAAAATTGTAATTTACTATTGTGGTATTAACTACCTGCCTACTTGATATAAAGAAGAAATAACTGCAATGATTGTATTTAAATTCATGTCATGAAATGAGATCGGTCCTGGGTCTAAGCTTCTCATGTGAATGTCATGTATAGTTCGCCGCGGAGACGGGACTGATGCTGGGCTACTTGTCGGGCGTGGCGACCCCCACGCTGGGACAGTTGAGACGCACGCTGTACCTCGTCAGCCTCATGCCGAAGCTCGGCAGTTGGCTGCTCAACTCCGGTCTCAACACTCAACATGCGCGGCTCTGCAACACACACGCCCAGCATGCGGCTTCCGGTGGGTAAACTCTGACGTCCAACTTTCTGTCTGCACGTAAAATGTACTTCCTTTAGCAAACAAAGAAATCGAAGTCGTATAATTAAAATAAATCGAGCATACTGCTCCATACTTGTAGAACCTGTGGAGTACAGTCAAGGAAACTAGATGATTCATACTCTATCTCTCTCTGCTCCATATAAAAACATGTTTATGTTATGGGTCAGAGTGAGGCAGAGTATGAACCATCTAGTTTCCCTGACTGTACATAAGAAAGCATCCTTTTTTATCGACAGAATTTTGGTTCTTTCATAAAAAATATTTTCTAAATGTACATACCTACATACGTTCTGACTTGTAAATATTTCTTACTTTGTTATAACTTGTACATTCATTCTTATATCTTACTTAACAACTGACGATACCCATACAAGTATTATGTACTTGTCCACGGGATGATAATAAAAACAATATACAATACTGCCAGGAAGAATATGGATGAATTCTTTCAGTGCTCTTTTAATTAAATTTTAATTAAATGTTATTTCAATATGTTATATCGACAGCTTACAAACTATTCTTGTACTTGTATGTATCCAAGTGAAATATAGTGAAATGTAAGGCCTACAAATAAATAAATAATTAAATCAATAAATAGAAAACAATACCAATGTGTGCGGAATGATTTTCCTAACCACTTCTGTTGAGTATTGAGAGTCCATTTATAGTCACTTTGTCATTTTATTCCACAGTTGCAATTTATGTAACATTTAACATTTTCTATATTATTTTATACATTTTCATCCAATATTGTTTTTCCTTTATTCACACTTGGCAGAAAATCTTAACATTTTTAGTTGGACATTTCATTTTCCAACCTTGTCAAATTTCACAAATCGAAGCCCGATTTGCAAGATCAAAACGTTACAATTGTCCTTGTGTTATTGATCAGGCACTACCTGTCCTGACGTGACCGCCAAGCTTTCCCTCTGCCTGGACATCTACGCAGCCCTGCGCGACCTGAGCAAGGAGCTGGTCGCGCAGCTGTGCTCGATGCACGTGTGCTCGGCGCAGCTGGCCGGCCCCAACTACCCCCAGCTGACCACCGACACGGCAGAGGCACTCGTCAAGGTGTTGGTTCTCCGGCCCGAGCACACGGTGGACTTCTTCCTCGTCGAGGAGAACGTCTTGGTAAATAGACAGAGAGAAAAACTCTGTTTATAATTAGTGATGCCACCGGGTAGGAATTTTTGTACCCGGGTACCCGCCAGCAGTACCCGGGCAAGCGCCGGGTACCCGCTATCTAAAAAAAAAAAAAAAAAAAAAAAATTACGGTATTTGAAGATGATGGAAGAATAAACAGTATAACTATACTGTATAGTATAGTATAGTATAACAGTATAACTAATGTTTATATAGGTATTGTTGCGCAATTTAAATAATAGCACTGCGGCAAGTGGTGCCGCAGTGTCTGAGTGGTGACCAGAGGGGTGTTGGAGGGGTAAATTAGCGTGACGATTCCCATTGGAGAGAGGAATGGCTTGATTGTATGCTCCACTGCTCAATTAGCGCAGCTAAACAGCAGAATTTAAACGTTAAAATAATAAAAAAAAAAAAAAAAAAAAAATACTACTGAATTTAACCTGGGTCTCCCATTACCCGGTTCTGACCCGGTTACCCGATGGCATCACTATTTATAATGGACTTTAAAACAAGAAATAACCATTCATATTGATCCTTGAAGTGTATAAGTAGGATTGTTAAAGTGAGAGTTGGCTGTACATTAACCTTTTGAGTGCTATACTCGAGTATATTCGAGCATTCCCGCCGCGCCGTCAGTGCTATGATCGAGTTAACTCGATCAGCGCACATTCATATTTGCCGCATTTTTCTAGGCCGATATAGTAGTCTGATCGTAATACGGAAAACACCAGCGTGTGCTGCTCTCTCGCAGCTATCCGCCAACTATTTTAGTTTATTTCTCGTCCGTAAGGAAGCGCTAAAAACGACATTTATATTTTTATGTTTCAAATTCTTTGGTTTTCTCCGACCTGTCAAGTGATTTAAATGGCGGCGTCCACTTCACGCACTTTGCGTGATGACCAAATCAGTGAAATCATTACGCAAATGGAATCAGATGAAGACGGAGATGATGATTTCGAGTCTTTAAATGATTCGTTGTCTTTAAATCAATCAAGGAATTCTTCAGGTAAGCACATTGCATTACTTTTGTCTTCATAAAATGCTCTCCACCTCCCTACCTCGCATGCTTGTTTTTGTTTTGATATGTCCGCATCATGTATGGCTAGAAAATTATTACGTATTCTTACTTTATAGATATGAACGTGTCTTCTGACGATAGTGATGATGAGCCATTGGAGAATAAAAGAAGAAGGATGTCAGCTAATGTCACTAGCCCAACTGCTAGCCTCGACAGTAGTGACGAAGAATCTGATTCTCCACCGATGAATCAAAATCCTCCAGCTGACGATTTCATTTCGAAAAATGAAGAGGATGATGATGAGGTTTTCACCCCGACGTTTCACCATTACAACAATCAAGGCGGCATCCAAGATGAGCAAACGTATACTGACTTCCGTGAGCTGGACTACTTTCAGTTGTTTATGTCGCCGGAACTCATGCAAAAAGTTGCAGCGGAGAGCAACAGATTTTTTTTATTTCACACAGAAAAAAATCCTCTGTCTCCAAATGCTTGTCTACAGAAGTGGGTGGACACAACTGCTGCTGAGCAATATACATTGCTGGCCGTCATGCTTCTAATGGTGAGAAGCAAGAAATTGCGCCTGTACGAGTATTGGTCGACCGACGAATTATTGTCGCAACCAGTGTATGCAAAAGTAATGTCGCGTGATCGTTTTTTTCTTTTACTAAGTATGTTGCATTTTTCTGACAATTCAATTCAAGTAGCAGGTGACAGAATGTACAAGATTAGATTAGTTTTAGATACACTAAGAGAAGCCTATAAAGAAAAGTTCATTCCGTTCCAGAACATTTTTCAGTATTCAGTATTTTTTATTGTCATTTGTGAATTACATTGTAATTATAAAAGACAGTCATTGATAAACATTGTTCCTTATAAAACTTATTAAACTACATCCACAACACTATTTAATACACAGCATATTAATTGCTCTCACTTTTGACATGTTTTGTTATAGCCAACTTAAACTCGTGAACATCTTTGCTATCTTTGATTACTCTAGGGATTTTGTTAAAATCCCTAAACCCTTTATAAAATATACTGTTATTTAACCTACTGTAGTTACAATGCGTAAGAAAAGCATCATCTGCATGACGAGTCATGTGTTCATGCAGAGATTTGTCAATGATAAAATACTTTGGCATATACCCTTTATAAATTTTAAAAACAAATATATACACAGCTATGTCTATCATTTCTCTGATAGTACACCATTTAAGTTTTTCTCTCATGCCACTCGTTGGGGTCATCCTCCTTTCTCTAAGAATACATCGCATTACTTTGTTCTGCATGATCTGCAACCTATTAATATCTTCTTGTGTGTTATTATAAAACAAAGTACCTATTGCAGTATGTAAAATGCGGTTTTATAATACAGTTATATATCATAACTTTAGTCCATGTTGATAGATTACCTCCAACTCTATACATATATCCGATTTTCTTTCCTAATTTACTTATAACATCTTGAATATGTTTCTTAAAACATAGTCTATTATCAATTAAAACCCCCAAATATTTATAAAATTCCACACACTCAATATTAATTCCACTTATAGTTACATTATCATGCGGCTGAGTGTTTTTCATTACATTTTTTCTACCAATTACCATCATTTTTGATTTACTTTCGTTGAGTTTAAGTTTATTTACATGAAGCCAATTTACTACGTTTATAAGTTCATGGTTTATTGTACATATGGCTTCATTTACATTTTCAGAAGCTACAGAAATCACCATGTCATCCGCATACAAATTTAAAAAACATTTTTCAACAACACTCGGAATATCATTCATATACATAATAAAAAGTAATGGTCCCAATGTAGAGCCTTGTGGAACACCATGAATACACAATTTCTTCTCGGACAAACACTTCCCATATTTGACCTTTTGGTACCTTCCAACTAAATAGCTTTGTAGCCACTTGAGAACAGTTCCTTCTATACCATATTTATACCTGATTTTGTAGAGTAATCTATCCAAATTAACGGTCTCAAACGCTCTTTTAAGATCCAGAAAAACTGCTACCGTAACTTTATTATCATCTACATCTTTCATCCATTTAGCTAGGAGACCCTGAACTGCTGTCTCACATGAGTGTTTGCATCGACGAAAGCCTCCTCCTCTTCAAGGGTAGGCTTTCATTCAAACAATATATTCCCAACAAACAACATAGATTTGGTGTGAAATTTTATGTCATGTGTGATGTGGAAACGGGATACATATTAGACTTTATTGTGTATGTTCGTCAGCAGACCGAAATCACCGACGTGGCGGATTGTGGCAAATCAGGAGCCGTTGTGACGACGATGTTGACCCCGTATCTTGACAAGGGGCACTCGGTTTGGGTGGACAATTGGTACACAAGTCCAACCCTCTTCGCATATCTGCATTCAAGGCTCACCAATGCGTGTGGAACAGTCCGCAAGAACAGAAAAGGACTGCCAAAACTTGTGCAGAAACTCGATAAAGGCCAAAAGGTTTCTTCGTTCACAGATAACTTACTTGCAATCAAATGGAAAGATAAGAGGGATGTATTCATGCTTACTACAATCCATATTGATGAGATGGTGAGCACCGGAAAAGTAGACCGCGCAACGCAGGCTCCAATAACTAAGCCAGCATGCATTGTTGACTACAATGCCAACATGGGATCGGTGGACCGGACTGACATGCTGCTCAGCTCCGTCGAGTGCATCCGGAAAACCATTAAATGGTACAAGAAGCTGTACTTCCATCTGGTGGATCTGTCAATGTTGAATGCACATGCCTTGTATCTTACCCATACAGGCAAGCATACACCATTGGCAGATTACCAGCTGGAAGTAATCCGACAGTTGATTGAGGTGTATCACACGGCAAGACCGGACAGAAAAGGAGGACGGCCGTCAAAAGGAGAAACTCCCTTCCGTCTGACGGAAAGACATTTCCCCCACTTGGTTCCGCCAACCGAAAAAAAGCTGAAGCCAACCCGATACTGCCATGTGTGTGGAAACACAGAAAGGGCAGCGAAGAAGCGCCGCGAGTCTCGGTACATGTGCGCACCATGTGGTGTGGCGCTGTGTGTTCACCCCTGTTTTGAAGTCTACCATACGCTGAAGAAATACTAAACATTGAACTGTGTGTCATGCAAGCTGTAAATATTGTAAAAATGAATTGAGTTATGAGTTGAAATAAAATTCCATGGAAAAAAACATGTGTTTTTTTTTGGGGGGGGGGGGGGGATTAAATAATTAGGGGGGGGGGGGATTTTATTGTAATTCATAAACTAATCTGTTGGGAGTGTGCCCACAAAATATTTAATGTTTCTGACTGACAATAATTGATAAAGTTATGATTTTTTTTGGAGAAAGTTGCAATTTTACAAAAATAACTCAGCACAGAGGGGTAGAAACCAGGTATATAACTTAGCACTCAAAAGGTTAAGGTTAATTCTTGTGATAATATTACTGTCATCATTGTACTATTCAAACTATTTACAGTGTAAGATCTTTACACAAGATTTGAACCATATTTTTCATCATTATTTCGCATTTGGGTACATTCTAAATACATACTGTATAATAGTAGTTGCTGCTAAAATTTCTAACATTGACTTGAGAAATCTTGGTAGGTACAAACTATTTTACACATCATAAATAATTTGTAGAACTATTTATGTTGAATTTACTCCAGAATTTACTTTGTAGCACTGCTGACTCTTAAGAAAAAAGTATTTGTTATTTTCTTAAGGAAATTAAAATCCTACAAATGCATAAATATTCAACTTTAAACTTGCTTACTCTTCTGTAATCCTAGTCGCCTTGCCTTCTAAATATTTAACCTCGTTAACCATCCACTATTCACTTCTTGCATTGATATCGTACTTAACAACCTCGTGACCTTGTGTTGCATTAGAACCGGCACGCCAGCAGCTTCTTCCTGGACCTGCTGCGCGGCAGCAACGGCACTGCGTTCTGCTGCGCTGTGCAGCTGAAGCCCGAGCGCCTCTGCCACCTGCTGGACGCGCAGGACGTGCTGACGGTGCAGGAGAGGCGCTACGTGGTCGTCAGCGTCGCCGCCGAGGTCACCAAGAGGGACAAGCAGTGGCTCGTCGGCAGGACGCCGGTGTCCGAGAGTCTGTGGCGGGTCTGGAGGCAGGACGACTTTCACGTGAGCTTAAACCCAACGGCTAGTGTAATAGTTACCTCGGTTCTCGTCAGATCACCGGGGTTAAGCAACATTGAGCATGGTCAGTAGTTAGATGGGTTACCGTTTAATTCTGGCTTGCTTGTTGCTGTCGTTGGGCCACAGAGACTGGGGTGGTTTATAACGGCCTCCCTCCACCTGTTATCAGTCTCTCGACGGGCCTTCCACCATCCTTGGGATGGGACGTTAAGCCAGCAGAGCGCAGGGAGCTAACTACTAACTCGCTTGAAATCCCGTGTTACGAATTCTCTACAAACTTCACCTCCTATATAATAGTGTCAAAAGGAGTAAAGTTCTTGAGGCGGCAGTAGGACTGCAAGTCCTGTATGCCATAACAAAAACAAAATATCTCGAGGCTTTGACAGTGCCTCTTCAAGTTGCTCTTGTTCTTTAAGAGAATGTAGGTTACTTGATATGAAATTGTTAAGTTTGTATTGAAAAATAGGGTGATATCTGTGTTTCTTCATCCACTTCCCTACATATTTTACACATTCGTATTGGCATGAATGACCACTCTCTCCGATAGCTTCTTGCTCGGTCATCTCTGGAGTAATTTGTTCCTGTGCAGTTGCTGTACACCAGCTCAGACCGGCTGAAAGTCCGCTACATGAAGGTGGCTCGACTGCTCGGCAAGATCCTCCTGCAGTACTTCAAACTCAATCCGTGTGACGTCGAGGAGCTGTTCCAACTCCTGCGGCCGTTCTGCAGCCGATACTTCACTGACTTCATGGTGACCGTCAGAACTTGGTTTCTATGTTCTCTTTGGTTTATCCAAACAGGCATACACTATGTATTCACCTCAAATTGGAGATATCGTCATAGACCAATAGGATTTTAGAATATCATTCAAATGCAAATGATTGGTTAAAATTAAGTTGTCCATGTCCGATTTCAATTGATTGGTAATATCGGCTTGACCAAAATAGATTACAAAATTGCATTAGAAGTGACTACCACATTGTCTAGAAAATTCTTCTTCACTATTTTCAATAATCAGTATGAGTTTTCTTGACCAGATAAGTAAAGTGGAAGAAAATCTGATTTTTTTGTAGTTTGTTTTTCTGTGGCAACATGTAAAAGTGGCTTGAGTCAATAATTCTACTTTTACAGGACAGAAACGTAAACCTTTTTAGTTTTTTCTATGTGAACTTTACTTAGTTTATTTAGTTATTTAATTTTAAAAAATTAACAAAATGAAGCCATTAGGTTTTCAGTGTATCTTAGAGAAATTAGATAAGCGTCTTTTCTGGATCGAATCCTTTCAAAAATACGATTCTAATTATGTATACTGAAAAAGCCATTTTTGAACTTGGGCCACTTTTCCAATTGCCACCACAGATTTGTCATTCAGATTGATAAATTTCCTTCTTTCTCTCTCTTCTACAGTTCCTCGAGACGTATCTGTCGACCATCGTCCCGCACTACGCCGAGACCTGGAAGCGCGCCGCCATTCTCCAGGCGTTGTCCAGCGCGCACCACAGCGCCCAGCTCAAGGCCGAGGTGCTGATGCGCATCGTGGCGCCGTGCTGTGCGATCACGTTCACCCAGGGCCACCCCACGGCGCTGCTCGAGCCCGCGCCCGGCGAGAGGGGAGACAATCTCGTCTGCATGTTCATTGCCAAGGTCAGCGACGCACAACGCAACAACTTGAATGAGATAGGTTTTCCAATCGCAAATACCTAATAGTTAGACTACCACCTGCTCGATCATCCTTGCTCCCTGCCTGTCAACTCAGTGCTATTCAATGAAATTGACCAATGGCCGCCGTCAAGACAGTTTGTCAGTGCTCAGCGCTACAATTGCTTTTAGATGGAACTAATAAGCTCACCTGAATTTTTGTGTTCAGCCATTTTCTTATTCCTTCTAGTCTATATTTTCACTTCCACGCAGTAAAATGTTGCACTGAAATAACTTTTCTCTTCCACACACATTGTGCTACTTGAGAATTATTGTTTACGGTTCATTTAAGTACTATTATGCTGGGGTGTCATTCCTGTACATTTTTGGTCTCTTAAGTTAGCTATCGTATCGTAAATTTTGTTTACTCTAATGTTAACGTCCATAACAACGGTTGCTACTGTCTTAAAATTTACGATAAGAGAGTGAAAATGCGTACAGGAATCACCTCCCTGATTATTAGGAATAAACTGATAATTAATAAATGATGCTTTGCCTTGGCAATGAATGTGCTTTTTCAAAAAAGCAATCACTGCCCACTGGGTAGTGATGTAAAATTCCCAAGAATTTTTTTTGTATTATTTATTTTTTATTTATTTTGTATGCTAAAGCTAACACAAAGAATGTACTTGCAATGTAACAACTGCTGCAGATGGTGGACTTCAAGAACCCGCTGCAGGTGGCCGACTGTCTTCGCATCGCCGTGCTGAGAATGCTCTGCCTGTTCCTGCATCACGTACCGCAGCAGATCACCAGCAGCCACGAGGCTGTGGGATCAAGTGAGTACGCCGGCTGTTTAACATTCCCTTGCGTTTATGCATGATGCTGTCTACGCGTTGCCAATTTAGAGAGTAAGCATCAAGTGGCATGCATTGAGATTTACTTGTTTGTCCTGTTTTACAAAATATACCTATGTAGGTAAGGTGCTGTACACAAAGGAAGTCACGCTAAAAATGGGATATTTTGACCCCCCTCCCTCCCCCTTGTCATGCTGTGTCACACTTTTCTAGACACCCCACCTAAAGGACGTCTATCCCCCCTTAAATAGAATATTTTTTCTGTAAAATGTATCAGAATTTATTGTTTTTAGCAAAATTCACGACATATCAACTGAAATTTAAAATGCTTGAAAATATCTGTATCAAAACATGACGTCCTACTCCCCCCCCCCCCCCCCCCCCCCCCCTGTAGCGTGACATCCATTAATTATGCACAGCCCCCGGTGGATGTTAAATGTTAAAAATGACTTACATTAGGTAGATTGCAAGAACTGTACTAACTCAGTATAATGAGCGAATGTTAATTATATTTTAACTTTTTTAACCAATCTAAGTGATACTAAAATCTTGAATGACTCAACAAAATGTTGGTTGACGTCGACAACCCATAGAATTCAGGCTTGCAAGCTAGTTATGAATGCGGTTTAAGCCTCAGGAAAGAGCCAAGAGTGTGAAATGTCAATGTGACTTGTGACGTTCTGCAGACGCGGCGCCGCAGTTCCAGCAGGTGGTGGCCTACGCCTGGCCGAGTCTCGAAGACCGCCTGCTGGACCCCACGAGCAGGTGTCTCGGCTACTTGCTGCTCGCTCACATCAGCCTGCAGAAGAACCGACTGCTACATCAAGGTAAGCTGGATACGCTCGGCCAGATGGGTGTTTGATACTCAGTGAAGCGAGGACCTGACGCACACAGTGGTGAAATTTGTTAATTTTCACGGAACAGGTATGGCTGAGTGGTAATGCTCTGAACTTGTATTCCAGAGGCCCGGGTTCGATTCCCGCAACCGTACTTCCTGACTGGGGTTTTTTCGTGGTATTCCCTCAGTCGACAGGCAAATGCTAGGATGGTACCCTACTAATAGGCCACGACCGCCTCTTTCCCACCTTCCATCCTTACCTACTCTTCACCATCATCTCCCAATCATTCATCCATCGCCATTAGCCTCGCTGCAGAACAGTGTAACATTAAGCCCCCAAAAAAAATTATTAATTTTCATGTTCCTAATTTTACCATTCCAGTTTGTGATATTCAGCTTATTACGTCTATATAATGGAGAACAGAGTATCACAGAGTATTTTACACTTACAGGCCACGAAAACTTACATGAGCAAATTATCTGAAAATGGTCAAAAACTCTTAAAAAATGTTGGTCCCAATAACCATATAAAATATTAAGTTAATCGGTCAAACCGTTCCACTTCCAATGTTCAACCATTCACAGGATTTTGTTAAAATTTCAGTCTGCAAACAATCTCATTGGTCTTTACATGTGTGCAAAATTTCAGCCCAATCAGAGATTAACTTGGGGCCCTATTCTAAAACTTTTATATTCCCAATTCTGATGGAATTTGATTTCATGTTAATGTTAATCCTTATGGCCATGACCGGATTCCATCAGAATGGAATTGGGAACACGTTCTAGAATAGGGCCCCTTTATAGCAGCAGTAACAGAAAAAAATCCGACATCCGAAGGAGCAAAAGAATGACAAATCTGCTTGTGTTGTCAGTGGCTCTGGGCCTGCTCCGCTGGCACGAGCCCGAGTGTTCCGAGCTGGTGCAACACACGCTGGACCAGCTCACGCCGCCGGTGGCGACCAGTCTCATGGGCGCGCGCATCCTGCACCAGTGCTTGAAGACAGCGCTGGGCGAGGCGGGCGGAGACGTGGCGCGCATCGCACACATCATGCGCTCCATCGTCAGGAGCTCTCATGTACGTGGCTGGCCTTCAATACTACTTTTATAGGTTCCATGGTTATGACTAGACTTATACGTTTTGTATTATTCCCTGTTCAACGTACGCTTGAAATAGGCATCATTGCAGTAATAGGACAGATCCAAGGTCATCCCATAAGACGTAATGTAAAAGAGCTCGAATGCGAAATGCGACTTCATACTTACGTGAACAGTCCATGTTTGAGTTAATTTTTTTTAGGTGTAGGTGCTTTTGTGGTTGTTAGTGAAGCATGGTAGAGTACTTTTCATTTTGCACCTACACCTTGCTCAAAATCATTTCTAGATTATCTATTTTTGCTTTGTTTTGGTTTATTGTTTTTTTTCCGACTGATATCCGCAAATATTATATACACAACTTTTTTCAAGCAGGAGGCTATTTTTGTAGTTATGATTTTAAATGCTTATTACAATAATTTATATAATTTTGTAGGGCTTGATGTAGGTTCCTTTATAGAATATAAAATAAAATAAGATAAAACTTACTTCAAATATGTGTTCGTATTTATTGAATTACCTATGTAAAAAATGCATTCCTCCTTTTTATTATTTTACAAGCTGATTGTATTTCATGCCTGGAAATATATGTGAAATACTTCAGAATACCTACACATAGGGATGGCACCCGGTAAAATTTACCGGTAAATTAAGGTAAATTTACCGGTAAATTTACCGATTATTAATTTACCGGTAAAAAAAATGGTAAATTTTGTTTTTTTGATCCACTCCAATGTATGAATGGCGATATCAAATTTTAAGTAAAAACTATAAGTAAACATCAGTGTGACAACATTAGCAGTTAGGCATGTTTTACGTTGATTTTTGGTTGTCCTCAATCATTCAGAATGATAACTCCATCCATATACCATTACTTACAATGTCGGAATCTCTCTTCAGGTTTGCTTGTTTAGCAGACACAGATTGTAACTTGATCAAATTGGTGGTCGACAATTCCTCTTGGGAGAATAGCACAGGCAGCATGGCATAGCCTGCACCATAGACATTGTCTAGCCTTCGGTATACAATGTCTATGCCTACACTAGATTGGTCGAATCAATGCTATTCGGCTATATCAGTTGTACTCAACCTTTTTGACTTGCGGGCCAATAATACAAATTTGCTTTTGTTGGCGGGCCGCATTTTTGAAAAAGTACAATACTCACGTGATTAGATAGGTTCATTCCAGGCGCATAGGAATTACTTTTATCATGGGGGGGGAGGGGGGGGGGGGGGCGAAGCCCCTCAAATTTAGGCCCGCAGGGCAATTTTTCAAATTTAAAAGTGATTCTTGGGCTAAAATGCACGAATTAAAGCAAACTAGTAACTAACTATCCTTCATTTGTTGCCCCGCAGGGCGTTTTTTATAGAATTTAAACAAATTTATAAGCGATTTTGGGATGCTAACCTTAATTTTGTATGGAGAATCTGCTCGGGTGCCCCCCAATTCCTTCGTGCCTGTTCATTCAGTGTCTATGTTTATTAGGAAACGAATCGAACAATAGGTATTTCACACCCACACGCCAAACCAAATACTTTTTACAATTTTCGGAATTGGTAATGGCTTCAATTTTGTTTCAACAAGTATGAAGTTTCATTTAAGTCGCATTTTCAGCCTGATGGGTGGACATGACAACTTTCAAAATTTGTCTCAAATGAAATGAGATTATTTTCTAATATAATTTTTTCTGTGGATCCATTTTGTGAATAAGTAGGTATTTGAAACATCAACTGGCGGGCCACAAAAATTAGGCTGCCCGCGGGCCGCAGGTTGAGTACCACTGGGCTATATCATCCCTTATCAATATGGAGTATTGTCATTAATCATTATTAACATTGATTATAGATGTAGGTATTGTTATTGTCCTGACTGCGGTAATCTTTGTAAATGGGTCATATAATAAAGTAGGGTCATTTTTGTATTTGGTATAGTCATGAATTGGTATCTGCCATCATTTTTCAAAATTTACCGCTGACCGGTAAATTTACCTCTAAAATTTACCGGTAAATTTACCGATTTTTTCAGACCCGGTAAAAGTGCCATCCCTACCTACACATCTTTTCAACTCTTTATTTCAAGATAACATTCTTTACTTCAAATGATCACGTGCATGAGGTACAAGCCAAGGGTTCTCTCTCGATTATCTCTGTGGTCCCCGACGTTCAGGTCTACTTCCACCTGATCCCCCACGGCCTGCTGCGGATCATGGTGAAGAGCGTCCCGGTGCTCGGCCTGAGCGAGCAGTCGCGCCACGAACACCGCTGTCTGGCGCTGGACGTCATCAACACCGTCATCAAGTGGCAGCAGTGGGGCAACAGCGAGAACACCAACGAGGTTGGCCACATGCACACGTTGGAAAAGGATTAAATAGTTTTTAAATATATACCAACTGCATATGAAAAGATTTTCCTCGAGTGGGACTCGAACCCACGACCTTCCGATATCCAGTCAGATGGTCTACCAACTGAGCTACCGAGGATTACAATCCTCTTCAATTTTATCTGACTGAAATGAAATGATTGATTATTGTTGGAAAGTAAATTATTATATCAATAATCATTTCTTGATTCCACAGAATGTATAGAAAAAAAAACAATTAAGACCACCCTCTCCCATTTTTGAGATTAGATCTTTAAAAGAAAAAAAAATGGGCTTGTTAAAGATTTACAGTATGAAGCGATCAAGTTGTAGAGAATTAATTGATCTTGGTGCATTTTTACAGCTTTTCAATAATTTAGATACACAGGTTATGAGCAGCTAGATTCTCGCAAAAATCAATTCAGAGAATTTCCAAAATATGTGTATTTACTGATTATAACTTTATGTGAACATTTTTTTAAAAACAACTGTCAATGATGCATGAAAATAAAATCATATTCTACAACTTTATTGCTTCAACAAAACCTTCAATGAAGTGGTAACAATCCAAAAACGCGAATTTTAAAGGTTGTACCCAGGGACTTGACCGGTACCGGAACCGAAAAGAAACGGTTGTATAGGAACCGGAACCGGAATCGGAACCCATATTAATTTTTTAGATGGAACCGGAACCCTTATAATTTTAAATATTATTTGGGTTCCATAACAGTTCCATAAGGGTTCTTTAAATAATTCATTTCATCGAATCATCATTCATCATTTCATCGATTTCATTTCATTTTACTTCATTTCGTTTCTAAATCTGAAATAGTTTACTGCCACTTACAGTTTTTCAAATAAATAATCATCGAGTCAAATTAATGTTAGACATTTCTGAGCATGTAAGTTCCCAAAAGTCGATTTAAAAAAAATATATATATATTTTCTGAATTTGATGGAACCAATAGAACCTTTATGGAACCAAAATGGAACCTGAATCGGAACCGCTATTTTACTTTTTCCAGGAACCGGAACTGGAATCGGAATTGTTATTTTTAAAAACTTGGAACCGGAACCGTTATTCATTTGGGTTCCAGTCACTGGTTGTACCTTCTTCTTGATATACAAGCTCAGCCAACCAGATTGCTCAAGAGTTTCATCAAGTGTAGGTTTTGATGAAATCTGTACCTTAAATGTTTTGGTTCGTAAAATTTATTTGGTTGAGTTTTTTTTTATAAACACATACGAACTACTCTCCTACTCTTGTCACGTAGATGCAGCTGTGGCTGAAGCGAGCGCATCTCCGCCAGCAGATGACGGAAGCCGTCAAGAACAACACCGCCATCCGCGCCGCCTCACCGTCAAAGATGGCGCCCAGCTTCCTCCGGTTCTCACAGGGCCGGTTCCTGCACGTGCCGACCACCAGAGCTGGCCGGCAGAACATGCCGGGGCCAAGCGGGGTGCGACCCTTCATGGCCGAGGTACAGGACTGGTGTCACACTCAAATAATAGTTTCAGAAAGTATTTTTTTTTTTTTTTTTTTTTACCAAAACAATTCATACATTTTGACATTTGTCATGAAAGTTGACAATCCATAAAGTTGATAATTAAATTGAGTTTCAGTCGTTTGCTTCATAAGTTGTGTAGGTTCAATCTCAACACAAAACTTAAATAAGCACGTATTTCTCACATTAGAAAGATGGGATGGTGAAATGAGTAGGTATTTATTCAGGACCTGAGATGTACATTTTTTAAATTAATTTTTCCATAAAACTAGCGGAGGTAGTAGAAAGTACTATTTGGTGCTCTAGGTAGATTTTTTTAAATAAATTGTGGGAGAGTTAATTACACTGTTTGGAGACTGTAACTAAGTGTTTTCCATAGCAAATGTACAGAAAACAACAGAATTATCTTAATTTTTCAAATTCTTTTTTGTTTTCGTGCCAATTCTGTTCAAGAGCAAATGGTGATGTTCATTTGTCACTTCTATTTTATGACCTTTTTATCATTAAATCCTGAATTAAATGTATGACCAGTATCAAATAATTATGTACGTATGCTAGAACGATTGCAGTTGCAGGAAGTACGAAAAAACGGTTTATCCAATTTTTAATTTTCCTGAAAATTTACATCTCTTATTGCCTATTGTCATTGTACCAAAAAAGCGTTTGATTGGTCAGTTCCTATCATATGTCATATGTCATATGTCCCTTATCATATGTAAAGTTTTCTTCCCCAAAAAACTGCTTGTATGAACGTCTCAACTCTCTTTTGAACTCGATGTAAGCGGTAAAGTTTGTATCAGGCTTGTCGAGGGAAGCCGCGAGTGCTGCGCGCGCGACAGCCGGACCCGGTCGCAGCTCCGCTCCCCGTGCAGCAGTCACCGCTGCAGCTGTTGGAGTGCAGCGCCCTCGAGGTCACCAACCTCCTGCTGGCCATCTCTTGTCCGGTAAGTTAACTGTATTGAAAGCTTTGAAATAATTGAAAACATAGAATGCCTCATAATGACTTACGTAGTATATAAATATTGATGTGCAATTCAAGCTCTTCTATAAAAAAAACAAATGCCCAAATTGGATGCAAGCGTATCCTTATGACTACTTTTTCTTACACTAGGAAAACGCTCCGTGTTACGCATTGATGAGCGAGCCTTCGTACTTAATCCCATTTGATATGCGTTTGCAAGGATCAGTCAGAGATATTATTAAAACTTGAAGGGCTCGGGGGTAAATAATGGTAAGTGACATATTTGAAATTTTCCAGGAGAGCAAATTGAAATTTCAAAAGGCTCCATAAATACTGAAAAATTATGTATGATGAATAAGGATAATCTAGGACGATTCTTTTATGTTTAATGTTTATATTAATGCAATATCAATGACAAAAATAATTTTATTTAACCACAGAAAAAATTAAAATTGACAGTCTAATTTGTAGTTACCATTATTTACACCAATTTAGCATATCAATTTCGGCACATTTGCTAAATAATACTTTCGTTTTGAAGTATTTTAAGTAATTTACTGCCCTAATTATAAATCTCAATTAGATTTTTAAATATTGAATTGAAAAACATGAAAATTATAATGTAAGAGAAAAAGTTAGGTTAGGATACAACTGTAGTTACCATGTTTTACATGAACTGCAATGATTTCTATTAGCAATTTTCATACCTCATCTGTTGATTTAACATCACGATTTTCATCACTTTGAAGACTTTCAGCATAATCAGAATCTTCTACAGAATCATCTAAGTCATCAACATCTTCCTCTTCAAGTATATTTTCAATAAAATCATCAGATATATAGTGGCATCTCCGAATTGGAGACGTTTGCGAGCAACCATTTTGAATGCACTTACCATTATTTACATCAACCGAGTTGAAAACTGTAAAACTACAAGGGTGCATAGTGGCGACACCTATTGCGGGAAAGTTGAATTTGTGTGTTATATGCATAGGCGCTGTACTTGCCATTATTTACATGATAAAATATGCATTTCTCAAAATATGTCACTTACCATTATTTACCCCCGAGCCCTTCACTTATCAGCTGCTCTACCGGCCTTAAAGCGAAAGCATCAAGAAGGCAGGGATGAAAATTTAGTATACATTTTCCAAATATTTCAAGATTATAAAATTGAAATGTCCTTAGGATGGCAATAACTTTTGAAATAACGACAGATTAGTTTTCAAATTTGCAAAAATACCTAAAATGTTGGTCCCATTGACCATCCGAAGTTTTAAGTTCATCGGTTAATCAGTTCTAGTTTAAATTTAAAAAATCACAAAAAAAATTAACACAACATATATTTTAAATATTGTTTAAAATTTTAACAAATAGGAGGATTTGGCTGAAACTTTGTAAGATTTGGGACAATGTTGGTAGCAATGACTTTGCAAAATTTCATATTGATCGGACCAACCAATCAAACGATAATTTTTTAAAATTTGAACCAATCACAGAATCCCCTGCAAAATTAAGTGAAGCTTAGGTGAAAAATTATAATTTTATTCAATTGCCTACCTACTGGAGAATAAATTGACAACACTAGGTACTCAGTGACTACGTTCTTCCTGTTGATTTAGTCTGCTTTCGGCATGCCGGCCTCGCCCGACACCAGCGACCGGCACTACATCACGACACGCTGCATCTCTCAGCTGCGCGGGGCGGTGCGCACGCGCCTGCTCGTCAACTGGAGCTTGACGGCTGCGCAGCGCATGGCGCGCGCCTGCTCGAACCCCGGCACCGACGTGAGCGCCGCGCTCAAGGTGCTGACCGAGGTGGTGCCGGCGCTGACTCAGGCGCAGGTGCTGGAGCTGATGGCGCAGCTTGGCGCCAGCGTGGAAATGTGCGCCGGCTCGGGGGACGCCGACGTGAGTGATTCCGTTCTCTTACTTTCATTTATGAAGAGAGTAGGTTCAAAAAATTTAGGTTTTGATTTATTTTTTACTCCGACTCTTTATCTGCTTTAAACTCAAATCAAAAGCTACATAGGCAAATTAATTAGGTACAGTGGAACCTCTTCAGTACATTTTTGAAGGGACCAGGATAAAAAAAGTACTAAAGTGAAAAACATATGTACTTACTATAGAAACAGTTTAACATATTATGTTCTTATGGGTTGAGGGACCATTGAAAAAACCTAGTAGGGTGAAAAATGTATTAAGGAGAAATGTACTGTTAGGTTCCACTTACTATAAATTAGCTAAAGCCAATTATTAAAAGTATAACAAATGTTCCTGTCCCTTTCCATTACCTACATAAATAGAGATTAAAAACAAAGTATTTTTTAATCCTACATCTGCCACTAAATGTAGTTTTTATTTTTGTTAGAATTAGTACCACTATTGGTTTTGGTAGGTGTGTACTATGAAACGTGAAAACCATGTGTAAAATCGAAAAATTTTACATAAAAAGGCTTCATTTAATGGAGTAGCTTACCAACACTTAAAAATGTATACTTTTCAAAGCATTTTCCTTGTCAAAAGTTTTCCTATTTGTTTGGTAAACAATGAAAACTGTCAGTTTTGATCACTAAGTGGTTCTGGTTGGCTACAGGTGGTGCAGAGCCTGCACTTGCTGGTGAGGAAAGTGGTTTCGCTGATCACGCCGTGGCATCAGGCACTCACTCCCGAACTGCAGAACCTCCACCAACGCATCAGCCTCGTGAGTCCAGTCATCACAAGTAGATTGCGCACAAAGCAGAAATTTAGAGTCCAACATTCATGGCTTGTGTTATTTGATGTTGATCATTTACATTGGAAGCATGGAGGAACTCACTGTTAAGCGCTGTGAATAGACCTCGGGAATTTTTTAAATTTTTAAATTAGTTCCATTGAAAAGAGAATAATATTGAATTGATTGCGAAAATGCTCTGCTCCAAACTCAAAATGTTCATAATGTGACTTAGTTGTATTCTGTTCACACTGAGGATTCGATCATGATCCATAATCTCAATCATAATCGAAAATGTGTAAACACTGAACTCGATCATGATTCAAATCTCAATCGAGTTGTAACAATGCGATTGGTATCTGAAACTTGACCAAAAATAAGGTCATTCAAAAATAATTGTATTTTGAAGCGAAGAACTTACAAAATGATGCTCTAATTTTCAAGCATTTTAAAGTTCAACTATATAGGTACTTGCCGCAATTATGTTTTTAATTGTAATTGAACTGGATCACTGTTAAAACTTCAGTGTGAACGGGGTCTCCATTTGTCACCATGTTTATAGACTTTTCATTCAGTAAATTCCTTTTCAGATAAACTTTAAACAATATTTCTTAGAAGAGCTTCTAGATCCCATGGCATTTGTAAATACTACATGTCAGTCTTTTCAAGTTTAAATATGTTCGTGGCGTGATTCCCCCTATGCCATAGCAGACTATATTCTCTGATTGATTTCCCGTGCAGCTGCTGACGGAAGCGCTCGCGAGCTACGAGGACAGCTCGAGTCCCATCACGGCCAAGTTCTACTACTCGGTGCTCACTCTCGACACGCTCAACGTCGACAGCCTCGTTGACATCGAGTTGTTCCGTCCGACCGTCGTGCGAGTGCTCGAGGGCCTCACGGAGAGAGCCGTCGGGAAGAAGCCCGATGTGGAGGAAGGTGAGTGGAAGGAGAGTTGGTTTGAGTCATTTAACTTGGGGTGTATTCCTCGAACTTATAAAAAAACTCCGTCATTATTTCATTAGGCAACAAAAAAAATGTATCTAATAAAAGTTTAAAGTAAAGTTGGCTCAGGCTCCAGAGGTCACAGAATTCCATTTATAATCCTTCCTGATTTTTTTTTAGTTCCCTCCATTGAGAGACAAATGCTAGGAAAGTTCTACTATAAGACCGCTACCAGCTCTTTCATACCGTCCATTCTTTCCTTTTCTTCTTCATCATCATTCATCCTTCATCATTAGTGATGTTGCAATACATAGTCATGTTAACAACCATTATAATAAAGAACTATCTCGTAGCCGACTAGCCGCTTTGTGGTTTTCTGTTTTAGCACAAAACAAAACTAATGAAAGTTTGCAATTTCATTGATGTTTGATGATGTTATTGCTATTAAAACGTGTTTGTTGAACTGACTTGGATGCTTGTGTTCTAGAATGGTCCGAGAGCAAGCTGTTGATCGGCTGTCTGAACCTGCTCAGACACCGCTTCTGCACGCTGCCGAGCGCGCAGCAGACCTCGTTCCTCGACTCGGTCATGCAGCTCGTGTGTAAGCTGGAGGATGCCGCTGTCCTCGTCGCCATCGTCAAGGTATCGTCAAGAAGTCGGCAATACCTTTCATGTTGAGACATCTATTTGGGGAGGATTCTCCACGATTTTACCCCTTTTAAACAAAACTAGGAAATGCATGGAGTGATATTTCGTTATTCATGCATTTTACTATGGTGTGCGAGAATATAGATGAATTATGGAATTTGGTACGCAGCTATCATAATTAAGATTGTGCAAATTGATCAAGGTGCAGCACTCTTACTCTTTTCATAAAAGCTTAGAATGCTTGTAGCTAGGTACCTATTTATTATAAGTTTTAAGTTTGTGACCGACTTCTCTGACAAAAAATTTGACAATATCCTAAATTAACTATCAAAGTTGTATCTTGATCACAACATTTTCACTTTTCAAATGCATCAGAGGATTTTGTTTTCCACAACGAAGATGAGGGTTTTGTTCAAAAACTAAACTGTCCAGACAACCTTGATCAGAGAAACATTGATCTGCGTCACACCAACAGGCAACAACCATAAAAACATAGACTCACGTCAAAAGAGTCGAACGGAGATTCTGATCATATTTCCAGTCTTGGACTTGATTTGCAGCATCTCGGTGAACGTGGACTGTTTCAGATGCTGAACGACTGGCTGACGGACCGAGTGGACGACGAGTGCAACGAGAGTCCGACGCTGACCAAGTGCTTCGCTCTGGTCGTGGCCATCGTCGAGAACGTCACCCAGCGCTTCCCCAAGCAGGCGCGCCTACGGGACGAGCTCTTGCAAGGAATCCACTTGATTTACAAGTACGTGGGTGTTGACATTTATGTGGGCGAATACGAGCGAAAATTCTCGTCTTTGTATATACCTTTTTCCACACAGCTAATTAATATGTTTTTAAAAGTATTGTTACTCTGTTGAGAAAATAATTTTTTATGTAGGTAGGTATACCTATTTCAATTTAATCTTCAGAGTGGATTACTGTCAGACAATTCCTTTTGAACTCAGCTGACCAGAACACAAACGGAAATGTTCAATGTTTTGTACAACAATTATGTATTTTGAGAATTAACAACAAATTTACTTTCCTAGTTTAATTTTAGAACTTTTTTGATTCAAAACCAGAAGTAGTATTTAACGATCTGTTAAATTTAATCACTTGATGACCAGATTGTCGTGGCCTCAACCAACGAAATTCCTCGAATGACCACAAATGAGTGTTAAACTGTTGGTTTAACAGAGCATTGAAATACTGTCCCATAATGAAGTGTTTGTACGTTGTTCTTGCGAAGTTGTTTATCTAAGCCCCAGTTGTACAATGTCTGCTTTTTAAGTTTGCTTTAGTGGTCAAGATGGCTTTGCTCATGGGCGTTGCCCAGATAAATCCTACCGCTAACTCTAGCGGGACATTGTACTCCGTCTAGAGAGAAGTCGCTGCGCCAGGTGGGCGACGCCGCCAAGACGCTGATCCCTGCGTTCCTGTTCGGCCTGTCGAGCGAGAGCCCCGAGTGGCGTTCGCGCTTCACGCTGCTCTTCGACAGCTTCAACAAGCGCAAGCTGCCCGCGCGCCTCGTCGACATCTACGACACCGACATGTGGGGCTACATGCGCAGCCAGGACTGGATCAAACACACCATCGGACTCGTTTTCGGCACGGCCATGGCCAGTGAGTGACACTCCTGTTTGAACGGAACAGTGGAGCCTCAGTTATATGATATTGAAGGGAGACGAGGACACATTGTATAAATTTAACATTTAAAAATGGGATCAAAGTGGTAGGGGCTTCAAAATAGTTGAGCGAGCGAAGCGAGCGTCTCCTTTTGGCTCTTTTGGCACGGACCTCTGTTTTTTTTTTTTCTGTTACTGACGATATACAGGTCAGAGTTTTTCTTCGATCGAGCTGAAATTTTGCACACATGTACGTAACATTTCTGATTGTTGCAGACCCTAATTTTTTTGAAATCCATTGATTGGTTCAAATTTAAAAAAAATTAACTTTCGATTGGTTGTTTTGATCAAATTGAAATTTTGACAAGTCATTACCCCCAACATTGTACCCAATCAAACAAAGTTTCAGCCAAATCCTCCCATTGGTTAAAAATTAAAACCATCTTTCCTGTGTTTTTGAAATTTAAACTATAACCGATTGAACGATCAACTTATAACTTCGCATGATGGTTGGGACCAACATTATCTGCATTTTTGACAATTTTCATACTAATCTGTGTTTAAATCCAAACGTTATTGACATTTTACGGACTATTTGCGTGTTGGCTGTCAAATTCACGGCGACTTCGACTCTTCAGTTCGAGGCAAGGTAGTTAGAGCAGAAACTTTCAAACGCAAATGAAACTGATAATGACCGTTCAACAGTCGATCTGATATTGTGTAGACACACTTATATCATATGAGAGGTCTCAGGTATATTTTTTGAAGGAGATCCTGTGATTTTTGAAAATTAACACGGAACAGTTCAATCATAAAGGTTCAATCGATCAACTTAAAGCTTTGCGTGGTTATATGGACCAATATTTTAGGAATGTTTTGAGATTTCTATACAAATCTGTGGCGAAATTTTAGAATTATTGGCTTTTAATGACATTTTTGATAGACAGAATTTCGGTTCGAGGTGTTGCGCGTATCCGTGCTCGCTCATCAACGCGTTACTCAGATTCATTGGTTAAAATTTAAATAAATATCTCCTGATAGGCTGAAAAATGAAAACGGTCTTCGATAATTCTGATCAAACTCATATTTTGCATGATCATTAAGACATATTGTCTCTTATTTTACAAAATTTCATCCCAATCAGTTAAGAACGTATGAACTTTTTGACATTTTTAATATCTGTCAGTAATGAAGTATCAAAATGAATGTTTTCCAGTGCCAATTGAAAATTGATTCTGATTTGCTTTATGAACCAGGTGCTTAGATGCTATTTTAAAGTTTCGATGAAAAGCATACACTTTTAAGTTGATATCATAATCAATTCAATATGGATGTATATGTTTTCTGTGCGTTGTGTACGCATTTCCGGTTCGAGAATTTGCACGTACCCGTGCTCGCTCATCAACGCGTTACACTGAGCGTTTTCCTAGTCTAAACAAATTCTTGAACAAACTTTGTAAAAATACTTTATAAAATGTTGAAACCTGTAAAAATGGTAGTAGTGCAAGGGAGTAAAACGTACAACTGATTCTGTACTGCAATTCCTCATGGTGATTGTTTACAACTAACTCGAGTACATGCGCACTGTTTCCAAGCTATATTTTTAGCACTAATTCTACAAACTAGGGTAAGTAAAGTTGTAAATTATAGGGGTGAATTCGAAAGGGGAAAGAGGGTGAATAATTTGACAATTGGTAAATTATTTGCACTCTCCTTCTAGAAGACCTGGTTAAATTCCTCATATTGTATGGTGTTTCAACAGCGCCATACTCGATCCAGATGTCGAACAGCAATCAGCAGCTGATGGGGACGCTCTCCATCGTACAGTTGGCCAACCGCGAGATGTCCGCTGCCTTCGCTGCCGATCGAACATTACCAGACATCAAGAACCCTCAGGTACTTATGTCGTTGGCCCAGAGTTACAACTGATATTATTCTAATCTTTCTAGATTTTGATTCAGATGTTGATTTCTTGGATTTTGAAGGGTGCATCGCCCGAGCTGCTGAAGGAACTGAACTCGGTGGCTGGTGGTCTCGTGGCCTTGAAAGACCTGCGCGCCTCGGTGTTCCTGCGCGCCGTGGCACAGCTGTGCCATTACGACGAGAGTCTGTCGGCGCATATCTGGAACCAGGTCATGCCGCGCTTCTGGTCCTTGCTGACACCCGAGCAGCAGGTGAGATCTAATTGCTCTAGAACATGCCACGCTTCTGGCCCTTGCTGACACCCAAGCAGCAGGTGAGATCTAATTGCTCTAGAACATGCCGCGCTTCTGGCCCTTGCTGATACCCGAGCAGCAGGTGAGATCTAATTGCTCTAGAACATGCCGCGCTTCTGGCCCTTGCTGACACCCGAGCAGCAGGTGAGATCTAATTGCTCTAGAACATGCCGCGCTTCTAGCCCTTGCTGACACCCGATCAGCAGGTGAGATTCTAATTGCTCTAGAACATGCCGCGCTTCTGGCCGTTGCTGACACCCGAGCAGCAGGTGAGATCTAATTGCTCTAGAACATGCCACGCTTCTAGCCCTTGCTGACACCCGAGCAGCAGGTGAGATCTAATTGCTCTAGAACATGCCGCGCTTCTGGCCCTTGCTGACACCCGAGCAGCAGGTGAGATCTAATTGCTCTAGAACATGCCACGCTTCTGGCCCTTGCTGACACCCAAGCAGCAGGTGAGATCTAATTGCTCTAGAATATGCCGCGCTTCTGGCCCTTGCTGATACCCGAGCAGCAGGTGAGATCTAATTGCTCTAGAACTTGCCGCGCTTCTGGCCCTTGCTGACACCCGAGCAGCAGGTGAGATCTAATTGCTCTAGAACATGCCGCGCTTCTAGCCCTTGCTGACACCCGATCAGCAGGTGAGATTCTAATTGCTCTAGAACATGCCGCGCTTCTGGCCCTTGCTGACACCCGAGCAGCAGGTGAGATCTAATTGCTCTAGAACATGCCACGCTTCTAGCCCTTGCTGACACCCGAGCAGCAGGTGAGATCTAATTGCTCTAGAACATGCCGCGCTTCTGGCCCTTGCTGACACCCGAGCAGCAGGTGAGATCTAATTGCTCTAGAACATGCCGCGCTTCTGGCCCTTGCTGACACCCGAGCAGCAGGTGAGATCTAATTGCTCTAGAACATGCCGCGCTTCTGGCCCTTGCTGACACCCGAGCAGCAGGTGAGGTTCTAATTGCTCTCGAACATGCCGCGCTTCTGGCCCTTGCTGACACCCGAGCAGCAGGTGAGATTCTAATTGCTGCATCTTATGGGATGCAATGTTACAAGGCAGTTCACACTCAATTACAGCATCTTATTTGGACCTGTGCTCACCCCTGTTATCCCAATGACTGTTAGAAGGACTCCACATATTTGTTGTCTTGTTGAAACTGGTGTGCCTCATGAATTATGTTTTTGTTTTGTAAAATGTTCGACTGATTTTTTTTTGTAAATTAATTAAATTACTGAAGAGATAATCAACTTAGCTTCTAGTCATTGCAACAGACATAACTATTTTTAAATCAAAAAATTATAACCACCATGGCTCAATGTAATGTACACTTGGCTTAAGTTAAAACGGTAATTGAACGAAATAGATTCCTTGTTATTATCAAAGAAATCCAAACTCGCCTACTACGAGTTAGATGCCGTGTTAGCATAGACCATTAATGGTGCCATCAATTTTTTATCAGCCAATCCGTTAGATTTCGAATACCTACTGTTTTTACTTTGGCCAAGTGTACCTTGATGACATTTGCAGAAATTTGGAAATTAATTGATCGATTGGTTTGGAGCTGGTGATAGACGTAAAAATTAATTACAATGCAATAAACAATTAAAACAGCAACTAAAAATAGGGAGTAGCAAGATAAAATTTTACCTTGAATGGTGTTTCGTAATCTTGGCCTATACAAATCAGTGCGTCCCTGATTCCGTAGATCACCGCGTGCAAGTTGAAGCAGGTCATCGCCCAGCCGGCGCCCACCGAGAGCGAGGGCGCCTTCTCAAAAGCCGTCGGCACTTTCGTCGAGGGACTGACTCTGTGCAAGCCAGCGGTGGAGATTCAACAGTGAGTCGATGTTGCCATTCTGATTCAATACGAGTCGGAGGTTGACACCTTCATGATGGATGCAGTTTTAGAACAGTGAGACTTTCCAAAATTGTTCGAGTTCTACCATTGACTCTAATGGGATTCGTAACTGCTATAGCTGCAGCACTGAATGCTTTTGCCGATGTCAAAGGCCGCACTGCCCGTCTAGGTCATAAACAAAATTATTAATATTATTATTAATTTTGTTTATGACCACATCCTGTCTACATATTTATAACATACATTTGTAATAAGCATATTGTTGTACTGTGTCAACTTTACCTGCAATCTGTTCAAATATAAGACAATCTCAGCCGGACGCGTGAAAAATTTGACCTTGGTCTGTACGTAAGAACGGGTAGGCATTCTTTGTCACTTGACATTGACGACAGTCTCGCAAATCCCATATAGAGTGAAAGTCAATGGTTCTTATGTATTTTTTAACCTTCACAATCACTTCATAAATAGTGAACTAGTTTGTTCTGAAGTTCTCAAAGAAGGAAAAGCATTGCTAGAACTCCTCTGAACTTCTGTCCCCAACGCTGTATTGCTTGTGTTTGTTTGTCTTGACAGTGACCTCGCGAGGTTCTTGGGGAAGACGTACAACTTGCGGCACCGCATGGCCTTGACTCTGGAGTCCATCACCGAGCAGAACTCCGCGTTCGGATCTCAACTCAAGGTGTCCAAGTACTCAGAAGCATCGAGACTAGAGGTAAGTCCTTCGTCATTGAACGTACATTAATTACAATCTAGACTATCTGGCCACCGGAAACATTGTATTTATCTGTAAACATTTCCTTACATCCCTTTCTTTTACAAGTAGATTTCCTTTTGTGTCTAATTTACTGTTTCTGCAAATAATGTTTGACAATGGGTTTGTTCACTGCCATTTGCTCTCACTCGCGGCGCTAGCGGCAATGGAGTAGGTAGTCTCTCTCTCTGATTGGTTGGTCTCTGAATCCAAGATCTCTGAATCAAACTCCCGCTAAGGTTTAAAAATCTTCCATTCCGCTCTGCATTTTGATTGGCTCTTATTAAGTTTAGGACAGCAACGCCATCTACAATAGTTTTGTGTGAACAACCGCATTGCTGAAGTCTATCCTTCAAATGTTTGGAAAGAATAATTTGTTGGTAACAGCAGACAATAATTTTGTTCTATTTTAGTTATTTTAACTTTGCACTGTTCTGCAACCAGGCTTTGACAGATGAATGATTATGATTATGATGATGAAGGTTGGGAAGAGTGGTAGGGATGGACTGTGGGGAGGAAATGAGTATTAGTAGGAAACCTTCCCAGAATTTGCCTCTTGATTTAGGGGAACCACGAAAGCACCTCAGTCAGGCAGGTAGAACGGCCATGGGAATCAAACCCGGGACCTCCAAAATGCAAATTAAGAGTGTTACCACCAATCCAACTCTCTACGTCAGCAATCTCACGCATTGTTCTGGCACCCGCAGCAATTCAAGAGCCTGGCCGCCCTGTACGAGTCTCTGGACGAGAAGGACATGTTGGCCGGCGACGGCTTGAAGTTCCTCCGCTACTCGGAGGCCGGCGTCGCGGTGGCTCTGCACCAGCAGGGCCGCTGCAGCGAGGCGCTGGCCAGCTACCAGCGAGTGGCCGCCGACTTCATGGCCGGCACTGCGGTCGCCTCGGACGCAACGCTGTGGCAGATGAAGGTCGTCGACGACGTCATGGTCAGGTATACAGCTCAACATGTTTCACACATCCAGGTATGTCGGGTCAGCGTCAATAGAAGCCAGCCAAATCCCCATGTTGCACGTGACATCAGCTCATTGTTGGCGACCATCTTGATGACACGATTTAGAATAGCTGTGATTCTGTGCTCTTTAGCAATACCTGGGCAGTTGTAGACTCCAGAAAACCATTAATATGAAAAGGAATCACTTACATTACATACATATAAAATACCTACATCGATTTCCCTCCATTTTAAGTTATATATGACCTGTCAACATGCCAACATAATGTCCGTTCTTGGGAGAAAACTTCAATTTTTAGCCTTGCTGATATAAAAAACAAATGTAGTTGGTTCAAGCTATGAATATGGGAATCCGGTATTGGAGGAACTATTGGAAGTGGGTGTACAGTGAGATTCAGAAGAAGGCGGTCGGAGTGCCCCGTGCACACTGCCTGGCACAGGGGCACTACGACCGCTTTCTTGAATCTCACAGTACATGGAATAAACCTTGCGTAATGCATTGATAAGCGAGCCTTTGTATTGCATTCGAATTAATATGCTTTGACAGCTTCTCTTCAGACCTTGAAACAGCTGTCAAGTGATCAAGGTGCAGTGCGTAATTCTTTCTCGATAAAACCAATTTGACAAATGTTTCAAAATAAACCAAAACTGTATAACATTTTGAGTTTTTGACCAAATTGCGTGAAAAATGTCTAAAATCTTATTACCTAAATGTTTTCTAAATTTGAACTTGATTGTACGAATGGCTCATTTTCACTTTACAACCCATTGGAGGATTTTTATCAAAAACTGTACACACATCTATATTGAAGACCTGTATTCGGGCATACAAAGACCGAAAAGTAATATGTTAAGAGTAGTAAATAACTAAAAAGTAGTAGAGTGTTTTAGGAATTCAGCTATAAACCTGTAATGTTTCTGTCATCCAGCTGCCTGCGTGACTTGAACCAATGGGAGAGCCTGCACATGCTGGATGGCTTGCCCGGTGCGGGCGGCGCACACCGCCTCATGGAGAGCGCGTGGAGGCTCGGAGACTGGCGAAGGCTCGAGAGCGTTCTGGAGTCTTGCGAGAACGACTGTCCAGCTCAACTCAGGGTGAAGGTATTTAGTCCACCTGGGCGACATCTACTTTTTTAATACAGTAATTTTGGAGCCAAAACTGGATCTAATTGTATTTTGAAGGAGCCAAACCAGATCAAGGTATATTGTTAATTACACTTACACTTACACCTCACTTTTGTTTTATCAATGGTAAAGTAGATGAATCCATTGTGCAGATGCTTATTTCCGCAAGGCAAACATTTTCAACGAACTCGAGAATAACTCCTGACTACAGATGCTGCTGTACCGCGGATACTTGGCGATCTGCGACGCCGGCAACCGAAACCTTGTCGTCGCGCGACACTGCGCGCAGGCTGCTCGGAAACTGTGCATCGAGGACTGGCGGAGACTGCCGCGCTCCGTCGCGCACACACATCTTCCCACGCTGCACAATGCTCAGGCGGTATGTAGGGAGACGTTCTGGGACATACTGATTTTATAAATTGATTGTGTAGAAAATAGCTTTTGAATGAATGAATTTTATTTTTCAAAACTTGTGAAAACAATGCAACAATGATTACAATTATAAATGTATTTAATTTGTCACAGTTCCGGTGTAGTCTTGATATCTAGCTAGTTATATTCCTATTAGGTAGAGATGTGAACACCGGTAATATTACGGTAATATAACCCCCATTGTTGGTAACATTGTAACTTTCGGTAATTTTAGAGAAAAAAAATAATGGAAGTTTTTCAAATTTTGCCACAGTACACCACAGTGTAAAAAGAGGATGTATAGAGATTTGATTATATTTTTATAAATCAACAAGTTATACTGTAGGTACCGACATCTAAACATTATCAAATGTAATATTTTCCACGTGGGCTACTTATTTTTTTTTAAATTTACTTTCTTTTACATAATATACTACCTAATTATTTTGAAGGAAGGGTCTTTCAGAGTTCGCTCTTTGATTGCAGGATATTTCACTGCGACTGTAAAAGCATGATGTTTAATTTCGTAATTGTTAATCATGCCCATTCCAACATTTAATGAAAATTTACCTCGACTCGAAGTCTTTATTTAAGCAGAAATAACTGGGAAAACGCTCGGTGTATAACGCGCTAATGAGCGAGCACCCAAACGCGCAGCATCTCCATCCAACCGGAATATCGTAATGCAAAGAAAACATATACATCCATAGGAATTGACCAATGTAGATCTGACCAAACTACGACGTCATAAAACAAAAGTCAATGTTTGGTCACAACCAAAGAGCTTATTACACAACAAATTGTACACATGATATTATTAGAATAATGTTGAATTCGAACAGAATTTAACAGTTTTACAATCAACAAATTGCCGTTAATAATAGTATTGCTTTAAGCTATCTACTTGAATATTGTTTAGTCTTAATTAACTTCTCATAAGAGAGGAAGGACCTTTTTAAGTTGACGAAACTATCCAGTGACAGACGCCATTAAAAAGTAAAACGCTTTGGCAACATACCTGGCAAAATATAATTTGTTTCGTTGTAGCATCTGTAATAATTGTCCAGCATATCATCAAACATGATTTATATGAGTTTAAATATATTGATTGTACTATTTCAAGTGATAAATTAAACTAGATTAACACCTGTTAGCTATTTCTTTGATCTTCCTGAATTTCATTTGTTTGAATGAAAAATTGTTATTTTCTAAGAATTCTGGAGTTGCCATGGTAATACTTTTGTCTTTCAAAAGGCAACGCCCACCTACATTGGTCAATTGAAATACGATCAAAATAAAATTACACAACTTCATTGAAAATGAGAATAGCCATCACTATGATCCATAAAGAAAAACAGATGTAAGTTGCACAGGAAATTAAATGACAATAAAATACCTTCTGGCATTCTATTTAAATATCAAATGAGTATGCACGTTCTCTACCGATTAGGCTGAAAACTTATAAAATAAGAGAAAATGGTAGGTAGTAGTCTTAATGTCCAGGCAAAATTTGAACTTAATCGCAGCATTTTGATTTTTGACCAATCGTGAGATATTTTCATTTTTACTCCAATCGAGGTAAGCTCACAAAAACTATACACGATTAAGCTAGAATGAATTTGTATGTACTATGCAAAAATTTTAG
The DNA here is from genome assembly GCA_934045905.1 of Leuctra nigra. Taxonomy (NCBI): domain Eukaryota; kingdom Metazoa; phylum Arthropoda; class Insecta; order Plecoptera; family Leuctridae; genus Leuctra; species Leuctra nigra. Next base: position 6,737,453 of record OW203768.1, read on the forward strand.
TTCGATCGGAAAAGAATAAGACCTCGTTTAATGTTTGGCGTCGGGTCAAACAAACAAACACACAAAAAACAGAAAGTGTCCAAAAGGGCAGAATGGAGTCGCTTTTTACGCTCGCTCAATTAAAATCGCTATTGTAAAATTGAGATGTATACCTATCCTCAATCAATAAATAGTAAATACACAATACCTATGTAAACTAAGTAATATGAAAAAATTAATTAATTCACATTCATTAATTTTCTTACGCCATCTAGTTAAAACTGCGCAGAAAATTCAATATTACCGTGCTCGGTAATGTTACCGGTAATATTACCAATTTCAATATTACCGGTAACTTTACATCTCTACTATTAGGTGATTGTGGAAATAATATGTTATAATTTGACTTGACTTTTAGCTTACCTGCTACTTTGCTCTATGTATATTTTGTATTTTATATTTATATTCCACTTTTTGCACAATATTTTACTTTCTGCAAGTTTTGGAGCTGCAAAGAAAAGCTGCAAACAATCCATTAAGCCTAATCGTTTCATTCCTATTCTTTGCTCTTTCTAAGCAAATAAATAAATATTCTTGTATATAAAAAATCTCTTCACTACTACATCCAAAACCATACAAAATAATAAACTTCTTGCACCAGCGTTAATTGATATACCTATTCGTTCTTGATCCAAAACATTGAAGACCATTTGCCTGCCTCACTGCCAGGTGTGTGAGCTGGAGGAGGCGGTGCGGGTGGTGTGGGTGGTGGTCCCCGTGTCGGCCAGCTCCTCCCCGCAGGCGATGTGGCGCTGGGACGACCGCCTGCCCGCGCTGGTCGAGCCTCTGACGCGGTGCTCCGAGGTGCTGGCGTGGCGGCAGCACGTGTACTCCACGACCATGGAGCGGCGGCGCCTGCGACCCGACCGGTGCTTTGCCATGGCGCTCAGGTGCAGCCAGAAGGTGAGAGGTTATGTTTAAAATGAAGGATGTGCGGCCGAGTTAGAGCAGACGCCGCCAGAACATAAGGATTGCTGAATGTGGAAATGAAAACTTCAAAGAAATTTTACGGAAAGCTACGCTGGATTGAGTAAGAAGTGATGATGTAAGGGATAACTTGTGTGGAGGATATCAACGAATGGGGGAAGAAAAGAAGGTAACGGAATGAGCATGTGTAGAGAATGGGAGATGACTGAATGTAAAGAGAGAATAGATGGGAGAGTTGATAATAGAAATGTGGGAAGACCGAGGAAAAGGTGTAAGGGAGGTAGACAACATATTGAAGCGACGAAGTTATGGGGAATTCATTTCTCATTGGATATTGTTAACCTCTTTTTAAAATTTTGTTCTCTTTGACAATATGTGCAGATTTAAGCATTTCCCTCGCATTGAAATTCCGCTCTTCTGCAAAATAAATGCTTGCTAGATCAATCTAGATAATTTTTTTCTAAAGTGTCAACTTGTCAACATTGTCCAAACTACAACCTACTTGTCTATTACATTGCCGCTTTAAAATATTGTCTATCTTTAAAGAGAAAATCAGAATTTGAAAAATAACGGTTTAGACAGTGATCCTTTACCTTAAATGCGAAGTAAAATATGCTTCAATATTGTTTAGACATGAATTGTGTTGTCAGGCTACGTTGAGGTTCTCCGAAGCAGCACAGAGGCAAGGTCTCTCCGACGTCTGTCTCTCTCTCCTCAACACTCTGCCAGACGATCTGAGCGAGAGCAACGTCGGCAACTTCATCTCCCGCCTGCAGCTGGAGCTCAAGTGCTGCCAACTGCGTCCGGAGGATGGAGAAGACAAGTTAAAGCAGGTGCAGTCCTACCAACATCAGTTGCTCAATGAAGACGATCCCAAGTGTTGTTTTATTTTAATCACTAGGTACCATGGTTTCCAATAGGGGAGTTATTTTATCACAGAAGTTATACCTACAATTTGTACAGAGTATTACTCTTGAACTGAGCTATGAAGACACAATCTGTTATCAATATTTTTGTTCACTAAAAAGTGTAAAAAAAAAGTTAATGGTAGGTAGGTGATAAATTAATAATAATAATAATAATAATAATGTAATTTATTGAGCACATAAAATAGGTACACAATTGGTCTGTATTCAACAATCGAGTCGTTGATCTTCCATACATCCATCTCTTCTCTTCAGCTGCTTCACCTCTTCACCGTTTACCTATTTCTTCTTAAGTTATTCATAAAAGTCATTATACATATAGTTGTGCTTCAATGTCACAACTAAAATTATGTAACTTAGGAGGTGTTATGCAACGTTTATTTATCATTGTAATGTTCACACTTCTATAGGTTCATAACTAATTTCTTACATACCTATGCCTAACACATACCAAACAACACCAGGAAAGTTAGTGTATTCTATAAGAAATTGGCAAAACTGCCTTGAATATCATTTCTTGGAAACTTGACAAAAAAGATATTATACATAAAATGTATTTATTTTCAGCCAAAATAATGGGGATGGAGTATAATATTATGTACGCAGTTGATATATTACTTGAAGTTACATCCTTTTTATTCAGTACAGTAGAATAAAAACAAGTATTCAGGTGATGCTAGATTTGACACTCTACAGCCGACGTCCTCAGAGCACTTGAAGTTGCTAATATTATTCCTATCCGTGCAGCTGCTGGGTGTGATCCAGTCGACGGACCCCACCGGCTTCCCTCGGCCAATGATGTCGGAGTTCTTCACCGCCAAGGCCGAGGTGCTGTCCCTGCTCGGCTACGTCGACCATGCCGGCAGCAACTTCTGCTCCGCCACGCAGCTGTACGCCGGCGCGACCACGTACGCGGCGTGGGCGCGGCATCTCGAGACCCAGGAGGACGCCGACGCGAGCGACGTGGTCTACGCGTACCTACACGCCTGCGGCAGGGACTTGAATGCGACGCACAATTGTCTGGCCAAGGTGAGGTTGTTCTCTACATGAGGAGACTTTTTCTAATACTCATTTGTCGCTGCAAAAAGTTTCTTGGGATAGTCTTTAATCATTTGTACATACCATTTGTGGTTTTCTCTGGGGGATATAATTACAAAACGATGTGGTGTACAACCTTGAAGTGTACTCCTGAAAGATAATGTCCTATAGACAAACCAGATATTTGGTTTCGTGAGGTTGAGCAATTTTCATTGTAATTTTCTGAATAAATTCCTAATGAGAAACAACACAGATGGCCTTAATAATGAAAAATTTAAAAGATAATTCGATTCTAATGCTGGCTTTCCATGCTCCGTCAACGTCCGACACCGTCCGACGAAAACGACCACATGACCCGTCTCGACCAATCAGAGCCATCCCCAAAAATCTCGGACGGTGAGGGATTGGTCGAGACGGGTCACGTTAACGTTTTCGTCGGACGGTGTCGGACGTTGACGGAAGATGACGGATCATGGAAAGCCAGCTTTAGGCAACAATTATGTAAATGTACCTTTGTGAATAATCTTTGCTGATTAAACAATAGTCTGTAGTCTGTGCCAATCATTTTCCCCTGGGAAATTTTTGGGATTAAGTGGAACTAAATTATGTATTATTACGTGCACAGGGAAAAGTATATAATAGTTCCTCAATCCTCAATTGATTCTTAGATAAAGTAATAATTCCAGTTTGCTTATGCTTTCTGCGTGATAGAGAATTTCATCAAGATTTTGCACTTACTGGTCATCGCACATCAACATATTACGTAGTTATTAAAGCCACAATTTGAATCTGTTGCTAGGTGTTGAACTTGCTGGCTCAAGACACTACGGGTACGCTGGGCAGAGAAGTGAGCTGCAACGACCTGCCAACGCACTATTGGTTGCCGTGGTTACCGCAGTTGCTCCACTGCTGCGCCCAGCCATCAGGCGGCCCTCTCTCCGACCTGATCTTCAAGGTAAGTGTGCTGTCACAAGGTGACTAAGTAGTTGACTGACCGGGATCCGATTTGTTGTCTTGCGTGGGAATTGAGGAATGAAAAAGATACAAAATTTAGCACTACTTGTTCATCCAAATATTTGAAGTTCTTTCGAAATTCTTATAAGATATTGTTATCTGTGGTCTCTTGACTACATTTAGATTTGTATTGAAATTGTTTCCTTTCACATCAAATTCACTTAAAATTTAAATCAGCTGGTTTGTTATTCATACCTATTCTGTGTGCTTGTAATTATTCCAACTTCTTGCTAGATCGGCCGTCAGTACCCGCAGGCGGTGTTCCCTCCTCTGCGCAACTTCTATCTGATGTTGAAGACGGCTTTCGAGCGCCACCAAACAGACGGTAAGTTGAGTAAGAAGTTAAACGTGTATTTCCTCAACCAATTATATAAGTTTTCAAAATGGTGGATATTGTAACTTTATCTTTTCTGTTATGATCTGCTCCATTCGTTACGTCACCGAGTTGGTTATTTTTAGCCATCATTAAAATTGTTCTATAGCCTAAATTGAGTATTTCCTATTCCGTTGGCATTATCTGTCTTGTTTACTATGTGCCAATGCCATTCCTCCTAACCCAACAAAGAAAGAACATTATCTGCTTACCCCTTCACTCTTCGTTAGCATCATTAAGCTTCATATCTTCAATTCCATCGGCCAATCAAGCTTCCTTCTCTCCGCTCAACCGTCGCCCTCTAGCAGCCATGCTGTGACAAGTAAATAAACTCCGTTTTCACAGGGGCCGCGCCGGCAAGCACGGAAGGGGTGGATAACGTCGTGATACGGTTCCGGAGCATCATGATCCAACTCTTCCAATTTCATCACTGCATTCTGTCAGTGCTGGACGAATTCCTCAATCAAGTAATCATTCTAAAGTGCTTTACTACTTGCTTTACTGCAGTTAATAATGATGTGTATTTTTGGACAGAAACAACTTTATGACGAAAGAGACAATTTTTTGTAAATTTTAACAATCTATTTTTCGATGTTGTTTTTAATAAATGTTGGGAAAGATTATTACCACAATTTGGATGATTGTAGCTCGGTGTTTACCTTGGCAGAAATGTGCGGAAAAACGCAGATAAACAATTTTTATCAAATAATGTGTTTTCCCGCGATACTGTTTAAGGGCAAGCCGTGATATGCAGTATTAGGTACTACTATTTTATGACCTTTCAATGATTAAATCCTGTGCTAAATATTAAAATTACTAATATCAATAGTACATAAATGTAAAAGTAGAGTCATTGCCAGAACAATTTTAGGAAAGCCAAGATAGAAGGCAGAAAATTGACATCTCTAGTGTTCCGATGATGTTCTCATCTTGACAGCTGTCCAAGCTTGAGAGCAACGCGTACCAGCGTCTTGCGACGGAGCTGCAAAGATGTCTGGAGCGCAGCCTCTTGACGTTGTTCGAGAGCGAGGTCAGCTGCTCCGAGACGTACGTCACCACCGAGGAGGCCCACTCGCTCAGCCGGTGCATCTCGGAGTTCGGCAAAATGCAACGTAAGACACGTCTCTAACTGTACATGGGGGCGGCATTCTTCGTTCAGATTGTTTGGGAAATGTGCAGAATTAGTTTAGGTTTTGCAACTTGAGCTGTATTTTCTTACCCCCCGATGTCATGCTCTTTTCTTTAATGAATGAAACTTACACTTATTTTCCGTTTCCTGCAGCTTGGAAATTACAAAGGTACTGTGAGCAATCAGTATTTCATTAATCTATAATAATTTCTGCAAAAACCAAAAATTCAGAAAATCATTCTGATTTGTTACGAAAATTACACATGAAAAAAAAATATATTTGTAGGTATACTCTCAATATTTTCCTTTAAAGACCAGGAATTCACCAACTGCGCCAGCCCCCCATTTATAATTACACATTACATTACAAGAAACGCTATTCAAACACAAGCCCAACAACTATTAAGTTGAACTGTACATATCTCGCACTCAGAGCTTCATTTCAGTCGTCTCGTTCGCTTCCCAGACACGAGCAGCTCGATGCGATCCGGCGTCGAGGAGCGATTCCTAACCCTTCTCAAGGACGACCTCGAGTTCGAGCCTTACGAGATGCGCACTGTCGGAAATCTCGTGCCTCTGCTCAGAAAGTGGATCACAATTATCCACGACAAGTGCGCTTCAGGGCCTAGGTGAGATTGTCGAGAAAATTATTCTAGTAATTTGGCTAGTCATGTGTTTTGACTAGAGAGTATAGTGTTTGACTATATGAGAGTCGGCTACTTCGGGACCACGTAGAGTAGGAAGACCAAGAGAGAGGTGAAAGGTGGAGTGAGTTGGAGGCTTAGACAGTGGGAGGACAGAACAAGGTGGAGGCAATTTGTTGTGGAACAATTGGAAGTGGATGAAGAAGAAGAAGACAAAGTAGTCCTGCAGCTCTAGTGTTGGTGGGAACACGCACCCCCTGACTCATTAAATTGGAACCAGCAGATAGATTATTATTATGTGCATTGTATGTTGCTGATAATTGCTTTTCCTTTATTCAGTTCTTACCTGCTGCTGAAGAAATGCAGATTTCCGAGCGCCAGTTACCTACAGTTGTCAGAGATTGTACTACCAGGAGATTACACATCGTTCCAGGTAACAAAACTCTAATCTAATGTAAAAACTTGCCTTCTGAAAGCAAAATAGAAATTATCTTTGAAGCCACATATAAAAGCCGAGCCGGTTTGATTTTTAATTTAGCAGACGTTGTCTATTGGGAAAGAACTTGCTGAAATGATTGCTAAATTCTTGTTGGTATACCTAGGACATTCATATTTAAACTTCAATCAATTTTAGTTTTCTTTTTATTCTAAAATAAAATACAATCTCAGTTTCTAAAAGATTCACTGTATTAAATTATATGAATTATTATATTCGGCATTATTACAACATACCTTATTATAGCCAGCAAAACATTCACCTCATGGCAAGAAATGTAAAAATGTACGTTGAACTAGTGTACTTCTTTTGTCTTTTAAAATTCTGATAAACTAACAAACGCCGGATCCCCAACACTTCTGTTTTTGCTTTTGTTTCCAGCAATGTTTCGGGCACCGCGTGACAGTTGAGACGCTCCACCCCGAGGTGCGCATTGTGTCGCACACTGCGATCATCGGCCTGCGCGGGTCAAACGGCCGGACGTACGAGTATGCCGTGGTGCGCGACCGGGACATCGCGCGCAAGGAGCGGGTCGCGCAGGTGTTGCACGCGTTCAACATGTCCATGGCTACAGACAAGGTACTCAATTGAAATGTCTATCAAGAGCGTCTTCAGAACGTTTACTGACGCACATGCTCCTGCAACCGCAAACATTGTGGATAATCCGATCCGATGTGCCAGGAATGTCACCGGCGCGGCCTGCGCTACACGCTGCCCCGCGTGCTGACCGTGCAGCCGACGGTGCGTCTGATCGAGCGGAATCCCAGCTCGGTGACGCTCTGGAACGTGTTCAATCGCGCATGCACCGAGGAGAAGAGAGATCCATACATCACTGTCTCGGATTACTACCAGTTGCTCACTGCCTTTCAGGTCATGACCTACTTCATCCTTTGTTCTCCAAGTCTTGAGGTGGCTAAGAAAGAGAAATTATAGTGGAATATCCTTAGTACGTTTCTCCATACGTCTTTCACCCTATTACATTTTAAGAACACATGTTAAATTGTTTCTATAGTACGTTTTTCACTTTAGTACTTTTTTTTCCTGGTCCCTTCAAAAACGTACTGAAGAGGTTCCACTGTACATATTAGGTATACTTCATTTATTGGGCAATTTCTAGGGAAGTGGAACGTATTTGATTTGTATTATTACCTCTCCATAGCCTGGTACATTATATCAGAATGGGCATTGGTCAGTTTACATTTTACTCCAGAAATAAAAATTTAAATAGGTACTTCTGTATATGAACTGCAAATTTAAAAGATTTGACCTCCCGTGGGATTTGAACCCACGACCTTTAGATTGCCGGTCTAATGCTCTACCAACTGAGCTACGGAGCATCCTTCAAATTTGCAATTACATTTCAAACGTAAATACTTCTAATGAAAATTAAATAAAAATGAAGCGAGCATTAAGTTTAGAAGATGAATTAGGTGTGAAGTAGCGTCCAAGTCCTTTTAAACTCACTGCACTGTAAAAGAATCACTGAATTATCCTACTATTAAAACGCTCGGTTCCCATTCTTTGCATTTGCCGCTTACAACGTTATGCTGGAACTCTGTTTGCACCGATTGCAGAGCGAAGCGGCCGGGAACGAGTCCATGCACGCCATGCGACTGCGACTGCACAAGTTGGTCTACGGATCTGTCGACCACACGTATCTCAAGACTTGGGCGATCACAACATACCCGGACGCCAGCGAGTTCTGGACATTCCGGAAGACGGTGAGTCTTATTGTCTCGAATCCTCGGTAGAAAGAATTGAAAATGTCTTAAAAATTTACTTAATTGGAGGGAGATACGTAACTTTTCTTTTGATATTACGTCCCATAAAATTTGTGAGCCAATACGATAATGATCAAACATGATGGCTGAAGGATGACTAGCTAATGAAGTAATGACTGATGACTTTGGGATTTTTGTTTGTTTTGACTTTTGCCCAATGAGAAGGTGATGTCTTGTGTTTTATCTCAGGTTCGAGGCAAATCCAAGGTTTTTATTGGTTGAATACTAAGAATAGCTTTTCTGCAAAGTGTTTAACAGCTCTGCTGTAACGTGACTTCACTTGGAAGCTAAAATGTCGACAAACCCATTTGTCAGCTTTGCGCCATGCAATTTGCAGGTTGTCATTAAGGGGACTGACATGTGAGCATTTAACATGTAAAATTGACCATCTTTAGGAACACATAACTTTTAAACTAATAGTCATATTCAACATTTTCTTGGATTATATGAGACATGCCACCTTAAAGAATATTTTAACGAAAAAGAAAAAATATATTTTTTTTTTTGATAAAAATTATTGATATTTTAACATTGCACTAATATTTGCACAAATTTTTATGCAAAGATTAACTAATAAAAAATTTTTGGCTTAATTTAGAACAAATGTTTTTTGTTAATTCATAAAACACACACCTATGAACATAATGCCGCAAAGTTCATAGAATTATCTCAAATGGAACCAGAGATAATTGTTCCTAAGCCTAAAATAACTCTAAATTGAGATAAATGAGTTTAAAGTTTGGTATGTCTATAATAATGAACCGGAATTGCTCATTTGAAACTTTTTTTTTGATAGTAAAAATCAACTAAAAACAAATACTTGACATCTCCATGGCAATAAAAAACATTACAAAATATGAAAATAAAATATAAAAAAATCTATAAATTTTTATTTTTTTCACATGTCAGTTCCCTTAAAAGAATTTGATATTGAACAAAAATATAATTTTCAGAATTCCCAGGGGTTGGCAACCTTTTTGGTGAAGGCTAGCTAATTTCCCAAAAAGTGTTAAATTAGATAATTATGGGAGCCGCAGTAGAGGCAATAAAATACGAAAATAATCATTCATTTCAATTACTAGTTTATTTTGACATTTTGACGAAGCCCCCAAGTTGTTGCCCCCCCCCCCCCCCTCCGCAGGGCGTCTATTTTTGAATTTCAACAATTTAAAATTGATTCTGGGACTCTATTGTTGCCCCGCAGGGCACTCCCGTTTTTTCGGAGACATTCAAGAACCACCAAGGAGCCGCAGGTTGCCGACCCCTGTACTAGTCATTGAATTTGTTATTTATTTCAGTGCTGTACATCGTGTGTTATTCTGTATGCATTCTGACTGAGATGTTGCTTTTAGTTTGCCACACAGCTGGGGCTGCTGAGCCTGGCAGAGCATGCGCTGCATCTGACATCGCTGACACCCGACGTCTTGCTCATCAACCGCGACACGGGCCTTCTACCCGTCCCGTCTTTCCTCTTCCACGCCGTGCATCAAGGCAAGACAGGTACTGAACATCCTGTTCTACGACTATCATGCAGACAATAGGTAAGAAGATTCCTTAATTTTTCTTTAGATTTAATTAAAAACTATATGAAAAATAATAAATACCAACTCTTGTTTCACTTTTCTAGTCCTTCGTTTTCTTTATCAAATCTCGGATTGAAATATCTACTACCATTCAGGCGGGAAAAACAGCGTTTGTCAACATAACAACAAGTGACGTATACAGCAATGTTATTTGCGACCAGGAGGGTTATTCTAAATTCCCTTGTCGTCTCGTATCAATTGATACGACGTCACTACCGTGTTAAATAGATAGCACTCCAGTGTGCAGTGAGCCCGTATCTTGTGAAACGAGACGACAAGGGAATTTAGAATAACCCCCCAGCCCAGAGCCATCATGATTATACATTGTGTTTATGTGATTATATATATATACCAACATGTGACGTCAGTTGTCCCTTAGGCCGTTCTTGGCACGATATTATTTTTTTTATTATCGAGATCAGAAACATGTAAATTTTTATAAATCCATGTTTTTCTTACATATTCTATTGTTTTGTTTTTCAAGGTCACACTTTCTATTCACACAACATTGTAAATTGGCTTTTGAGCGAGCGGCACCACAGTTTACTCTTATGGCACTTTCTCTGTGTTTTTTTTTGCCTGCACTGCACAGGTCAAACTGCACAACGAATCGATCTGAAATTTTGCACACATACAAATGTAATCTATACGATCTCTGGAATCGTTTTTGAAAGGGGTCCTGTGATTGGTTGTGCGGGAAAAACGGCATGTTACTATCGGGATAGTAATGTCATTTCCAAGGCCACAGCAATGTGTTACAATGGTGATAAACTTGGTAATTAAAGAATTATGATGCAATTTTTTCCGTTTTCAAATTATAAGAAATGTATCAAACTTTGTAACTGAAATTCTTAAAAACTATTCATCCCACGTCAAAAATAATACTATATCTGTGTTCAGCAACATCTCAGATGTAATAAAATAACTATTATTCTGAAAGATTCTTTGGTTTCTTCGCGACTCTAAACCCACCTGAAACTCATTAAGGTCATTGTTAGTAGAGAAGGGGTGGAGGAAAGGGGAGGGGGGAGAAATCCTATCTTGTAGAAATTTATCTTTAAAAGTTGCCAAATACACTATAATAAAGCCAAGGAACCATAAAAAGATAACTTTATGGTAGGTAAAAAGTAAAAACCTAAGTCTATGAAAATTACCGAATAAAAAAAACTGCCTAGGACTGGGTTTGAGCCGCAGACCCCTGGCATGACAGTCTAGCATGTTAATAACCCACCCGCGTCGTCGCCTCGGGCAGACATAACCAGTGCCGGGCTAGCAACAGCTGGAGATGGGTGTGGGCGGGTGATCTCGTGGTAGTTGACAAAGAGAGAGACACGACATGAGCGAGAGCAATAGGATCAGAACTAGGTGCTAGACTATCAAGACATAAGGCTGTGATGTCCAGTTGACATTAATTATGGTTTTATTACATAACCCCAAGTGAGGAATAAATGAACAGTCAAATAAACACAACATACAAATGATCAGAATGAGATAACAGATTACTGGGGGTTTGACCTCCTCGCGTAAATGGACTCTGTGTACAAAACAGGTCGTAACCTCATCAGCTGTGTGCCTGGAGGCAACACAATACAATACACATGCAATTGAATGAATAGCAAATAAGACTGATACAATACAATGATAAATATAATAAACTCTTTACTTACACTCCTCCGTGATAAGATGCTCGCCGAATTACTTCGGACATTTAATTAAATAGAACTCGTACAGACGACGTTCTAAGATTACTGGACTTACTTAATACAATGTTGAATTTAGAAAGGTTTGAATGATCGAAAAGGGTGCCCTTTCCCTGACTGACGACGACCCGCGGAGACAATCCAAGTGTGGCCACACTTGATTGTTATATATAAAATACGTGACAACAAAATGCATTATCTTACTTGCACTCGCAAGCAGGTCACCAGAAAACATAATGTTCTGTTTCATAACTCTAGATTGAACCTTAAATAGGGACTGGACGACCAGACCACTACGTTATATCCGCTACAACTCAGCGTTGGTTTCAATCTACATTTATACACTACTCACGCGGCGATGTGAAGTCTAGATTGAACCTTAAATAGGGACTGGACGACCAGACCACTACGTTATATCCGCTACAACTCAGCGTTGGTTTCAATCTACATTTATACACTACTCACGCGGCGATGTGAAGTCTAGATTGAACCTTAAATAGGGACTGGACGACCAGACCACTACATTATATCCGCTACAACTCAGCGTTGGTTTCAATCTACATTTATACACTACTCACGCGGCGATGTGAAGTCTAGATTGAACCTTAAATAGGGACTGGACGACCAGACCACTACGTTATATCCGCTACAACTCAGCGTTGGTTTCAATCTACATTTATACACTACTCACGCGGCGATGTGAAGTCTAGATTGAACCTTAAATAGGGACTGGACGACCAGACCACTACGTTATATCCGCTACAACTCAGCGTGGTTACAATCTACATTTATACACTACTCACGCGGCGATGTGAAGTCTAGATTGAACCTTAAATAGGGACTGGACGACCAGACCACTACGTTATATCCGCTACAACTCAGCGTTGGTTTCAATCTACATTTATACACTACTCACGCGGCGATGTGAAGTCTAGATTGAACCTTAAATAGGGACTGGACGACCAGACCACTACGTTATATCCGCTACAACTCAGCGTTGGTTTCAATCTACATTTATACACTACTCACGCGGCGATGTGAAGTCTAGATTGAACCTTAAATAGGGACTGGACGACCAGACCACTACGTTATATCCGCTACAACTCAGCGTTGGTTTCAATCTACATTTATACACTACTCACGCGGCGATGTGAAGTCTAGATTAAACCTTAAATAGGGACTGGACGACCAGACCACTACGTTATATCCGCTACAACTCAGCGTTGGTTTCAATCTACATTTATACACTACTCACGCGGCGATGTGAAGTCTAGATTGAACCTTAAATAGGGACTGGACGACCAGACCACTACGTTATATCCGCTACAACTCAGCGTTGGTTTCAATCTACATTTATACACTACTCACGCGGCGATGTGAAGTCGACGACGGTCAGCCAGAGAAAGAGAATGAGCTCAGGTCGCCGATCCGCGAACTCGACTATCATTGACCATTGCGCATGACATCTTTTCTGCTCTAGGCGACCCTCCAAATATGGGTACAAATGCAGGCTAATGGTAACGACTTGACGTTGGCGCCAGCGCCGAATTCAAACCGTTACAACCTCCCCAACTGTCCACCCTAGCATTTTTAAACCAACATGTCTAATCTCGTTGTGCTTCGAAATTATTTAATTTTTTTATATCGAACGCCAGCCAAGTTGTACGGCGCACACAACATACCGTCAAACCTAAAGGCTGAAGCAACCCACTTTCACTGTAAGCATCAAAGTGGCATTTTCGGCCTACTGGATCTGAAAAATGGGAAATCTCACTGTGTCACTCTGGTCTGGGGCAAAATTCAAGAATTATTGGCTTTTAATGACATTTTCGATATAGACAGAATTTCGGTTTGAGGTGTTGCGCGTATCTGTGCTCGCTCATCAATGTTTTTGTTACACAGAGCGTTTTCCTAGTAATTACCATGTGGCAATTTGCATATAAAATAGATAATCCGAATTGTTTATAAACTCATTTCTATACGTAATAAAACCGTGGGTGGACATTTGGCTATTGTTAGGGAAACATATTTGCTTACGAAAACAAATGGGGGGGTTCGGGGGTAGGGTCCCCAATACAATGCGGGTCCGTGGCGCATAACCCCGGGAAAATTTTGAATTTCGGGAACAAATAAGAGATGCCTGTCTACACTATTTGTACACAATTTTAAGCCAATTTTTACTTCTATGAAAATAAGAGGGCGGACGGCGTCCACCCTGAAAAGAGAGTGAGGGGACGCGTCTGGCCTCGTCCACCCCAAATTAACCACTGGTTTCGTTGTTTCTTTCTAGTAGGTACTAGTATTTCCCCAAAGTGCATAGTAAATAATCTGTTGCCAAAATCAATATTACTTCAATTGAATTAAAAGATAAATCTACATTGGAGTGTATTGTCAAACGGATTGATGTTTGGCTGTCTTCCAGTCACCCTGGCTGTGAACCACGCCGTGCCGTTCCGTCTGACTCCGAACATCTCTCGGCTCCTGGGTCCGGCCTCCATCTCCGGCCCGATGAAAGCGGCCATGATCGCCGCCGCTTCGTGTCTCGTCAAAGCGGACTCGGACATGGACTCGCTGCTGAGAGCGGTGCTCAGAGACGAAGTGATCGCCATGCTCAATAAGGTAAGTTCGGTTCGTTCGATTCGGTCTAGCAACTTTAGGTTGACTATGCTCGTATGCTTAGTCACATGATAAACCAACCCTTCTCTCTTCTTCCTAGAGATGTTTCTTTTCCAGAAAATTATAAATCGTACAATTTTCCGCCTTTTTAACATTTTCTACAATTGTTGTGGCATACCATATTATGGTCACTTTTACATATCATATTCATGGTCCTACATAACATAGGATTGAATGATTGAATGAAAGGTCATAATAAAATATTAAATAACCTCACATCAAATCTTGCCCTTCTAGAACAGTATTCGTGGGAAAACATTATGGTTTTGAAAATTCAGATTAATTCTAATCTGCTTTTTTCTGCACTTTTGTGTCATGGTCGTGTTTTATGCCACTCGGTTCTAGTTCTACAAATTGCAGAAATTATCTTTCCTAGCGTTTAATTTTAAAAAATAAAAGGAAAAAGTATCGGAAAACTTTCCGACTCTAACTTTACTTCTTTCCTCGTCTTCCCTCTATGTTTATGTCGTCAAGTGATCACGTGATGTTGTTTCTGAAGCTTCACGTGATATTGTTTCAGAAGCAGCACGTGTCGGTGTCCGCCCCGCCCGGCGACGTGGCGATGCTCTCCCGCATGATCGCCAAGTGGACGCAGGCCATCATCGCAAGACTGACCAACGCATCGGTGTTTTACGCAGACAATGGAGGGGTGAGCCAACTATTTACCTCTTGTATCATAACCACAGAAGCTAGATCAACCTTTACTCAACATGCTATTTAAACCAGGGGTGTTTTGATTACGATAATTGATTATAAATTTTGACCATTATCAATTTTATATTGATCAACAGAAAATTCAAATATCCTACTCACAATTAAAAATGTAAAATGCAAAACAACAATGAGCATTTTCTGAGTTTTATCCTACCACATACTTTCCACATTTGTTTTATAGACACTAATAATATCCACACAAGGAAATTTGTTTCATATTGCAGTTGGTATTTATCCACAACCACCTACCCTAGGGCATAAGGTATAGCCATATTTCATACTAATAATATTGTTGGTGTGTTTCAGGCTGCTACGCTCATCAACGATGCTCAAAGCGTGGACCGACTGTGCCACTCGAATCCAACCTGGATGCCGTTCCTATGATTCTTCCACTTTCACTTGCCGATCTCTGCATCTTGTGATGTGTCTGTATTCAGACTTTTGTACAGCTTGTTGCTGTCATATTTCATTATTGTCAATTTAAGTTAATTCATTTTTAGTAGTCTTTTGATCCTATGTGTTTTGTGTAAGTCCATTAATCATTAATGTAATTAAAAGTTACCATCATCTTTTTTTAATTAAAAATTAGTAATTACCTATTATTGCAAGTTATTTGGATATATTCTTTAATTCTCATATTTTTTAGGCAAATTGTCTAAATTCTAGTTGTTTTTGCAATTATGTGTATTGTGTACTCCATAATGTTCTTCTTGTTTTAAATAATAATTGAGAATTACCTATTAGTACCTAGGTATTTTCCTGAGTTTTCATCTTTTTTTATGCAAGTTGTGTTAATTTAAGTGATTTTACATTTAAATGTGTACCTATTTGTATTCATCATAAAGATCTGAGACAAAAATTCGATCGATGCAGCTACCTTAAACTGTTTCTGCAATTTTACTTAGATTATCACATGGGAATTTAAAAGGAAGGATTTATTAATTAAGGGCCGGTCTTTCAATGCCTTGCTAACTTTTATACAGTCAATTAGGACTATATTGCCATGGCAACAACCAATGTCATTCCTAGGATGACCACTATCTAACTATTAAGAGCTAATTGAGACTTTAGCAGAGTATTGAAAGACCGGGCCTAAATGGATTTTTTATTTTTTTGAATGAATAGATTTTTATCAAAAACTTGTTTTTAGAATGGTCATGACCTCAGCTTTAATAATAAAAATTGAAAACAATACCAACGTGGGCTAAATAAAAAGTTATTGGCAATTAATTAGCAATTTACTCCCTTTCCTAAATCTAAAAGTATCTTTTAAAATTCAAATTTCTATCAATATATTCCAAATACATCAAATCAAATATTATCAAATACATTCTCTTAATTTATTATATAATTCATTTTCACTTGACAAATATTTTCTATTTTTAGGTCATTATTATAATTGAATGAAAGAAGGATCAGATTTGACTCCAGACACTCCAAGTTGGGTTGCCATACAACTCTGTTGAGTCCGAATGTATCGGCCTTTATTCTCGAAATTAGAATAAGTTGGCAGCGCTGATGCAGAATCTCATCTAAACACTACACAAGGAAGCTGTGACTAGATGGCCCAGTGTTTTGTTTCGTAAATGACAGCTACGTGTTGAACTTTTGAGGTAAGTTTCAAGTAGTTTCTTTCTAGCATGTTCCGTTATGAACCCAACATGGTTTTGAAATTTGTTCAGATTTACTTTATTTCAATAGACCACATTGACACGAACAGTCGGCAGTATGAAATATTTTAGACATGTATAGAGAACATCTCTTAAACAAGGAGGCAGCCCTATGTTTATTCGTTTCAACTGCGAGAATTAAGTATAACATAGTATGATATCATCTGATAAAAGAAAGCCGCGCATGCTTGCATGTTGGGAAAAAGAGGGAGTACCAAACCATGTAGCTCTCGACAAGAAGACGCATAAATGTTTGAGCGCATAAAGTAGCACGGATCGTTGCAGACAATTATTTCAGTATTGCAATAGGGAAGTGTAATGACATTTTATTCCATTAGATTTTTAAGTTCATCATAAATAATAATGATACATGACACTGTCTGTATCCGAATGTATTCTTTCCATGCTAATCTTAAGATTACTTTCCATACACCTGCACACTGATACTTGTATCATAGGGTATTATATTTGTTAAAATGCTACATCTGTAATGTCCCTACAAACACTGGGAGGTCCCTGGACGCGTCCTAGGCCGTCCCAGATGGGCGTACGGGCCTGCCCAGGGACCTCCCGTCTTATGGGTGATTAGCATGGAGTGAGACTCCCGGGGCCTGCCACTGGGAATAAGCCCGGGCGGCGGCCTGGGCCGTCCCATGACGCCCGCGCGGGAGGTATGGGCCGTCCCTGGACCCTCCCGGGCGGCCCGCGCGGGAGGCATAGGCCGGCCCTGGCCCCCGCCCGGGCGGCCCGCGCGGGAGCAGCTGCTCGCTTTGTAGCCCCCTCCCCCTACGCACATTCCATAACGGTCACGTGCTAGCTTGCTAGGTACACTCTCATTCAAAATGCAGTACCTACAAAACGTGCCTCTGATCCAGACACGTGCATATAGGCACTAATTTTGAATGCGAATGTACCTGGAAAAAATACGTTTCATTAAGACATAATTAATTGCAAACGTGAGTGACACGAGAAACGGGATTTTTTCACAATTTCGGAGAGTGGGCGTTGCCATACGAAAAAAATAATCCAGGTATTTTCTTCCAGGGTCAATGTATTAGTTCACAGTTCACGGAATATTTCACAACAGTTGTAATTTGTTATGTCAACTAGAAGAACAGTAGGTACCTACTCAAACACATTAGAAATGCATTTAAATGGTCAAATATTAATAAAAAAAAAAAATAGCCGGTATATTATAAAGTTAATCAGTGGTTATTGGAAGTTATTTTATCTCGCCATGTTTCCCTATTGTTTGAAAGCTGTTCCACTGACCTGACACATTACCTAAGGTACCTCCTACTGTTTTTATTTTTAACGCATTTTTATTTGGAGGAAATATTTTGGGATCATTTGAAATCCTCAACTTGACTGTCACATAATGGGGAAGTCTCGTGAAATTCAGATTTCAGAATAATAGACCATTATTTTATGAAAGTTGATTATGTTGCTGAACACAGATGTGATTTTATTTTTGCTGTGGGATGAATAGTTTTCAAGGAATGAATTAACAAAGTTTGATTACTTTTAACAGGAAAATTTACAGAAAATTGACAGATGATCCACAATGGTAACACATTAGTGTAAGTGGATTCTTGTAATACGTCGTTTTTCCCGCCAAAAGTCCCATTATAATTGAATTTCATTTGCATGAATTAATTTTTAACATTTCGCGGGTGACAAATGTCAGTAATTATTTGCGTTGATATTTAAAAACTTACTGGAACAAAATTTCTAGAGACTTAAGTATTACAGGTACCTTATTCATAAAAAAATGAAGAAGGATAAAAAGATCCATAATTTTTGTTTATGAATCGGTTGTTGGATTTTGAAATTAGCAATTATATTTTGATAATCTCTTACAGGACGATTGAATCGTTTCAATAATAATTTTTTCACGTACTATTCCCTACTTACTTAGGTACTATATTGTTTTGATAAATTACAAAAAATAAAATGCTACACATAGGAGATTCACTGCAATTGAATTTTAGGAATAATAAAGAGCAGGAAAACACACGAAAATTAAAAAAAAAAAAGTTTCATATAATATAAACGTATATTATTGTAAAAGATTATACTACCACATCACTTAAAATTTTTAAATGTCCTTCAACCTTCACACGTCACATAGTATCAAAACATTCTGAGGTAGGTACTACCTGGCAGTGAGTCTGGCACGCTGTCTCTTTATCGACAAGACACAATTCGGATTTTACTTCACTCACGGATATGTTGGCACAATTTTTCATCTTCAGTTTTTCAAGAAAATGAATGCACTTGAATACGTATTTCTTTCATCTGAAAAAATAAAATTGCAAAGTATTTAGGTAATGTACCTTGTACTAATAATATTCGCAAGATATTTGCAATTATTTATTATTGTAGGTACAGATTCTAACCTAAACAAGATTTATACAAGATCTTGAAAAGTTTAGCAAGATCATGCAGCGTATTGTTAGAAGTGTTTTTTATTTTTTGTGTAAATTTTTATTCGGTCAGACCAATGAAAGTCCAACATTTACAAGATCTTGTTATCAGTAAGATCTTGTTAATTTTGTCAATATTTAACACTATTATTATGCTATGCTCAAAAGAATTTGCCGATTTAATGGCCAGATACTGGATTCCATCCATAAATTATTAGCACACGGTCTTGTGGTGTCGAGGACTGACATCCGCAATCTATGTGGATGCAACTTCTTTTGAGCATGAGGCTGCCTAGCAAATAGTTTCTACCTACTACACAAGAACTATTTATGTAAATAACTGCAATAGCAGATAGCTGCAAATAACAGTCTTTACAAAAATTTTAAAAATTGAATTTTTGGCACAGAGTGATCCCTAAAAAAAAGAAAGATAGATTCAATGAAGAATTTGTAAATTGATAGGATAAACTTCTTGGCAATGAATAATACAAAAATCACTTTTGTGTTGTGTGACCTGCCACAATAATCACTTGAGGTAAAATTATTAGGTACCATTAGGTAGTACACTATTTATTTAAAACCCCAATAAAAATTTGAAACATTCTATATTGCATAAATGTGATTTATAGGTAAGGTTAGAGGAAATACTACACATATAAAATACTAAAATGTGGCTTACCATCAGAGAGTTCTGAATCATTACATCTGTAGGGTAGGTAACATTTAATCCATTAACTCGATGAAGTCCCAAGTCCTGTGCATCTTCAGAATTCTCGCTAATTTGCCAAGAAGTAAATTTACTTTTTAATTGAAGTAGGTAGGCAATTAAATCGACTCTAGAATAAGAGCAGGGCAAGTTCACGGTGAATCTGTAGAACCTACAAAAAGTAAGGTGAAAGTTAGCAACTCAAATTAATTTCCTCTCAGCCATTCCGTGTTACGGGTGTACGGTTGTAAGATGCTATGTTCAGCATCTTATTCATCAAAATAAAAATAGTTAGGATCATTGTGCAGCCTTCTAAATTTTTTATGTAATTTACATGGTTCGACACAAAATTTAAATTTAAATGCGGTCCCACAATTTTACTGATAACAAAATAACTATTCAAACTTAGCACAAAACTGATTACATATTTGGAATCAGCAAGAAAATACCATGAATATAATATAAAAACATGCTGATTTATTTACATTTAATAATTCAGCAGTCATATGTATTATGTGGCATATGTCTGCATTCGCATGGAATGGCTGCTCTCTTACCACCGGCGCGTTAGAGGAAATTCAAAAGTGCGGTTTATTTTTTTGGATGACAACATTCAATCTCAAAAATTTTACTACGTATTTGAATGAAGCGGGACCACCATTCAATGTATGTATCTACTACCTCCGACAAGAATGTAATTTCCATGCAACATAATTTTTACTTTCGGATCACAACAAAAATGTTTGTTATTGGCCTTGTAAGGTACCTACATAAACAAAAATAATTGCTGTATATCTAAAATCCTTGATAAAGTTAAATAATTAAATATAATGAAAATATTTACCACTCTGCTTGGTTCGGTTCTTAATGTTTCGGCTCGGTTTGACGATACAGCTTGGTTCGCTCGCAGGACGAATACGCGCTTTGTTTCTGGAGTTCAATATCTTAATAGCCTATTTTCTTCCAGAGTAGATTCACCTTTAACAAGTAACATTATTAAAACTGCAGTAGGTGCCTTGGTAGGTATGTGGGATGGTTATTGGTTAATGTAGGGTGAAAATATTCCCAAAATAGGCGGAGGTACGTACTAGGTATACCTACCTACAGGTAGGGTTCCTACTGACTACTACCACTGATATGTATAGACTACCACGCCAAGCAAACTGTTTACCTACTTTATTTATTTTATAAATACCTAAACTACCTAGTTACCTAGGTCCTACCTAGTTGGAAATTTTACTTTGCATAAATTGCTACATTTCAAAAATGTACATGTGAGGTTAATGTTTACTGAACATTGGTCACACTACCTATTGGTTTATTAGTATCCCCAGCATACAAAACTAAAGTAACAACGATTAATGCCTGGATACTTATGTAGTTGTGATGAAGACTCACCTTCAATGGGTTGTATGGCTCTGTGATGAAAATCCAAACAAAAGAGGCACAACAAAACTGTAATTATTTCACGATTTGTGTCACATTAAATGGTTTGAACTGAGACAAACTATTCAGCAGTGAACACGCATTCACGGACACAGATAATAATTGAAATCACATTCAAAATCACTCAAAAGGACGTAAACTACACACTCATGACACTCTGTAAAATATCAACAAACGTCAAACGCCGCGTTTGAAATGAAGAAGGGAGAACGGAAACAAGTTGATTCACGAAGATGGCCGACTGCCGAGTTCATAAAAGAAACTTTACTAATAACGTTTAAAATGGTATGAATACTTTGCTTTGGAATTGTAAACATATTTATTCTTAAATCAATATATCCATGTGAAATGTAGATGTAATTATTATAGAAATGAAGTTATAAATATGAAAAAAATAAGTCATTAGAGCAGCTCAAATTCAAACAGTCGTAGCGCCCGCGCGGGCCGTCCCTAGCCATTCCCGGGCGGGACCAAGACGGGACATTCCTAGAAATTTTACAGCCAGATAAAACGGATCGGTTGGGCTCCGTTGGGCAGGCCCAGGGCATGCCCTAGTAGTTCCCGCCCGGGACGTCCCACTTGGGCGCTAGATGGGCAGAAGCCCGGGCCGCCCAGTGTTTGTAGGGGTAATAACAAATTTGGAAATAAAAACTACTACTACTACTACTACTACTACTACATTCATAAAAACGATAAAAATCCTATTCAAATGACATGTGACATTTTGGCGGGAAAAACGACGCGTGACGTAATTTTAACTGATTGACTTTTGAGGGAGGCCGTGCTTTTGAGACTTGCAGCCTGTAAACACGTATAATATCCAAATACATGGAGCTTTCTTGTGTGGATTCTATTCTCATTTTCCCGCTGACAGATCATAATTGAATCAGTTATTCAAGTAAGGGCATCAGTCCACAAAATTACGAAATCAACTTTAGTGTGGGAATCGCATTATTGATGATAGACGCACGTATTCTGAAGAAAGGGAATCAGTCCGTATCCCACACGGGATGGAAATAAATAATCTAACTTGCATGTATTCAAGAAAGGGCATGAGTCCAGTGCATGTATTCAAGAAAGGGCATGAGTCCATGGACTCATGCCCTTTCTTGAATACATGCAAGTGGACTCATGCCCTTTCTTGAATACATGCAAGTTTAAACGGCTCTTTTCTTTTTCATCAAAAAGCCATAATATGACTAATTTCACTAACATATTCATATGTACTTCGTTGTAAAGTTTCTGCTATGTTGAATAAATGATATTTGAGCAAAATCATATGAATTAGCATTATTTTGAACATTATTAGTATATGCAGTTCTGGGAAATGAACTTGTATTCAAGTAAGGGCATGAGTCCAGAGCAAAAAACCCTAAAATTTTGATGTTATAAGGTTCAAATAAATAATCTGACAAACAGGTTTAAAAGCTAATATTTTTTACTATTTAAATAAATACTATTATTTTTTTAAAAGAATAACTACAAAGTTTTATATAGTTTTTTTCATTTATCTCAGAACTACTTACCATGGACTCATGCCCTTACTTGAATAAGTGATTCAATTATTCTCCAGTCCTGTAATTTCCCGTATCTCTTTTAGTTCCCGTCCTCGCACTAAATCTATCTCATACACTCTGTTTCTATTCTCTACTTCTTTCCAGTTTTCTTCGTCGTCTATTTCGCCTTGAATATGTATCCATCTCCCAAGAAAGTGCATTTTAACGGCGACCGCTTCATATCAATCCGCGACGGCAACAAGTGGGACAACTATCCTGCGACACCAGTAAGCCGTGGACCTGTGTTTGTAAATTGTACTTCGATGACGATCGACAACAACCCCTCTCACCCCCCGGTTCAAAACATCCCGCCACCCTGTTCGTTCCATTTCGTTCTGACATTCCCAACAACAAGATTAGAACCAACCCTTTGTTTTCATTTTAACTCAATTCCAAGAATTTTGTAGCTTTTCGGGCATGATGTAGGTACTAATCAATTCAAACGAAAGCCTCAAAGTCAAAAGGGAGTTCTCTTCCGATTTGAGTGTTACTTTTCTAGTTTTATGGAGAATTATGATCCTACATCAGGGTGTAGTCCTACAGTAATTTAGAAAGTAGACCAAAAAGATCAGAGAAGTACCAACGTTGATGCAAACTTTTCTGGAAACTTGATAGGTATACGAACAATGTCTTTTCTTGACACGTTTTCCTTATTTTGTCGATTTTTGAAACTCCAGCAGCACTGCGATCGTATAACTTTGCTCGACAAACGATCGACAACTCTTATGAGAGATTAGCATTGACTCGACTTTGTAGTCTATCGACTATGACGTGTCAATGTTATTCTCCCATAAGAGTTGTCGATCGTGTCGACAGAGTTCCACAATCACGCTGCTGGTCTTCATATCAGGGTGTTTCCAGGTCGTGAACTCGACATTGTGTGACACGGAGCACGCGGCCAAGAGAGTCTACTCCGTGTTGCTAGGCAACGAGCTGCTGGGAGATGAAACCGACTCGTGGCAGGAGAATCCTGACAAGACGTCACGCCCGAAGACTCTGCTTTTGAACGTAATTTCAATGTCGTTTCCTTCTTTTCTCTCGACGCAAGAAAAACAATATGGCGATCTCATCTGTCGTCTCATCTAACTGGGGGACAGCGCTGCGATCATATAACTTTCCTCGACAAACGATCGACATCTCTTATGAGAGATTAGCATTGACTCGACTTTGTAATCGATCGACTATGACGTGTCAATGTTATTCTCCCATAAGAGTTGTCGATCGTTTGTGGAGCAAAGTTAGACGATCGCAGTGCAGGCTTTTAGTAAATAAATAAAAAGTAATGATCTTTTTGATTTAATTTACTTATTTTTTTCTTCCCTATGTATTTCTTTTTAATATCTTTATTATACAATTAAACTATTGAAAAATTGCTTGTCCCCTAACGAAATAAACATGATTGATTGTTACCATAGCAACCATAGCAACCATAGCAACCCGGGCCGTTCGGCGCCTGAGGGCAAATGCCAAAATACAATCGCCAATAAAGTGATGTGGATGTGACCACAGAAATGTGGATTTTCTTTGCTCCTCTATTGTTATGGGGTGAGGTGGAGGTAGTGCCAGATAAGTAGACAAAATTAGCGTGAAAAATAGGCATTTCAAACAGAAAATAGTTTTTCGCTGTTGTAAATTTCGTGACAAAACGTACTAATATAATATGGTACTCACTATACGAAGAATCGTTGTCCTGAGCTGAGGCTTGCCGTGTTGAATCTTAACTTTGGTGTGAAGGGAACAGGGAATGGTGGAAGGGGAGTAGAGAAAGATTGCTTCTTATGCTGGCTTTCCATGCTCCGTTATCTTCCGTCAACGTCCGACACCGTCCGACGAAAACGACCACGTGACCCGTCTCGACCAATCAGAGCCATCCCCAAAATTCTCGGACGGCGAGGGATTGGTCGAGACGGGTCACGTGGTCGTTTTCGTCGGACGGTGTCGGACGTTGACGGAAGATGACGGATCATGGAAAGCCAGCTTTACACTTCTGAACTAGGGCCGAAACTGCGGTACTTCGACGAAGATGAAGCCTGGCGAGTGAGCGAAAGCAAACTAGACTGAAGCCGACGTAACTGATAACAGAAGGTCACTTGTGGGGGACACACCTGTTCAAAGATATTAAGGGATGAAACTATCAAGGTCACCAAGGTCAAAAGGTCACCGAAAAGTAGGCGGG
The DNA here is from genome assembly GCA_934045905.1 of Leuctra nigra. Taxonomy (NCBI): domain Eukaryota; kingdom Metazoa; phylum Arthropoda; class Insecta; order Plecoptera; family Leuctridae; genus Leuctra; species Leuctra nigra. The sequence goes on from OW203768.1 coordinate 6,762,473, forward strand.
TTAATCATATGGCGTTAAACCAAAACACGAATTCAGTAATAATATCAGTAATATATTTATTTCCGGAGTCGAACTCCTTTTAATAATATTTGTGAATTCTTTCACAGCAGAAAAGCATATTATGTATAATGAGCAATGTTGTTTCTGTTTTCCTTGTAGTTTTCACCTGCAATTGAAAGGAACCACGCATCTCAGGTCGCGAGGAATGCGTCACCAATCAGCGCTCACAGTCAGACTCTACTCACACAAGCAATGTCTCCTGTCACAAGAAAAATACCCAAATCTCCCTTCCTTGTAAGAATTCATATTTCTTTTCAATCGGCTCCTTTTATATCTGAAGACATGATCAAGGGGCTGTGCATTAAGTTAGTACCTTCATTCATAAACAAAAAAATAAAATCTTGAAATTACAAGTTCAGAAAACGTTTTCCTACATTTCAACTATATTAGTATAAATGAATACTAAAATGTCATTTAACTTGCAACCCCTGTTGTATAGCGAGGTTTTAATTTATTGCCTTCCGAGAAGAACAAAACTGTAACACAGGAGGTATAGGGAAATCATTTAGTTTTTGGTTTATAACTTTTAAAATAGCACACGTTGGTATTGATTTCAATTTTTTTCCTAATAGAATGTCCAACTATCTATCTAGAAATCAGTTTTTTGAAAAAACGTTGAACCTCAGTAAAATTCAAAACTCAAAAATAGCATGGAAATTGTCATGATTTTAATGGCCCCCATAAGACTAGGTACATGTTAAAAATAGGAATTTATAACTGCAATATCTCAAAATCTAGACACGAGAAGTTGTTCATATTTCACAATATCGTGTAAATAGTGATTATTGATACCTCTGCCAAAAATAGGCTTTTGTGGAAGATATGAGACATCAGTTGTGCTACCTTAAAGGACGTCACGCTAAAAATGGGATATTTTGCCCCCCACCCCCCTCCACCCTGTCACGCTGTATCACACTTTTCGAGACCCCCCCCCCCAAAAAGAAGTCACAAATCTATCTCTACCCCCCCCCCCCTTAAATAAATAGAATATTTTTTACTGTAAAATGTATCTGAATTTTTCGTTTTTAGCGAAATTTCCGGTCCCGACATATCAACTGAAATTTAAAATGCTTTAAAATATCTATATCAAAACGTGACGTCCTAGTGGCTCCAGACCCCCCTCCCTCCCCCTGTCACACTGTGTCCCATACTGAAGCAACCCCCCCCCCCCCCCTTCCCTCACCCTTGCGTGACGTCCTTTATGCACAGCCCTCAAGGATGTTGTTGAGCGAGCGACTTTGATTTGCTCAAGGTCTTTATAATATGTGCTCTGCTTCATACAGATAGTACCGTTTCTCCGATCAAGCTTAAATTTAACACAAATGTAAAGTCTATAGGAGAGAGATAAGCAGACTAAAATTTGAACAAGTTGAAAAGTGAAAATGGAACCTTTTGAACGATCTACTTTAACTTAAAATTGTATATATGGTCATTGGAACAAGTAGGTATTTCAAGAGTTTTTGACGAATTATCAGACAAATTTAGCAAAATAACCTTTGCTCAAGCAAGGTGAAATGTAAAATCTGCCACACATTGTTTTTCAATCAACCAAATGTGTCAAGGTATTGGATGCTCCGCAAATGGCCGACGACTTCTACCTGAACCTGCTGGATTGGTCGGCGCAGAGCGTGATCGCCGTCATCTTGGAGGACGCCGTCTATCTGCGATCTTGCCTCACCAAGCAGATCCTCATTCTGTGCGATCTGTCCCTACGCGTTCCGGCCGACATCCCGACGTCGCTCGCATGGAACCATAGGGTGAGTCTGTCACTCGCATTGAACCATAGGGTGAGTCGGTCACTCGCATGGAATCATAGGGTGAGACTGTCACTCGCATGGAACCATAGGGTGAGTCTGTCCCTCGCATTGAACCATAGGGTGAGTCGGTCACTCGCATGGAACTATAGGGTGAGTCTGTCACTCACATGGAACCATAGGGTGAGTCAGTCACTCGCATGGGGTGAGTCTGTCAATCGCATGGAACCATAGGGTGAGTCTGTCACTCGCATGGAACCATGGGGTGAGTCTGTCACTCACATGGAACCATAGGGTGAGTCTGTCCCTCGCATTGAACCATAGGGTGAGTCGGTCACTCGCATGGAACTATAGGGTGAGTCTGTCACTCGTATGGAACCATAGGGTGAGTCTGTCACTCACATGGAACCATGGGGTGAGTCTGTCACTCACATGGAACCATAGGGTGAGTCTGTCCCTCGCATTGAACCATAGGGTGAGTCGGTCACTCGCATGGAACTATAGGGTGAGTCTGTCACTCGCATGGAACCATAGGGTGCAAGGGCGTATTCAGGGGGGGGCCGAGGGGGCCATGGCCCCCCCCCCCCCCCCCGAAATCAGGATTTCATCTAAGAAAATAAGCACATTTAATTTATTATGTGAAAAAAAAAGTTAAAAATAGAGAGATCATGTCAAAAACGTTCCAAAATAGTTAGAATTAAGTTAAAATTCCAAAAAAAAATCCGGGGCTTTGCGCCCCGGGCTTGCATTTTCTAATGCTTTTAATAAATGTACCTCAAAGAAGACAAATTTTTGGATACTCTGTAATTTAGAATTCCCCAAAATAGCTATATACACTGCGATTCAAATTGCACCTAAATGAATGACCTTGGTCCAAAATTTTCTCGGGGGCTGCGCCCCCGAACCCCCTGTTTTACACTGTGCATTTTCAAAATATTAGTAATGTCCGGCCCCCCCCCCCCCCCCCCCCCCCCGAAATGTCATCCTGGATACGCCCTTGATAGGGTGAGTCTGTCACTCGCATGTCATTCAAAGAATGTCAAAGTAGTTGTTCCCATGGCAATATAGTCCTGATCAACTGATTAAATATAGCAGAGTATCGAAAAACTGTCTCTAAGTCGTACTATAAAACACATATACTTCCAGAAATTTCAATTGGATCCCGTTTATGTAGATTGTATTCCCTTTCTCTCGTGGTAAAGACAGTAATTATGAAAACAACAAACCGATAGCCGTACGTTCGGAACACAATAAATAGCTTTTTATCTAATCGTATTCAAGTGAGAGATTATTTTTGAAACAAGAACTATCCTTTGTTATCGAAGTGATCAGCGTCAAGTGAGTGTGTGAGTTGTCAAAATGACTGTCCGACCATTTCTTCTCATTGGTTTCGCGCTTCTTGGATTTGCTGTTTTACTTGGATTCTCCGAAGCGATTCCAATCGACGAGAAACCACTTCGAGATTTTCACGAACCACAAAATGTTGAAATAAAAGCGGTAAATATCTTCAAATTATTATATTATTAATGCGATTTCTTTTAGGGTGTCAGAAATGTTTAATGTGTGAAAGATGTGATAGAAAGAAATATGCCACTTTTCTATAGAATTTTCTCTGTCATATGATAAGAAATCTACATAAAAGACTCGATTTCAATTGACCAATGTAGGTGGGCGTTGCCTTTTGAAAGACAAAAGTATTACCATGGCAACTCCAGAATTCTTAGAAAAAAACAATTTTTCATTCAAACAAATGAAATTCAGGAAGATCAAAGAAATAGCTAACAGGTGTTAATCTAGTTTAATTTATCACTTGAAATAGTACAATCAATATATTTAAACTCATATAAATCATGTTTGATGATATGCTGGACAATTTTTACGGATGCTACAACGAAACAAATTATATTTTGCCAGGTATGTTGCCAAAGCGTTTTACTTTTTAATGGCGTCTGTCACTGGATAGTTTCGTCAACTTAAAAAGGTCCTTCCTCTCTTATGAGAAGTTAATTAAGACTAAACAATATTCAAGTAGATAGCTTAAAGCAATACTATTATTAACGGCAATTTGTTGTTTGTAAAACTGTTAAATTCTGTACGAATTCAACATTATTCTAATAATATCATGTGTACAATTTGTTGTGTATATAAGCTCTTTGGTTGTGACCAAACATTGACTTTTGTTTTATGACGTCGTAGTTTGGTAGTAGTAGTAGTAGTTTATTGTTTGTAGCAGAATTCAGCTAATACAATACTATATTATTCTATTCTATACTATAATAGAGTAATACACAATGAAATTTGATATAATTTACACTTAAAGAATGATAGCAAAAAGAATATCTAATACATTACATTGGAAATACACACTCTATGTTAACAGATCTACATTGGTCAATTGGGGTCATCATTCATTTCTCTCACGCGTTTTAACGGCGTTTATTTGTCAACATGCTCAATTCAAATCCCGATAAACCTGAATGGTATGAAGCTTAGTGTAATTTTAAGCAATTAAAACGTCTGTAATAAACAATATACTTTTATGTAGGATATTTCCCTTATCTAGAGTTATGTCAGAAGAATCCATCAATTAGTTTAGTTTCTTCCAGGTAGATTTTCAAAAAATCTCGATATATATTTTTTTATTAGGTACCTACTTACCTATTTTTTTATGGATACGAAATAGACATAGGACAATTTGTATTTCTAGACTGCTCCAATAATATCTCTAAAAACTAAATTATTTATTTTTAGTTAAAATCTTTTATTCTAAATGTATCTGAGTGTCTCATAACACCCTGACATTTGTATCATGTTCCCTCCAAGCCTCCGCACGACTTCATCCAAGGCTGCGACGACATCCAGCCCGAGGAGTTCCCGCTGACCAAGTCCCTGGTGATCCCCAACGACAACGGCGTGCTGATCGTCAGCGACCACGTGCAAGGGTCAACGCACGCGCCCAACGAGACCATCGTCATCCACTGCATCAAGCTTCTGGACCGCTCTGGAGGCAACACGGGAGGCTACGCCCTCATCGACATGGGCGGCGTGGGCTTCGACTTCGTTGACATGCGGTTCATCAGTCAGGATGGATACGGAATCAACTTTTACATCATCATTTATATGAGATCTTTGTTTACGGCAACTACTTTGTCAGCTTTTCATTTGTAATCAGTGTGTGCAGATTTGATTAAACACAAATATTCCAGATTTATTTTTCTGTAGCTTTACTATTTTTTAACCATATAATGCTATTTCCCTTATTGTATTCGTAAAGATATGAGAAACGAGCTACAAAATCCTTCGGAACAAAATTTAATTTCCGGTTTTTCAAAGCTCTGATAAATCAGTTATATCGGTTGTTGACTTGTTGCCCTGCAAATACATATAATATTTTTTTGTCTGGGGCTTAACGTCGCACTGTTCTGCAGCGAGGCTAACGACGACGGATGAATGATTGTGATGATGATTGGGAGATGAAGGTGAAGAGTATATAGGGAAGGAAGCGGTCGTGGCCTATTAGTAGGGTACCTTCCCAGCATTTGCCTGTCGACTGAGGTAATACCACGAAAAAAAACCAGTCAGGAAAGATGGCTGCGGGAATCGAACCCGGACCTCCGAAATACAAGTTCAGAGTGTTACCACTCAGCCAACCTGTTCCGTCCCTGCAAATATAGTCCTACTCAACTGTTCGGGGAATCGGTCATGCAGGATGATTCGGCGCTCGGGGAATCGCTTCTCGAGAAAGTCTGTCAACATGATATTTTCGGCAGGTAAAAATTTCGACGCTCTAGGACAAACTTTCGGCACAATGGGAATAAAGAAGGTTTCGGCGCACGGGTGGGGACGTCACCTTCCACATCATCTTCATGCTGAGGACTGACGTGTAGCACATGTGCAGGGCAGCTTGCTGGCGGTGGGCACGGACAGCGGCGCAGTCACAGTGTGGGACGTGGAGGCAGCCAAGCCGTGCTGCAAGTGGCAGGACATAAGCGACGCGTGATGATGTGACACATGTGCAGGGCAGCTTGCTGGCGGTGGGCACGGACAGCGGCGCAGTCACAGTGTGGGACGTGGAGGCAGCCAAGCCCGTGCTGCAAGTGGCAGGACATGAGCGACGCGTGATGATGTGACACATGTGCAGGGCAGCTTGCTGGCGGTGGGCACGGACAGCGGCGCAGTCACAGTGTGGGACGTGGAGGCAGCCAAGCCCGTGCTGCAAGTGGCAGGACATGAGCGACGCGTGATGATGTGACACATGTGCAGGGCAGCTTGCTGGCGGTGGGCACGGACAGCGGCGCAGTCACAGTGTGGGACGTGGAGGCAGCCAAGCCCGTGCTGCAAGTAGCAGGACATGAGCGACGCGTGATGATGTGACACATGTGCAGGGCAGCTTGCTGGCGGTGGGCACGGACAGCGGCGCAGTCACAGTGTGGGACGTGGAGGCAGCCAAGCCCGTGCTGCAAGTGGCAGGACATGAGCGACGCGTGATGATGTGACACATGTGCAGGGCAGCTTGCTGGCGGTGGGCACGGACAGCGGCGCAGTCACAGTGTGGGACGTGGAGGCAGCCAAGCCCGTGCTGCAAGTGGCAGGACATGAGCGACGCGTGATGATGTGACACATGTGCAGGGCAGCTTGCTGGCGGTGGGCACGGACAGCGGCGCAGTCACAGTGTGGGACGTGGAGGCAGCCAAGCCCGTGCTGCAAGTGGCAGGACATGAGCGACGCGTGATGATGTGACACATGTGCAGGGCAGCTTGCTGGCGGTGGGCACGGACAGCGGCGCAGTCACAGTGTGGGATGTGGAGGCAGCCAAGCCCGTGCTGCAAGTGGCAGGACATGAGCGACGCGTGATGATGTGACACATGTGCAGGGCAGCTTGCTGGCGGTGGGCACGGACAGCGGCGCAGTCACAGTGTGGGACGTGGAGGCAGCCAAGCCCGTGCTGCAAGTGGCAGGACATGAGCGACGCGTGATGATGTGACACATGTGCAGGGCAGCTTGCTGGCGGTGGGCACGGACAGCGGCGCAGTCACAGTGTGGGACGTGGAGGCAGCCAAGCCCGTGCTGCAAGTGGCAGGACATGAGCGACGCGTGATGATGTGACACATGTGCAGGGCAGCTTGCTGGCGGTGGGCACGGACAGCGGCGCAGTCACAGTGTGGGACGTGGAGGCAGCCAAGCCCGTTCTGCAAGTGGCAGGACATGAGCGACGCGTGATGATGTGACACATGTGCAGGGCAGCTTGCTGGCGGTGGGCACGGACAGCGGCGCAGTCACAGTGTGGGACGTGGAGGCAGCCAAGCCCGTGCTGCAAGTGGCAGGACATGAGCGACGCGTGATGATGTGACACATGTGCAGGGCAGCTTGCTGGCGGTGGGCACGGACAGCGGCGCAGTCACAGTGTGGGACGTGGAGGCAGCCAAGCCCGTGCTGCAAGTGGCAGGACATGAGCGACGCGTGATGATGTGACACATGTGCAGGGCAGCTTGCTGGCGGTGGGCACGGACAGCGGCGCAGTCACAGTGTGGGACGTGGAGGCAGCCAAGCCCGTGCTGCAAGTGGCAGGACATGAGCGACGCGTGATGATGTGACACATGTGCAGGGCAGCTTGCTGGCGGTGGGCACGGACAGCGGCGCAGTCACAGTGTGGGACGTGGAGGCAGCCAAGCCCGTGCTGCAAGTGGCAGGACATGAGCGACGCGTCGGCGCGCTGGCGTGGAAGTCTCACACGCTCTTCTCGGGCAGCAAGGATCGCAACATCCAGAGAGTTGATCTCCGAGCACCCTCGCGCGCATGCGTCGTCGGCACGCACTACCAGGAGGTACCCAAGTTATTTTACTTATAAATATAATGTTTGTGCAGACCAACAAAATAAAAGGATGAGGTACATGATAACAAATAGGTAGGTACTCTTAAGATCTGTTCTTCTCATGTTTATCCCTTTATTCGTCAATTTCTATTCAGCTATAAGAATACGTACTGCGGGGCTAAAACTGAGGGCCTTTGCCTCCCCCCCCCCCCCCATTATGAAAGTAGTTCTTACGCGCCTGAAATATTGAACCTTATAAATTCCTACAAATTCATTAGTGTACCTCGAGGTATAGAGGCCCGTTTGCCATTTTCTCGATTTTGCGTTGCAAGCTTTTGGAATCATTAGGGATTTTGGATTCAATTATTGCAATTTGACTGAAGTAACAATTACATTTATCATGCTGAAGTATTCTCTTACAATAATAGTTGATTTCACCCAAGATCATTACAAAAGGTTTCACTTACAAGTTACACTATTACAAATTATGCTGAATGAAAACACCATTACTGGGTCCTGAGATTGGCACAGCTTTGGTTATTGTTTTGACGTGTTTCCGTGTGTACCAAAGAACCGCCGCGGTTGTTCTAGGTGTGTACACTGAAATGGTCGCCGTGTCTGCACTACCTGGCGTCTGGAGGCAACGACAACTGCGTCAAGGTCTGGAACATGCACTCCATGCGGCCAGTGCACGTGTACGGGGAGCACACGGCGGCTGTCAAAGGTCCACAACACACTCGCATTTAAATTCAGCCATTCAATTTTAAATTGAAAAACGTTCGAAATCTGTCTGGGGTTCACTGATACTACACTCTCATTGGTGGGAATTTAGAAATTCTGTAAATTTGAATATATGGAAGGAAAAATATTAATTTCTCGAAACTCACATAGAGTTACGCCGCGTTTCATGTCATGAAGTTTGCATTGTTATGGCGTTTTCGACTGACCGCATTAGGTGTATGGTGACGTCAGACGTCACTTCAATGCAAACCTAGTGCAGCCCAAGTGCGGCCAGTCTAAAACGCCAGTCAACCAAGATGGTTTCTGTTGTCCCCGCAGCGCTGGCTTGGTCTCCGCACCAGCACGGCCTCCTGGCGTCTGGCGGCGGCACGGCGGACCGATGCATCAACTTCTGGAACACTCTCACCGGCGTGCATGGGTCGTCGTGTGACACCGGTGCGCAGGTCTGCAACATCGCCTGGTCCAAGCACGCCCTCGAACTGGTGAGCCACTTTGCCATTCACATGACAGTGAGGCCACGGGTTTGGACAAGATATATGCTGTCGTTCAAAACAATTGCCGTTACACATCATATTGTACAGGTGAGCACGCACGGGTACGCGCAGCACCAAGTGGCGGTGTGGAAGTACCCCGCCATGAGGCAGATAGCGACACTGCAGGGCCACCAGAGCCGCGTGCTGTACATGGCAGTCGGCCCCAACGACATCGTCACAGTGTTGATAACCCATCATGTTGTAGGTGAGCACGCACGGGTACGCGCAGCACCAAGTGGCGGTGTGGAAGTACCCCGCCATGAGGCAGATAGCGACACTGCAGGGCCACCAGAGCCGCGTGCTGTACATGGCAGTCGGCCCCAACGACATCGTCACAGTGTTGATAACCCATGATGTTGTAGGTGAGCACGCACGGGTACGCGCAGCACCAAGTTACATGTGGAAGTACCCCGCCATGAGGCAGATAGCGACACTGCAGGGCCACCAGAGCCGCGTGCTGTACATGGCAGTCGGCCCCAACGACATCGTCACAGTGTTGATAACCCATGATGTTGTAGGTGAGCACGCACGGGTACGCGCAGCACAAGTGGTGGTGTGGAAGTACCCCGCCATGAGGCAGATAGCGACACTGCAGGGCCACCAGAGCCGCGTGCTGTACATGGCAGTCGGCCCCAACGACATCGTCACAGTGTTGATAACCCATGATGTTGTAGGTGAGCACGCACGGGTACGCGCAGCACCAAGTTACATGTGGAAGTACCCCGCCATGAGGCAGATAGCGACACTGCAGGGCCACCAGAGCCGCGTGCTGCACATGGCAGTCGGCCCCAACGACATCGTCACAGTGTTGATAACCCATGATGTTGTAGGTGAGCACGCACGGGTACGCGCAGCACCAAGTAGCGGTGTGGAAGTACCCCGCCATGAGGCAGATAGCGACACTGCAGGGCCACCAGAGCCGCGTGCTGTACATGGCAGTCGGCCCCAACGACGAGGACATCGTCACAGGCGCCGGCGACCAGACGCTGCGCTTCTGGAAGGTCTTCTGCAAGGCGCCCGTCAAGAAGGTCACACGTTCATTCACTCTTTAAACATTACTTAGAGATGTAGAGGAGTTGACAACATGGTGGTATTTTGGTCAAGACGATTTTTTTGTTAATATTTTACGATTTTTAAATTTAATCTGATTTTCAATTCTGATTTTTTTTCTTTTACTCCAGAATTTTAAACGCATTTGTATAATTTGCTTGTTTAATTTGAAGAATGCTAAGTTCAAGTTCAAGTACATGTTCATGTATCTTTATTTTGTCAACTTGTACCCTCGGTCAAACAAAAATTGAACGTTGACCAAATTTGAATGACTGCTGGTCATGTCCCATAACCAATCAAAGCTTGTTATTATCATTGAAATGCGAGGTCACCTACTAGAGTAAGACAATGAGATCGCTTAGACTGACCTCTGATGGTGCAATCTTACATTTATCAGCCATTCAGATTTATTGAACGTAAATTTTTGTTTGGCCAAGTCATGGCCAAGTGTACATTAACAAAAATGGCGGTATTCATTGTTTTATATTAATTATCATAATATACAATTGTCTTTATAAATAACATAGTCTAAACTAACAATATATTAATTATATTATGATAAAATTATTGTTCTGTTCTCACCCCTTTACTTGTACCTTACGGGCCTTTTGCCTCGTCGTGTCTCGCGCCTTCTTCATATTATTGCTGCTTCGTGTTCGGGTAGGTTCGGGTCCGGTTCGGGTATCCGAGTGACGTAGCAAGTGCCCCCCAGTGACGTAGGAAGTGGTGTCGAGCACGGGAAAGTAACGCAGCCAGCACCAAAGTAACGTGGAGGTATCAGGGAAACAGCGGAGCGAGGAGGTTACGAATTGTGACTGGCAGGAATGTTGGGGAGTGCGCGCGCTCTGTCATATACTTGTGTTTAGCGTAGATACTGTTAACCAATAAAATAATAATGATTTTCAATAATGCAATTTAGTTTTTATGTTTATTATTATGTTATGAGTTACTGGCGATTTTGTAAATACTTCTTAAAATACACACCTGTTTTTGTTCATCCCTCGGCAGTTTTGAATATTATTCTCCTGCCTGCCAGACGATGATAAGTAAACTGTTAGCCTTGGTACGTAGTAATATTAGGAACGCAATTAATTATTATCGACCTGGCAACTTTAGTTCTAAAATTAAAGAAACTTGCTGATACAAATAGTAAATACTAGGAAAACGCTCTGTCTAACGCGTTCATAAACGAGTACCGGTATATGCAACACAGACTACCGAAATTTGGTCACACAGAAAACAACAAAATGATCTGAATGTGGATAAACTGTTGTAACCTTATACCTACATTAAAATAGTTAACAATAGACCAGTTCAGAAATTATCTGGATGGCTCTAGATTCTAATGAATTTCACATGCAGTATGATTTTCCAAGTGTGTGTGTATTCATATTGTAACCCATTGTTGTAATTTGTAAAACACTAATAGATATATGGAAAACCAAACTGCATGTGAAATTTTCTAGAAACCAGAGCCACCCACATATGGTCTATTATTGATTGACAATTCAACTTTCGCAATAAACTTATTATTTATTTCTCATCTTCCCATTACTGCTATTTTAGTGATTCAGCTATTTTTAGTTAATTTAATGAGTCATGTTCCATTAGTAATAACAGGTTGCTGCTACTTTTGATTGCTCACTGTTACTGTTATGCAAATGATGAGATGAAATAGCAAAGGCGTACAGACATGTAATCGGCGTGACTCCCGATGAATCAATGAATGACAAGACAAGAGGAATGCAACTTGATCTGTTTGTTGCAGAAATCCCTGTCAGTGCTGTCCCTGTACAGCGGCATCAGATAACTCGCCAGAAGAACTGTCATCAAGAACATTATTTTTAAGTTGCATTATTTATTGTTATTACCTACAGTACACATTTTATTTGTATAAGTGATCAATATTTTCCAAACTATTTTATTAAATCTTTTAATTTTAACACCATGATAAAGAGTCTTATTTTATTGTATAATACCTAAAGGTAGTTTCACTATACCCTCATATTTGTACTAACTAACTACTAACCATCATTGACAATCCTAACATGAATATGAAACGATTATGGCATCCTTTTGCAATTAATCGGCTGTGGTTTTGTTATCAATTCGGATGTGACGTTTGCCGTTTGCCCACCACTAACCCAAACAATAGGGGAAATATGGACCCGAACTTCATTATCGTTGTATTTTCACCTAATTCAAAATGTAAAACAAATCGTGTTCCATTCATGTAGCTAGCTAAATTCGTTTGAAAAAGTGATCTATATGTATATCAAGTTTATTCATGTAGGGTTGTACGTTTTTAATTCGATCGTTATTCCATTTTTCGTCGTGGTACACAGTATCATGAACTTTTTGTTTTGTTCACTCATGAACAAAACAAATGGTTATTCGACTCCAATGAATGAATGCATGTATGACACGTCGTGACCCCTGGTCCTACGCCATGTTTCTCTTTCCCACCTTGTAAGTAGTCTTATAGATACCGGAATATATTAGCCCGACTGTTTTGATTAGAAAGGTCTCGAACTGAAACGCCCCTCACCGGTAAGTTTTGAAGCTACTCTGACTTCTGTATAATGATGATAAGTAAATAATAAAACTGAAAACTGAATACTGAAACTGAATAATAAAACTGAAACGCCCCTCACCGGTAAGTTTAGAAGCTACTCTGACTTCTGTATAATGATGATAAGTAAATAATAAAACATTCAGGTACTTGATACAATTGTTTTATTATTAAAAACGATATCAAGTGGATAAAGAAAATGCTGATTTATACATCATCATCAGTAAAAATATCGCTTATAAATAAGTCACTTTTGAACAGATACATGACACTCAGATATGTCATCAAACCATACACATGCGGTATTCTTATTTTAAAAAACCATGTGGTACCGGAATGAATATGAAATTTACTAATTCCACAAAATGCACACTGACACTTGAAAATATTTTCGCATCTTTGCAGCCTGTCATCGTTATGCGGATATGATGAAAGTTAATTTCTCATGATTTCGAACTGTCATCATCTTACGTAATAATTTAAATAGTTCTATATTATTTAATTCCGTGGGATCCTGAGTTTATAGAACACTGGCACTTATGAAAAACACTCATTCACACAATCTAATAATTCCTGATTCTCGGAAAACAGCACAAAAACTGTCCCACTGGACACCTGCCAATGGACACTTGTAGACTCTTGCAGTTGCTGTATTTCTCGCAGCGACAGTTGGACTTGTACTTCTTCCTGGGGATGACTTGTGAGGGTGCGGATCCAGCGATACTCCTTCCTCTTGGTCCATCATCTTGCGCGAAGACAACACTCAACACCACGAGGACCAAAAACAACACCACTATCAACTTCATGACTGCTTCGCACTTGCGCGTATCGGTGACTGATGATATAGTTCAATCTCTTGAAAGTGAGAAGTGAGAACTCATGATGACCAAACCCACCTTGGGCCAGAAGATTCAAGGTTAACGGCTTTTGTTTATAACAAAGTACTTTAGGCAGATGCACCATTATTGACATTTCCTTACGTAACTGTATGCAATGAATAAACATTGACTTATTTTCAACACAAATGCATTTTACAAAATAACGTTTTGAGACTATTTTCTCTCAATGTCTTTAAGAATGCGGTCTGCTCTTAATGAACACAAGGGCATTAATGATTTAATGGTCAATAATCGGTAGCAATGAAGGGAAGGCCGTAAAACCCGAACGAAAATGTTCATCAAATCATATCAAATCGTCTACATAGGTAATTACTAATTATAATGATAATGATTATACTTTCATTCACGAGTATCGAATGTAGTCATGAAAAATATCTGTAATGATACACGCACATCTAATAAGATCAATCAGTTACATATTTAATTAATAAACCGGTTTTTGCATCTTGATATAAAAATTAATGATGAGAGGATGGATTTTAAATAACTGTGGGAAAGTAATTTTAGATGTGATTAACGTCGCACTGTTCTGCAACTAGACTAATGATGACGGAAGAATGGCTTTCATGATGATAGGGAGATGATGATGAAGAAGAAGAATAGGTTCCTAAGGATGGACGACGCGAAAGAGGTGGTCGTGACCATAAGGATGGAACCTTCCCGACATTTGCCTCTCGTTTGTGGTCAGGAAATGGGCGGTCACGGGAATCGAACCCGGGCTTTCGAGTACATGCTCAAAGGACCAGAGAGTAATGCTGGCTTTCCATGCTCCGTTATCTTCCGTCAACGTCCGACGAAAACGACCACGTGACCTGTCTCGACCAATCAGAGCCATCCCCAAAAATCTCGGACGGCGAGGGATTGGTCGAGACGGGTCACGTGGTCGTTTTCGTCGGACGGTGTCGGACGTTGACGGAAGATGACGGATCATGGAAAGCCAGCTTAACAGGGAATAATACAATCGGTGTACCAAATCCAATAATTATTTTACAACCCAACAATCGCCAAATAAAACATATTGTCATTTGGTAACAAATCCAGAAAAGTTTTATAGAAATTGCAAAATACCATAGAACTGGAATAACAATATAAATATTGAGATGAAGTACCTATGTTTCAATAGCAATTTAAATAACCATTCTTGTCAAATTACCTAGTTGTTAACTTTCCGTAAAAATGCCTATGTACTTATATTAAACAATGTAATAACGCATAATTTTCCTGCGTATCTGTGAAGATTTTGTGAAAACCTTGGATACAAACCGCAATGTCACAACCAACCCCGTCATAATAAACAACTAAAAACTTGCACCAGCAACATGTCCTCTAAGAAAGCCGGGAAAACGTAAGTCTTGTGTTATGTAAATACTAGCTAGTGTCATCATCTGCTGTGGAATGTGTAGTGATATTCATGAGAGACTTTCCAATCACACTGACCTATGCCAGCATGCGACTACTTGCCATTAGCGAAGAATGCCACCCATTGGCAGAGGTCGCCGTGCTAGAGACAACACTAACCAAATCTCACCAGAACTTTCACCTTCGCACATTCGGTTCGTCAGTCACTAGAGAGACAAGTAGCCTTTGCCCTGCCCTCGGGTCACGTATCCAGTAGGCCCGGGTTCAATCCCTCTCATGGCCGTCACTCTAACTTGCAATTATACGTTAGGCTGCAATTGCACTTGAAAAGAGGAATAGATTCCACATAAAAATGCTCATTTTTTTTGGAAAAATTACACTGTTGTATTTTTTAAGATCTCAAAGGTCAGGAAAACCAGATAGGTACCTATGCTAAAACATAATTATAATATATATTTTTCTCAAGGGGGGGGGGGGGGGGGGGCACAGCCAAATGTCAAAACGGTATCTATAACTTGAATTTAAATAGCATCGGGAAAATCTTTTCTAATACGCAGGAGAGCAAAGTTTTTCGTTTTATTTGGGGGGGGGGGGGGGGGCTGTTAGGTTCCGGGGGTTTCTAACACTGGTCATTTCTTCATGAGAACTCGGCACTTTGTTGAAAAACTTCAAATTAACAGTGCAAATTATTGCTTTCTATTTATTTGTGCTCACATTTCAAAAGAAATGTGTGCCATTGAAAACATCATTAAAAAGGGAGGGAGGGGGGGGTGCCTGGAAACTACACTAATCAGATCCTATTCCCCTTCTCTTGTAGTAAACAACATAATATAATTCGTATTTCATCAACTAGTCTTCACGTTTTGAAATGTGATAGGTGAATATCAGGCTACCTATCCTGATCGTGGATTATCGTGATTTCAAGGTCGATTTAAATTCTAGGCCATACGCATGTTTTCGGCTTCACGCCTACTGACAGTTAATATCACGACGTGATTCTAGTTCCCATCAAGGTCACAATCAATCACGCCCAGTAACGTAACTTAAATTTTAATGGAATGACATTATTTTGCAATATTGTTTTGAGTGAATTTTATGATTGCGGAGAAAGATGCGTCTGAATAAGAAAAGGATGGTCTCATAGACACTAGATCAACTAATCTGAATTATTTACCTGCAAATTGAAAAGATTGTACAATTCCCACATTTTTACTAAACCGCAGCAGGTGGTATGTAAAATCTTCAGAGACTTTGAATTTCATAATTAACTGCTCTTTTCTATGATTATATTTGTAAGAATAATGGATGAACGGGATAAGAAGAGAAAATACTGTAACAACTAACTTGCGGAGTGAAGTAGGTACTAGGTACCTGCCTGGAACCTTCAACCTAGGTACCTATCTTTATTTTATCAGACGTTTGCCATTTACTTATTTGTCAACCAGTCCAAGGTTGATATTTTTTTGCATTTTCAACATTTTGCATTTTGTTGACATTTTGTAAGCAAGGCTTACAAAGCCAAGGCTGGTACCTACTAGGCACACACACCTTCATGCTAGACCCAATGAAGTTGATTTGAAAAATAGTAGATTCGAAGATTACAATAAAATTGTGATTATTTGCTTTATTTGATAACAAATTGTAGTGCAAAATTTGTGACAGGTTTGGGACGGGGATTGAACCTGGGTCTCCTGAATGACTGCTCTTATTTAAATACTCAAGACAAATGACCTCTAAAACGTTTCAGACCTTCACTAGCACCTAGCAAGGGATTTCACCCACACGCTCCGGTTCAGTCCCACGGTGAGGACAACGAGTATGTTTACGACTCGGACGGCAATCCCATCCCGACGACCATGGTGATCCCGCCCGATGGAGGCTGGGGCTGGATGATCCTCATCGCTTCCTTCTTGTGCAACATGATGACAGACGGAAATCTCTACGCGTTCGGGATGTACATGAAGGTCATACCCAAAGACTTTGGACACAGTCATGGGACTGTCTCGTTGGTGGCTTCCTTACTGCAAGGTTTTAATCTTTTTGTCGGTAATTATACAAAATAAATACTATCTCTCTTGATTTATTGAGACAAACATCATAAATCCTAATACTACCGATAGATTTTAAGCTATAGGTACTTCATTCGTCACGGACCTTTTAGCGCCTGAAGGCAAATGACAGAAGTTTCTATGCACCTCTATTGTTATACCTAGAGGTAGTGCAAGAACTATGGTCAAAATAGGAGTAGAAAATAAGAATTCCAAAGAGAAAATATTTTCTCTTTGGAAATCTATAAACCTATTTAGCTTTTTCGCTGCTGCAAATTCCATGAGAAAAGATGTGTCTACATTGATTTCTTTAGTTATTTATGCATAGTTAATATGGCAGATCAGCAGGGAGCCGCTGAGCTTCTCAGTCGATTCCCACATTTCTGAATGTCGCCTTTTTGTACTTAAAGATGCAAATAAAAATAATTGAAATTGAAAATTGAAATGGAAAATATGAAAATATGGATTTAAATTAAATACATATCACAGCATGTAACATGTAACATATTGTAGCCTAAAATAATAATTTCACATTTATATTCTAAAGTAAGATAAGATTCTTGAAGCTTTTTCAATCTAATATATTATCAACAGGTCCGCTGGTAAGTGCGTTGGCCAACAAGCATGGATTCCGAGTGGTCACGGTCTGTGGCAGCGTTGTGGCTTGCTTCGGCTTTGCTCTTTCCTATTACGCTGATTCAATCATTTTCCTTTGCTTCTCGTACGGCGTCATAGGAGGTAAGTTAAGCATTAAAAGGTATCTATAAAATAACTAATATGCAGTTGCAGTTTTCTCTTCATAATCTCGTAAAAGAATAAAGTGCTGTTCATAAAGTATGTCACGCCTCAGGGGGGGAGGGGGGGTCTGTTATACTGTGACAATCTGTGACGGGGGGAGGGGCACAAGCGTGATGTCACAGTTTGTTGTATCTATTTTGTGATAATATGTACCTATGTTTCAGCAAAAAAGAAATATCACATTTATTATTCTCAACTGAGATTTGAATTTTTCCTTTCTTTAGGGATAGTAGAAGTAGTATACCTAAGTAAGTAGTAAGTAAAATAGTTTTACCAAGTTTCTTGTTTCTTTGAATGTAATATTTTGCAATAATATTGATTCTTTCAATTTTTTTCAATAAATCAATTTCTTGTGAAAATAAGCATTTTTTTTTGGGGGGGGGGGGGGGGGGTCTGCAGGTATGTCATACTTTTTAGGGGGTGTTGTATAAAGTGTGACAACTTGTGACAAGGGGGAGAGGGGGGGGTAAAAAAGTGTCCTATTTTGTGTGACATTTTATGATGTGTGTGACAATAAATAGTTTTCATAATCTGAAAACCCCATTCACCCGAAACATTGCATATTTATTGTTTCTTTGGTACTGCGAAGGTATTGGCATTGGGATGGTGGGTCTACCGACGTCGATCGTCATTGGCTTCTACTTCGAGCGGTGGCGGGCGCTGGCAACGTGCATTAGCACGTGCGGCTCCAGCATTGGTGCCAGCATCATTCCGCCGGTGGTCGAACTTTGCATCCGCGTCTACGGGTGGAGAATCTCCATGCTCATGCAGGCAGGTACACAAGTGCACTTTCATAGAAATAAAAAGAGAGAGGGAAAAAATTGTTTTATATTTGAGGTGATGTACTAAAAGACTGCAAGTTGGATGATAGAAGAGGCCCAGTTAATAATTAAAATCTACAAAAACTGTATATTCTAGAACTTTGAATGATCCCAAAGGAGCCAATTAGGTCAGTAGGTATGTTGGTAAAATAAAGACTATCATTCATTAGTTACTATCGTACATTACATTCTTCGATAAGTCACAAGTTGATGGTATGTAATTGTTTAAACGGGTATTTCCTACGCATTCCTTTCAAATTTCATATAAAGTAATTTTGAAGTTGAAAATAGTACATACATACCGACATTCATTACAGAAAAAATTATAAAATACTAAGGGCCAGTCTTTCAATACTCGGCTAACAATTAAACGGTTGATTAGGACTGTATTGTCATGGCAACAACCAATTGGAAGACAGAATTTTGTACTAACTAACTCACTGTTAACAGCTAATAAAGACTTTAGCAGAGTATTGGAAGACCGGCCCTTAAAGTGACAAATGTGGTTCAAAGGCCAAATTTGTAACTAATAATAACTTAATAAAAATTAGTAATTATATTTTAACTTAATAGTTATGTACTTATAATGTTTCAGCTCTCATGCTGAGCTGCTCATTATTCGCAACATTACTTCGACCCCTCGAGCCAGTTCCCATCGAAGACTTCATCGAGATGCTAAGTGTGACATCCGGGAATATAGGAAAAAGAAGTGGAAGAAGAAGAGCTAATGTATCCCTGAAGACTAAATCCACAGACTCCTTCCTCGTAAACAAATACAGTTACACGACAGTTCGACAAATGTCCACTGCAAACGGTAGCGAGTCGCTACCACTCCTTCGAGACGACTCTCAAACGAGTTTGGAGAGTGATTTGAAGGCGTCGAGAAAGGCGATACGTTTTCTCGGTCCGCGTAACAACGAGTGTCCGACGGTCGCTCAGGCGATGAGTTGGAGTACTTTGGCATCGAACAGAGAACAATGTGTGTTCCAAGTCGACGACAGAACTCCGTCTGAACGCTTCACGCAGTCACTGCCAGGCAGTGATATTGGGACGGGACGAAAGAAAAAGATTAGGTTTAGCAGACCAATGTATCGGTATGTATACAATCATGGGTTTTCTTATTTCTGGTTTTGAAATCATGTTTTTATAACATGCAGATCTCTATTTTTATTTATGTGCAATAAATACTTTAAAACTGGATCAATAATTACGGACAATGCGTTTTAAAAGGAATAATGTGGAAATGAAATAATGCAAAAATATACTGTTTTCCATTTCTGACCTTTCACTTTATTTATTTGAAATAAGATACATTCCTGAAACTTTTGTCAATGAAAATCTTTTGTAAAAAATTATTTAAAATAAATAATAAGTTTCAATCCCAAGAGGAGAGGAAGTAGTCAAGTTATTTCCCGTGCTTTACTATGCATCTTGCTTGTTGCTAGAGATGACATCCTGTACGCGGCCAACTTGACTCGTCTTCCGAAGTACCAGTCTCATCACAGCACAGCGACATACAACATGTCCGTCACCCACCTGCCGTCTCGGAAGGACATCGAGGTCAGAAACTTGCGCCTCGTCATGGCTTCTCGTGCACCACATCTCTTCTTACCTACTTATCAATGATTTGCAGGAAGAAGAGTCGCCGGGGTTCATCTGTTTTCCAGAAGCCATGAAACGTACTCTGGCCACCATGTTGGATTTGTCGCTTCTTCGTTCGCCATCGTTTCTTCTGTTGACGTTGAGTGTTTGCATCAAGGGTGCAGTAGTTTACGTACCATCCATTTTTCTGCCAGGTAAACTGCAGATCTGTGGATAATGAGGAAAATGAAAACATTACTTACATTTAATTTAATATTATTGACAAATGTCTACATCTAATGAATATAACTTCAAATATTGACACAAGAAAAAAAAATCTTCCCAATTTGACAAACAAAGTCTGAAACCAGACTACCCTGATGTAATATTGCAAGATAAATAATAGTAAATGAGTCGAAGGAATAATGCACCTATTTTAGGGTGATGACTGATGACAATGCATTTTTAAATACAAATTAATATGATGATTATTTCACATTTTCATGTGTTAAGATATTGGCACTGTCTTACTTATATTAATTAGACTACCCAATTTTTTTAACTAATGATCAAAATCAAATGTTTCCGCCAAATACCAAATATTTTCTTGTCCTCAGATCGCGCCATCCAGACAGGTGTCGACCCGACCATCACCTTGTTTCTGATCACGATGATCAGCCTGACAAGCATGGTCAGTCGAATCATCTGCGGAATCCTCATGTCCTACTTCAACAACGTCAACACCGTCGCAATCAACAACATTTCTATGACAATTGCCGGCATCGCTACCATCGTAATTGGTTTCTTTGTCACGGCAGAGGCGGACATTATTTACTGCGTCATCTTTGGGTTGTGCATAGGTTGGTTGCACCGAGATGAATCATTGTATAGTTCATGTTAGAATGAATCTATCGAGGCATTATCTGGAGAAATCTGAATTCTTTCAGGCTGTTTTTCGTCGCTGCACACACTCATCATGGTAGAGATGTTGGGACTTGAGAGACTGACAAATGCATTTGGTTTGTCAAGTCTCTTCCAAGGCATGGCAATGATGGTGGGGCCTCCAATAGCTGGTATGCATCCTCTTATTATTTAATCAATTGCAAAACTAACCGAATAGGTACAAAAAACAAATACCTAGGTACTTGTTCCAATTTTTTTTTTCAGAGAGTCGAGAGTTGATAGACTACATTTAAATGTCAAATTTGAAGCTAATTAGTTTAAAGTCAAAACAAGAGTTGTTAAATGTGTAACAAGTGTCCCTCTATTTACTAGGTTGGTTGAAGATGGTGATCAGCTACGGGGCTGCCTTTTGGTTTGCTGGCACTTTGCTGTGCATATCTGCAACTTTGTTGCTGCCCCTGAACTGGATCAATGCTCGAGAAAAGGAGAACCAGAGAGCCAAGAGACACCACAGGGAATTTAATTTTAATGACCCTGAATAGTCAAGAGTGTTATGAACTTCCGATTATTAACATTATTAAAGATTAGTTGTCTGATCAAAATGTCTTTTGTTGCTAAAAATATGTAGCAATAATGTTACAGAATATAATCAAGATAAAATGATATGTATAGAAATAATGAAGTTTGAATTCCAAACGTATACAGTTTATTTACTGTCTTGTCAAATTTAACATCATTTCACATTGCATGTCATGGTAAACAACATTTGTTCTCAAACACGGATCAAGTATTTCCCGTGGCAAAGAGTAGCGACATCGCAAGGAGTGACGGGGATGGAGTCGACCACTTCCGGTTTGTGTTTGGCAGCGGCCTCGAGATAAGCCAGATGTTTGTGCTGGGTATCGGTCAGAGGCCTCGTGTCAGGGTTAAAGTGCCACACTTGCTCGGCCAGCAAGCTCGGCGTAGCCCTCATTTCAAAGTAGGAGATATCAATATCTTTCAGACTGTTGTGCAAAGACTCAAATTTATTTTCAGCATAATACTGCATAAAATCAGTACTGTTTGGTTGTGTGTGATAATTTTTGAAGACTCGGTCAACTAAAACAGCATTGTCCATGTTGTTTGACTTGTCAAAAATGTTAAAATCACACTTATTCCCAACTGCTTGACTTCGCAGTTTATTTTGGAAAAATATCTCCTCTTCAATAGGATTAAGCTTCAAATGATTGCCTCTGTAATAATCTTTATAGAACCATTCCAGCACTAGCATTCGTCTGTCCTTCGGATCAATGTCCGGTTTTGGTGTTGATTTTTCTCGGCTCTTCTTGGGAGTGGCCGGATCGCGTACGGGAACTTTTTGCGGAGTTGGCTGACTTGGTGCCGCCTCTTCTGTAACCTCCAGTGGACGATGGACAGTCGCATTAGCAGGACATTGGGTAGTGCTTTTGCAGAGTACAGAGCTCCAGGTTTTGTTAGTAGGACTGACAACAGTCTTAGTCGCAGTTTTGCCGCTGACGCATTGACCAATACATGGGAAGTCACTCGGGTTGATAGGCGAGCTGTTTTGAGAGAGTTTATCTGAAGGCTGAGAATTCGCGAGATCGTCTGTCGAGCGACATCTTTTCACATTGCTGCCAAGATCAGTGGTGACAGGTGGTTTCTCAATCTTCCAGACATTGATGGATGCAACAGGTTGAGAGGCGCTAGTAGTCGGTGGATGACTCGAATTCTTGACGGCCGTTTTCCCTCCGTGAGATGAAATATCTGGTCCGAACTTTGATTTTTTGAAGACGAAGCGAGGTGATATTGGCGGAGAGGTACAATCCACTGGTGTTTTGTTACTGTTTTTTGATGTTGCTTTCTCATTTTTTAATGTCTGCAAGTGAAACAATGAAGATATTTCTATGCTCAATGACAATAAAAGTAGACAGCCTATCTGTAAAGATTGTTCACCTTGTCACGTCGACCATTACAATCTCCCATGGCCATATCTACCTTGGACTCCTTAGGCTCAGGATGCCCTTTGCCGTGATCTCCCTCTTCATTCATCTTAGATGAAGGCAATTCAGTGTTGAGATCGTTGGAGCTCTTGCTGCTTCCATCATCGGACTTTGGAGGAAATAGAATGTCTACCTAGAGAGTCAATATTTCATTTGGTTAGGTAAGTAGGTGTCAATTTTTTGCATTAAGTGGATTGCAAAATAAAATACACCAAAACCTAACCAGTTGGCAGTTACAACACTATCAGTACCTATTTCGTTAAACTCCTACAATTTCACCAAATAAAAACTGACAGTACCTAGGTAGGTAGGTGCAGACATGGGCAGTATCTAGATACTTGTATCTTAAGATACGTATCTAAGATACATTTGTATCTTGTATCTAGTATTTTAAATACAATCGCCAAATGTATCTGTATCTTGTATTTAAAATACCCATTCCTAAAGTATTTTGTATCTTTTTGAAGATTTAAAATACAAGATACATTTTACGGGCTCAAAATTTCAAAGAGTGCAGACAAGTATCAAACAATACATGTTGCTATTTTGAATAGATCAAGAAAATGTTAATTAATGTTTCCTTACAAATATATCAAATTAATATTGCATTTAGAAAGTAAGTCCCTATAGTTTTTTTTTTTACTTTTTGATGATGTACGAGAAATTAAAGCATCTTTAGTATCTTTTTTAAAGTATCTAAAGATACTATCTTGTATCTTGTATTTTAAATACATCTTTATAATGTATCTTGGATCTTGTATTTTAGATACCCAAATTAAATGTATCAGTATCTTGTATTTTAAATACATTAAAACAGAGTATTTTGCCCATGTCTGGGTAGGTGCATACTATGCTATGTAAATTAGGTCCTACCTAATGCCCTGTAAATATAAATTACAAACCCCACACAGAGCTGAATCTTCCAATTCCGGAATATCATCATAAATATTAACAATTTCTTGAAATTCAGGTTCTTGTGATGATTCAATATAATAATCAACATAATCCTTTATTCCTTGAATTTGAGCAATAGTGACAGACATATTGTTAAACATTCTTAACAAGGTCTCCAATTTCTTTATATGATAAGTATGTTTCTCCTCAAATGACTTCAGATCAGCCAGTTTATTGGCACAAGATTTGGCAGGTTTCTTCTTTCCCAACAAACTAAGTGATTCGACTTCACACTCAAACTGATCAAGTTGTAGCCCAAGAGCATCAATAGAAAGAACTAGCCAGTCGCTTATGTCACTACGCTCTTTCATTACGGGACTCAGTGACTCGTAATTATTTAATCCGTCTGTTGAAAACATCTTCCTCTTTGCCACTTTCTCATATCTTTCATAACGTTCCATTCTAGACTCGATCAATCTTCTTGTGTCATTCAGAAAAGTTTTATCTTTGATATCATCAGATGAGATCCAGTTACGAACTTGCTCGCGAAGTCGTCGAAGTCTTTTGAGCTCTTTTCGTAGGTCATGACTGTACCTCTTGAACTGCGACTCATGTGCCTTCAAACGAGATTCGTGCATACGATCCCATGTTATGTCAAACGATTCTAAACCTTCTGTTATTTTCTTCAGGGTACGATCAATGTCGAGAAGCATACGCCGATTTGTAGCCATCAAATCAGATACTCACCACAACGTTTACAGTTAGAGATTTATGTTTGACAACTGTTTGCCAGATTAATCTTGTTCACATGATAAAAGCATTCACAAATTTTTTAGTCAATAATGAATCAAATAGTTTTAACAAAAGTTAGAAAACCCAAGATGCAGTGTTAAGTACTCTGCTCATTTAATATTACCCCTATTTAGATTATTATATTTGAGAAAGATCACTGCTAATGTCCATATAATTCCTGGTTAGTTATTACAACTAAACCTAACACTCTGTAATTTTGAATTTTTTCAAAACTTCCACGATAATCAGGCTTCATACAAGTGTCATTTCATTCGTTCTATGCATCTACTTTGGGATATACATCCAATAGGCTCTAATATTTTCCCTTAAAAAAATTGAATATACTAGGTTAGTAGATTCTCATTCCTGTCAAAATGGTTCAGAAAGACTTCCTGATTTTTATATTAATTTTGGAGGCAAAGCATTTGGCATGGTCAAATCTCCCACTAATGGTATCTGTAAAAGTTGGGGACAAGCGTAAAAGATATACAAAAACTGTGAAACATAACGACTGTCCATATTATCATGAGGTAAATCTTTACTGATGAAATCAGGAACTACTTTCATCATGGGGAGGGGGGATTGCGACACCTGGAAGGGGGGTTTGGGGGGGGGGGGGGGCAAAGTCCCCCGTGTTTTGGCCTGCAGGTAATTTTTTTAGAATTTAATAACTTAAAAGTGATTCTGGGGCTCTAAAATTTACGAACTGAAGCCGCCCCCCAATAGACAACATCATAAATTATCTAGTTAGCTCTGCTTTTTAAAAATTTTCATATGCAGTACCGTGATCCAAGTATCTATTATGGTTATGATCCATTGTTGAAAAACCATAATAGATACTTGGATCACGGTACTGCATATGAAATTTTTTGAAAAGCAGAGCTAACTAGATAATTTATGATGTTGTCTATTGTTGCACCGCAGGTTTCTTTTTTCGAATATATTCAGATTAACTACTAGATTAACTACAGATTATACTAGGATGCTAAACTGCTCATAATACAACAAAGAACCTCCTATTGTTATCCCGCATTTGGAATGCTAAACTTAATTTTGTGTGGTGAATGGGGGGGCGAATCTGCTCGAGTGGGGGGGGGGGGAAATCCCCCCCCTCTTCATACGCGCCTGGATGAAATGCAAACTGATGGCGTTTTCCACTGGCCACACTAGAGCTGCACTGAAATGGTGCCACCATACAAAACTCAATGCAAATTTCAAACTGAGTGCAGAACTAGTGCGGCCAGTGGAAAACGCCTTAGATTCTGATATTTAAGGGAAGGAAAGGCCGTTTTCCCTTTTGCCCCCCCCCCCCCTCTCGCTCTTTATGATTTCTTTCTTTCAACAGACGTTTGTGTTTGATTTCTATACAACAATTGATGAGTTACGAGATGATATAATTGAGCTAGCTCTTATTCCTGGAAGTACTTTCAATATAGGCACCAAGAAAATGTTGTGCCATACACGTTTGGATGTCGGAACGGTATGGCAACAACCAGGTATGTACCTGCATGCTACTAAAGTTGCTAAAAAATGTCAAGAAGACCAATTGATATTCAAATATAATTAATTAATGTTTGTGACTAAGTAGGAACCTAATACAATATCCGTAAGATTAGTGCACGATGAAGCTGAACAGAGTCACAATATATGAACCCAGTGTTATAAATCTACAGGTCATCAGTTTTATCGTAAATGGGCTGTTCTTCTTGATCCTGAAGACTTGTATGGAAGGCCAAAGGGATACCTCAAGTGCAGCATAAGCATTCTTGGTAGAAACGAAACACCAAAAATGCCTCAAATTAGCAACTTTGAAGATAATGTTGAGATGTGAGGTGATGTTTTTCACTTGTTGCTTTGTACACATTGCCATGCACAACTTTTTTTAACTTTTCACAACTTTTATTATTGTATTGCAGTTATTAGTGCCTTTACATACCATTAAATTAAAGTTAAACTTTAACATTACTAAGTCTTATAAGCTAAGAAGCATTCAATTTTAATTTCAGGTCATCATCGAAATAACCCATTATCAATTATCAATTATTACCTATTATCGGTGTAGGTATCAATGTAAAACAACATGTATTAAAGATTTTAAATGCCGCCAGGAATCTTTTGTTCCATCAAGCCAGTGTTGGGGAACGGAGAAGAGTGAGATACTTGCTGCACATTTACTGGGCCGATGGATTACCAAATAGAGTCGGCTCATTGTGGAAAACTTCCATGAGTGTCTACGTGAAGGCAACTTACGCTGGACATACTGTAACGGTTTCATGAATATTATTCTATTGATTATTCATATAGAATATACTAATAGTCCAAATTTTTACCTAGTTTTGATAGATTATAAATAAATAATGATAATTTTATGAATAGGTATTATAGGCATTTATGAAACTATTGTTCCCTGCCTTCCATAATTTCTCAGCTAAGTAACAGATTGTAAAACAAGAAGCAAATTGGGATAAAATAATGAATTGCTCCCAGGGCAGCACGAGCGCAAAGAAAACAGCAACACCTGTGTGGAACGAGCAAATCATCTTCACGGATATGTTCCCTCCGCTCTGTCAACGGATTAAAATAGAGCTGAAGAGCAAGTCTTCAAGTATCGTCATCGCAACGCAGTTCCTGGATCTAAAGGCGATGTCGATCACGCATCACACAGGTATACTAACGTGGTTGATGTACTGCATATTAAGAGAAAAACTAATAAAAAAATTTGATGAAGAATGAGCCAGTAAATGGAGGGCAAAAATAGCCAAATGGAGGGCAAATGGAGGATACAAATGGAGCCAAATGGAGGGCAAAAATACCTTTGTAACCAGGAGAATTGTTTTCAAACTTCCTTTCCCCTATAGTATTTTGCTCTTCAAACGTATTATTGCCCTATTTTGTACATCCTTCAGAAAGGTGGAGTGGGGATGGTCTGCTGCAGGAAGTGCTATCAGCACTATCAGTGCTATCAGTGGGGGGGAGGGGAGGGTAGCTATCAATTAAATTTCAATTCAATTTATTACATCTTGCAAATAGTACAGTTACAGGCAGACATGGGCAGTATCTAGATACTTGTATCTTAAGATACGTATCTTAGATACATTTGTATCTTGTATCTAGTATTTTAAATACATGAGCCAAATGTATCTGTATCTTGTATTTTAAATACCCATTTCTAAAGTATTTTGTATCTTTTTTGAAGATTTAAAATACAAGATACATTTTTATGCGCCTAGAATTTCAAAGATAGCTTGATCTCTTGCTTGATTTCAAACAAGCATCAAATAATACACGTTGCCGTATTGAATCGATCAAGAAAATGTTAAGTATTGAAACCTGCGGGATTTGGCTCAGAGGGTAGAACACAAAGAATCAGCAATATTATAATCTGTTTATTATAAAGAAAATAAATGTTCATTGATGTGAAAAGAGCAATCAAAAATTATGAAACAATATTACGTTCGATACGTCGGCAGTAGTGATGATGTCGTCTGGTTTGTTTACTTCCGCGTAAACAAGTGGATGGCGTTGACTCTTGCGTAGACATAATTCTGTAATTTTTTCGATCGAATCCACTGCCTTCTGGTATAAAATCTTGTGTACTGACAGTTAATCTAATTTGGCCATACATCGGTTTTTACGTATTCTGGCGACAATATTTTCTTTGCATTTGCCAGACTTTGCATATATTGTCAGTATTCTCAAATCTGATCACAGAAATTATTTCGAAAATTAATATTGTTACTTTTGACCTCCCTACTAATCCAATGTAAATGACTGCGACAGAATTGTTGAACGTAAACACTCCCTTCACCCGTTGAATTATCTACATCCTAGTACCTAGATAATAATAGTCAGTAATTTGAAATGAGACTTGCTCAGCATGTTTTCTGTTGCTTACGTTGTTATTAAATACCTCGGTAGCTCTGTAATTTTATTCCCGGTACTCGTCTATCAAAACAAGAGACATTTAATTGCTCCGCTGATAATGGCTACTTGGCAATGACATGTCGTGCTTCGTGTTCATTATTGCATTAGAGTGGGAGGTTCCAGGATGCTCGTTACATATACTTATTTTTAATTTCATTTAAGTTATGTCAGATTACGCTATGCATACCTACGTCAATAAATGTTTATGCCGTCAAAATACTAATTTTATGCATTGATTAACGTAGCAAAAGAGTGGGCAAGGGCGTATTCATGGGGAGGGCATGCCCCCCCTCCCCCCGAAATCAGGGTTTCATCTAAGAAAATAAGCACATTTAAAATGATATGTCAAAAAAACACTTATAATTAATATCATGTTGTACAAAAACAAAAACTTGTAAAAAAAACTGCCAAGCACCTTCCCACTTAAAACAATTGAGATCTAAAAGAAGGGCCAAGCAATAATATATTGTTTAAACATTTTCGCACTTAAAATTCGTGAAATCATTTCGCCCAGTTACTGCCGCCAAGCACAACACTAAAAACCTAATGTTGTGTCCAAATTTGAAGAATACAATCTAAGTGAACCATCATTGTAAATTTAACAAAATTATAAAAATTAAAAACGACTTCAAAATAAATTTAAAATTGAAATTAAAAAAATTAAAAATAAAGCTAGGCGCATTGTGTCAAGAAGAAGGCAACATAAGAAAGAAGATGACGATAAAGGAGCCGAAGAAAGACAGAAAGTAGGAAGAAGATAGAGGAAGTCTACAATATGGTCGGTGCAAATTCAATGCGCCAAGCTATATTTTTAATTTATTTAATTTCAATTTTAAATTTATTTTGAAGTCGTTTTTAATTTTTATAATTTTGTTAAATTTACAATGATGGTTCACTTAGATTGTATTCTTCAAATTTGGACACAACATTAGGTTTTTAGTGTTGTGCTTGGCGGCAGTAACTGGGCGAAATGATTTCACGAATTTTAAGTGCGAAAATGTTTAAACAATATATTATTGCTTGGCCCTTCTTTTAGATCTCAATTGTTTTAAGTGGGAAGGTGCTTGGCAGTTTTTTTTACAAGTTTTTGTTTTTGTACAACATGTCATATGGGGTATAAGTTTATAGCAGCTTTCACTGATCATTAAGTGTTACCTATCATTACAGTTAACGCCAACAACGTCACTTCTTGTCTAAAGTTTTCTGTTTTTATTTCAATAGTTCCGAAGTTAGTATAACGAAAGGGTCCATTTCTTTTGGTTGAATTTGAGTTATATCAAATTATAATTTGTTAAAAGTTCACAGCTTTGAGTCATGTGAATAACGTAAATTGTAGGTGTATTGTTCCGGTGTAAACCGGAATTTGTGCGTTCATCTCGTAAAACGCGTATTTGTCGCCACTAGGTAAACTGAAAGGTACACGAAAGATGATTGCAAATGCGTTTCCTCATTTTTAAATTCTCCCATGTTCACTCTTTTATGTCAAAGTTCCGAAGTATAAACTCAATTGGTAAAGCGTGCAGGCTTACAGATGTTTACAACACATTTTAAATAAAATCCGGATGGTTTTTGGAAGGCAATGTAACTTAAAAGGAACTTAGTTAAGATTAACTAGCTGAGCCACCTGGTGTTTATAGTGCTGGTGGGAAGGAGTATGACGGGTGATGAAATTTACGCTACCCGCCTTACTCGTCCTGGTAGTGGTTACCAGGACGTCCAGCAGTCCGTGCACAAGGAGTGACCTCCTCGAGCAGTTGGATCAAGTTGGCTCAGGCTGATGACGTTCGTGGCTGCAGACTCGTCGGTTTCTCCCGGAGTTGCAATTCACTAACTTTTATACTTTAACATTTACTGACTTTAATATTGAAACTGTTCAGTTGATCACTTGTAACTTGAAATTGTCTTAATGCGATATTATTTGCCTCAGCATTAGGCTTGAAGTTTGAATTTACTGGGTTGACGTTTATACAAAAATTTTATTTTAATGTTTACCTTCGATCACATCGGCACTGTCTCGCTGAAATTATACTATGTTGCGTGCACAAGGCTTCACGGTTCGCGAGGCAGGTCTCACTGCTCTGAGAAAACTCCGACTGATGATGTTTGGCTGGTAGCCTGACGTTTTATACCCTCTGACATCGTTTTCCCTCCAAAGAATCTGATTGGTTGGTTTCGTACACGTGGTAGCTAATTTTAGACATTCTGTCATTTCTAAAGCCCGCGAAACGACTTTCTTTCTGCACGTAGGCCCATGCTTTTCTTGGAATCACTGAAAACTAGTCTGGCTGACTGGTTTTGTAGCGTTATCACAATGACTGGTTCACTTGTTATTACGTGGTGACATCGCAATTTAGGTAAGGTCACATACTTGTTATATGGATTCACTCACTTTCTTGATATAATTGCACATTGTTAAACTTATTTGATTGCTCGTTATATTTTTGTCTATATTTTGATTGCTGTTGAATTTTAAGATTGTAAGTTTACATAATGATTCTAATTAATTACTTTGTGTTCAGTTAACCTAGACTCTAAGAATGCCATGCTACAAGCTTGTTCATTCTTTAAACCTACTTCAAGCAAACATTATTATTTTTAAAGTTAATTTTCTAACCTAGATAGGCCAACTTGTTACAGTATGTTGCCTTACAAATAGAACAAATTAAAATTTAATTTAGAATGAAGTCCCTACATTTTTTACTGTTGGATGATATGTATGAGTAGGGATGGCACTTTTAACGGTTCTGAAAAAATCGGTAAATTTACCGGTAAATTTACCGGTCAGCGGTAAATTTTGAAAAACGATGGCGGATACCAAAATATGACTATACCCAATACAAAAATTACCCTACCTTATTATTTGACTTATTTACAAAGATTACCAGTCAGTCAGTGGTCAGGACAATAACAATACATCTAATCAATGTTAATTGTTAATATTGACATTACTGCATTTTGATAAGGGATGATTTGATAGCTGATCGAAATAACTTACGGCAGAATAGCATTGATTCGACCAATCTAGTATGCTATACATGTTCTTTTCTCCCATAAGAGGAATTGTCGACCATCCAATTTGATCAAGTTTCAATCGCTATGCTGTGTCTGCTAAACAAGCAAACCAGAACAAAGATCCGACATTGGAAGTAATCGTAGGAATTGCCATTCTGAATGATAGAGGACAACTAAAAATCAACTTAAATTATGCCTAACTACTAATGTTGTCACACTGAAGTTTACTTCTAGTTATTACTTAAATTGTGATATCTCCATTCATACATTCAAAAGAATTATAAAAACAAAATTTACCATTTTTTACCGGTAAATTAATAATTGGTAAATTTACCGGTAAATTAATAATTGGTAAATTTACCGGTAAATTTACCTTAATTTACCGGTAAATTTTACCGGGTGCCATCCCTATGTACGAGAATAAAAAAAGGATCTTTAAATGTATCTTTTTTGAAGTATCTAAAGATACTATCTTGTATCTTGTATTTTAAATACATCTCTAAAATGTATCTTGTATCTTGTATTTTAGATACCCAAATTAAAAGTATCAGTATCTTGTATTCCAAATACATTGAAACAGAGTATTTTGCCCATGTCTGGTTACAGGTGGCAATGAATACAAATCAGCGAATACAATTAAAGGGACGCTAAAAACGAGGGATTTTGACCGATTTTGCCAAGCGTGGCCTAATATGCCGGGAGAAAAATACTGTACCTACTACTACACATATTTCCCAAATCCTCATAGATTTCCTTTAAGACAACACCCACAAATGATACTAATTTGTTTTTAAATGGATTGTCAAGCACTTTTGATTTACATGCATGATTCGAATACTGTTTGGATCGAAATTACAACATCTTGCCCATTAACTAAAGTTGTTGAAGTAAGTAGATTGATTACAGAAAGTCTGCCAACATTTGGCCCCGCGTTCCTCCATCTGTACGGACCGTCAGGAGTGAAAGACCTGGACTCGGGGCTCATGTTCGGACATCGGACACTGTTGGGCGACGGGGAAGGATACAGGGGTCGGATTCTGCTCGCTCTGACCACTGATGGTTCAGTTGGTATTCCGGGTGCGGTCAACGAAAAGGTCAGCGTCGGACACACTCCATATCTCAAGGAGGTAAGCATTTCAGCGTACTCGGTCTCAGAGTAGGTTGGTAGGTGGATATTAAATAATAAAATGTTTTAAAGTACGGTCAAACAGACATTTCAAACTTCAAAATCTGAATGTCAGTTCCATTTAGAGCCTAATTGAAAGTTTAAAGTTCTGAACTCGAACTACGTAATTCAAATGTTTTCATAGTTCACACGGGAGTTTCTGGACAGGCGATTTGGAACATCGGGAAACTTTTTAAGTATCCTATAGACCTATAGAGTTTTGGAAACCATAAGTTAAAAAATACTACCCTAACTTGATTATTATCTAAAAAAAGGGGATAATTTTAATTTCACCAAATTATCACATGAAGAGTTAGTTTTAAAGTAAAAAGGAGTGATTAAATCTCTCTGTGGTACTTTGGATGGAGATAGCTTAGCCAAGTAAACTAGAGGTATTCATGGTTATTTTCTCGATGTAACTGACCTATAATGTAATATGTTCTCTCCACGATGACAGGAGCTCCACTGGAAAGATGCCGTCTTCCATCTCTTCGCCTTGATCTTCGACGTCTCGGCCATGGGCTCCAGGGTGGCCAACAAAGAGATCAGCGTCGAGATCAGTCTTGGGAATGCGGGGAACTCTCTGGCAGAAGGAGCCGAGAATGCCACCTCTGATGAAGAGTCAGGTAGAGTCAAGCAAGCATTAGTACAAGAATGTGCAAAACTTATATCTGGAGTCCAAGTCTTGAAATCGGCGTTTTGAAACTGTTTACGTTTTCATAATAAGATATGAAAAAATTTAGGTTTTGGCTTAGTTGTCAAATTCTTTTTTAGTTTTAAACAAAGAAAACATTAACGTTTCAAAATGCCGATTTCAAGACTTGGGGTCTAGTATGAAGTTTATTGTTACTGTGTTCAATACTTCACCAACTGTAATACAGTTGATATCCAGCATCATGCAACATATTATGATATTATATTGCTAAATATTTTATTTGTTTTTACAGGTTTAAAGTTGTGAAAAGTCCACTTTGAAACACAGTAAACCTGAATGAATTTTCCTTGTGTAGAAATCGTATAAATAACCTGAGAGATGGGGTATTTTTGAGGTAGATTGAGAAATAAACTACTTACACACCGAGTATCTTCCTGCAGACAAACAATCCAAGTCCTTCAGCAGCTGTGAGCCGATGTCGGCTGTCACGACTGACAACATCTACTACCATCTGCCGTTCGAGGCCGAGAAGCCGTGCATGTCCGTCCGATCCAAGCAGCCGGATCTTCGTAGGCGCATGTTCAATTCCAACTACCTCTCCAACCTCGCTTACTCCCTGGTAAACACAAATAATATAAACAAGTTAGTTATGAATTGCTCTTTTGCTAATAAATGCATTTAATCAACATTACACGTTCTTTTACGATGAGTTTAGAAGGAAGAGCTAGCGGAGTTACAGTCACAGCAAGACGATGAACATGTATCTAAGAAGGAGTTAGAGGAAGTCCTGCTAGAGTTCGCCGGTAACTGGTCGGAATATTTAGCATGGAATCAAGACGAAATGAATAAAGTAGAAGACTCGGGAAGGTTCATATCCGAACTTGACACTCAGAGAGCGAAAAAAGCAGAAGATGTGACGGTTAGTGATCCCAGCGTAATAGTTTTATTACAATGTACCTATGATGATGTCTTGTCTTGAAGAATCAAATGAAGTACTATCTACTTATTGGCTGCAAAATATTTTAATGAAGCCTTACAATCAGTCAAATTTACATGCACAAAGTTTGAACAGCTAATGATCTATTTTACAAACATGATAGAGTAGTAGGTATTATAATATGAACTTCAAAGGGTCTACTTTTGGCTTTCATACCATTTGGTATAAATGTGTAAAGAACCAGTATGAAAAACGTAATGATCACTTTGTCTCTGACAGGCGCACATTCAGAGAGTGTTAGTTTCTGTGCAGTATGACTTCAACAAGGAACTGATACATCAGTATTGGAACTACACAAACACGATAATAGAAATCATCGAATCTCTTGCTGAAGACGTAAGTTACCAGGTTTAAGTTGAAATAGAAGTAGTACCTACCTCAGGCTTTTAAGTCTGCACATCATCTTCGTAATGATCAATACAGTGTTCTTACGAGACCATGACAAATTATGAAGAATACACAGAAAAAGTCAGCGAGCATTGACCCAAAGACATTTGCAAAGACCAGTTAAGAAAAAGCAAACGTTTAATTATAGAAAATGCTACATCCTTGATTTTAGATGTCCCTTGAATTATTAGAAAATAATAAAATAAATTATTTAAGTAAATTCATATTAAACTCTTTTCTTAGTAGGTACTTCACCTTCCTCCAAAATATTTAGTTTTAGCTAATCTACAGACAAGTAGGTAAATGATGATTTCAAATCCCAATCCTCACTAGCAACCTTTGGTCAGTCACCTTTTAAGTGATTCTGCAGCAGAACCAAGTTGATCACCAAAAAGTTACTATTCTGAATCGGCCTTACAATAGAACTTTGATTACCATTTTGCCAGATTTTCCCATATTAAATTAAAAATCCTCTGACCATTAATGTGGAGTTAAACACAATCAACTACATTAGACTAAACTGTCACCTATAATTACCTCGAGTGCGATGAACTTGACAACTGAATGAGTGACCTTCAGCCCCAAGACTCTCTGCCCGACGTGTTCATGTGGCTGCTTTGCGACCGGAGTCGCATCGCCTTCTGTCGCCTGCCCGCTCGCGAGCTTCTTTACGCCGACTCGAGCGCGATCCGCGGCCACAACTGCGGCAAGGTGCAGACGCTGCTGATGAGGGCGCCGGGAACGAGCAACCCACGGGCGTGGACGGTGGAGGCGATGACGGACGCGTACATCTGGCTCGGCGTTGAGGCCGACGGGAACACGTTCATGCGCGGGGTGCCGCTGGGATACAAGCTGACGCGGAGTAACAAGCCCAAGGGAGTGCCCACGGAGCTGGTGTACAAAGAAGTGCATGTGAGTGCAGGATAATACAGTCTGAACTTGAAACTGTATTTACCAGACCTCATTTAATAGAACTTAGTTAGAGAAAGCACCTTTTATAAAAACTCTCAACTTCCCTAACGCATAGAAAATACATAGTAAAGATTATTCCTTTCAGAAGGAGCAGAATTTACGAATGCAAAAGTAACAAGTATTAGTGAGTTTATTAATTACCATCATACCATAGCGCGCAGTAATTCAAACCTACAAGGTATATTTCTTAAAACTCTAGTAATTAAAAATTCTAATAGTACTACATTTCTGAGTATGTACTGACAACAGTCTACACTTCATTAAAAATTAGCAAATACTTTTATATTTATCCATTGTATAGAAAACCTAAATGTTGGTCATGAAAACAGGGAAAGGCATACAAGTACCTAGGTATTTTTTTCCACTTAACAACCTCTAGACAGTGTAAGAAGTGTAAAGATAAGTTATGATACGATTTGCAAGCGTAAGAATTTGATAAAGAAATGGAGAGGTAGAATTCATTGGAATATATGACTAAAAATGGAAATGGTGAATAAAGAAATACATTTAATATTTGAGTGAGTCCATCAAACTATTGACAAGCACTCTGAACTGATTAACAAGATTACAATACAACCGATTACAACACATGAAATGAACCAACCTGTTCCCCGCAGACGTTCCAGTGTCGAGCACACATCTTCCAGGGTCAGTTCCGTCCCGGCATGGATCGGTCCGGTCTGTCCGACCCCCTGGTTCGAGTCCTGGTCGGTCGCCAGAGTGTCGCGACTGAGGTCGTCCATCAGACGTTGAACCCGACGTGGAACCAGCTGCTCGTAGTGGAGGATGTCGTCGTCTACGGAAGCGGTCAAACCATCAAGGAACATCCTCCGACGATCACTCTACATGCCATGGACAAGGACAGGAATGTAAGATGCAGTTGTTACATAAGTGGAGGCAACAGATACAATACAATTCACAATACATTCAGATAGCTTCCGTAACTTCAGAGGCTAACAGAAGGCCATGCCGTAATTTATTTTTCAATTTATTTCTGTAATGGTTTTATCCTAAAACTGCTTAATTTATGGTGTAGTAGGTGAGTAAACCTATTGACAATGCTGGTGATTGGAATAAAATAAACAAATATATATCTTTGTGGATTGATTTTGGTTGTCAACTCTATCAAAAAGTGAATCCTAGTGATACTCCTAGATATTTGTGCACACACCAAATCAGGCGCGGTTCTAGGGGGTGGCTGGGTGGGCCGTGGCCCACCCAGAATTTTCTCTTCCTACTTATAATTAGTAGGTATAATTCTGAATTAAAAAATCAATTTATAACAGATTTATGTATAGATATGGCTAAAAACTACAAATTACCTATATTTTAAAGTTCAACCAATTTTGGGTATTTTCCTCCCTAAACTAGATTAGGTGGCTGGTGTTTCCAAATTTAGTTTTAGATGCAAGAAAATATATTCCCAAAACACTCAAAAACGCTTCTAAGATCATCCATTTCCCAAAAAATCTCCGCGGAGCGGTTGGGGGGTTGCCCCCCAAACCCCCCGCGGGTCGTGTTTTTCACAAAATTTCGTCTGCCCACCCACATTTTTTGTCCTAGCACCGCGCCTGCACCAAATTCTGAATGGTTTCACCCCCAAAGTTGGGTATATGTAGTAATTACTACTTGGTTTCACAACCCTCTGAAACAATTTTTTGGTAATTGTTTTAAATACCTATTTATGATGATTCATTTATGTTCGGCACCTACCTACTTTTATCAACATGATTTCAAACAAATTCTTCTTTTCAGAGTTCTTTTCAGTCAACATCTACTATGCACAAGCGAGATTGAAACATGAATTGAAGGTGAACATGAATGCTGTTTGACAGGGTTTTGAGTTGATGGGCACAGCGATGGTGAAGCCTCGGGTGAAGCTTCGCAACGGCCGCTACGAGAAGCCCAACTTTCCTCCGCAGCTCGAAATGTTCAAAGTGTTTCTGGGATCGGAGGAGACAGGAGAGATTATGGCGGCGTTTGAACTGCTCGAGGTAAGCTAACCAAACTGTGCATTACTTCTACAGAAAGTTTTGCACAAACTTGAAATAGGAAGATTTTTAGATGAGAAAATTTATCTTATATTTGAGTTTTTAATTTGTATATTGGATGATTAATTATGGTAGGTACTTTAAAAGGAATGTTTTAAACTTTTTACTTACCCCTCAACTGCATACAATATAGTTATACATCTTTATTGGAAATTGAGGGGCATATCGTATCTACAAACCCTAATGTGTTTTACCTTCTGCACTATTCTGACAGTATGTACACAAGTATTATCCCAACACTCACCTGTATTGATGTGCTAGACCGTGAACGGCGTGGTCCCCGGTTTCCCGGCCATGTTGTCCCGAGGCGCCGAGGTCCCGGACTACATCCCCACATCGGAGTCACATCTGTCACTACTTCCGACAGTATGTTCACAAGTATTACCTCAACACTCGCCTGTATTGATGTGCTAGACCGTGAACGGCGTGGTCCCCGGTCTCCCGGCCATGTTGTCCCGAGGCGCCAAGGTCCCGGACCACATCCGACCGGCATCGGTGACGTACCGCCTCGAGGTGTACTTCTGGGGCGTGCGAGACCTCGCCAAGTTGCGTCTCAAGCGGATCGATAAACCGAGAATCACCATCATGTGCGCTGGCGCCAAGCTTGTATCCGAGTCCCTGCAGAGTGCCAGCAAGAACTTGAACTTCACCAACCCAATTGCTCATTTAGATCTGGTATGTACACTCAACTAAACATAAAAAGGTATTTGAACGTAACGGATTGGCTGCTTGTCATTCCTTGACAATCAATACTGTTATTATCAATTAAATCAGAGCTGACCTACTATAGAGTTAGATGTTGAGTTTTCACAGACTTCATAGGATGTCCTTATCAGTCAATCCTTTTCAAATATCGTTTATTATTTGCTTGAGTATAGGTACTACCTACATAGGTTAGTTGGCACACAAATTTCAAATGCTTAAAGACCAGAATGTTGTTAAAAGTGCCCGTTAGGTACTGTTCAACTTACAGATAATTTGAAGGTTTTAGAAAAATTTCACTCTAGCATCTACAAAACTAAAAATAATAACAAAACCTAATCCCATAAATGCATTTTTCAGTGATTAAATAAAATTCATAAGGAATGTTGAAAGACTCTATAAGAATGTGAAAACTGTATTTCAACTAATAAAAGTAGAGATGTTCTACTTTCATCTCTTTGTACTTTGTAGAGTATTCTTGACTCACGTCTTTCAGAATCTTCCGAACGAGCCGCAGTTCCTCCCGCCATTATCCTTAACACTTAGTGACTTCCGCATGGCCCACTTTCAAGACGTCGGCATACACAACGTGAAGTCCATGCGCACTCTGCTTTACCCACTGCTCTCTGAAGCGGAGTTCAAAAGCAGGCAGTTGAGGTCTTCCACATCCTCGGAGCAAGAGTCTGAGGTGCCTGCCTCTACCAAGAGAGGTAAACAGTAGGGGTGTGCAAATATTCGAAAATTTCGAATACTTCGAAAATATTTGGTTCAAATATTCGATTTGGTATTCGAAAAAAAATATTCGAAAATTTTCGAATAGTTCATGTCTTTTAATTCAAAATAATCCCGCCATTTCTCATATGGGAGTGTTTTTCAATGTTGCCAACTGCTGCAAAGTCTAAAACTTCAACCGAAAATTGTCATGGCCGCCATTTTGATTTCGAGGGATATTATTTGTAGTGTGTAGTGTGTTGTGTGTGTTCCTCCAGGTAGACCTTCCTCATACTCCATTTGTTCCTGTTAATTTCATTTTTTGTGATGATTAATGACAACAATATAATCCTGGCATATTACATCATAATCAGTACATTCATTTATATGGACATCTTTCATTCTGGTCATATGAAAAAGTTTGGTGTCCATTTTTTTTTATTAATATTATGTATTTTAATGTAGGTTCCAACTATTCGATATTCGATATATTTTTGTCAATTATTCGATATTCGTATTCGAAGTCAAAAATCACTATTCGCACACCCCTAGTAAACAGCTTATGACCGCTACTGATGCATATCTGAAAGCAAAAATATTGTACTAGTAAATTTGGATGCTCACATTATTACATCCAATTCAAGAAATAATATAATTTTAAACATGGCTTCAGTTTTCAGCACTCCCGGTGGCCCCCAGCTGAGAGAAACGAATGAGTATCCTCCGCTAGCAAAGCCAGGAATCAAACATGCAGCATTGTTCGAGAAACGTAAGACACAATGAATAACTATAATAATATAAGATGTAAAGAAATCCTTTATGATTTGTCAATTTGGTTACAAAAATAAAGTGGTTCAAAACTCCACTAGATACAGAAACTCTTATTGCAAAAATTGGTTCACCTATTCTGCTAAATTTGACTATTTTTCTCACTATGGCCAGTACTGACACAGCTTTCATGCAGTGAAAAAAGGGGGTTTAATTAAAAAACCTGGGCCCAGATTCACAAAGCTTTTCCCCTGGAGGGTTTTAAAGTAAAAACCCTTTTCACTGCTTATTAGATACACCAAAGTGGGGTAATCTACCAATAGGCCATTTAAGAAAGTAAAGAGCCATCTGTTGGTGAGGTGGGGTGGGGTACTTATCTTGTCAGGCTTTAATGCATGCGCAGTGCGCACTTCAAAAGGCTTGGCGTGACATCACCCCACCCACAACCTTCTCGAATAAACATTTATGACATACACCAAACAGACACTAGTCACTACACACTAGACAGCTGTGGACCTGTCAGGCTTTATCGCATGCACACTGACTTTCTTAAATGGCATATACCCCGGGGGAAAAGCTTTGTGAATCTGGGCCCAAATGAGAATAATGGCCATTCTAAAGCATTCTATCAGTAGAATCTTAGATTCCATT
Source organism: Leuctra nigra (assembly GCA_934045905.1). Taxonomy (NCBI): domain Eukaryota; kingdom Metazoa; phylum Arthropoda; class Insecta; order Plecoptera; family Leuctridae; genus Leuctra; species Leuctra nigra. The sequence goes on from OW203768.1 coordinate 6,803,085, forward strand.
TAACTGGTATGAATGCTATGTTTGTTTCATAATGATTTCAGTTTCTGATTTGAGTCTACCCGGATACGATGCCAATCTCAACAAGCTACTCCCCGAGAAAAAGGAATCTGGTTCCTGCAAGTGGCTGGTAATTCCAGCCATATAAGGTCGTTCCTTATTCATAAGACAAGTGCATATTCCTATGAGATAGTAATGTAATCAGTTATTGTCATAGATGTGTTGTGGCAAGGAGCGACCAGTCTTACCACTCATTCTGCCAAATCCATACGACGAAGAACTAATTGATGAGGAAAAGCTCGACTGGTGGACAAAATACCATTCAACGAAAGATGCATCGTTGAATTCTGCTCTAAAGGTAAATATTAAATACATTGGAAAGACATTCTTGTAATATCCAACAGTTCAAATCTGATTCACAATATGTTGAAGATTTATCCGAATGAGCTGGAGCGTCAGCCCGAGTTCGAAGGCTTCCAGGACTGGCTGAAGACGTACAAGCTACAGCGAGGAAAGAGGGCACAAGACGAAGAAGAAAACAGCGAGACCCGAGTTGTTGGAAAAATAAAAGTAAGATAAAAATAAAGAATTGTTAATAGATTGAGAATAAAACCAGAGGGGAGCTACCAAATTGTTGACAAGGGGCCAGGGGTCTAAATAATTAGTGTGTTGCTTTTATCCCAAAGGCAGTTCTCACCCCAAATTGACAAAAAAGAGTTATTTGGGGGAAAATATATTTGCAAACGAAAACAATGGGGGACTGGGGAGTAAGATCATATCTTTGCAATTTAGACCCTAATTTTCTGCTTGATTACGTAAAATTGTTTCTTCAAAGATATATTTGTTATAATAATAATAATAATCTATCCGCTGGTTCCAATTTAATGGGTCAGGGAGTGGGTGTTCCCACCAACACTAGGGCCGCAGGACTACTTGAGACCAGCTGGCCACGCCTGGTGTCTCCTCCTTGTCTTCTTCTTCTTAAAGCTAAATAAATTTTGCTCAGTAAATAATAAATATGCAAACTTCTTAATTAAAAATTTAAATCATTCCCATGGTTAAAGTAAACGATGAGAGGCACCATATAATTGCAGTGCTGCATGAGACTGTACCCATGGCCGCCCGCCGGCAGCGTTGGCCGCTTTCTCACCGCGACCGGCACCGACGCCGCGGACTCCGTGTTCATGGACTCTCCACTGAACAGCCCCGTCACCGTGCTGGTGAGGATCTACGTGGTGCGCGCGTACTCGCTACATCCGCACGACGTCACCGGCAAAGCCGACCCGTACATACAGGTGCTCCTCGGAAACGTGGAGAAGTTCGACGACGAGGCAAATGCAGTTACCAGGAGGCTCAACCCCATCTTCGGCAGGTTAGGAAACCGAGATCTTAACGTTGCAGAAGTTAAAAAATCATAAACAACATAAAAGGTTTTAAAACAAGCTGAAGATATTCTATTCTTTTCTTCTGTAAACATTGTCTTAATTCCCTTTTCCTGCCCTTTGACAAAAAAAAGTGTAATTCCAGCTTTTGAAAGTGCCCAATAACTTGTCAATTTTCAAAAATAAAGTAGTGAAGACAAAATCAAGCTTCTTTATCAACCATTTAACTTCTTTGCTGCATCATTCATTTAACTCATTATATCACCAAAGACAGCACAAATAATCTGTCAATGATGATCATGTCATACAGCAGACCACGAGTCACATTTAGTACAAATTATCAGGACAAAAGCTAGGAGAAAAGCCACTGATTTTTCTATTGCTTCTGCTTCATAATTTATGTACACTATTGCATTTGTTTTCATCCCTAGTTGATTATATAACACAATTTAGTACCATTCACTGGTACTCCTTTAACATTGATCCTTCCTCTTTTAAACATTTAGTCATGTTTTTCCCTTTGCGCGTCACTTATTTCATCACATGGAATGATTTATCAGATGTTACGAGCTCCAGGCCACTTTTCCGGGTGAGACGATGCTCACGATACGCGTGATGGACAAAGACTTCTTGAAGACGAACGACCTGCTCGGGGAAACCAAGATCGACATCGAGGACAGATACTACTCCAAGCACAGGGCTACTTGCGGGATCGCAATGCACTACGCGGAGTAAGACAATACGCCTTGTATTTCTACACGGTGCCATGCACATGACTTGTTTCAATCTTACAATATGCAGAGTTGTTCAAAATCAATTGTGAGAAAATTACAAAAATAATATAGGCACTTTTGTACATGAAACTGATTTTGAGATTATCAAAGAAATCTATATTGCAGATAAAGAAAAAAAAATAATGAAATGATATAAAATTAGTAAATGTTATGATTTATGGACTTTATTAATGGTAAAGTAAAATCATAGGACTATGGTCGGTTTTGTTCAAGATGCACAGTCAAAATGATCAAATGAAAATAAACAATTTTTGATAGGTGCCAATATTTGAAAGATTGAAATTTCAAATTTTACACAATGGTTGATTTTGTGAAAGCTGTCTCAAATATGAAGAGGGGTAAATAAATCGGGTCTACGAACATTTCCAGGGCTGGCTACAACCAATGGAGGGACAGTAAAACACCGACGCAAATCCTCTCGGAGCTGTGTCGAAATAACAGATTGCCCAAACCAACGTACTCCATCAACTCCTTGAAGATCGGAACGTTTGAGTTGGTTACCATACCAGAAGAATCTGTATCACATGCAGTCAAGAAGAAAACACAGTCAGGTGGGCTGTAGTGTAGAATATCAACTTGTATGGAGAAAACAGAAATTACTTTCATAACAGCTACCTATAAATTTTCTGTTTTATATTATGTTTTCTGTACTCATTGATAGTGCAACATCTTGCAAAATGATTTGAAAATAAGCCGAAAATGTCAATAATTTCTAAAGATTTTGCTGAAATTTTTATAATACGATAAAATGTTCATCTTGCTGACCTAGTAAAATTTATCTCAATCCTCAACATTTGCACATTTTAATCCAAATATTTTCTTTGGATTTGTTTTTCCTTTCAACTATTCTAAGGATTTTGTTCAAATGTCAAAACCTAGTACCTACACAGCAAGTGGTATTTTGCATGTAGCAAAATTTTCAGTTCCGTAAGAGAAATGGTGTGACCTGTTATCACACTAACAACCGGAAGAGTAATGATTAATGAATGAAACCTAGTCTTGAGACAATAGAGTCAAAAGGCTTAATTTGCATTTTTATAAATATTCTGAAAATTTTTCCTAAACAATTTTTTTACATTTCTGAGGAACTCTAATCACTAATTTAATTCCAAACACTTCTCTTCTAGTATTAATTGTTCAGAAATCATTAATTGTTTGCCTAGTTTCCCTCTAGCTGTAGTGTCTCATTGGGCTGGCATGACCTTGCAGAGTATGAAGAAGAGCTGGCGTTGATGGGACTTCATCGGTGGCATCTCATGCCGCTGGTGGGATGCCATCTGGTGCCGGAGCACGTCGAAACCAGAGCTCTCTATAACCACAAGTTCCCAGGCATTGATCAGGTCAGGGGTCTTACGTAACATACGTTCAATGAGAGCCATTACGAAGGAAGTGTATTTTTCTACCAACCAACTAGAAGATTACTTCTGAAGTTTTCTGACTGGGGTTATATGCCTTGGCGGACCTGCATTTGCAAAATCTATAGACTGATTCGAGCTGACGTCACGATCTCGGCGTGGGTCAGACCCATCAATGTTAATAAATAAATTGGAAACATATCTCCTTAAATGAGCATTCTGAGCTGGTTTATGCGTAAGGATCAGTATTGTCTTTTCACACATATAATTTGTTTAAATATATTTCTTGCACAACTTGATATAAACTAAGAAAACAATCACCCTAAATGCATGTTGTTGCTGCATCTCACTGGCCTGATGGCCCTACGCCGAGATTTCAAGGTAGGGGGAGGAGCCTATTCCTATTGTATTCAGAGGGGGTGAAATCACTCTATTACTAATTTGTAGACATTAATTTGGTAATTTATATGATTCCGAGGTGGAAGATCAACAATTGACTTGATATTTGCCTTAAAGCAGATGATGGAGGCAAAGTGGGAGGAGGGTAGGGATATGTACATGGTATTTCTGGACCTGCAAAAGGCATACGACTCGCTACCTCGACAGACGGTATGGCAATGCCTGGAGAGAAAAGGAGTGTATCCTGAGCTGATTGAACGGGTCCAAAGCACATACAGTAACAGCCGCAGCATGGTCCAGACAGCAGTCGGAAGATCCGGGTGGTTCAACATCAACACAGGTCTCCGACAAGGCAGTGCACTCTCACCAATGTTATTTAACATCGTCATGGATGAGATGATAAGAGAAGTGGAACGGGAAGAGAGCGACCAGTCAACAACTCTTGTGTTTGCCGACGACATCACGGTGTGGGGAGAATGTGCACAGGACGTCCAAGAGAAGATCGACAGATGGGATGTAGTAACTCGAGAATACGGGCTCAGGATAAGCAGAGAAAAGAGTGAGGCCATGGTGATGAGTAGGGATAAGAAAGCCCAAAATACTAACATCCAGCTACAAGAAGAAGTACTCGAAGTAAAGCAGGAGTTCAAATATCTAGGAAGCATAGTGACCAATGAGGCTAGGATGGGAGCAGAGATATCTAGGCGGATACACCTTGCCAGTGGATTCTACCAGTCAGTCAGAAAGCTTCTGTGGAACGAAGACATGCCAACCAAATGCAAGATGCTACTCTACAAGACGTACTTCATACCAATACTAACTTATGGTGCAGTTACATGGACATTGACCAACAAAGAAGCAGGAAATGTCCAGGCGGCCGAGATGAAATTCCTCAGAAGCATCGCTGGAGTATCGAAGATGGAAAAGCAAAGAAGTACTGACATAAGGAAGAAGCTAGGTGTTGAGAGCCTCAACTATAAGATAGGAAGAGACAGACTACGCTGGTATGGTCATCTTAGAAGAATGAATCCCAAGAGAATACCGAAGAGAGAATTTGAAAGAGCGAGAGACCGGGAAAGCAGAAGGGGTAGACCGAGAGTGAAGTGGGAGGACCAGGTGAAGTGGGATGTAGAGGAAAGAGGTGAGGAGTGGGGAACAGTGACTGCAGAAAGATTGTGGGAGGACAGAGAGAGGTGGAGAGTCATGGTGGAGCGGCAGCAACCAGAATACGAAGAGGAGGAGGAAGAAGAAGAGTGTGATGTGTCAGGACCGGCCACCCGACATCACTGAAGCAAAGGCCCAAGATGGATGGTGGAATTCCACCCCCCGACCCGACATTGTGTTGGAAGCGGGAGACAGATATTTATTATTATATTTCCCAAAACTAACTCATATGCGATTCAAAATTGCACCAAATCGAATGACCTTGAACTAAAATTTTCTCGGGCACTGCGCCCCTGAGCCCCCCTCTCTCCAAACGTCATTTTTCAAATGATTACGAATGTACGCTCCCCCTCGAAATGTCATCCTGCGTACGCCGTTGTTAGGCTTCATTATCATTTTTCGCGTACTACATAAAAAATGTACCCTAAACGGACCCTGATTTTTAGAGTTTATCTATACAATTAATTTTAAAAACCTTAATAATAGTATCAATTAACGCTACATTAGCAACTTACCTCTGTATGTGCAACTTGCAAGGGATGCTTCGACAGTGAATATTGATCTTCAGGGTAAGTTGGAGATGTGGGTGGACCTGAACCCGACGTCGGACGTGCTCGGTCTGCGGCCGGCGGTGAACATCAAGCAGCGGGAAGCGGAGAAGTTCCAACTGAGAGTGATCGTCTGGAACACAGACAGCGTGAAGGCGACGGAGTCGGACATTCTCTCCGGCAAGAACAAGTCGGACATCTATGTGAAGGCGTAAGCGATTAATAAAGTTCATTCACGATTAGAATAGCAAGCCGTAATGGCGGCGTGTACTACCGTAGTCAAGTGAACTTATACCTAAACATGTAAATATCAATATAATAATCAAAAAATGTGTATAATACGGCTGTAGATAAAAATAAATCAATTTTATTGAATTTTTATAATATTTACTACTATTAAAAATTGTGTATTTGACATAATTTATACAATTTCAATAATACAAAGAAGAAAGTCTTGCCATTGACAGGGCAGTGTTCAAGTGACTGACCAATGAACGACGTGATCGACTAAAACGTCAGTGATATTCTTATCGTGAACGAACTTTACATCACTCTAGATGAAAGTACAGTTTGTTCACAATCACAAATCACAAAACTCACCAAGATAAAAACACATTTTTGAAAACTAAAACAAACACTCATAGAAATTCAACAAAATGTCATATACTGTTTGTTTGAGCAGGAGGCCAATCCTTTAAACTACATGTTTTGAAACCATTGACATTTGCATTGTACAAAAGCACAGTGACATGAACTTGAACAAGTTTACAACTAGTAGGCCTTTTCCTTCAAGCTTTTCAAGTAATTAGTACAATGAAACAATACAATGAAAATGTAAATGGTTTAAAAATGAGAGTAGCAACTGTTGTTCTGCATGTTATTGTGAACACTAGGATAAACCAAATTTACGATACAATAGCTAACTTAATAATTTAAGAGACCAAAAACATACTTGAATGACCTCCCCAGAACTTTATTATATAACATGTATGTTTGTAATACCTACTTCGTTTTCCAAATTTCTACACATATTATCAAAAATATTTGTCCTTACAGGCGACAAGCACATTTAATACTTGTTAAGTTTTTAATAATCTGTACCCGCTTGAGCCAAGCAATATTGTGACTAGCGATACAGCAAATAAATCCCGCCTACGAAGTGTGTTGCTGTACCTGCTGTCCCGCCAGATGGATGCAAGGCCCCGAGGATGAGCAGAACACCGACGTCCACTACAACTCCATGACCGGCGAGGGCAACTTCAACTGGAGGTTCATCTTCCCGTTCAGCTACCACTCGTCCGAGAAGACCATGGTGTTGATGAAGAAGGAGTCTCCGTTCTCCACGGAGGAAACGGAGTACAAGGTCCCGTGTCGGCTCTTCTTGCAGGTCTGGGACAACGACATGGTGTCGCAGGACGACTATATAGGTACGAACATGAAGTTGTGGCTTTTGATAGAAGCGGAGTGTCAAGGTGTACAATATGTTAAGGACTTTCAATATAGTTACAGAATACGAGGCCAGATTGGTTATTCTAACTTTCCCTGTCGTCTTGTATCAATTGATACGGTGTCACTACCATGTTAAAGCACTCCAGTGTGCAGTGAGCACGTATCAAGTGAAACGAGATGACAAGGAAATTATGAATAGCCCTCCAGATCAGTATTGAACTCGGAAAATAAAGCGTCCAAACACTGTTTTTTTAGAAATGTTATTGAATAATAATAATCTTCTTCTGGTTCCAACAATGTTGTCAGGTCAGACAGTGGGAGCTCCCGAGGCCTCCGATCTCTTCCAAACCGGCTGGCCAGGCCTGACGTTTCATCCTCCTCCTCCTCTTCTTCATCCTCGTCACCTTCCTCCAACTTCTCCACCAGCGCCCTCCAGATCCTCCTGTCCTCCCACCACTTATCTGCTTCCACTTTCTGCCACCTTTGCTGCCTGTCCTCCACGTCTTCTCTGATAAGACCACTCCACTTCTCTCTTGGTCTCCCCACTCTTCTTCTTCCCACCACTGTTTCTTCAAACTCCTGTCTTGGGATTCTCTTGAGATCCATTCTTTTCATGTGTCCAAACCAACGCAATCTCTCTCTACCCATCTTGTAGCTCAAACTTTCCACTCCCAGCTCCTTCCTAATACAACGGCTTCTCAACCTGTCCATCTTTGTTACTCCCTTCACACTTCGTAGGAATTTCATCTCCGCTGCCTCCAGCTGGCTGCGTTCCTTATTTCCAATCCCCCATGTAACTGCTCCGTATGTCAGTATTGGTAAGAAATACATTTTATACATGAGTAGTTTACACTGGCGAGGGAAATCTTTGTTCCACAGCAGCTTGCGAACAGCTTGGTAGAAGGACTCGGCTTTTTGAATTCTCGCCTTCACCTCTGCATCCACCTTCGCCTCCTTAGTTAGTATACTTCCCAAGTATACTCAAGTATACTTCCCACGTTATTGAAAACAATACAAATTTTCTCGTGATCATTTCTTAGCACAAAAGCGACTTGGGATACTTATACTATAGTATACTATAGTATACTATATTATACTATAGTATACTTATACTTATACTTATATTATTATCCCAGAGATAATAAGAAACGAAAAGTGTACAGAAAAATTTAGAAGGATGTGCGTTGAAGTAATAAAAAAAGGAAATTGGCTTTCAGACCCACTAGCAAATATAAATGTAGGCTTTTGGGATAGGCCCTAAGCCAAGGTTTTTGGAATAGGTGAAATTGTGTATCTCTTGTTTATCTCTTATTTACCTTATCTCTTAATTATCTCTTAATTGTGTTATAATTGTTAAAAATGTACTATTAGACAAAAACCTTATAGTACTGAGTGTATAATACCTATGTAAACATGTAATAGCTAAATAGCTAAATAAAGAATACTACTACTACTACTACTACTACTACTACTACTAGTATCCCAAGTATACTTGGGATATTTGTATACTTGGGATACTTATACTATAGTATCCCAAGTATACTTCCCATGTTATTGAAAACAATACAAATTTTCTCGTGATCATTTCTTAGCACAAAAGCAACTTAAAATTTAAAAAATAATAATTTTTACAATCATATTTTGGTAAAAAATATGATTGGGAAGCATAGTTCTAGGAAGTAATATTATGTACATTTTTACCGCACTGCAGAACTTCCTCAAAATGCATAAAACTTAACCATTTTTTAAAAAGAATTGGAGCTTTTTTTTGTGGACTCTATTCCCCTTCTTTTGTAGTACAAAACTAATGTCATCAATGCTAAAAGTTAATATTACCTACTGATTAGAATGGTTTCTAGTTTCTACCAAGGAGAAATATAATAAATATGGCTGTAAGTTTTGCAACTGTAAGTTTTAGTTTTAACTTACGTGGCCTGCAGGCCAGCTGTCGATGGATCTCAGCTGCTGTCCACGACCGACCGTGAACGCGAAGACGTGCAGTCTCGAACAAGTCACCGACAAGAACTACCCGATGTTCAGCTTCTTCAAACAGAAGCGAGCCAAGGGCTGGTGGCCGATGACAAGCAACACGGAGATTGACAATCCCGAACTTGTGGTGAGGCTTTTCATTCATTCATGAGACATTAAAATTAATTGAAATACTTGGAACAAATTAAAATTAGTTGTACACACCATCAAAATATCAAATTGAAGGTCAGTCTTTGGATTGAATTGAAGATTCTTAAAATGTCAATAAAATTGAGTATTTTATTAATATTTTGTCACAAACCAATTTAACTCTCTTGGATTTAGGAAATTTAACAATTTATGAATTTAAGTTTAATCTTCAATTTTACAATCTCTATAGAGCACATTGTTAAAAATGTAAGAACAAGAAATAGTTACTAGCAAGTAAATTAATCCAAACGTAATTCCTGACCAGGGTAAAGTGGAGCTGGAGATGAATCTGGTGACTCTGCCCGAATCACTGAAGAATCCAGTTGGCCACGGGAGGAACGAGCCCGAGGCCCTTCCGCTGCCCAAGTGAGTAACATTCGTACCACAAGAGAAAGGAAATAGCAACACAAGGCTCCAATCATGGGATGTTTATATGTTGTAACAGGTTTTAAGTCGTGAGAAGTCCTGTAGACCAGAAATACAGGTTTACCAAACTTCAGAGTGGAATTTGACAATTTATAGCTTTAAAAACGTGTATACATCTCAATGGAACCAATTCGTTTTGCTTCTACTCTCTTTCTTCTGGTATTCTGAAAAAACTTGGATTAACGACTCATTTACACATCCGTCGACACTTTCCTCTGTTTTAGCCGACCCGAAACTTCACTACGATGGTTCATGAATCCGCTGAGAGCAATTAAAATATTAATTTGTAACAGATTGAAAATGCCTTTCTTGAAGTGTTTAATTTTATTACTTTTCATCGCTCTTCTCGTCCTCTACGCTATGGAGCTTCCCACTTCTCTTGCAAGAAGGTCTATCAACGGAATTCGATGGAGTTAGTTGAAGAATGTATATTTTTGTTACTGAAAAAATAAATATACCTATAGGAAATTAAAATCGATGTAGCCACTTGATTTTTAGTGCTGTGACGTTCCTGTATAGGTAGGTACATCCAAAATAAATTTGGAGGTAGTAACATAAACATAATTTGTTGCACACCAATGTTATATTTTACACAATTTCAGTACTTGACAAATTATTAACATGAGCTGCATGATGTCTTCACATCGACAAAGATGCAGCACATACTATCTGCAGGTACCACGAGAGAAGGGAATGGAATTTACTAGGTACCTACATTTCTTTGGGTCTAGAAGGTATCAAATTAGAATTTACGAGCATTTTTGTGTATAATATTCCATTCCATTCTCTCATGAAACAGATAGTAGCTACAGTAAAACAACGAAGAAAGTAAAGCATGTAACCCGAGTGCAATGCACCAAACTATAACACATATGCAACTTAAAATATAAGCTCTCTCGTAACTTGAGGAGAACCCTCGCTTGGACCATGAACACAAATCAACAACGCCACAAGATATATCTTTGAAGGCACTAGAATATTATTTCTGTATAAATATAATTTAAATGCTCAACTGATGTACATATTTCTTAAAAATTACTGTATACATTACGCACCATGGATAGTATTGCTTTGTATATAAGCGGAAGATCAGATTTAAAAATCAATAGCAACACTCAACAACAGTGAAGAAAATATGGACAGTTCCTCTAACTTTCTTTGTACATTGAGGCTACTTATGTTCCAATACCAACTAACTACTAATAAGTGCAGTTCAAATACTCCTGAGATTTCATGCTCACAAAACAATGAGCCTCTAGATATAAATTAAAAAACAGGATATCATACTTTAAACATAAATTTCATTCACCCAAGGCAAATTCTTGTCGTTCAATTCAGCATATAAAATTCTGCCTCATTTGTCTATATATAAAAAACAACAGTCAATACTATATGATGAGAATTAAATTGATTGATTGATATTGATATAACTCCAAATCCGATTCTGTAAAGTTTGTAAAGAAGCACAAAGTTAGAATACAATCTCGTCTCAGAGAAAAGGACGGATAGTAAAACCAAACCAAAATTATTTAGTTACATCTCTAGTTATATTACCAACCAACAATAAAACCTATGACATGATTATTTAGACCCAACCTGGCCGGTTTCCGGGAAAGCTCTGGCATGCCGTCTCATGACATGCCTCATCACATGCACCTTCTGTTTCGCTTTGTACGAGCAAAACGGACACGGAAACTGTGGTTCGACTCCGCACTCGTACTTGGAGTGTGCCGACAGAGAGCTTTTCAACTTATAACAACGATTGCATTTCGAACAGCGATGAGACTCACTCGTCAGACTTTCCGAACCGATCTCGAGCTTGTCGTCGGCGGATGAGTCCAGCAAGAAGGTAGGTGTCGGCTGCTGAACTGCTCGCCACTCCTGCCAACCTCCCTCGCGAAGCATTTGACGAAGGTCTGGAAGAGATTTGGCATAGAGTTTGGAGTAAGTCAATTTAATGCATGATTTACGGATATTTCACATTTTGCCATTATAAAATTATATTTTGATAAAATATCGCTTAGTAATACTAATAGCATTGGTAAGTATTATGTCGAGATAAGGCTACCTTGTACCAAACATTTAATTTATAAGCCCTATTTTAAATTTGAATAATGTTAAAAATTGTAATATTTCATAGGTAGGTATTACAACAATACAACAACAATAACAATAATTTGGATCTCGAATTAATTACAGATTTTGATTGAATTGAATACCACAAAGCAATATTTTACACGAATTCAACAATATAAAGGCAAAATATTGTACCTAATCAATTCACGCAGATTCTTCCCAGACCTATTTATGTACAACCATAGACATTGTGAAGGCTATACAATGTCTATGGTACAACTGTAGAGATTCAAGGTACAAACAAGTTGTGAAAATGACAGGTAAATGACAGATCAAGATGTTGAATTGAGAAATTGCTGCAACCAATGGAACACCATCACCTGATAGCATTAGTAAAACATTTGTGTGTAATGCAGATCCAGAACCTCCAGAAAATTATCACCTATTTAACTTGCCTGGTGTTACACACAAAATCATGGGGGTTTACATCCCAATCAAACTCTTATATACACACAAGGAATGAAAGTTTCTTCAAAACGGAAAAAGTCATTCCTGGCATGCGAAGGTATCCCAACATTTAGAAGATTGAATAGTTATGATGTTGCTTTATTGTATACAAAAATACAGTGTGTATATTTAATTACTACATAACATCTGGTTTGCACAAAGAGGTAAGAATCTGTAATCACATTCACCTACCAATCAGGTATCAGATCTAACAAATCTATTAAATTGCAAAAATTGGCATAGGTACCTACGACACTTTAAACATATTCCAGCTCTCATTTAACACAATTTTAAGTATATGATACAATTATAAGTATAAGTTGCATTGCATTAAAAGAAACTCAAACAATAAACTACAAACAAAATAATAATTTTAGCCCACAAATTAATTTGTATGGTCTTTGGAGCATAAAATCTCCAATAACCATCACAAGTCTTGTAAATTATGTTAGTAATACATTAATCAATATAAATTGTAAATAAACTGAATTTTCTATGAATCCAGTTCAATATGAAGGCTTGGTTCCGCATCCGCATCTTTCAGGAAAATATCAACTGACTCTAGTTTAGCGTCGGTCAGCTGATGGCCTCGTTTCGACATCAAATGTCTCCTCAGGTCGTGCCTGTGTTTCGTCTTGTACGGACAGACGTGACAGTGATACTTGGCTTCTTTCCCGCACTCTCGTTGCAAGTGGCGGTTGAGGTTACGACGTTGGCTGTAATGGCGGCCACACTTCGGACACGGAAACGGACGGAGCTCGGCTATGTACGTGAAGGCGTCAACCCACTGCTCTAAAATTATAACAAATTTTGAACATTTTAAATGCGATGACAAGTGATTACGAGACAAATCTTCGAATGGAAGAGAAACGGAAGAAATCTCAGCAATGTAGGAAGACATGGAAGTAGTAGGTACAAGAAAGTACCTAACCAACACCAGTGCAAGGAAATAAGTTAGTGTTAATTATAAAATTACACAAAATGCAGGGTGAGACACTTGTTGCACCTTTTCTCTATGCTCACATTAATTCCAAATCATAACATCAATAAACTAACAATTAGCAAGAACATGATAATGGTTGAACAGGAATAGGTTAAAAACGAATCATAAACCCCTGAAAATTACAGGGTACACAGCACAGTAGGTATCGTAAATCAATATAATTTCTCTGCAAACAACAACCTGTTGCACAATCATACCTTTTTATTTACTCAGTTGACAACGTCATCTGATCATATTTTACACTGGAAACGATATTAAATTCTATATTAGGAATCAATTTTTAAGATAGCTAGACCTTAAAACAATGCTCTAAATAGTATCATGGGTAGATAGGTAGGTAGGTATCAAGGATGGTGTAGCTTGTTTGACACAAAAGGACGAACATAACCTATAATCACAACAATAACATAGCATGAATTCAACCGGCGAACTCAAATAAATCAGTCACTGAGAACGAAAGAAGAACGAAGTAGTCAAATCATCTAGCTTTATCTGCATATCTCTTGGGTATTTTGTGTCTTCACTTCATAAAGAAATCAAACACGAAGCACAATGCTCATGGGTGACAGAACACGGAGTAGGAAGCATTATTTAACACACACACACAATTACACTTATTAGCGGCTTGATTATATGACTCAGTAGTAAACACTGATGATAAGTAGGTAAATTATCACAAACAATACTTTTCTATAAGAACTACACATTCCTAGAAACTTGTTGAAATGAGTTCTCTTCTCTCTGACTTCATAAACACGAAAACATAAACACAGGAAGACGCCATTTTTGGATATTTAAATATCACGGAGGCTCATCATTGGTCCAAAGAATTGGCCTCTTGGCGCATAAATTATGAATGAGTAGCTTTGACTCTGGAATGAGGCAAAAATCTAAAATCTTGCAATTTACAATAAACCGGACCCATCTAAAATTTTAAACTTGTCAGTGACCGGCAATTTTTTAAAATACAGCAAGTAAAAATATACTCTCACATTCAATACAAATTTCAACTTTAAAAAAATTACACAAAATTACAAAAAATTTCAATAATTCCAATGTAGCATTTAATTTCACTTGAGGTTTGATTTTTCAATATTTTGATTATTTGTTTAAATTATTTTTATATAATGATAATAATTTTGAATTTGTAAACTTACCCTAAGGCTCGGTATTACCAAAATTATATTGTAGCGGATAATTTAGCTAACTTTTGTTTGAAGTATCTGATTGGTTGTTCCGCCAATTTAGTCCAAAAGTTATGGGGTACAATATAATTTTGGTAACACGGAGCCTAAATAATAAAATGGAAGCAATAAAAATATTTCACGAAGTACCTACTCACCTGAATAAAATCCAAGAAAATCACACTAGACCTGAACAAATAATTTGCGATGAAACGTGATTAACAATTTCAAGAATTCAATAACAAACCAGGTAGATATTACATAGATATTTAGGATTAATCCAATGGGTTAGTTAGAAAATATCCCCAGCTTGATGATAAGACAAAATAAAAAATACATCCCTTGTGGGGATCGAACCCACGACCTTTGGATTAGAAGTCCAACGCGCTATCCTCTGCGCCAAAGGGACTCGTATTGCAATTGCATTACAATAAGGCATGGATTTAGCCTTCAAAGTTACGACATTTCTGTTGGTCAACACAATTGTTGTTTTATGATGTGCACAGTGTAATGATTATTATGCAGTAGAAGTGCGTGCATATTGTTGAATCAACCATCTGAATTGCCTACGGGCGACGGTGGAAAACAGACATAAGAGGCGGCATGGAGGTTTGAATACTGGTTTGACTTTGAGTGAGTTGTAGGATGCGAGACTGTCGTCACTTTCGATTCGTTGATTTTCATCAGGCGCGTAGGAACTAAATTTGCAAGGGGGGGGGGGGGGATGATATTGTAAAAGAACTTGAGCTGGGGATATTTGTGTCTCGGGGGTCTGTGAAAAATTTGAATTTTAGGCATGAATTTGGTGCATTCTACGCGTTTGTAACACTTTAAGCATATTTTTATCTTGACATAAAAATGTATGAACCAGTGTTGAGTAGTAACATGTTAACCTTTTCGAGTAAAAGTAACTGTAACGTGTTACTTCGAAAAAAAGTACTTATTTCATATTTGTATTATTAACATGTTACTTATTAAGTTATTTTGAGTAAGTAACTTAACTGATTGTAACATGTTAAAAATATATTTTGTTTTCATAGAATATCCAAGTCGGTACACACCAAAAAGTCAATTTTAAAAGGTAAAAAAAACACGTTATAATTTGAAAATGCCTCTTGGAAGACAATTTTGGTGTCTTTTTTAATTTGTTCGGTTCATTTCATTATTTGTGTATTATTATGACGTAACAGGTTCACAGATTTTTAAAAAGGAACTGTGAAAGTAACTGCTGTCTTTAAGTAAGTAACTGTAACTGTATAGGTGTTACTAAATCAAGTAACTGTAACACTGTTAGAATTTTGGCGAAATAACTGTGTGTAACAATTACATTTTAAAAGTAACTTTGCCAACACTGATAAGAACACAGGGTGGGGAATTGAATCAGAGAGGGGGGGGGGGGGGGGGGGTTCTTCACGTCTATCAAAGTTATGCATTGGTTATGCGTTATGTGACTTGGAGATTAAATATTAACCAGTGATCATCTTTCATAGTATAAACGAGGTATTAGCATGACTTCATCGGATGATGCCATCACATTTTTTCAGCCAATCCGTTTCTTTCAAATACCGTTTTATCTTTTTGTTGAGTGACATTCAACAAAATACGTATCACTTGCGTAGTCTGATAAATACCTACAGGCGTGTAGGAACTATTTTCATCATGGGGGGGGGGGGGGGATTGCGACACCAGGAAGGGGGGTCTGGGAGGCGAAGCCCCCAGCTTCAGCCACGTAGGGCATTTTTTGGAATTTAAACACGTTAAAAGTGATTCTGGGACTTTAAAATGCACAAACTGAAGCAAAAAACGCCCAATTGTTGCCCCGCAGAACATTTTTCGAATACCTATAAACATAATTTTATAATCGATTCTGGGATGCTAAACTGTTCAAATTTCAACAAATAACTCCCTATTTTTGCCCCACAAGGCGTTTTTTTAGAATTTAAACAATTTTGGAGTGATTCTTATTTCTTGGACTCTAAACGCTTAATTTTTGGGGGGAATTGGGGGTCAGCCTGCTCGAGTAGGGGGAGGACAATCCCCCCCCCCCTTCCTACGCGCCTGAATACCTAATACTTTGTCAGCAAAGTTTTCATCGTTATCGTCGAAATATCTTTTGTTATCTAATAGGTATTTTTTTTTCTACTGGGCTACAGGAAACTGTCGAAATTGTTAAAGTAAAGAATTCACCGATCATGTAAATGGCATTGACATTGGTAACCTTGAATTACCTCTGACGCAAATGATGCCGGCTGATTATCGCATGCGTAAAACCAAAGATTAAAACAAAACTTTGGTCCACTTCATCTTTTGATGAATGAATTTGATTACCAGAACAATAAACGAGATAAGAACACACTCTTTTTTAAAGTTAGTAAGTCAATAATCTATTCGCCGGTATCTACGGCCTACAGGTCTACTATAAATACATGTACCTATTGTGATGGATGATTATAGCATGATGATAGCGATGATGATGATGATGATGATGATGGTGATGATAATGATGGTGAAAGAGTGGGGGGGAAAGATGGGAGGTTAAACTAATAATGACATACTTCCCTGGGGCTGATATAATTTAGATTTTTTAATTTTTAAGAAATCAATACATTTTGGGTAAAACAAGTGTAATAACGTAATAGTGTAATTATTACCAAATTAGGTACCTAAAGTTACCAAATTTGGTAACTTTGGATACCTAAAATACAGACAGATCGAACATGTGTTTATACATGGGCCACATGTATATGTATTCAGTGGCGTGGAAACAGGAATTATTAATTTAAGATTTTGAATAATATTTATTGAAGGGACACAGAAGAGTGAATCATTCAATTTTTTCAAAATTATACCTGCAAAAATCCACGCAGCGAATTTTTTATTTTCTCCTCTCTTAACATGATTAAAGTGACTTTGATATTTTGTTATTGAAGGGCCATAAAGAGTAATTCTTCATTCTGATTTGTCAGAATTTCACCTGGAAAATGCCGCACAGCCAATTTTCTAATTTTCTTCACTCTTACTTAATCTTGATTGAAATGACTTTGATTCATATTTGTTGAAGGGACACAGAAGAGTCAATCAATCAATTTTGTCAGAATTTAACATTGAAAATGCCGCGCAGCGAATTTTTAATTTTAATCTCTCTTGACTTTGATTAACAGTTATTGAAGGGACACAGAAGGGTTATAATCATTCAATTTTTCAGAAAATACCGTGGAAAATGCCGCGCATCGAATTTTTTATTTGAATCCCTCTAAACGCGATTAAAATGATTTTCATTTAAAAGGACACAGACGAGTTAATCATTCAATTTTTCAGAACAATTCCAGGGAAAATGCGGCGCAGCGAATTTTTTAATTTGAATATCTCTAAAACATGATTAAACTGACTTTCATTTATATTTATTGAAAGGACACAGAAGAGTTATTTATATAATTTTGCCAGAATGTAACATGAAAATGCCGCGCAGCGATTTTTTTTAATTTTAATCTCTCTTAAACATGATTAAAATGACTTTCATTAATATTATTGAAGGGACACAGAAGGGATCATAATCATCCAGTTTTGTCAGAAGCATACCGAAAAAGCCGCGCAGCGAAATGTTTTAATTTATATTTCTAAGTTTTCAAATTTTCTACATTTCACTCGTATCTTAGGAAGCTTTGAATGAAATAATTTAGGTGCATGATAATTGAAGGAAAAGAGAAAATGCGCATCATGAAATTACATAAGATATTTCTCCATTGAAAAAGCTGCACAGTTAATTTTTTGAAATTCAGAATTCAGAGGCAGGCTTAAAAATGATGTTACATATTGACAAAATCCAATAATTTAATTTTGTTAAATATTTGCCCTTATTGAAAGATGCCATTCATAGCGTAATTTCTTTTTTTATACTCTTAGGATAAAATACTCTTGCATAAAAACAGAGGAATCATTTAATTTCGTCAGAAAATTGCGCCAGACAAATGATACTATGCGATTTTTTAAATGTCTCTGTTACACATGGTTAGGTATGAAATGATTTCCAGGAAATTAGAATTGCTTTTCTGTACTGACACATTTCCTATGAGAATGTCGCGAAGGCAATTTGTTTTAATTTCAGCGGATCTTTTGGGCCATTTGAAGGAAGACAGAAAAATTAATCAATCACTGGCATAAATAATTTCTCCTAGAAATAAGCACACAGTGAATTTTTGTATAATTGAGTTCTCCTTGGCGTGATTAAAATTATACTGATGCTGTAGGTAATTGAAGAAAATCAGGAAAGTTTATAATTTAATTTTGTTAGAAATGTTCTTTAGACAAACTTACTTTAATTCCCATTCTCTTAGACACGATTAAAATGATCATGAAAAAAAGCAACAAGAAGCAGATATTCAGTTTTGTCTGAAACGCAGTCTAGAGAAATAATGTCCTGAAACCCAGGGAATCCAGGGAAAGGAACTATTCAGTTGCATCAATAGACAATACCTACACCCTCTACCTGAATATTTCTATAGCAATATTTTTTGTTCCAAAAGGTGTCCGGTCCTATCAGGGGGTGGGTATACCCACCCCTGATAGGACCGGCGCAAGCTGCGCCGATTTACTATAGTCTGCACGCCACTGTATGTATTTATGCCTGTATTCAAATGTTACTAAAAAAATTTAAAATGTTGAAAATTATTCTGTTGAGGTATTTTATTAATTAGGTAGTGATCGCTGTTAGCACATGAAACTGGCAAAATAGTAAAAGTAACACGAATTTTCCCTTTGCCAAGTCTTAGGTACCTAATGAAAATGTTCCGTGCTTTCATAATTCTGAGATCAACAAAAAAACGGACAGAAAATTTAGGCCCCATGCCCATGGGCGCCCGCAGGGGGGGGCAAGGGGGGGCGCTTGCCCCCCCCTGGATGTCAGGAAAACATAAAAATTATATTGGGTTTAACGTATATTATCATTTTGTAACCAAAAGAACTAAAAAAATTGATTTCAGAGTGTAAAAAATCCAAAAAATGCCCTGCGGGGCAGTTTTTAACATGTCCCCCACCACCCCAAAGTGCAATAATTAAAAAATATTGAATATTTCAACAAAATACACCTCAAAACGTCTCAAAATTGATTTCAAAGTGTCCAAAAATCAAAAAACGCCCTGCGGGGCTGGGTGGGGGGCGTGCCCCCCACACCCCCCTTAAGCCCGTAAAATATTGTTTTCCTTGACCTGCCCCCACCTGGCAGAAATCCTGCGGGCGCCCATGCCCATGCCTGTCCAAAGTGCGGCAGGTGTGCATTTACGTAAAACTGGTGTATCAACTAGTGATAACAAAAATTATGTTTTTTACAGAATTTAATGATTATGGTGGGAAAGCTCTAAATATATTATCATTTACCAATTTTCAGACAAATACATTGGTTAAAATTTAAATACGAATTTTTACATTTATCTTTGAGATGTTGAGATGTTAAAGGCAGCTGGCGATGAGGGGGCGGAATGGCTTCGTAGAGTAATCCATGCAGCTTGGATGGAATGTAAAATACCTGAAGATTGGGGTAGAGGTATAATTACTCCAATCTTCAAGAAAGGGGATAGAAAACTGGCTGGCAACTACAGAGGCATAACAATCATATCGCAGGCAGCCAAAATATACGAGAAGATACTAGAGAGAAGGCTCATGCTATACTTGGAGGAGAAGATAAGGGAGGAGCAGTATGGTTTTAGGCGGGGGCGGTCGACCATTGACCTAGTATTTGCACTGCGGCAGCTGATGGAAAGCAGATGGGAAGAGGGATCCATTACAAGGATGGTTTTTTTGGACCTCGAGAAAGCTTACGACAGGCTACCTAGAGAGATGGTGTGGAAGTGTTTGAAGAGGAAAGAAGTGTGTGGAGAACTAATAAAGAAGATAAAGAGTACGTATAAGAACAGCTGGAGTTGTGTGCAGTGCAGTGTAGGGAGGACAGAATGGTTCCAAGTAAATGAAGGCTTAAAGCAAGGTAGTGTGTTGTCACCGACTCTGTTTGGTGTTGTAATGGATGAGATGGTACGGGAAGTGGAGAATGACGAAGTGGAAGGAAGGGATTCAAAAACATTTATATATGCAGATGACATTATGATATGGAGCGAGTCGGAAGATGAGATACAGTTGAAGGTGGATAAATGGAATTGTGTGACAGAAAAGTATGGCCTACATATTAGCAGAGAAAAGAGTGAAACATTGTGTATGGACAGAGGAAAGAAGGCGAGGTGCAAGATTGGAATCCAGGGAGCAATGCTGCAAGAACGGGAGGAGTTTAAATATTTAGGAAGTGTTGTGACAAGGGATGGTAAGGTGGAGCGCGAGATAAAGAAGAGACGAGCAGCGGCGGAGAGCTTTTACCAATGTGTTCGGAAGCTGTTATGGAAGGAGGGTATACCAATGAGGTGCAAACTACTGATATACAAACTGTACTATATTCCAATCCTGACATATGGGGCGGTAACATGGCCAATGGGCAGAAGAGAAATAGCAGAAATCCAGGCATCACAGATGAAGTTTTTGAGAGGGGTGGCGGGAGTGACCAAGTTGGATAAAATCAGGAGTAAGAAGATAAGACAAGACTTGGGAGTGGAGAAGTTAAGTTTGAAGATAAGTCGAGAGAGGTTGAGATGGTTCGGGCACATGAAAAGAATGGGAGAGGAGAGAATTCCTAGAAGAGAATTTGAGAAGGGAAGACAAGTGAAGAAAAAGAAGGCTGGGCGTCCGAGGACCAAGTGGATGGACAGCATTGAAGAGGATGTGGCGGAGAGAGGCGAAGATTGGAGGAGAGTGGAAGGAGAGAAGTGGTGGGAAGATGAAGAAAGATGGAATGAGTTGGTGGAGCGGCAGGTGGAGGAATCAGAGGAGAGCGAAGACGATGAGGAAGAAGACGACGGGGAAGAAGTTGGAATGGCCGGCCGACTTCGGCATCCCAGGAGGCCCTAGAAGAAGGTGGAGCTACCTCCACCCCCCAACCCGACTTTAGTTGGATGGGGTATAATTAATTGTTAATTAATTGATATAATAAAAAAATCTTTTCAGAAGATTTAATTTTTTTTTTATTGGTTGAAATTAGTTAAAAACTTTTTCGATCACATTGATATTTTGCATGGCCCTCGAGATGAACATTGTATGGTTGATTGTATGGACTGAGTGTGGACCAGGGTGTGGACGTGTAGAAAACAGTAAATTGCAAAAACAGATTGCATCGATAAATTTAGAAATTCGTTTCGTTTGAGCAATGGAGCTGTTATTAAAACATCGGTGCTCGCTCATCAACGCGTTTCCCTGGCGTTTTCCTAGTACTTATTAGCAGGCGCGTAGGAATTACTTTCAACATGGGGGGGGGGGGATTGCGACACCCGGAAAGGGGGTTTTAGCCCCGCAGTCGTTTTTTAGAATTTAAACCAGTTAAAAGTGATTCTGGGCTTTAAAATGCACAAACTGAAGCAAAAAACCTTCAATTGTTGCCCCGCAGGGCATTTTTTCGAATATAAACATTTTTACATCGATTTTGGGATTTGGGACAATTTTGAGACCGCTCAAATTAAAACAAATAACAAAAAAAAAGTGATTCTTGGATACAAAACTTAATTTTGTATGGTGAATGGGGGGTCAGTCTACTTGAGTGAGGGGAGGGAGGGGTTATCCCCCCCCCCCATTCCTTCCAACCCCCTTCCTACGCTCCTGCCTATTAGTAAAAGTATTCTACTTTATAACGAGTTTATAGGAGAAGCCCCGACTATGCGCGTCATTAACATGTGCCGAGCACATGGATCCAAATCCATTATCAATTTGATTAACAATACATTGACAGTTAACAATGATTAAAAATAACAATTTAGAGTGGAAAAAACGCATATCAATCACTATCAGTCACATCTCATCTACTAAACTGAAGTGAGGAGATAACAAAAATAACATGTTCCGGTGCTAAAAAAATATTGGTCCTAATGGATTTTGATAAGTGTATTTAAGTGGAGATCAGCGAGACATCTTCGCACTGTGGATCAAGGCATCATCGAGGTCCAGACGTGCTAAGACAAGACCAACTACAATGACAATGAAAGGTAAGATACTCATTATATTTGTTGACTTACCTGCAAAGGCCGTTTCCAGGATGAAATTTAGGGGGGGGGGGGGGGGGGCATTATTAATATTTTGAAAACTCACAGTAGAAAATAGGGGGTTCGGGGGTGCAGCCCCCGATAAAAATCTGGATAAAGGTCATTCGTTTAGGTGCAATTTTGAATCGCAGTGTATATTGGGGAATTATAAATCACAAAATATCAAAAAATTGGTCTAAGGGCCGGTCTTTCAATGCCTTGCTAACTTTTATACAGTCAATTAGGACTATATTGCCATGGTAACAACCAATGACATTTCTAGAATGACAACTAACTAACTGTTAAGAGCTAATTGAGACTTTAGTAGAGTATTGTAAGACCGGGCCTAAGAGGTTTAAGAATAGGTATATGTATTGAACTTATTAGGATATGCAAGTCCGGGGCGCATAGCCCCGAAACTGTTTTGGAATTTTATCTCAGTTTTAACCATTTTGGAACGTTTTTGACGTCTATGATCTGTCTATTTTTAAGTGTCTTTTTCACATATTATTTTCAATGTGCTTATTTTTTAGATGAAACCCTGATTTCGGTGGGGGTCGCGCCCCCACCGATAATTTCATAAGAAACTATGTAATATGAGAGTGCCCTTTCAAACGACATTGATCAAAACGTGTTTTTGTTTCACTTGCAGTACTGCTGGGCCTCGCTTGCCTCTTCTTGGCCGTCACTCCGGGTCAACTGCAAGGCGACTGTGGCATCTTTGCCGACAAGCTGGCCCACCCCAGCGACTGCACCCGCTACTACATCATCAGCATGCACAGCTGTCCCGAGGGGCAGTGGTACGACCAAGTGACCAGAGAGTGCACATCACCGGCCAACGCTACCTGCAACGCGGAGACGACGTCCACTACCACAGAGTCGCCGACAACTACGGACAGCGGTTTCACAGATGAATCGACGGACGGCCAAACAGAAACTGACGCACCAACAACGGATGGCCAAACAGAAACTGACATAACAACGGATGGCCAAACAGAAACTGACGGACCAACAACAGATGGCCAAACAGAAACTGACGCACCAACAACAGATGGCCAAACAGAAACTGACGCACCAACAACGGACGGGCAAACAGAAACTGACGCACCAACAACGGATGGTCATACAGAAACTGACGCACCAACAACGGATGGCCAAACAGAAACTGACATAACAACGGATGGCCAAACAGAAACTGACGGAACAACAACGGACGGCACCAACGCACCAACAACGGAATACCCAACTGAAACTACAATAAGTAACTTACCGACAGAGTCGACACCCGCTGAGACAACTCAGCACACAGAGCCTCCAACAGACGACACCACTTACTGGACAGCAACAACCGAGAGTAATCTCGAACAATATCCCTGTCCCAACGTCGACGATCCCAACAACCGAGTCCGTTACCCTCACGAGGACAACTGTAACCTGTACTACCTCTGCACCGACGGGAGTCCACTTCTCTACAGATGCCAGAATCTTGGCCTCCACTTCGATCCGATAAGGAGGCAGTGCCGCACGATTAACGCAGCAGGATGTGATCGGTGTCCTGATGTGGATCCGCCAGGAGATTTCGTCCGACTGCAGCACGAGTCGGTGTGCCAGTACTATTACAGGTGTGAGAACACTGTGCCCAGTATTTATCAGTGCTGGGAAGGAGAACTCTTCAGCAGGATGGATAGGGTTTGTACGACGCCGGAAAATGCTTGGTGCCTTTTACCGGATGTTGGTACTAATCATACGATTCCAGTTTATCACTAGCTAATGATCATCAAGAAAAGCCCTGGTCGAATGACTGTTATATAAGAAAAACAGCAAATATCTTGAATGCCAACTTTCTTAAAAATGTAATAAATGTTATTGTTCTTATAAAAATCATCATTTTAATTTTAAAACAGTAAATATTATGGAAAATCGGTTATCTGATTACTACCTCAGACAGAGTACAGGAGTAAAAACTTAAGAGGAATAACATTTTAAATTTGCAGTTGATATATTTTATCTCATATGAGAATCTGATTTCCAACTATGAAAATGACAATGTTCCTAATAAATATGTTAATAAATAGATAAGTGTTATCAATATTAATTTCGTTGTTGTACTTTTGAGTGACTTGTTAATTACCTTTCATACAATCACACACTGAAATCAAGGTTGATATCAGGAGAAAAGGACAATGAAGGTACACTGGAGTTTTTTTGCACAAACAGAAAAATAAAGCATCAATCATTAATCTTAAAACGTTGACCAGTTTTATTGTACTAATGCAGTGATTGTTCCCAACATAATTAAGACTAATAAAGTAGACTCAAAATATACATTTCAGATACTACATTACATTATCTAAATTGACTAACTCTTCGCCTAATGACTAAGAAAAAAAGCGTATCTAACAGAATAATAAAATTAATCTTGCGTTGCATGAACAACTAGTGAGCCCCATTTACACGCTGCAATTTCTTGTACAACTTCTGTACCACACTTCTGTGTCACACTTCTTGAATGGAAATTAGAACATGTTTTAAGTTCTGTGACAGAAAGTTGCGTCGTGTAAATATAAAATTGTATGAAAAATGGGAATGACACAGAAGCTGTTCAAGAAATTGCACCGTGTAAATGGGGTTTAAGTAGTACATGACATAACCAGATGGCATTGTAACTAGACAAACTATAAAATGCATATTGTATTAATTTAAAATGGCATGATTGAATCTTAACTTTAAACGACTTAAATATAAATATATAAACGATTATAAACGTTATATATAAACTATTCTTGTTTATGTTGGTGTATCCAACCAGCACAAACAGCTAAAAATGTTTCTCCATTTCACCACGCGGGAGGATGGAAGGTCAAGTAATGGTAGGGTGGATTTTAGGGAAGAAGTGTTGTGGCATTAGGAACGAAGCTTCCCAGCTTTGCCCCTCGACTTTTCGACGACCGAAGACAAAAATATACTTTTTCGGCACCGAAAGGTGTGCATGTCAATATAACACGAAATGCCCGATGTTTTACCGACTTTAATTATAAAGTATTGTTCAACTATTTGAAAACTAACAAATACCAACATGGGATGTTGTCTTGGTTAAAAATGTAATAATATAACATTTTGCAAGATTCGCAACTTTACATTAGGTAGTAATCAAATATTGGTAAGACCATTGGTGCATCGTTAACGGTCGTTATCACAACGATCAATCGTACAATTACAACGAAAATGGTTGATTGTGTGTCCAATAAACTCTTGCCAATTTGACACTACGTATAACTACTTGATAAAAAGACAATTACTTCCCAGTTCCCAAAACGAAAAAATTGTCACTTCGACGCCGAAATTTCTTGCTGTCTAGGTAATGCAATCAGATAGTTTCTGCACACTGAGCTGTTCTATAAGCCATGGTACCTACAAGGTGCTATCCTAACCACCAAAATCGTATACCTGTACCTCAGAGGCAGAAGGGCGGAAGTCCATTTCAATGATGAGCTCAAAAACCAGTAATTCTGCCTTCATCCAATCATATTGTGTGAAGAGAATACTTACTTCAATATCTGTACTTGTTGGCACTAGTCAAACGGCAAGTGATAGAGCTTGATTACTCATTCCAAAAGATACAACGCAAAAACGAGAACATGGACTTCCGCCCTTCTATCTCTGTGTCATATCATGCAATCATGTCTATAATTTAAAATAAAACTACTCCTCAATAATCATAAAGCGTTTTGTCCTCCTCCGAATACAGTTTCGAATGAATATGGTTAATATGCAGCTGTAGATTGTAGAGCTGTTTGGCCTTGTGCGAGCAATGGGGACATTGGAAGCGCGCTATTTTCCCGCACTCATAGCGCACATGGCGCCTGAGGGTGCCCACTGTCTTGTACACTTTGGTGCACTTGTCGCACTTGTACTGGGGGTCGGCGCGGACCTTCTCCACCAGGATGTACTGCACGTTAGTCGCCTCCTTCGCCGCGCCGGTGATCGGCAACATCATCACGTCGGGGGCAGAGGGCACTGGGAAGCATACAACATGTGTGTTAATCGAGGTCATGCAACAATTTCGTGTGAAAATTTAAATTAAATTACATTTTTCTTTACATTTTTTTTCATCCTAACATACAAGTTCTGAAAATTCAAAATATATGAAAATAGTGAATTCAGGAAAATATTTTTAGTTACAATTTAAATAATGTGGCATGTCATTTTTGATATTTTTTCCAGAATTTGAACCCAAGATATCTCATCTCACAGAACACTGTCCCTTTGGACTCATAAATTCTTCATCAACGAAAAATGTAATAATGTCTACTTTCCATGATCAAACATCAAACTAGTAATAATGTTAGAACAGATTAGTTGTTTCATCGCATGTTTGTGTGAAGAATTGTCTACGCTTCAACGTGTAGATTATTATTGCGTACATGCATTGTTAATGTAATTAGCAAACCAGGAGAGAGAACAAACGCCCATTGTTACAAGAGTCAAATGTGAATGGTATCAGTGCGTCCAGGAAACTTACAGATAGAAATGCAGAGAAAGCTTTCCCAAGTTCCCAAAGTGAGAGCCCAAGTTCCCAAAGTGAGAGCCCAAGTTCCAACAGTGTTGATTTAGGAAGGCGGGAAGAGAAACAATTGCAACATGGTGCTGAAAATTAGGTGAAGTGTATTTTATAAAAAGACTATTTTTATTAGAATTAATACAGAGCGAGTGTAGGAATTGAACATTTTTAGATAACATTAAGTAGAGGTAAGTATTTATACCATTTGAAAAGGGGAATAGAATCTCTCTAAAGCTGAATGATTGAGCTAAATGGACTTCTGACAACTTGGATTAGTGGAGCCTTTTTATGTATACCTAGATTGTATTCATATTCTCCCGTGATATACATGTAATCATTCATTTACGTTCTTACAACTAGGCAGTTAAATTGGAAATTAAATGTACGTAACAAAGGTGCCACATACTAGTTCAACAAATATTTTATTTGGCAGCATTTTATTTGGAAATACTTTATTTTGAACATATTAACATTGTTGACATTGTTGCTCTTTTCCCATCGTAGACATTGTCAATTATCAATGAACGTATTTATAAAAACAGGTAACAATGCTAACAATGACCATTGGAAACTGACATTTCAAAATTGTAAATAAACATTTTGATGGAAGAGGTTCACCAAATCTGGGTTAAAATTAGACAAAATACAATTATTAAAATAGTATGCAATTAACAACATGTGTGTTATCATCAAAACAAAGCTTCCACGTCCCTATACGCCACATTATCCGGCAGATAATGCATCTTCTTCACATGCTTGTGGAGGTTTGACTTGAGCTTGGATTTGGCGGGACAATACGGACACTGGAACTGTGGATCCTTGCCACATTCGTAGCGCACGTGGCTCTGCAGGTGCTTCTTTCTTCGGTAGCGGCGGTTGCACGTGAAGCAGACGAATGGCTTCTCGGACGCGTAGAAGGGGCCGGTGTTTCTCCACATTCCTGGGAAAGTGGAAGTGCGTTAGTTCAGTCACAAACAACCACTTCACAGTCCAGTAGATTTGTACATATCAACACAAATTATAATAAAACACACCTAAAAATGTAATGTGTATTTAATTTGAGTACTTCTTTGGAAAGAATAGTGCGGAGGATTAGCATAAAAACATTTCAAATAGTGAAACTCTATTTCCCTTTAGCACACTTTTAGCATACATATAAACAATTAGAAACCGCTCAGAGGCAGACCCAAGCTGGGAAGTGTGCAAAAGGGAAATAGAGTTTCACTATTTGAAATGTTTTGCCATTATAGTGATCTAATCCACCTCACTAGCGCAAGACACAAAATATTGGGACAGGATTAGTATTTTTGCTAGTAATGGGTGACTGATATTAATAAACCGTGTTATGTTACGTTTCTTTGTATATTGTCACAATAAAATTATCTTAACAGTTGAGTGCTCGCATACAAAAAGCATGGGCATACATAATATTCACATAAAACACACAATATGCTCAATTTTAGGGATGTTTACGGTCAACAACTTGATAGATAGGTAGATATTTTTAGACTATTAGTAACATAAAGCTATAAAAACGCAAATATAACCCAAAATTTTATAGCCGTTTACTTCTCTCGTGGTAGATATTATTTATAAGGTAGACTGTAATTGTTGTTCATTGATATCAATGTGCAGAAGTGGGGCAAAGGGTAAAAATAACTCTTAGGGTAAAATAACGGAGTGTTCATAACATCTTTGGTAAAAGCATAGAGTAAGGAGCATTTTGAATGACTGTAAATTACCTATAGGTATGTTATAACTAATACTATTTCTAATGTTAATTAATTGTTTTTAATAGATTGCTGGATGGCAATCTCGCGTTTAATACCTGGTTAGGTGGCAGCACTTGTCCTGTGTAGGATAGACAAGGTGTATAGAAGTAGTGTGTAGTGTTTGCGGGTAAGAGCAGCCTGCATTGACGATTTATGAACTTATTTCAGATATATCAAAACAATATAATACAAGTCTTACCAGAGTAAAAGAAGTTCTCTGCTTTGAAATGTTCCCCACACGCTAACATCATATTAATAAAGCTAATATGCATTTTGGAAACCCTCTTGCCAATCTTCAAAGCAGATTGCAGAGGATTGTTTCTCCCGCACATCGTCCTTCGGGAATAAATGAAAGGAGAGTCCCTCTGCAGCTGTTGATTCTTTGTTTGAACATTGAGACACACTACAGTATCGATTTGCTTCTTTTGAAAGTTCACCGGTTGAAAATCCATTGACAGATGAAAACAAATGAAAAACAAATGATTTTTGACTGCATAGGCTAGTTGGCGAAGCAGCCTCCAGACTCCTTTGATTTTAAACGCGAATACACACTGCAGCAATCCATGTTTCGTTCCTATCGAATCCCGTGCACGCTCAACAAATGCTTCTTGAGATTAGCCTTGATCTTCATCTTCTTCGGACATTGAGGACACTGGTGTGGCGGCTCCTTCCCACACTCGTGTCTCACGTGTCTCCTCATGTGTCTCCTGTTGCGACACCGACGCTTGCAGGAGTTGCACTGGAATGGGCGCACGCGGATGATGCGACCGAATCTGTCAACAGGTGTCACCTGGGCTCGGCGCCACTTGGAAGCTCCTGGAATATACAGATTTATTACAGATGGTTCGCGGCTTCGGACACATTTCGGATAGAAACGAATTTGGCTGTTGCCATGGTATTATTATTATTATTATTATTTATTTACTTGCCGGAGGCAGGATGGCTAGTGTAGGACTATAATAGGTGCTCTCTTTAGCCTATTTACAAATGTAGTTATGCAGTGAGAATGACAATATAGAAGACAATTGACGTTAGATACAGACAAAACAAAACACATATATTTTGTCGAGCACAAAAAAGCATACAGAATAGTTTGATACAATGGTTCGAGTCGGGTATTTACATATGGGTCAGTTGAAATAGAGGATAATTACATAAAAACATATCATAAACGTATTGCATAAGAACCTGAACATAATATAAGAGTTGCCATGGTAATCGATGTAAGACCAAAGGTATTTATATTTTCCGGTTTCCCTCCACGTTCCGGAACTTTTCGTGGAAAATGTGGTAAAACCAGACCTTCCCGAGTTCTAAGGAATTCCCTATAAATTTCAAGTTCCAATTTCCATTTGCAATTTGCAGACCCAATGGGTAAAAACTAAAAGCAATTCAAATTTCATTGTAATTACGAACTGCTTTATTATTGTGGTGAACAGGAAAAGAGAGAAGGGGGAAAACGTAAGCTTAAACTTATTTGTTTAATTAACTTTAATTATCAAACATTAATTACACTAGATTGTAGATATTTAAAGATATGACTAACTATTGAACTTTAATTTTTTGCTTGAAATTTTAGAAAAGTATACTTACTATCATTTGAAGGCAATTACTTAATATGCCAATAATATTTCATTTTAAATCACATTTAATTTATAACACTTTTTTGTCCACACTCAGTTTACGAACAATGTTATTCAAACTATTTCGCGCTATTTGAAACTATTTTGTTCGGGATCCCGTGCTTAACCCTGATATGTCTGTAGAGACTGGACCTGATCTTCATCCTGCGCGGACAATACGGACACTCGAGCTCTGCTTCTTTGCCGCACTCGTGTCTGATGTGGCTGTGTAGACTCCTCTTCTGCGTGTAGCGCCGGAAACAAGCCCCGCATATGTAGGGCTGTCGCTGATTGCCTGAAACATGGGGAGAAGAGTGAGTGACAGTCGGACAATACGGACACTCGAGCTCTGCTTCTTTGCCGCACTCGTGTCTGATGTGGCTGTGTAGACTCCTCTTCTGCGTGTAGCGCCCGGAAACAAGCCCCGCATATGTAGGGCTGACGCTGATTGCCTGAAACACGGGGGAGAAGAGTGAGTGACAGTCCGACAATACGGACACTCGAGCTCTGCTTCTTTGCCGCACTCGTGTCTGATGTGGCTGTGTAGACTCCTCTTCTGCGTGTAGCGCCGGAAACAAGCCCCGCATATGTAGGGCTGTCGCTGATAGCCTGAAACATTGGGAGAAGAGTGAGTGACAGTCGGACAATATGGACACTCGAGCTCTGCTTCTTTGCCGCACTCGTGTCTGATGTGGCTGTGTAGACTCCTCTTCTGTGTGTAGCGGCGGAAACAAGCCCCGCATATGTAGGGCTGACGCTGATTGCCTGAAACATGGGGGCGAAGAGTGAGTGACGGTCGGACAATACGGACACTCGTGTGTGATGTCGCTGATTGCCTGAAACATGGGGGAGAAGAGTGAGTGACGGTCGGCCATCGGGAGACGAGGTTCAAACGCGTGCTATACGATTACGATTTTGATATCGACTATCGATATCATTTATATATCGATACCTCGATATATCGGCGCACACAGAGAGAGAGAGAGAAACCCAATTACGAACTGCTTTATTATTGTGGTGGTGAACAGGAAAAGAGA
Source organism: Leuctra nigra (assembly GCA_934045905.1). Classification (NCBI taxonomy): domain Eukaryota; kingdom Metazoa; phylum Arthropoda; class Insecta; order Plecoptera; family Leuctridae; genus Leuctra; species Leuctra nigra. The sequence continues at coordinate 6,834,644 of OW203768.1, forward strand.
GTAGGGGGAAAAGGTAAACTTTAAACGTATTTGTTTCATTAACTTTATTTATCAAAAATTAATTACACTAGATTGTAGATATGTAAAAATATGACTTACTTTTTAACTTGAACTTTTTACTTGAAATTTTAGAATAAGTACTTACTATCATTTGTAGGCAATCAATAAGGCACTCAATATGGCAATAACATTTCATTTAATAGCCATTTAAATCATATTTAGTTTATGCATAACCCTTTAATTTTGTCCACATTCAGTTTCCAAACAGTGTTATTTAGACTGTTCCGTGGATCCCGTGCAAGACCCTGATGTGTCTGCGGCGACTTGGCCTGCTCTTCATCCTGCCCGGACAATACAGACACTCGAGCTCGGACACTATGGCGCACTCGTGTCTGATGTGGCTGTGTAGACTGTTATGATGCGAGTAGCGCCGGAAACAAGCCCCGCATATGTAGGGCTGACGCCGATTGCCTGAAACATGGGGAGAAGAGTGAGTGACGGTCAGCCATCGGGAGCCAAGGTTCAGACGCGTGCTCCGACCATGAAGGAAAGTCGGCTTCTGATAGGTTAGTGGGATAACGCCAGAGGCATAAGATTGGGTTGATCATTGATTGTAGCACAAACTGGTGAGGAGGTACTTCTAATCAGGAATTAATTCACTTACACAAATGTCAACATTGTTTAAACTCAGCTTAGTCGTACGGTGCACACACTTTCACACAATAGTATCGTTAAAACTACCAACTCGATTAATATAAAAAGACTGAGGTGCTGACCAAATACTTTTACACGAAACATCGAGTGTATATACTTATTTAATTTTTACATTTGGCATTTTATGGTAAAGGTAGAAATAACAAGATGTACACTTATGAGGAAACGGAAAGAACGCGGATTTTATGTAGCGTTTTCTTTTTAGAGATTTAATACACGTTAATAAAATGTTAGAAAATCAAGCGAATGCGAACAAACTAATCTCACTGAACTAAAATACATCACATTATCACCCAAATCGTACCGATTATCAAAATTCCAGTTTTAGGACGAGCCAGGGGCCTTATTCTAGAACTTTTACATTCCCAATTCCACTGGAATACTATTTCATGCAATGTTAATCCTTATGGCCGTGACCGGATTCCATCAAATGGAATTGGTTAAACGTTCTAGAATATGCCTCCAGACCATGTAAAATACTCCAATTTGTGGCATATTTAGAGAAGTAGCATTTTAAGTACATATTTATTTAATATTCAATGGTATAGTAGTTCACATGCGCTAGATTTTACCATAATTTTCTCATTCGTAGAAAATACAATCAAATCTAGTTTTCATGTTCACCGAGCTTCCCGTTCCCTCTCAAATTTATGATGTAAATTTAAAAATAATCCATTTTATTTGTCACTTTTCTCTGTACAAGGTCAGTGCCATCTGTCCATGTTTGATCTTGATATGCTGGTACAAGTTCGAGCGAACTTTGGTCCTCTGCGGGCAACATGGACACTGCTGCAGAGGCGCTTTGCCGCACTCGTGTCTGATGTGGCTGTGTAGACTCCTCTTCTGCGTGTAGCGCCGGAAACAAGCCCCGCATATGTAGGGCTGTCGCTGATTGCCTGAAACACGGGGGAGAAGAGTGAGTGACAGTCCGACAATACGGACACTCGAGCTCTGCTTCTTTGCCGCACTCGTGTCTGATGTGGCTGTGTAGACTCCTCTTCTGCGTGTAGCGCCGGAAACAAGCCCCGCATATGTAGGGCTGACGCTGATTGCCTGAAACATGGGGAGAAGAGTGAGCGGCAGTCGGCCATCGGGAGCCGTGGTTCAAACGCGTGCTCCGACTATGAAGGAAAGTCGGCTTCTGATAGGTTAGTCGGATAACGCCAGAGGTATATGATTGGTTTTATTATTGATTGTGGCACAAACTGGCGAGGAGGTACTTCTAATCAGGAATTAATTCACTTACACAAATGTCAACATTGTTTGAACTCAGCTAAGTCGTACGGCGCACACACTTTCACACAATAGTATCGTTAAAACTACTAACTCAATTAATATAAAAAGGCTGAGGAGCTCGCGGCTGATGAGATGCTCTGGCAGGGCGAGACATATGTCCCGGATGCGCTGGCAGGGCGAGACATATGTCCCGGATACGCTGGCAGGGCGAGACATATGTCCCGGATGCGCTGGCAGGGCGAGACATATGTCCCGGATGCGCTGGCAGGGCGAGACATATGTCCCGGATGCGCTGGCAGGGCGAGACATATGTCCCGGATGCGCTGGCAGGGCGAGACATATGTCCCGGATGCGCTGGCAGGGCGAGACATATGTCCCGGATGCGCTGGCAGGGCGAGACATATGTCCCGGATGCGCTGGCAGGGCGAGACATATGTCCCGGATGCGCTGGCAGGGCGAGACATATGTCCCGGATGCGCTGGCAGGGCGAGACATATGTCTCGGATGCGCTGGCAGGGCGAGACATATGTCCCGGATGCGCTGGCAGGGCGAGACATATGTCCCGGATGCGCTGGCAGGGCGAGACATATGTCCCGGGTGCGCTGGCAGGGCGAGACATATGTCCCGGATGCGCTGGCAGGGCGAGACATATGTCCCGGATGCGCTGGCAGGGCGAGACATATGTCTCGGATGCGCTGGCAGGGAGAGACATATGTCCCGAATGCGCTGGCAGGGCGAGACATATGTCCCGGATGCGCTGGCAGGGCGAGACATATGTCCTAGATCCCTAAATAAAGCTTCTTATTAAGCGCATGTAAATTAAATAGATATCGGAACGAAAGTATTCAATAGTGAAATATTGCAATGTTAAAACTAGTCAACAGGAAGTGATCTGAAAAGAAAATAGCATTATCGATGGCGAGTACATGCTACATTTATTAATTATTATATCGCGTACCTGTCGAGCACAGTTGTAAGAAGAAAAACATCCGCAAATGACTAGCACTATAGCACATTGCCGAGCTGCTTCCATCCTTCAACGCATAGCAAATCAAAACGTCATGCATTATTTACAATGCATCAGTCTGCCATGTATTATTCAAGATTTCTACCACCTACTTGCATTTAAAATCCAATAGCAGCTGCCACCGCATGATTGCGATACCTACATGTCACTATCAAACACTGCATTTATGTCACTTATCGCGTAATAACACCACACTCGCCTTGCAATTACAACGTATTATGTCTAGGAAGGTCGAATAACACTTCCAATCAAGAACACGGATACTTGTAAAACACTTTTATTCACTGCTTAGGATTACACAGACCGTCCTCTATGCTAGTTCAAGTCCAACTGTCTCTCTACATGCCATCTCCTGTTTCGTCTACCTGCGTTATTGTTACAAATAATCACGGCTGGTCTGGCACGTGTCCGGTGTAGAAACTAACCCTTCCAACCAAAATGTGAAACTCTTTCATTCAAACTTGACGACAATCTAATCAGACACATAACATTTATACATTACATTTGATGTAGCCAAACGAGACACACTTCATGTAAGGATTTTATAAGCTACATCTTTTGGGAAGGGTAGGTTCCTAAATGTATACATTCTCAATTACTGTCTCACGAAAAAAATGAACTAGAATCTACATAAAAGGGCACCATATTTCAGGATTTTAACAGCTTTATTGAAGTCAAAATTAAACTTTAAGTCAGGTGAGATATCTGCTTCTCAGTGTACTTTTTAAAACATGTAAATGACCTGTAGTGTAACATGTGTGAGCCTTTTTATGTACATTCCCGTGGGGTAAACAACTCCGGTAATCTGGTACTCGGGCCTCGAAAATCCCAGATAATCTTGGATATCTCGGAAATCTTAAGAAATTTTGAAATTCTTTAAAATCTCGAATTTAAAGGTACACCAAATCTATAAGTCGTACATTCCCTGCGTTTATAGTTACATCAAAAAATCATAGGAACTATTGTACACTAAAGCTCCAAACATCCCTCCATACAAAGTTAATTCGGTTCGACGCCTCTCATTTCATCTGCTGTATCCTACTAAACTTGTACACCTCCTCCGCTGCAGCGCCGTGTTTCTGCAGTATGTGTTTGTGCATGTTGGACAACAGCTTCATGCGCTGCGGACAATGCGGACACTGCAGCAGCGACAGCTTCCCGCACTGCAGACGCCGATCATTTCACACTAAACTTGTACACCTCCTCCGCTGCAGCGCCGTGTTTCTGCAGTATGTGTTTGTGCATGTTGGACAACAGCTTCATGCGCTGCGGACAATGCGGACACTGCAGCAGCGTCAGCTTCCCGCACTGCAGACGCCGATCATTTCACACTAAACTTGTACACCTCCTCCGCTGCAGCGCCGTGTTTCTGCAGTATGTGTTTGTGCATGTTGGACAACAGCTTCATGCGCTGCGGACAGTGCGGACACTGCAGCAGCGTCAGCTTCCCGCACTGCAGACGCCGATCATTTCACACTAAACTTGTACACCTCCTCCGCTGCAGCGCCGTGTTTCTGCAGTATGTGTTTGTGCATGTTGGACAACAGCTTCATGCGCTGCGGACAGTGCGGACACTGCAGCAGCGTCAGCTTCCCGCACTGCAGACGCCGATCATTTCACACTAAACTTGTACACCTCCTCCGCTGCAGCGCCGTGTTTCTGCAGTATGTGTTTGTGCATGTTGGACAACAGCTTCATGCGCTGCGGACAGTGCGGACACTGCAGCAGCGACAGCTTCCCGCACTGCAGACGCCGATCATTTCACACTAAACTTGTACACCTCCTCCGCTGCAGCGCCGTGTTTCTGCAGTATGTGTTTGTGCATGTTGGACAACAGCTTCATGCGCTGCGGACAGTGCGGACACTGCAGCAGCGTCAGCTTCCCGCACTGCAGACGCCGATCATTTCACACTAAACTTGTACACCTCCTCCGCTGCAGCGCCGTGTTTCTGCAGTATGTGTTTGTGCATGTTGGACAACAGCTTCATGCGCTGCGGACAGTGCGGACACTGCAGCAGCGTCAGCTTCCCGCACTGCAGACGCCGATGACGATACAGACTCGTCATCTGTGAGTAGCTGCGTGCGCACGCGCGACATTTGTACACGCGTTTCAGAAGTCGCTCGTCGCTGTGATACAAATCTGGAAGGAAACAAAACGCATGTGAGTGACAGCGCTCGGACGTTTTAGTAAATTGAGAGAGAAATATTGTTTTGTAGTGGGTGTAACTTTGATAGGATGTTCACATGATCATGCTATTGTATATTAGGAGCAATTTTTAATTCTTGCTTCGTGCTTTGTTAATTAGGCGCGGATTATTCAACAAAACCGCGCAAATCGATGAAATTTCCGATACGATTAAAGACCAAACACGTGAACCAATTGATCTCAAATATAGATTCATATTAGATAAAAGACAAAAGACAAACTTAGGGTTATCACTTGGCACATTTTTTTAATTAAATTTCATAAGGCACCCAGCTAGACAAGAAAATATACAATTATTCACCAAAAATCAATTAATTATTACTAATTAACAAAGCAAAATATTAAAAATTTACCAAGTGAAAACCATAAGTTTGTATTTTATCTAATGATAATTAACATATTTCAAATCATTTCGTCAGCCCATTTTGTCTCCAATCGTATCCAAAAAAGTGGCTGCAAGACGCGGCAAAATCGCTCGCGCTTGCAGCACCATAACACTAACAGATTTTTAAAAATTAACTAGTAGCACACATTTCAATAATGTTATACACTCAAGTAAAATTCAACCTCTGTTACCTACGACCACAAAATGTTAAATCATTGTTAAATACGAAAATAATCGTATTTAGGAGGAGATTACAGAAAAGTATGCATTCAGTCTATTTTAATGGAGATTTCCAAGATGCGTAGGTATAAGTACATAACATTATTTTTCAGAGGTAAAACGTTTTTAACTTCAGCTCGTGAAATCATTGAAAATATTTTCGATGCGCCACAAAGTTTTCAGTAATCACCAAACAGTTTGTAATCAAATACCTGTAAAATATATCGAGAATATTTCTAGAGCGGGGAGTAAAAGGGTTGAAATTAAATTCAACTCAATAAATCGTAAAATTTCATGGATTTTTATTCATATTGTTACAAGGATAACACGCACAAATGTAACTTCAGCATTGATGTTAAGGTATTATGATTTCTAAGCAATCTCAAATAGAGAAAACACAAATAATGTCAGCGATAGGATTTTACAAATGGTGACAGCGGCGGGATTTCACAAAAATTTAAAAATTTGCCTTGAATGGCTTAAGATATTTTTTTTAAAAATTTGATATTTCTTGACCGACATCATAATTGTTATATCAGGCAGTAAGTACCAATGAAATGATCAAATATAGTGTGTAGCTTGCAAGTGCTTCCATGTTTTATGTCAATGTTTTATGAAGCACAAAAAGGCAGCCCCTACTTTTTTCCAAACCGCTTTACCAATTGTCTTTAAATTATCAAAGGTTATAGATAAAGAGTCGATCTGTGTCTCTAGTGGCCCCAAAGTTTTATTTTTTGTTTAGTTATTTCAAGGCAGAGGTGCCAAATAGACTCTTATGTTGCCCATGTTAGCACCTCCTCAAACCGAGAAAAACATGTTTTTAATTTTATTATTTTTTGCATCACTAGAGACACAGATTTACTCTTTATCTATGCTGTTAAGTTTTGAAGACAATCGGTCAAGCCGTTAAGAAAAAATAAGTATTTTTTAAGCCTTATTATGGTTTTTTGTGGTTTTCAATATTTGAATTAAAATAACTTACTTCACAGCAGTATATGCAGCATGCAACACACGATTAAATGTCACAAATGTCACGTACAACCCAGAGCTAATGCATTTTCATGCATTTCTAGGATTTTTTTGCATTCGAATCGAAAATTTCTGCGAGTATTATCGACTCTTAATTTATATTCAAGTAAATGTCCGGGTGAACCAGCGCAATGTGTTGATCCAAGTTGGACTTCCGCTTCATTTTCCTCGGGCAGTACGGACACTTATACTGGGCCTCTTTCCCACACTCGTACTTGACGTGTCTCTGTAGCGTCTTGTTCTGCGTGTAGCGTCGGTTGCATACGTTGCAGGAGAAGGGGCGGAGACTCGGGTAGATCCAGTGCAGACCTGAAACATTGCAACATTGAATACAACACATTCGCCTTATGGGATGATGTCTACGTTACACAGATCAACCAGATTCCTTACAATGCACACAGTTTAAAGGAAATACATGAAGGTATCTGACTTGAACCTCTAAGTCAACCGGCTTAATCTGCGTCAAATAATAATCAACCAACTAAACACACTATCTAACAAACGAATCTAACTAGTCAACTAACTAAACAGTAGACAGCTATAAAAGACAATTCATATAAACTGAAACTGTCATCCAAATAGGCACTAAGGGAAAAAAACAAAAGTTAGTGCAATCTGCCATTCTTATACATACTCTTTTTGTCCCTGGTTTGCAGACAAGGAATTATTGCATTCCACTGCTAGGTTCCACGATTTCAAAGCATTTAACTTATTTTCGCGGTGAATTGTTCTCAGTCTGTGTTCCTAACCATAACGTCAGGAGCATTTGAATCTAATGTGAAGTAAGGCCGAGAAAGACTACATTTCGTTTTACACTAATATTATGTACTTAGGACACTGTAATTAGATTTGTATGGTGTGTTTAGTTATAATATATGCTAATCTACATTACAATTATTATACCTTCCATCACCTTCAATATTCACAAACACATCACTTATTGTGCGTTTTAAACATTGATGACATGTCACATAGAAGTTGAACTCATTACAGTCTTTAAATGAGTTTAAATGAGTTTAAATGATCAATTTAAGTATTAATATCCTTTGATAGTCTGTTGTACTTTCAAATGCCTTTAAAAATATAAATTACAGTGTCCTAGGTACATAATATCATTGTAAAACGAATGTAGTATTTCACGGCCTAGCACAGTATACGTGTCGAGACGTCAAACTGACTTAGTACATACGTCATTTGCCGTCCTCTCACCTCGTGATAGAACAACCACCGACAACATTCTGACGACAACCATTGTCGCCCAACGTGTATTCACAGAGCAGTACTTTTTGCAGACCAATTCGGGGTATTAGAAGTGAAAAGATACCAGGTTTAACAACTTATTATATCAAAATATTCATAAATACAATAGGTAAGTATACTGGTTCAAGTGCAAGTATCTTTATTTTGTCATGGGTATAGGTACTTCATGATAAAAAAAATTGCGGTATGCATTGCATACACATTGGTCATGAATATATAACCAAGGACCACTAAATTACAATATCTTAACATTACAAGAATTACAATAAGAAATGGCAAATGTTAAAGGTGTTAATTTATTGATGCGTTAGATATGCTGCACATACCGGTGCTAGCTTATTAACGCGTTACACCGAGCGTTTTCCTAGTCTATCGCAAGAAAACAAGACTTGAGTGCCCTGATTGCTTCTAAGTGCTTATAAAACTTGACTCACACAAATCTTAGCGATAAAATTCATGATATTCGAATAAATGATACGGAAAATCTCAGTATTGATGCCAAAAACACCAAAATGGAAGCATAACGTAAATATGGCTACAGAATAAAATAGTACAAACTAGAATTAACAGTTAGGGATGGTTTATTAATCGTTATACTATAATAATAAATACCTACCGCTACTTCATAACTACAAAATACTATATATTGTACAAATAAATGTAATATAAATTGAAACTAACAAACACACATGATTTTATGTTCCTACACGCCTAAATGGATTTCTTGTGACGTGAAAGAGCTGCGTGCAACAAGTAACGTTTCTTACATTTCAAACAAATCAATTATTTCCCACAATCATACTTAACATGACGAGTTAGGTCCCTTAGGCGTTTGAATTCCTTCTTACATAGCCCGCATTGCAGAACTTTACCGCACTCATGTTTAACATGACAGTTTAGGTCACCCATGTATTTGAACACAATCTTACATCGCTGACATTCAAGTACTTTACCGCACTCATGTTTCACATGTCTAGTCAGCGTCGTCGTGTGTTTGAACTCCTTTTTACATAGACCACATTGCAGAACTTTACCACACTCATGTTTAACATGGCGGCTTACATAACGCTTTCTGGAATATCTCTTATGGCAGTTAGGACATTGAAATGGTTTAGTTAAGTCCACAACCGCAGGCTCTTGATTGCAAACATTTGTCATATGTTTTCGAAATTCTATGTGATCTCTGAATTCAGTTGAGCACTCAGCACATTGGAAGACAACATGTGCAATATCTTCAACAGCAGCAGAAGTTGTGGCGACGGGAGGAAACTCGTCTTGCTTCGACACTGAAACATAATAAATTAGCCATTTAACTGAGCACATTATTTCATTCACATATTGTTATAATGTTTTTAAGTTACGAGGAAGAAAGTCCAACTTGAATGATTAGTAACATAAAATTGTATAAGAGAGAAACAGATAAAGACAAATCCAAAGAAAGTGTCAAATGTGCAATGCAAACTCGTATACATGTTGTTCAATAAGAAGAGAGCTGCTACGAAAAAGTTCACTTCTAGGATGTATTTAAAAAGATTGTTATAAATTGCAAGCATATTATTTTGTTCCACATTTTATTTGAAGGTATACATTATGTTGCATATTGTTCTCAAGATAAATGTTATGTTAATGACAATGTTACAATATAATAAAACAATCTTAAATGCAGTTTGAAATGCTCAGATATACACGAAATAATAAATTAACCAAGAGCTAGTGGTTCGCCAACTTACCAGCCGCTTACCAGCAAAAGAAATTCAATATTCCAATGAAGAATTAGTTTTAAAGCAAATTTCAAAATGTCAATATTAATAGTTAAAATAACATGGAAAAGGTACAAGTTCATTTCTGGAATTCAAAATTTGCCATAGGGGTCTTCGGGGGGCAAACAAAGTCCCCTCCCCCCCTACCCCCAAAAATGCAATATACCAACAAGGTCCAACGAATTTAAAAAAAATATATAATCTTTTACAGTATTAATCTATGATGGAAAAACTGTATGAATGTGAAATATCGTCTTGATCGGAGGATAAGTCAGACATTGCCATGACAATATAGAAAGAGAACAATACGAATCACTTAGCAGGACAATGAAATCTTGTCAAATGTCTGACAACATGAGAGTTTCGTTTGAATCTAACTGGACATAGCGGACATTGAAACTGTGGCTCCTTGCCACACTCGTAGGTAACATGGCGGTTCAAGTTCTTCCTCTGTCGGTAGGTTTTACCGCAAGTCGGACAGTTGTGAGAGATGTTCGCTGCTGCGTTGCCAACTCCTCGAGTAGGGTGGCTGTTCTGAAGCCAGACGGGAGGAAGACATTCTAAAATAGGAGAACACAAGATTTAAACAGTCATCATCAAGGATATGTACAAAATATATTCTTTGGTTTCTGTTACATTATGACATATTATTATTATTATTATTATTATTTATTTTTATTATAAAAATGTATTTAAAAACAACCAACAAAATAATAAATTAATATTTCGTTAATTTTATAAAAAAAATTACACTGAACTGAAAAAATTAAATGTATCACTTTCAACTATACGTAAGCCATTAAACAAATCAAACAATTAAATAATAAGAAAATGCCACTACCTGCTACAACGGATGTTATTTGTTGGATTATAAGCTGGAATGATCACATAATATAGTCATAATTCATTATGACAACAGGATATTTGGTAAAAATAAATTTCAGGACTGATTCGCACTCAAGAAATATTTTGGATTTGATTCAATTCTATGTTATATTTGGATTTGTACATACACGTCACACATCTCTCGATTTTTGATTAGATTAGGTAATTCAGAACTTCACAACACTCACATTTTACAAATGACATACACTACTTCCGTTTCGCAACATTAATCACACGGGTATTGAAGTCGTAGAAAAGTTAAGTTTAATTTGAATGAAAAGCTAAATTATTAAGCTTGCAATCTAATAAGCAATCTTAGTTTCTACCATCACACAAGATTTAATCTATACATGATTTCCACTCCATACAGTTATTTAAAGAAGGTATATTCCACATTTCATCAAATCTAGCTCAAAAACAGGCTGTGGGCTGTTCGGATCGTATTGTTGTTGATCATGGATGCAAGGGTGACTTTAGAGTCAAATTTGAGTCACGAAAAAGAATAGGATTCTCTTCACAAAATCGCCTAGTGACAAAACCTGGAATGTACCCAAAGTTAATCAAGCAGGCGGTTCAATTTTAATAATTGAGCGAGCGAAGCGAGCGTCTCCATTCAGCACTTTTGGAAACTTGCTCTGTATTTTTGTGTGTGTGTGTGTGTGTGTGTTTGTTTTTGTTTCCCGACGATGCTGGCCACATTTTTTTTCCAATCGAGCTGAAATTTTGCACACTTACTAATATCATTCTAACGCAGTCTGGGATTGTTTTTGAGAGCTGCCTTTTGATTGGTTCAATTAAAAACATATCTTCTGATTGGCCGAAAATCAAAATTTACAAATTTTCTGCCCAATCGGTCAAGAATTTACATACTTATTGCTATTTTAAGTGTTAAGAATATCTGTCCAATGAGATTGATAGAAAAGTATCAAATTCATGGTATTGGCCTGTTTAATGGTTCCAGAGTGTTTATGGAAAATTGCTAGGTAAATTGGTAATAATGTAGTAAGTTTTCTTTGATTGAAGTGATCGGGCTCGATTGGCGATGTCGCGCGTGTCGGTGCTCGCTCATCAACGCGTTACACTGAGCGTTTTCCTAGTTAATTACAATTTATTCCATTGTAATACACTAACTAATTACTACTTATGACTGCGAGCGATGTGTTTCGCAAGATTTAACTTCATCACAAAAGTAAGTGGACATAAGTGACAATGGTAGGATTTCCGTCCACAATCACTATTGACGTGCACATTAAGATCTCTATTCCTCTTGAACGTAGCCTGACAAAGTGTACATTTAAACTCCGGCTTTGAGAAGTGGGCCTTATGACTGAGGGACATATGACGATTCAAGCTCGTCTTCTTGAGAAATTTCTTCGGACATTTCATGCATTTGTATTCCAGTGGAGGAGCTGGGGCAACTGGTTTCACTATTAGGTAGTAAGCCGGTTTGGTAACACCTGAAACAAAAATGTCAACATATTAGTTCGGAGTGCATACTTATTAAAATGTTGTAAATAAAAACATTCTATATACAAAAATCACAAATTTAGTTGATTTGTCAAGAAATTATTGACAATGACAAACACACTACATGCTTAAATTATTGGCAAACACTATGGTAGAATAATTCTTCAAAGTTTGATACACTTTGGAGTGAAAGAAAAAGGCACGAAGACAGTGCTGGGAGACATCAACTACAAAGATTAACAATTACAAAATAAATCCACTTATAATTAATGTAATTTACTCAAGGACGGATAACTATTAATTGATTGTCAAACATTGTGCTACGAACAGGAAAAATAAAACTCTTTCTTCGTTTTCTAATGGATACATTATATTATTCAATCAAATCTTAGTTACAAAATATCTCTAAAAATACAATAAATTGACAATTGTGTGGAAAATATCAATTTGAGGTAAAGTTTATAAAAATTTTATCAATTTCGTGAACATCGCTAAGAAAAATAGTAATTAAATTTAGCAAGACGTCAATGAAATCAACAAAAAAAATTACTAGATTTTTTAAAATAGAATTAGATAATTTCTAGCAAACAACAAGCGTCGTCAATTTTTATTTTTGTATAATACAGGTTGAAATATTATAATGTAAAAATTTGAATAATAATCATAAAAGTTTAAAAAAATTATATATAAAATTTTATTTTTATTAAAACATTTTGAATGAATTGTGAAAAAGTAATGAACTTTCATATCGCATCTACGGACAAGCCCGGGTTTCCGTGGACCATTGAAATGTGCTGCGTCAGATTTGACTTTCGCTTCGTCTTCCTTGGACAGTAGGGACATTGAAACTGAGGCTCCAGACCACATTCGTAGTTCAAATGCCGAGAAAGTTCGCCTTTCTTCGAATATCCTCGAGAACATTTCGGACACGGGAAATTCCAAGATCTTTGAGAGTCTCGAAGTCGGTTGTAACCTGAAAAAGAAACACAATTATTATCGTTAGAAGTGTTCAGGCTAGTCTTATCATTTAGAGATGGGAGATGAATTTTTAATGGATGTACTAACAAAAATAATTAATATGGAAGTAAGAATTATCTATAAAGATATGTGCAAAATAGGACAGCGTTGAAGGTGAAGAAAAATACCCCAAAAGCCGTGGTAAAACGGTGATAAAGAAAGTAAAGAGTTTGTTAATCATTTAACTATTAACTATTATTGTATTTATTAATTAACATTTTAGTTAATATTTTTCAATCATCCATAAGCTAGACATAATGTGTCATCAGACCGATTGTTTGATTTTATATTTCTTGGCGGTTTCTTAAATGTATGCATAGGGTGATGCAGGGAGCAAATGTAAAGAAAACATGAAAAACAGCGATAATAATAATAATACGTAAATATTTTTTTATTGCTGATTAGTTTGAAAATTTAATACATGTATTTAAAAATATTTGACAAATAATTTTGTGAGCAGAGCCAGCGTCAGAACTAGATTTGTATGGTCATCTGCTTTTACTTATTTCCTGAGTGTTCCTAGCAATATTGAGATTAATTTATTATTAATTCTTTGAATGGAATGCTCGGAAACAGTTTCTATCCCTCGTAAAACACAAATGTACTTTACACTTATCGCAAGTGTTGATCGTTTTGAACTTGCATCCAGTAAACTTGCATCGAAGTCTTGAAGTCTTGAAAGGCAAGTGGCCAATGCCATCGAATCGAATGTCCGGTAACGGCCGGACCTCGTAGGTGGGATGAGGTTGGACGCTGGCCGGACCCGGGACTGGACCCGGAGCCGGACCCGGAGCCGGACCGCGTCTCCGCAGGACATGTCGGCCACCAGCGACCGTTCCAGGGTCTAAAATACAAAGTTGACCGAAATGATTAAGAATATTATAATAATGGTGATCAAGTATCGTTGGGGGCAAAATAAATCATCAATTTGAAATCAGAAAGTGTATTCTTGGAACAAAACTGTCGAAAAACTACGTGAGCAGAGTAGGAGTAGTAAAAAGCGTCAAAAGAAGCCAGCCAGGGGTCCCCATGAGCTGTAATACACATGAAGCAGTTGTTTTGATGTGTTTAGGAGATGTGTAGAGGCAGAAAATTACAGATTTGCGTCAAGATTTTTTTATAAAAATGCCTCGGCAAAATGACATAATTATAAAACTAACTAACGAGTATAAAATAACACAATTTAAAGACTTACACTCCAGATTCCATTTTTAATGAGATTTTTCATGTTTTTTTTACAAAAACCTTCATCAGTCTTTAAAACTAAAAAACAAACAAGGTTGAGAAATTAACATAGGCTAAAATTTGAATTGTAAATAAAAATTGAATCTTGAGTGTAAAGTCTATTGTGTTATTTTATATTTTTATATTCCTCAAGAAAGAAAATGAACTAATGAGTGCAAAATCACAAATAAATTTGACATTTGAAATTCCATTGGACATCAATTTGACATAGTTGTTATAATTAAAATTAACGATGGCAAATTAATTAACTATAACATGTTACAATTCCATCTTTATCTTAGATGTAGAAGGGCGGAAGTGCTAAAAAAAAAACAAGAAGTCTACCGTCATCCAGTCTCATTTGTAATGTGACACCAGTCATTTAAGATAATTCTTCACCAAAACTGTATTTATTAGAATAGATAGAGCTGACTTCCTAATGAGATTAATTAATCGTTATTCAATGAATGGAACGCCCGGAAGCAGTTTCTATCCCTCGTGAGGGACAAGTGTACTTTACACTTCTCGCAACTGTTTTTAGTTTTTAATTTGCATCCAGGATTTTTGCATCGACTTGATTCTTTCTTGGTCGAGCGCTGAGGCAAGTGGCCAATGCCATCGAATCGAAGGTCGGGTGGAGGTCGGACCTCGTAGGTGGCATGAGGTTGGACGCTCGGACCCAGACCCAGACCCGGATCCAGACCCGGACCCAGACCCAGACCCGGACCCGGACCGCGAGGCCGCAGGTCATGTTGGCCACAGGCGACCGTCCCAGGGTCTAAAATATAAAGTTGCCCAATAATAGTTAAGCGAGCGGAGCGAGCGTCTCCACTTGACTCTTGCGGCACTTTCTCTGTGTGTGTTTTTTTTTTTTTTTTTGCTGGTTCAACCCAGGCCGCACCGGTCAACGTATCGATCTGAAATTTTGCACACACCTTCATCTCATACTAACTTAGACCTGTATAGTTTTTGAGAAAGATCCGTTCACAAATAAAAAAAATCGCGTTTTCCCATTTAAATATCATTGTAGGTTCGAGGAGTCCGTTGCGGCCGCCCGATGCGCTCCATTCAAAACAACTCGGAAGCAAGCAGCTGTCTATCTATTATTGTTTGAATACGTAACAATTATGTCTTTGCGGTTAGATAATAGTTAAAGCAATACATGCGAGGTTATACTTAGGGTTTATTTTATTATTTTTGAAGATGTAGTTAATAGAGGTATTTATTGTTTATGAGAGTTTTAACATGCAGTCTTACTTCCAATCTTTTCAAAGGCTGAGCAAATTATTTGTAGACCGATGAAATGTCTGCTTGATTGTAGAAATAGATTGGTTGGTTGATAATTGAAATTATGTTTATGAAATATTTATTTCATTTGTATCAGATACAATGTGTTAGGTTTGTGTTAGGTAAGCAATGTGCTAGAAGAAATAAGCTCTTTTATACGGAACGGCAAGTAACTGTTTGGATAATGTTTCTTAAATTATGTTTGCTCATATTAGCACTTAGATAATGGCCTATTTAGTGGTTTTAATCTCTGTATTTTTTATTTATAATAATTCCATAATACCTACGTACCTAAATACTGAAATAAATACACATGAGTGTGTATCATGTTGCAATGACTTGCAATAACTGTTGCAATAACTTGCAATGAGAAGCAAATTTAGCTATTTTTTATATAATTTAGTAGATCGTGCTTCTAGATTTCAGTTGTTTTAGGTATATTATTGCCGGCTTTTAAGGAATTATGGTTCGAGGTTTTGCACGTATCCGTGCTCGCTTATCAACGCGTTACACAGAGCGTTTTCCTAGTTAAGAATAATGCTGATAAAGTATCATTGAGGTCAAAATAAATCATCAATTTGAAATCAGAAAAGTGTTTAATTGGAACAACCTGTCCAAACCGCGTGAGCAGAGTACGAAACAGAACGTGAGCATAACGGTATTTGAGGAGATGTGTCTAGGCAGAGAAATAAAGGAGATTTGTGCAAAGATTTTATTATAAAAATGTCTCGGCGAAAATGACAAACCAAACTTTCTAACTATGAGCGCGAAATCATAAAATCATGTGACATTCCATTGGATACAATTTCAAATTGTTATTATGCAAATAAATCGCTTGCAGATTAATAATCTATTACATCTGTATCATAGAGGTGGGCGGAAGTACTAAAAAACAAGTAGTCTGCCTTCATCCAGTCTTATTTGTGGTGACACGTCACTCATTTTGAAGAATTATTCACCATATAGCTGTATTTGTTTGTGGACTTTAGTCTATTTGCAATTGATAGAGCTTGACTTTTGAGTGTGCAACATCCATGGTGCAACTAAATACGAAAAAGTGGAAATCCTGTTTCCAAAGGTAATATGTGTATCTTAAATAGTATAATATTCAGTCCATAAACTTCCAACTTTATTTGAAATTGATAATTTTGTGCAGCTCTTTAAGATGAACCAATGAGATGTGCTGCGTGAGATTTGATTTAAGTTTAGTCTTCTTGGAGCAGTAAGGACACTGAAACTGTGGCTCCTTGTTGCACTCGTAGGTTCTGTGGCGATTCAACATCCCCTTGGTGGCGTAATTCTTCGGGCATTCCGGACATTGGAACTTGGCTCGAGAGTGACAGATGAAAAATAAGCTACCTGAAATCAGTAAAAACAAGGGTTACACGAAAATAGTGGAGTAAGAGATAAGAGAAAGAATAGGATAATGCAAATTGTATCCACTGATCATCAAATTCAATACATATTTGGATATGCAATCAATAATGCCATGATAATATGGAGGAAAATTATTTAATTTTTTAAGTTGGTGATGTGAATTATTGTTTAAAACATGTTAGACAAACGCAATTAGACAAGATTTCGCCTTAATTAATTCTGAAAATCTTTAAATGATTATATCCAGAATACTTTATACCTGTATGGAGGACTATATTCTATTCACTTTTCATTACTTTCAAGAAAGAAATGAAACACATTGATATAAAATTTTGACTTCATATGAAGTTTTTAATACACATTTTTTACAAAGAGATTACAAGTTACTGTTTAATTATAGTTTTCACAATCGAATGGACTCTTTTCACATGTTGATCTAGATTTGATTTCTGCTTCATTCTGCTTGGACAATATGGACACTTAAATTGCGGTTCTTTCCCACACTCAAATTTCATGTGTCGTTTTAGCGTATCTTGACTTGAGTAGCTTTTGGGACACGCAGGACATTGATGATACTTCATATAAAGCAGCTCTGAAACACAGGAAATAACATTACATTAGTGTTTCCCTCAATGCAGGTAATGATATAATTTGTCTTAAAATAAAGAGTTAAATTATAATAATATTTCGACTTCGTTCTTCATTATTCATGAAGTTCTTGGATTGAATAACTTCCACAAGGATTTTGTAAAATCAGCCAAATAATCAATGTATCAGTTCATTAATAATTATGCTATTCTTAACGACTGTACGGAAAATTAAAAGAGATATCGAATTTCGTAAGTGACAGCGTTTCAACTAGACCTTAATAATAAAAACAAAATACATTTTCAAAAATAAGTTTTATTTTATATTTATAAAAACTATTTATATAAATCTATTACATACACGTAACATAACATTTGCACAAATATCAAAATTATTATAATGTGTACATTTTAGCGAAATATTGCCTTCAATCAGCATGTATTTAGAAAAGTAACACCACGAGTGACCAATCCATAAGTTAGTCTACATAAACTTAATTCAAGTTTGTAAGTCGCAAAGATATCAATAAATAATCAATTCAAAAATCAAACGGGTGCACAAAAAGACTAACTGTTTAAAGCTATAAACTAAAAACGATCAGCATATCCGTATCAATTTACAATAATTTCTCACTAACTCCCAACCTTTCAAGAATAATACGTGGGGAAACATAAGGTAAAATTCTCAAAACTGGAACTTTATGTTCCATTAAATCAAGTAAAATTAACAATATCAGTCATCGGATGGCTGATATCGGATGACCCGCCGAAAGAGTGAAAATCTAGTTCTTGGAGTAAAAAATCACTCGCATTTAGTAATTGTCACTCACTTATTTAGCGCAATATGTCACAATATAAAGCGCGTTTCGCGTTTTGCGTTTCGCGTTTTTTATTGACCTATCAAAACCACCGAAAATGTTGCCGCAATTTATTTTTAAACCCCCCCATCTCGATTGTAGGGAGGTTTTTCAGTACCGCGCGTGGCGAAAATGACGTCACTATACGTAAACTATAAAATAAATAATAAACTATACAAAAAACTATAAAATAAGACTATGTTAATAATTGCTTATCTGTGCATCCATTCCATCTAATAATATCTAATAACACCCAAATTGTTACTAACAAGAATAATAATTTATATCAACATTCTGTTTTCGACGGCTTCTTATAGGCGTTATAAAAAGACAAAACGCGAAAACGCAAAATGCGAAACGCGCTTTATGTGAAACCGGCTATACACTTCTTGTCACTGCTCTAAGTTCCATGTCACTGGTCTTACATTCCAGCTTACATCCCCGTCATAACTATTATCTAATTTTCTGTTTGAGGTGAACAATTTTAATATGTTGATTGAGATTGGACCGCTGTTTCGTTCTCTGCGGACAATGCGGACACTGGAACTGCGGCTCCACTCCGCACTCGTACTTCCTGTGGCGATTCAGCAGCCCCTTGCTCGTGTACTTCCTTGGACAACGCGGACATGGAAACAACTCGGACTCGGACTCGGATCCGTGGAGCCGATTGTAAGTCTCGTCGTCTGAAACAATGCGAACAGGAATCTCAATGACATGACATAGATCATTTACATAGATGAGTCATTCCACGCCAAAGCAGCAAATCGATTTTCATGTACGACTCCGATTTTCTTCTTACTTGGAAATGTTTTAAGGACGCAGTTTTTCAATACTCCGCTAAATATTAAACAGTTGATTAGTACTGTATAACCATGATAACAACCAATGACATTCCTTGACTGACCGTTTAAACTTAACTAAGTACATACTGCTTTTAGAAGAGTATTGAAAAACTGGCCCTAAAACGGCAAGAACCACCTGAAAATGAGTTTTTGAGGGACCCGTTTCTCCGATGCCACTAAAAATATTGTATTGTATTGTTGTATTGTATTGTATTTATTACAGCTTTTTTTCACAATAGGTACACTTGTACCAAACAAAAATTGAACGTTCAATAAATCTGATAGGCTGATAAATGTAAGATCGCACCATCAGAAGTCAATTTAAGCTATCTCATTGTCTCACCCTAGTAGGTGACCTCACATTTCAATGATAATAACAAGCTTTGATTGGTTATGGAACATGACCAGCAGTCATTCAAATTTGGTCAACGTTCAATTTTTGTTTGGCCGAGTGTACATTGGATGTACCTATTATGGAAACACGATGAAAAAGTCACGTGTTTCTTTCGGGTTGGTATCATGTATACCAAAAAAAACGGAGTCATACCCAATTAATTTCGACCTATTTTTATGCTTTGGCATGGAATCAACCAGATGTTAATAAATTTTATTTTTATTGAGTGATTTAAAGCATGCACTGGGTTTTATTTTAGTGTAAAGTTGCGTTATTTTGATGAAACCAAAACAAGAATTCAGCCATAGACCCATTTTATTGCAAGTTCCAAATATACTCACAATTATGAGCTAATTCTCCGTAGTCTTATATAGTTTGGAATGAGCTTGTTTACAGTACATACATAATAATTGTTTTGAATTAGCTGGTTGAAGAAAAATATAATTATTGTTAACATTTATTTCATACTATTTTTTTTATAGGTAACAAATTAATTTCTGCAGTTCCTTCTCTGTTTTGTTGGGCTTGACAGCGACGTTGAATATATAGAGAGTAGAGAAGAGATTTTTTTATAATTTTGAGAAATGTATTTGGCTCTTTGCTTGTACACCTTCCTCAGCCGAGCAGATACTGCAGAAATTAATTTATTAAAAATTCTTTAATTACAGACACAATGATCAATTATAAAATGAAGACGTCTGCTTTCATTCATATACCTATACATAAGTTCACTGTTCTCACCAATTAAATACTAAAATATAGGTACAAATGAAAACTATTAAAGAAATTATAGAATGCAAACCAGAATACAATGTGTAATGATTTAACGTTGGAATACAGATAACAAATTTATTTTACTAAACCAAGGTCACACCAAATCAATCAATATATCTGAAGTTTTGAACATAGCAATCAATACTAATTATACTAGTGGAAACATATAAGTTTGAGCAAAATCCTCTACTTTGTTGAAAAGTAAAAATGACCATTTGGGACATTTTGACCATTCGGTTGCGGAAAATATGGCTGTAGAATGTAATGTCCTGACACAGTATTTAAATTTGTAATAGAATTAGATAAAATAAAATAAATTACTGCATCAAGCTTTAACTTTTCAAGTTTTTCAAGATTTTCAAGTATCACATTAGTCTACAAATTTTCGGAGAAATCAGTCAAGAACATTAAAGAGTTATTGATATTTAAAGCTTATTGAAACACACTTAAAAAAGTTAATATACTAAACCAACCAACGTTTGATGAAATTCTGTTTCTTAGGACGCACTCGCTGTTATCATTGAGAAAAAAAAACATAATTCGATTTCAACAAAAATTTATTTGTAACTACCTACTATACTGGTTTAATAAAACTAGACTTATTCCTGAGTTGGCATTCCTGCCCAACTATTGTAAACAATAATGTTAGTCACTTACTCCGAGTTACTCTTATACGAAAAACTAACAAAAATCCTCTTTAAAAACCGTATTTTTCTGACGTCTGAACACTTTAAGATGAACCAAAGAAATATGTTGATTCAGATTTGATTTGTACTTCGTTCTCTTCGAACAGTGAGGACATTGAAATTGGGGTTCTTTTCCGCATTCAAACTTCAAGTGGCGAGTCAAAAGTCCTCTTGTTGTGTATTTCTTCGGACACGTTGGGCAATGATACGCTGACAGAGGACGAGGTTTCGAAGGCCAGATCACTGGAAAAGAAAACATAAAGAGATACAATTAGAATTAACAGTTTAGAGAATTGGTCCAGCACCAGTAATGCAGGATTTAATAATACAAAATAGCTTCCATCACCACTGGACGGTCAGACGAGGGAAATTACGACAAATGAGACAATTAAAACAAAGACAACAGAACAATTGACATCAATGACAAACATTTTCAAAGATAAATTGAACTCGATGAATCTTAAAACTATAGACAGGTATTGTTTTTCACTATATGCCATGTGTATTTCAATAAGTAGCCTAAAGCCGGGTCCACATAGACCGTTTTTGCGTTTTGCGTTTTTTCTTACCGACCAATCACAAATCTAGAAACCTCTCAAGGGAGACTTGTGATTGGTAAATAGAATAATATGTGGACCCGGCTTTGTATGAAAATTTCAGAAAATACTCGAGTAACTATGCTCACTAAATTAATTTAAGGTTTAAGTTTGTAGTTTGCATTGACAATTCGTAAACAAATTACAATTTCATTGAAATAATACACCATTAACATCTTGATGGACAAATTTTATTGCGATTCATTAACAATGGAGTAAATTGCAATACCTAATTCAAAACAAGTCCACAAAATAGAATCTACAATGAACGCTATCGTTGAGTGGAATGCATGTTGAGAATATGGCGCTGCAGGTTGGACTTGTGTTTGACGCACTTGGCGCAATACGGACACGAGAACTGCGGTTCTTTGCCGCACTCGAAGCTCATATGTCTGCTGAGATGGCTCCGGTTCATGTAGCTCTTGGAGCAATTCGCGCAGCGGTAGCGGTGACGCAGGTCGCCTGTCAAAGAGATTACACGTCAGAAGATAGGACCACACGACAGGATGTTTTCCCGATTCCATTCTGATGGAATCCGGGCACGGTCATGAGGATTAACATGGCATGAAATCGAATTCCATCAGAATTGGGAATAAAAAGTTCTAGAATTCCCCGAAAATAAATTTTAAAGGATATTTATACATTTTAACAGCTTATAAGTTGTCAAGTCCACACAGAAGCAGAAAAGCTCTACCATTCGGTTTGGACTTCAAAAAACTTTGATCAACTTAAAGTGGTTCCATCGTTTCGGCATAGGAATGAGAATTTGCTGTAATTCACACCAAAGATTAATGAAACCATATTAAATACAACTAGCAAAAAATATTTGCCCCTTACGGTATCATGTAATTAGATATTCTTGATTGAAGATCATCTTTTCCCCCATAAGATAACACAGGGAGACATGAAATCGTCCTGGAAAATTGGCCTTAAATTGCTCCTAAAACCGCAAGAGGAATGACAAATTATTGATAATAGTCTCAAATTAAAGATAATAATTTTTAGAATAAGACTGCCGTTTGAAAATATGGGGTCACGGGCCAAATAAGAAAGAAACTGTGTACAATGTGTAAAATTTATCATAAATCTGGCAACATTGCACTACAAATATGAATTATTTCGGGATAGGATTGGATTGGAATTGGATTGGTTTTGGGATTGGAACTTCAATTAAAGACATATAATTGGAGCACACGGTAAGATATAATTGTTTTATACTGTTGTTTGAGGTATTATTTCATCAGAGATTTGTATGAATTACGGCGAATTCTAAGCACCTTGGCTGGAGCAGTGGGACCACTTTAAAAACCATCCCAGAATAAACCAAGATATTGGGCCTTTTTATCCCTTCCCTCCTGGTACAAATAGTAAAAGTTAATTCCATTCCACACAACAAAATATTAGTGTATTGACGTCAGGCGTGGTTAATAATATTCTGGGGCATCTAGTGTTGGGACTTGAAAATTTTCAAATTCAAATTTTCATGAAAATTTTCAAGACCTGTTGAAAATTTGCATGAAAATTTCCATGGAAATACTCATTTTCAGAGGACCTTTCAGCATATTTTCAATTTTTTATTTTGTAAAGTATTAATGGAGGTGTGCTACATTATTATGCGTGATAGAAATACGTTTAAAAATGTCGGTGCACATAAAAAAATTACAAAATTAATTTACCTTCCTCAGGATTTAAAACATTAAAAATTTTCATGAAAATTTTCACAAAAAAAAATTTCATGAAAAATCCCAACACTAGGCATTCCAAAGAAAACATCACGTCACATCACTGAAACTGAAAATCCATGTCTTACAAAGTGGAATTTACTTTTTGTTGTCATAAATAGACATCTAAATGTATCAATTTTTAAAGTAGACACGACAGTACCCTATAACGGTAGACACGGGATAAAAAAAGTATTCGTTCTTTAAGTTTTTATTAGAAAAATATTTATTTTCTAACTACAATATTACGGTAATGCACCATGAACACATCTCAAATGTTGAGTCAAATTCGATTTAAGTTTCATCTTTGCGGGACAAAATGGACACTGATTCAGAGGTTCTTTGCCGCATTCGTACTTCTTGTGACGTATCAGTGACGTCTGATGCTGATATTTCTTGTGACAAACGTCACAGTTAAAGTTGATCTCTTTTCTGCCGAATATTGAATGAAGCATTCCTGAAACAAGAGCGAGCATTAGATATTGTACTGCAGATCTGAATAAAGTTCTTTGAGAAGAGTGTTTAGGGGGGAGGGAGCAATCTGCATTTAATGAAAGGTGATACAATTAAAGGGGGGACGTAGCTGCATGGAATGAGCAATCTGTTGGATATGGGGACTGGCGGCAGCCATTTGTTTTAGTTGAGTTTTGCCTTGTTTGGTATGCAAAACGAGATCATGGAAAATTTGCCAAGGTTTGATTCTGCAAAAATAACGATACTATAGATTTAGTTTAAGTTCCCTCACATGCCGGCGCCCATGGTATGTAGCAAAGAAAATAAAGTTATCAGCAAATTGGCAAAGAAAAGCAAGTAATTTGGAGAGAAAGCCATAATTTTAGAGTCAATTCGTTACCCTTCACCCCACAACCAAGGTTTAGGAAAGTACTATAGATTGGACCAAAATGTTAAAATAAACAAAATACATTATTTTCATATGCCATTTATTTCAAGATGATAACCAACATATTGTGCAAAATATCAAAAGTTACAAATAACATTTAAAAAAATCACATTATTTTTTTAAAAGAATATATACCTACTTAATTTTAAATAATAATTCCGATTCTAAGTACAAAAACGTGTCAATAGTGACAAAAGTGAAAAATCTAAGCTAAGGCATACACGGTTTTGAATTCAACAAAAAGAACCAAAAATAACATCTCAACTATTTTTAAGAAGAAGGATTGCCATCTAAAACGCAATTTCTCAGATCGTGAACGTCTCGTTGAAAAATACATGAAGAAGCGACAAAGTTGTAGAGAAACATCTGCTTTTTGATAAACGTGAAAAATATCTGTTAATTTCAAAGTCATCAAAATATCCTACGTGATGCAAAACAATACTGCTCATAACTTCTAGATCAAATTTGTCAAAAATGTGGTCCATGAGTTTGGCTCAAGCCACACTTTGGCTCAAAGAGCTCTCGCTATACAACAGGTCCATCTTCTGCTCTTACAGCCTTCAGCGTTGAAATATCGTTTACGGCCTTCAGCAAATAGTTATCTAAAACGAAACGATCCCAGTATGAACAATATAATCCGCCGGACACAGATTGGTACTCGTTGAAACTCTATTTCTTCTTCTTGTTCTTGTTACTTGTTCTTGTTATCTTCTTGTTACTGATGTTATGGACCCTCATATGCGTGATGAGATGACTCTTGAGACTGTAAGCTCCGTTACATATCGGACAAGGAAACTGCGGCGGTCTTCCACACTCATACGTGAGGTGAGCCTTGAGTGCGTGGCTGCTGTTGAACACCTTGTTACACTGGTGGCAGGGGAACTGGCGCGACCTCCACTTAGTGTGCGCAGGAGGCGAGGCTGTAACATGCAGAGGCGTTTAGAACTTGTCCACACTCATACGTGAGTGAGCCTTGAGTGCGTGGCTGCTGTTGAACACCTTGTTACACTGGTGGCAGGGGAACTGGCGCGACTTCCACTTAGTGTGCGCAGGAGGCGAGGCTGTAACATGCAGAGGCGTTTAGAACTTGTCCACACTCATACGTGAGTGAGCCTTGAGTGCGTGGCTGCTGTTGAACACCTTGTTACACTGGTGGCAGGGGAACTGGCGCGACTTCCACTTAGTGTGCGCAGGAGGCGAGGCTGTAACATGCAGAGGCGTTTAGAACTTGTCCACACTCATACGTGAGTGAGCCTTGAGTGCGTGGCTGCTGTTGAACACCTTGTTACACTGGTGGCAGGGGAACTGGCGCGACCTCCACTTAGTGTGCGCAGGAGGCGAGGCTGTAACATGCAGAGGCGTTTAGAACTCGTCCACACTCATACGTGAGGTGAGCCTTGAGTGCGTGGCTGCTGTTGAACACCTTGTTACACTGGTGGCAGGGGAACTGGCGCGACCTCCACTTAGTGTGCGCAGGAGGCGAGGCTGTAACATGCAGAGGCGTTTAGAACTTGTCCACACTCATACGTGAGTGAGCCTTGAGTGCGTGGCTGCTGTTGAACACCTTGTTACACTGGTGGCAGGGGAACTGGCGCGACCTCCACTTAGTGTGCGCAGGAGGCGAGGCTGTAACATGCAGAGGCGTTTAGAACTTGTCCACACTCATACGTGAGTGAGCCTTGAGTGCGTGGCTGCTGTTGAACACCTTGTTACACTGGTGGCAGGGGAACTGGCGCGACCTCCACTTAGTGTGCGCAGGAGGCGAGGCTGTAACATGCAGAGGCGTTTAGAACTTGTCCACACTCATACGTGAGTGAGCCTTGAGTGCGTGGCTGCTGTTGAACACCTTGTTACACTGGTGGCAGGGGAACTGGCGCGACTTCCACTTAGTGTGCGAGACGCTCACTGCAGGAGGCGAGGCTGTAACATTCAGAGGCGTTTAGAACTCGTCCACACTCATACGTGAGGTGAGCCTTGAGTGCGTGGCTGCTGTTGAACACCTTGTTACACTGGTGGCAGGGGAACTGGCGCGACTTCCACTTAGTGTGCGCAGGAGGCGAGGCTGTAACATGCAGAGGCGTTTAGAACTCGTCCACACTCATACGTGAGTGAGCCTTGAGTGCGTGGCTGCTGTTGAACACCTTGTTACACTGGTGGCAGGGGAACTGGCGCGACTTCCACTTAGTGTGCGCAGGAGGCGAGGCTGTAACATTCAGAGGCGTTTAGAACTTGTCCACACTCATACGTGAGTGAGCCTTGAGTGCGTGGCTGCTGTTGAACACCTTGTTACACTGGTGGCAGGGGAACTGGCGCGACTTCCACTTAGTGTGCGCAGGAGGCGAGGCTGTAACATTCAGAGGCGTTTAGAACTCGTCCACACTCATACGTGAGGTGAGCCTTGAGTGCGTGGCTGCTGTTGAACACCTTGTTACACTGGTGGCAGGGGAACTGGCGCGACTTCCACTTAGTGTGCGCAGGAGGCGAGGCTGTAACATGCAGAGGCGTTTAGAACTCGTCCACACTCATACGTGAGTGAGCTTTGAGTGCGTGGCTGCTGTTGAACACCTTGTTACACTGGTGGCAGGGGAACTGGCGCGACTTCCACTTAGTGTGCGCAGGAGGCGAGGCTGTAACATGCAGAGGCGTTTAGAACTTGTCCACACTCATACGTGAGTGAGCCTTGAGTGCGTGGCTGCTGTTGAACACCTTGTTACACTGGTGGCAGGGGAACTGGCGCGACCTCCACTTAGTGTGCGCAGGAGGCGAGGCTGTAACATGTAGGCTTTAACCCAACGGCTGGTGTATTGGATACCACGGTTCTCGTTAGATCACCGAGGTTAAGCAACATTGAGCGCGGTCAGCGATTGGATGGGTGACCATTCAATTCTGCCTTGCCAGGTTGCTGCCGTTGGGCCAGAGAGACTGGGGTGTTTGGGGGTTAGTGTGACGACCTCCCTCCACCTGTTATCAGTCTCTCGACGGCGCGGGTTGTGGAGGCTCGTGATGTGAATGTTACACCGTCCTTCGGAAGGGACGTTAAGCCGTTGGTCCCCTTGGTATCTTTCGTCAGGAGTAGGCTACATGCCGGTACCGGGTTTCCTCTCCTCCCTTCTCTATATTACATTCTCACTAGTGGAGCCTGGCTCTGTTGAGAATATAGACTTAATAATAATAATGCAGAGGCGTTTAGAACTTGTCCACACTCATACGTGAGTGAGCTTTGAGTGCGTGACTGCTGTTGAACACCTTGTTATAACTGTGGCAGGGGAACTGGCGCGACCTCCACTTAGTGACGCTCACTGCAGGAGGCGAGGCTGTAACATTCAGAGGCGTTTAGAACTTGTCCACACTTGGAGAGGGTCACAGTAGAGGTTCGCATTAGAGGTTCACACTTCAGGTTTAATAACTTGTAATTTTACATTTCTGATTTTGTTGTATTCAAAATATTCATCGTTTTGTTTTGATGTCACGTCCTTTTTCATTCTGGTCAGATTTAATAACGATAGTTTTGTAATTTGGTGTGATTTTTTTTTTATTAATTTTCGTGTCACGTATGCACTTTTATGATGTTTTTACTTCATTATCACTTAGGAATATGGGGGATGCAGAATGTTTAAGATAAAACAACTCTTCATAATTTTATTTATTTCAAAGTACAAGATAAATTAATATTCCTTAAAGTTTACCAAACCAAATGAGCCTTGGAACAAAGTCAAATTGATAATTGTTACATACCTACTTAATACATTACTGTAAACAGGCACTGAATACAGATTTTAAAACTATCAAGTAAAATTATAAAAATATTGTACGAATGAAGACACTCACAGATCAAGTTCAAAATATAAAATAGTCATTATTTATATAATATGAATTAACAAATATTAATTTGTTTTAACATACCATATTAAAATAAACATAACATTACGATTATAATAATATAGTAAACATAACTGATACGTAATCTATTTGTCACTGACTTTATGCACTCTCATATGCATGATCAGATGGCTCTTCAGCCTGAAGATATTTCTACAGATCGGACATGGA
Organism: Leuctra nigra; assembly: GCA_934045905.1. Classification (NCBI taxonomy): domain Eukaryota; kingdom Metazoa; phylum Arthropoda; class Insecta; order Plecoptera; family Leuctridae; genus Leuctra; species Leuctra nigra. The sequence goes on from OW203768.1 coordinate 6,863,145, forward strand.
TACAGTTGCAATTTCCCGCACTCTTCCATCACATGTGCGTTCAAGGCGGTGTTTCTGCTGAAGGTCTTGAAACAAGTTGGACATGGATATCTGCTGGATACTAAAGTCTCGTTGCTCACGGCAGTTGGGTAATAACGCGCTGCCCATTGCCGAATGTCCTCAGCAGGGTCTGGAATATAAACAGTTGCGGATTAGTACAAGAATATTAGTCACCACGTTGTACATTTCGTGTCAAGAGATTAGTCGACGTTAGTTTGAAATATTTACATCGCATACCACCTGTACCACGAGAAAAGAGAATGGAATGTGCATGAATGGGCACCATTCTTTTGGGTATGAGTTTCAGCAGGGTTTAAGTTGTTAAATTTCCACTCTGAAGTCCGGAAGAAAAGAATAATTGAGAACTTTTTGCTTGAAGGTGGGATTTTGACAAGTTAGTGCTGTTAAAAAGTATGTATTTCTTAAGATATTAAACCTTTTTATGTAGATTCAAATACCATTCCCTCTTTGTACAGTCAGTACAGAATACGAAGTTGATCTGCAATTTTTCGAAGATTTCAATAGGCTGATATCCAAACCAATTCTTATGTCAACGTTGTCAACATTTCGACGTTTCCTTTCAAAGAATTCTAGATAGTGAGATTGGGTCCACCATTCCATTCGGAAATATTTAAAGAATATTTTAAACTCGATAATCAAAATTATGACACGTCTAGTAAACTGTCAGTGTCCGAATCTCTTGTTTGGAAACGATTTTGAATTCTGGGAGAGCAACTTACGCAATTGGCCATAACCTGAAGTGAGGCAGAATTCTTCATTTCTTATAAATTATTACTCATGTACATTTCTTTGAAATTATATAGATGAGTACATGATTACACTATTTTTTATTTTCGGAAGGGAAGTAGAAAACAGTCGTAATAAAACATATTTTCAATCCAAGTGCTGTATAATTTTGTAAATAATTTCATTACAGTATTTTCCAATGACAAGCAATTAGTTTATCAAAATAATTAAATAATTCATATTTAGCAAGTTTAGCATGTTTTAAAGCAAGTTTTAAGCAAACCTTTGTACAATCGTAGCAATAATTTACAAATTAGTGACTGTAATATATATCAACTAACTGAAATGTCATATAGCTTCCCTCAAGTCTTTGGTATTAACTCTATGCTTCATTCGCATATGTTTAACTAAATTCTCCTTCAGTTTCATCTTGAGCTGACATATTTGACACTCGAAGGTGGGATCTTTGCCGCACTCGAACTTCAGATGTCTGGCTAGAGAACGCTGGTAGCTGTAAATCCTGCTGCATTGCGGACAGACGAAACTGTGACGGCGTCCGAAGTCGACAAGACCGCGAGTAAACCAGGCTCCGAATCCTGGAACAGAGAGGAGATTGAGACATATGGACTAAATCATTTGCAGGACACACTGTAGTGGTGTTCCGTGTGCACAGTGTAACTAACTTATTATGTATAGTGTAGAGTGGTTTAAACAGAGAACTTAAAATAAGCATCACAAAAGAAAAAAAATACATTGGAAGATCATATTTTGAAGTATTACTAGGTATTCCAAGATTAACCTAACCTTTATAAACAAGTATCATTAAGCAATGTTACAAGATTAAACCAAATACCCATTTTGTTTAAGAATATATCAATTACAAGTGACTATAACATCCATTACACGAGAGACCAGTATTGAATATACATAAAAAGGTTTCACTTATTAGGAAACTTCACACATTTTAATTTTTCAAAAGTGCAGCTAGAATGAGACAAATAAGATTGGTTGAGCTTTTTTGCCTTTAAATGGACTTTTGACTAACATATTTGTACAGTATCAGGTTAACTTTTCAACACAAAGCTAGACAGAAGTGAAGTCAGAGATTGTCAGGAGGTTGACTTCATTCTTGATACAAATATTGTTGTCTTTATTGGATCTATTGTTCAAGAATATTGTTGTGTTGAGCACTTCTTAAAACATTCCAAAAATATATGTCCCTGAAAGTACACAATTTAAAAATTTTATGAGTGTGAAATAAGTTACAAATTATTAAATCAACTATTTATTAAGAATGATCAAACAACACACACACACACACAGTCAACTTTCTACTCAGTTATGGTATATTTCCTTGTGCTTTAGTTTAATATGTTTGGTTAAGTTTGACTTAAGCAAGCAACGCTTCGGACAAAAAGGACAACAGAACTGGGGTAATTTCCCACATTCAAACCGCAAGTGTGCGTTCAAATTGTGTTTATATTTGTACTGCTTCTGACACTGGGGACACGAGAAGGTCGGCCAAGCGTTGCTGAGCCGGTCGGTTGGCAGACACATGGAGAATATATCTGAAATCAAGAAACAGACATTAGTTTCATTGAGAGAAGGACTCGAGGAGTTAGGAGTTAAAGAGAATAAAATTACAGCTATTTACAAGCTTATTTATAAGTGCAATAGTTACACACAAGACATTTTATACCTTATAAGAGTTATTGAATTCAGAGTGCATACAGAAAAGTTTTTGACCCATGGATCTAGGTACTTCTACGAAGGCAATGTCTAAAAATGTAGATGTTTATATTTTTCATAATATCACTACAAAAATCTGGGAGAATGATGAAGGCAAAGATATTATGAATGTTTTCATAATATCATTACCATTATCATTATTTTTATTCATAATATCTTTGGTAAAGGTCTATACAGAAAATTACAAAATATTATTCACAGTGACATTTATAACCTAAGATATTATTTGTATAATTTTTACTCTGGGACATATTTCTGCTTTCAAATTCCGGTGATGGGTATCGTAAATGGAGAATAATGGAGAAAAAGAAGCAGTCGTATATATTTCTTCAGTGCAACATTTATTTTAAGAAAATAAATCAAGATGAATGCATAAGATGAACAAGTCAATACAAAGTAGATATACTTAATTAAAGATTACGAATCAATATTTTGATGAAATAGTGAAAACATGTCGACTAGGAATAAGGTGAAAAAGACTCATCAATAAAGATGGCGTTGGAAATCTCCATATGGACGAAGACGATCAAAACCAGCATCCGTAGTTAAGAAGCAGTTTCCACCATCCGTGTCATCTTCTGTCTAACCAGAGAGGTGGGAGTTAGAATCTATGTTTTACACAATTTAAAAGCTGATAAAGAAATGGAGCCATTCATGTCTTCCTCTTCTGTGAAACGGAGTGATCACTATTTGATATTCATCTTGTGGATTCTCTCGACGTGCTCCGTGAGAGTGCGCTGATATCGTGATCTGTGCTCGCAGAACGGACAGGGAAACTGCGGCTCCATTCCACACTCGTAGGTCACGTGTCGGTTGAGAGTTCTCTTGGACATGTAGCGTTTGCCGCAGACACAAGCGAACATGCCATGGTACAGCGCAGCATCTGGAACAGAAGTACAAGGTCAGATGCGGTATGGACTCAGAGGCCCGGGGTGTGACGTTCGACATGTGATAGGGCTCGTAAAACAGAGTAGAGAAGGAAAAGGAAATGAAACAGAGTGATCAAGGACGTGAAATGTGATATAAGGTCAGAAAAATTGACGATAAACTGCTAAGTTGGAGCTCGAATTACTGTCAATAATTGTTGAATGGAGAAATAATTATTATGTATGAGGTGGTCGAATGGTTCTTATAATCAAAACCCTCCTCGAAATCTGCGTTTACCCCCGTATTTTCGTCTAGTTAATGGACTTATAATTTTGCAAGCAATTGCAAGCAATTTAAGCAAGTGGTTGCTTTACGTAGAAATATTGTAATGATGTTGGGAATGTATTGAACTGTTTCGTGAATAGAAATGAGCAGACAAAACGAGGTATGATACACATAATGGTACAGTAAAACAAGATTGAAGTATGACGAATTATTACATAACAATACTTTTAATTTCCATCAAGTAGTAGTATTACACAGTTCTGTCACAGTGATGCTCGTGGGCAATGATAAAATTATACGTTCTCTGCACAAACCATGTTTGTATACCGTGTGATGAAAATATTCATAAATAATAACCTTCACAAAAAATGCACATTCTTTGACAAGATTATGTGAAGCTAATAACATTGTATTACACAGAAATCATGTTAACACATTTTAAACTTAAAAATAAATTGATTTCTATTCATTGGCATATAACATTTGGTTCATTGGCATATTTTGATGATTTGTGCCGATATTTTGTAACGTCACAGCAGTAAAATATCAGGAACTTATGAGCTTGCATGTTATATTTGCAATCTAAAATAATTTAAGTAGCTTACTTTACTTTTCATTTCTGGCAAAACATACATGCACAATTTAAATGTTTAAATTAAAAAAAAAAATGAAGAATCATTAATCTAGCTATTGTTTTTTTCTAAGTGTTGATTTTTTAAGAGAATGATGTTCTGATTTTATTCTGCATTTTTAGACTTTGTTTACAGTAACATTTAAACTAATTTATATCAGCAGAGTTTGCAAAAAGCATTAACCACAGCATTTTCATCAACATAGAATGCAAAATTGACTATTTTTGTACTGTTGGTTTTGTTTCACCAAAACACATAATCTTACGCTTATAAGCGTACATTTCCAGCGGAGCACTCTTAAAATGCGAGTACTTTGGAAAACTACTTATTGTCTGATATGGTTTAATATTGTTTTTTGTGAGAGTGACAGATTTTCAGTTCACTCTGACTATGATATACCTATTAAAATATATTAAATCCTCGAAAAATGGGACATTGCAGATAAATAAAGGAGACTTTCAAGAAACCATATCTTGAGCTTTCACATTTTTTACTTTTAAATAACTGAAGCAAAATACGTGTTAATTAAATTGTCAAGATACCATCCGTATGTCATCATAACCGTTCCAGAAAAAAATTTCAAAAAGAACCTTCCTTGTGGCCCACTGAAATAATGGTCATTTTAATAAATAACTATAAATTCAACGAATTCAACCATCTGGTTTCCTTCACCGGCGTATAAGCAACTCCTTGATAATCTTGCCACTGGCTTGCTCGCTGACATTATGCATGGTGACAATGTGCCTCTTCAGGGACGACTTGTGCTTGGTTCTTCGGACGCAGAACGGACACCTGTAGCTGGGCTCCTTGTTGCACTCTAGGCGCAGATGTCGGGCCAGGTTCCCGCGCAGGGTGAAGCTGCGCTCGCAGCCGGTGCAGGGAAAGCGCAGCTCACTGCCCACTGGAGCCATGAAGTGTTCGGGCAGGTGCACGCCTATAACAAGTAGACAGTGGATTGAGGCAAAGGACATTCCATTTGACCTGCAACGTGTACGAGAATAGGGAAGTCTCATTATTTTTTTTTGTAAATTTGCAAATATCAACACAAAAAATTATGGCAAACCGGGTCGGGTAGTCCGACCTGGTAGCTCAGTTGCCCGGCAAGTGAGAGGTCCCCGGTTCGAGCCCCGATTCGGTCGGATATTTTTCACAACGCACATCCCTTCCTATCATCCTGACTACATGGAAATTTTCCACAGAAACCTACATTATCAAATAGAAAAAATTAACATATTTGTTCATAAAATATCAAATTGAAATTTCGTGTGACATTTTGGCGGGAAATCTATGTGTGACGTATGCGTGTTGATGTCATTTCTAAGTCCACAACAATGTGTTACCATGGTGAATACTTTGTTGCCATGGCTATGCAGTGCCCCATGACGCCAATGTCGATTTCACTGTTTTAAAACAAGTTTAAAATAACTTGAAAACTATTCATCCCATAATTGAGCGAGCGTAGCGAGCGTCACCACGGTACTCTTATGGCACTTTCTCTGTGTGTTTGTTTGTTTTTTTTTTGTTTTTTTTTTTGTGGTCACAGCCCAGGTCTAACCGCTCAAGCAATCGATCTGAAATTTTGTACACATACTAACGTACTCTATGCGGTCCCTGGGATCGTTTTTGAACGGGCTCTCGTGATTGGTTCAAATTTTTAAAAAATTATCTTTCGATTGGTTACTTCGATCAATTTGAAATTTAGCAAAAACATTGCAACCAACATTGTACCCAATCATAAAAAGTTTCAGCCAAATCCTCCTATTGGTTCAAATTTAAAACCATTTTTCATGTTATTTTTGACATTTAAACTAGAACCGTATGACCGATCAACTTAAAACTTCGCGTGGTCATTGGTACCAACATTTTAGATATTTTTGCCAATTTTCAGTCTAATCTGTAGTTTTTTCAAAAGTTTTGTCATTTTTAGGTCATTTTATTCCATAATCTTGAAAAATGTATACTAAATTGTCATCCCTGCCTTCTTTAAGCTTCTGTTCCAAGGCAAGGCCTGTAGAGCAGCCAAGCTATTCACAATGTACAGTAAAATGAAAGCATTTTTGAGCTAGCGCATAAAATCGGATGCAGTACGAAGGCCAAATCCTCTACTTGGTTTAAGTTTAAATAATGTCTCTGATTGGTCGACAATAAAAATGTTCACATTAAGTTCAAATTTTGCATGGTGATCAAGACCAACTTAATATTAAATTTTACATATTATTGTAAGCCCAATCAAAGTATTAATTGTAATTTTACGAGTTTAGTATGGGATGTCACAAGAGATTTCTGGAGAAGGTATGTAGGTAAGACTTCACGACACAATGGATCTGTTATTCATCCAGAGTATTATGGAGATTGAAAAATTGCAGAGAAAATCGTCTTGTGCCGTGTCGTGCATCGTTACTATGGGGATGTTGCATGTTCTGTGCTCGCTCATCAACGCGTTACACTGAGCGTTTTCCTAGTAATAATGTTTTGTTTGTCTACACCCTTGACATGTACTTTCAATACTTCACGTTTTTAATCCATTCTACAACTAGAGAGAGTTCCTTATTGAGATTGTGACCATACCGTTGAAGATGATGTTAAAGCGACGAAGTTACTCATGTAGGTAGGTACTACATTATTAATTTTTTGTGGAAAAAATCTGCTTAGATATGAGCGGTTATTTTTGCATACAAGTTGCACATATTGATATATTGCTATATTGATTATTGATTGATGCATATTGACAGAACAAGTTTCACGGACAAATGAAATAAAATATCATAATAGATTAAGTGTCATCATATAATTCTTTATTGAAAAAACGTAAAGAATCAGTCAATTTTTCACTACAAATTAATTAAGGTATACAATACTTTTCCAGTCAAAAATAAGTAAACATATTGCGGCTGTAACCTTGTCAGCAATTGAGGACAACAGACCATTGAGACATTTTCTGTGTAGCTGATGTTTCTAAAACAACAACACAGAAGTAAATGTTCACGCTTGTGCTTGGATGCCCTCCAGGCAATTGCTGTGCAGCTTGTAGATATGAACTTGCAGCGCCGACTTGCGCTTGGTCCTGTAGCTACAATATGGACAGAGGTTCGTCGGCTGTTTCCCGCACTCCATGCTGCGATGTCGCGCCAGGTTGTTGCGATGCTTGTAGCTGGTGTTGCATTCGGGACAGGGGAAGCGGCCGTCCACAAGGTTGTACGTCACACGGCGCGCTCGAGGCGCCCAGTCGAGAACCAACTCTGGAAGAAGAAAACAGATTGTAGGGACAGAAGACACGGCTTAGCTTTCTACTTGTATGGAGAGGTCAAGACTATAGAAAGATCGATCCAATCTTCCGGACATTACAATTCAATACGCTATTTCTGAAGATAAGCCCGCAAACTTAAGGTACGTTTACAGCTCGGCGTTCGTTCGACGTTCGGCGCTCAGCGCTCGCCGTTGAGCCTTCTGATTGGCCAACGCCGAGCGCTGGCGTTCAAGGTCAAAGATAAACCATGTTCATCTTTCAGCGCTAGCGCTGAGCGTCGAACGTCAAGCTGTAAACGTAGCTTTATATCAATAATGTGTCGCCTGCCTCACAATTACATAATTATTATCTTTATTGTTTCAAAACAAAAACAATTTGTTCATTTACAGTCATGTTTTGTAGCACACTTAAGTTGGCACTAATTCCATGTCAAATCTTCCCAAAGGTTGAATCAACTTCGGCACTCTCACTTTTTTTTAAAGGAACACAAATAAAAATAGATTGTAATAAAAACATTAATGATACGACCTATTTTAATAATTATAATTATCAAGATTATAAGCAGCAGGTATCAGGTATCTTCCGTTGACAGTCGATCGACAACCTTTATGTTAGACACAGATATGTCATTGTGGACCTCGATTATGACACCATTGCGGATAAGTAGAATGCAGTGCTCGCTGGCACAACACATTGTTGATAGGGGAATGCAGTGCTCGTTGGCACAGAATATTGTCCATGTTACAATGTCGATTCAATTCTAAAGCTACCACAGAGTTGTTGATCGACTCTTGACTATGACACGATCGCGGTGCGAAAGAGGTTTCAGCATAGCTTGATGGAGGGAAACAAAACGATGCCAGGATTCAAGCTGAAGATGACAGGTTATCAATACGATTGATAAGCGATATTGAGTAGAATTGGTTTTAAAATCTTAAGCCAACCAAGTGGGTTGTTTGGAAGGAAACAAAAAAGAAAAATTAAACATTAATAATACGACCGATTTTATTTTTCACATACTGTTTATCATGAAGGAAATTCATAACTAATAAAGTAATGACACATCATTTATATACGTAAACGATAAAAATAACAAATCATTTAAGTATCATTTTTAAAATTATTTACTGTATACCTACTTCAGACACCTTAAGAACTTAACATTGGTGAAAATAAAATAAAACTAGACTCATTCAATATCCTAAAAACATGAATTCTACGTGATTTATTGTAATACATTCGAGCTCTCATATCAACTCATTAAAGATGATCATCATTGCATGACGTCAGGTTGTAAAGTCTGACTGGGATGAATATGAGCCACGTGGCGCTGCAAAGAGGCCTTGTACCAGCTCCTGTAGGAGCAATGTGGACACGGGAACTTGGGTAGCTGTCCTCTACAGGTAGTGTGAATATGTCGGGACAGATTGCTGCGGTGCTTGAAGCTCCTGAAGCAAGTCACACAGGCGAAACGTCCGTTGTTTGTAGTGAAGGACTTTCGGTTGTAACGATTCGAGGGCAGATATACTGGAAAATAAAAATAAAACATGAGAAATGAAGAATTATTTTGATAGGGATCATTTACACACAGCCTAAATTAAATTGAACAATTATTTTACTATGAGAGTAAATGGAGAGTAGGTACAAAATAATTAACTATGGAAAGTAGAGAGAAGGAAGGCTGAAGACATGATACGCCATATTTTGTATACAGATTTACTAAAATAATAAAGCTATCTGCATAGTACAATTTGATACATTTTCAAAGTCCACACACACATTTTTACCAACTCTCTCATGGCTGAAAAACTTGGAGTTACATTATTTTAACAAAATGTATGTCCATTAACGGTAACGAAATTACAGTATTATTTAATTTTATTGTATCACTTAGTTTAACAGTACAAGCTCAACTACACAGATAAATAGTACAGATGGTTTACAGTTAAGGATTTCAACATTGTTAAAATCTGATGTCTTGAAGACTTGACTACATTTTGACTAGACTATGAAAGACAAATAAAAACAGTCTCCTTACACAGCGGTTCCCAAGCGGGCTTGACAAGGTAAATTCAAGCCTGAAGTACATGGATAAATGTTTTCAATCAATACTTAAATTAATATAAATAGCAATAAAAACATAGTGACAGGAAAACTAATTCTCCAAATTAATCTTATAGCTGGAATACCGGTTTTATTTGAGTGTGTTTATCGCATTAGGGGCCAACGAAATAACGGATAAAAACAAGTTTTTCACAAAAGATGCATTAGCTTACAGTTCGTCCCTCAATAAATTTCCAGCAAAAGCCAGCAAAAATAATATATAAAAAATATATACACGTGTACTTCAGGTTATGGCTAAATTAAAACAAAAAATAGTTCTTGGTCCACCGACAGACTAGCACAGACTGGTGTTGAAGTAAAACTACATTTTAGGTCAGAAGACAGAAAAAACACAATTGCTTCTCAGAAGTAGGTATTCATGAAGTTCCGAACTCCTCATGCGCGTTGTCACCATGCGACTTGACGTAATGCTTCTTGAGGTCGGCTTTGTATCGAAACCGCACGAAGCAAACTGGACAGAGGAGTTGGGGGAGGATTCCGCATTCGAACTTGACGTGGCGCTGCAAGTTCTTGGCGTATTTGTAACTCCGTCTGCACTTCTGACATCGGTGACCACTCGCCGTCCAGCCGCGGCATTTCCCACGGATCTGGAAACCTGGAAACATAGCAAGATTAGAACAATAACAACAGAGAGACAAGATAATGTGTCAAGACATGAAAAATAACACATTTGTTAGGGCAGGTTTACATAATACAGAATGCTCTAAATTCTACATCAACATCTTTGTCACATTTAATCAAAACTCTCACAATGATAAAGATTAGTTTTAGTTCAAATTTGCGTGCACAATAGTTTGTAAAATTGAAAACAACATTGTAACATTGTAACATTGAGCTTCATTGTTTATAAACTAGTTAAAACCCATTTATCACTCTTTATTCATACCAGGAATAAAATTGATAATTTTGGGGATTACATAAACAAGTTCAAACCACTTCTGGAACAACAAATAATCCATAGACAGAGGAGTCCAGAGGACGCAATGAATCTTGATTGGCGCTCCTGTGGAAAAACTGAAAAAATCGAAATCGGATGCTTGCAGCTCATTACGAAAATCATTTAAAATTCAACTCAAAATCTGTTTGCGCCGTTTGTCTTCTTCTTTTGTCTCTTTCTTCATTTCATTCGTTGGACAGCTTCCTCTCTCGACACTTCATCTCTATTATATTTTCTTTATTATCATTCTGCTTCGTACCTACATCAATCTACATTTAAAAAGGGTTTAGATGGATAAAGTGTGCATTTCAATTCACGGCAACTCTTTATTTGGTAAAATTCACAACAAACAATAGTCAAATCACATTAGTGATAATTATTTGGAATGTAGCTTGATCGTTGACATGAAAGTGGATTACGTCTTGCAGTGAAGGTTCAAGATATGAAGATCCAAGTCTCTTTTGTACCAAGTACAGTGGACACATTGGGGACATTGAAACTGCGGCGTCTGACCACACTCGACCCGTATGTGGCGTCGCAAATTGTTGGGCCGCGTGTAGCTCTTGTTGCATGCGGTGCATCGATAGCTGCGCACATTGCCGCCAATGGACGAGTAAAACTTGTAGCCAAGACCTGGAAAGAAATATTTCTGTCAGACATAGAGATTCAAGACAAAATACGTTTGAGGATATTTGAGGATTTTAATTTTAAAAATGAAAATACATTTGGTGGCAGGTGTGGGATTTTTTAAACCGGGTTAATTGAATTATATCAAAAACATAAATATAATGTACACTTACAATTAAAATGTTTCAAGGGTTTAACTTTTAAATATAAATTTAATTTAATTTTACATTTGGTGGCAGATTGGGACAGATTGGTTAAAAAGTCATTAACCAAGGACAAAATATTAGCAGGAAAGTAGGATACATAATTTTTCCATGTCATTAGTAAAATCTAAGAATCTTAGGGCCGAATTCCTAAATTACCGATGAAATGAGTCAACTTTATTAACTGCAAGGTGGATTAAATTTCAATAGGTAACAATTTGATTAGTTTTCGCAAAATATAATGTTACGTAGAATTAACATTTTATTATTCAATTTATATGAGAGGTTTTAGGTTGATAAGGGATAACACATTATTTTTGTAAATTAAGAACAATGTAATGGGTACATTTAAACCTTACAAAATTGTATATTTAATTTTTTTCTTACAGCAGCTGCCATAAATTACAAATGACACCTGTAAATGTATGTTACTCTTACATTATGGAATTTGACATTCATACATGATTGCATAATCTAGTTAAAACACATTTGGCAACATGTAAACCAAGTGGAAGATAATTTAGGTTTGGTTTTTCCAATGCTCTGTTAAAATCAGTAGTTAGCTGTAAGTGGCCATTTAAGGAATGTAATTGGTTGTTGCCATGGCAATATAGTCATATTCAACCGTTATAAAGTAAAAGAGTAGAAAAACTGGCCCTAACACTAATACTTACTCTACGCTTAACATAGTAGTACAAATAAGTTCGTAGATGAACATTATTTTAGGTAAAACTATATTAAAACATATAAAATCTGTTTGCATTTACGTGAAATAAGATATAAAAATAAAATACTATTTTGACAGATTACAGTTCAAGGGACACAAGTTGGATTGTGGTTAACAACCAACACAAATGTTCAGATCTAACTTTCAGAGGCAGCAGCTTTTAGGATCGGTATTACCTACCATTAGTTTAAGCTACAGTTACCTTAACTTTCACTTTAAGCTACAGTTAGCTTAAACTCCACTTCATAAAACTCGGTGTATTACTATTTACACTGCAATTTAATTCCGGAGCCTATTTCTCATATTTCCTTATTTTGCCTCATTAGGGGCCAAATTAGAGGCCCCTGACGAACCAAATTACCATTAGTTTAATATTCAGTTCGAACAATGTGGTGTGTTAAATAGACTGCAGTCAATGTACTGAAAATGTACTGAAAAAGGAGTTACTGAAAAAGGAGTTTCTGAAAGTTTTTTTCTGAAATGAGTTTTTCTTTTTCTGAAAATTGAATGTCAATGTACTGATGTCAATGTACTGAGGAAATAAGCTACGGAATTAAATTGCAATGGAATACACCGAATTTTATGGAGTGGAGTTCAAGCTAACTGTAGCTTAAAAACTAATGGTAATACCGGCCTTTGGCCAGGGTCATATTATCAGGAAGATAATAATGTTGATACAAGTGATTGATAAAACCTTCTTTAAACTGGTCGCTTAGTAGGTGGGAGCAGTAGGAATGGTGGAGGCAAAATATTCAACCCCCAATAAATATCTCATGCATACTGGCTAAAATATAAGTCTACAAATGACTGGATCTCAAAAAAATATTGATGGATGACTAAATTTGGTAGTGTTAGCCGATGAAAATTATTCTTCATTATCATCAGTACAAATATTACATTTACTAGCCGTTACGTACGAAAAGCATGTTAATTAATGTCTCCTTCTAATTTTGAAAGACAAATATATTTACACTGCAAAGACTACAAAATACGTAATACGTAAACTAATAGTGTTCCTAAACACTATCAAATTATTCCGATTTGTACAAGTTATTTTCTGCGACTAGAGTAATAGGAAATACAATTGTCAAGGAACTGTAACTGAGCGTATAGTTACTTGGTGCATGATGCGATTCCGGTCAGAATGCATATTGCCTATTTAGCAGGTCAATCAATATGTCATACCCAACTCTTAAGGTCCATTCACACGGTTGATTGAACGCAATCAACTTACAATTGATTACAACTGATTACGAAAGTTTACAATTATATTAGAACGGGAATCACTATCGTTTTATAACAAATAATTAGATGCAAGATGGAAATAAAGATGAAAAATCTGCCTTCTCGTCTCGAACATTTCAACAAAAACAAAAGACAAAATCTCGTTCCTACGCCTTCTAGAAGCAGGCAAGGCCGTCTGATTGAATACTTTGTCGTCTGAACTGGAAAATCTCGCACATCCAATGTTACTTATGGTAGACGTATTCGAGAAAATAAGGAACACGACTGACCTCTGGTGGATTCTGGTGGATAGGGTTTATTTATGTAAATAAATGATATAAAATTTGCTTTAGTTGTTTGTTATGGCTGAAAAAGTAAACTTGTAACTGAATCTAAATTTTATTTGTTTCTCCTTTTTCACTGCCCTATGGAAACACAAACATCAAAATAAAAAAGTGCATCTAAAAAGTTTCCTGCCAGAAGTGGCTCCATCACGTATCGCTTATTTGTTCGAATACCAATCAATTGCATGCAATCAATAGTGTGAATGGACCTAAAACATCGGATAAAAGACGGATTATGTCATCTCAAACTTCATTCGGCCCACATATCGCGTAAAACTCGTCAGCACAAATGACAACATAATCATGATTAAATAAGAAATTGTTGTAATACTATGAGGATTACAAAATTACGAATGGAAAACACCTTTGTATTTTTAAACTTTATCACCGAGTGTTTTAAGTTTAAACTGGACCATGTGCGCCAGGCAGTCGCTCCTCTGTCATCATTTGCATGCCTCTTTCTGCACTGGACTGCACCGGATATTCCTCACAAAGAAAAGCACCCCCTTCTGCCAAGCCATGTACTCTTGTAACATGAGTATTCAACGTTCCTTTGTACTTGGTCTGATAGTGACAAATATTACACCGGAATCGCGGTGTTTTGCCGCACTCCACACGTAAGTGTCGCTGGAGGTTGTTTTGTCGGTTGTACTTTCTGGGACAGTTCGGACAAGGAAAGCCGCCGCTTATGTACGATCCGTCGTACATCTTCCCTCGACCCCCTGGAAGCAGAAGGCAATTTGTTAGAAGTGTCTTACTAAACACAGATGTTTCCAACCAGATACAGATATGTAGCAAATCAGTAATATGGAAGTTCTACATACTCAATCACTGGAAAGGAATTTAAAGGAAATATGACCTTTAGAAGAATTACAATTTCAATATCTATCGTTAATTTTCGTGAAATGATACAGATGAAGTAAGTGGAAATGGTGATTGGGAAGATGAAATGGATTCATGTTTAAAAAACATATTTTTATTATTCTATTAAAATTGTAAAACACAGTTAACATGATGTTCAATGTAAGTCAGCAAGAAAAATCAACTTGAATCTTTGCCGTAAGAATACACGGTCGTATCGTCTGACCGAACTACAAACTTATCCAGCTGTCCAAAAAAAAATGCTTGAAGTTTGACTCCAACAAACTAATATTACACATTGATTAATTGACTTGATGGCACATTGGTTGTGATATGAACCCTTACAAAAACTCAATATCCTGTGTTTACAGCCACTATCAACATAATACACATACAATATAAAAACGTGTCTGAAACTTAGAGGAGCCATACTTCTCATTTAATAAACAACAGATATTTTAATACTGCATGGCATTGACTCTCGAAGAATTCTCTTCGTTCGCTCCTTCTGAATTTCTACGGGAAATGTATAGCTCCACCTTTAGGTTTGTTAATTATTGCCAATGAAGCCAATATCATACTGTATTGGCTGTATTCGTTGTTACATATTTTTACAGCCGCATCAGCAAATAAACTGGCTCAGTGGTAGACGACCGGAAGTAGCTTTTTCTCAAGAACATCAAGAATAATTGAATTGAACTTCCAGTCTTCTACTTCGGAGAATATCGGCGGAAAACTTATTTCAAGAAAACTGTTCTAGTCGAAGAGCAGGCGAAGAAAACGAAGAGAGTGCTTGAAGAAAGTAGGGCTGCGTGGAAACGAAACGTGAACGAGAAATCCTCCGTCAAGTCAACCCATCCCGTTGACCTGATCGCCCCCACTTACAACGCCCTCCACCACACTCGTGTGCTTCCTGGTAATGGGCTTGACGAGGTCGCACCTGTACATGCAGCAGAAGGTGCAACAAGGACAGTGATAGCGCGGCTCTCTGCTTTCACTTGTCGAGCCCGTTGACCTGATCGCCCCCACTGACAACGCCCTCCACCACACTCGTGTGCTTCCTGGTGATGTGCTTGACGAGGTCGCACCTGTACATGCAGCAGAAGGTGCAACAAGGACAGTGATAGCGCGGCTCTCTGCTCTCACTTGTCGAGCCCGTTGACCTGATCGCCCCCACTGACAACGCCCTCCACCACACTCGTGTGCTTCCTCGTGATGTGCTTGACGAGGTCGCATCTGTACATGCAGCAGAAGGTGCAACAAGGACAGTGATAGCGCGGCTCCTGGCCACATTCCACGCTCATGTGGCGGTGAAGGTTGCGACGGAGAGTGTAGGCTTTGTTGCAGCGAGTGCAGCGGAATTGGCGGGAGCTCATCAGTTTGCCGCGGAACCACCGGTCAAGACTGCCCAAGGCCACTGCAAGGGAAACAAGAGTTAGTTCTATAGCACACTACATTGCAATATCTTAATGTTTTATAAGCTACTGTAAGCAATTATGAACTCCCATGTATGGTATGGAATTACGTTCCTTTCTACTTTACCAAGCCCGAACAAGTTACAAGGTTGAACCATAGACATGGTTGAACCAACACTGTTTCCCGAAAGCTCTGAAAGGGAAGTCGAAGTCGGTTTTCAAATGTCGAAGAGATGGACATGAATGGAGATGAAACAACTTTAAAGACATTGTGGGAACTGAAGTTTAAGACATGGTAAGTGTTACTGTTATATGAAGTGATGATGTAAATTGTTGTACAGAATGTAAGGGCCGTTGTCTTACTTTCATTAGAGCCAATATAGAAAGGGAAATAGATCCAGGAAATTAGGAAACGGTTCATAATAAATATAAATAATACAATATTTGCTTTCTAGTAATAAAATAATAAACCATTACTTTATTTAAAAACTGCTTTTATGACTTTTTGGTAGCTCCACAATTTACAACATTTACACATAAAATGAAATTTATGTGAATAAATATGTATGTGAAATATGAAATATTGTATAATAAAACTTAATATGTGTATGTATAAGTATAAAAGTTAGGTTCAATTACAAAACTGTACAAATTTACAATTATGCATTATTTGACAAGCGAACTTAAAAAAAAACGTCACCAACAATAGTTGATTCTACGGTGTGAATCAGCAGTGCTTCCTAATGTTATGCTTCTTCATTGAGCTGGTGTACTTGGTCTGATAGCCGCAGAGATGACAGGAGAATCTCGGCTCCTTGCCACATTCCCACTGCAAGTGTCTGCGCAAACTCCGCTCGAAGCGATACGCCTTGAAGCAGTTGACACATTGGTAACACTTCTGCTGCACCACACCTGGAACAAGTCCCGAGGTCAGATCATCCCACGGGAAGAGGACAACATTGGTAACACTTCTGCTGCACCACACCTGGAACAAGTCCCGAGGTTAACACTTCTGCTGCACCACACCTGGAACAAGTCCCGAGGTCAGATCATCCCACGGGAAGAGGACAACATTGGTAACACTTCTGCTGCACCACACCTGGAACAAGTCCCGAGGTTAACACTTCTGCTGCACCACACCTGGAACAAGTCCCGAGGTCAGATCATCCCACGGGAAGAGGACAACATTGGTAACACTTCT
This sequence comes from Leuctra nigra, assembly GCA_934045905.1. Lineage (NCBI taxonomy): Eukaryota > Metazoa > Arthropoda > Insecta > Plecoptera > Leuctridae > Leuctra > Leuctra nigra. The sequence goes on from OW203768.1 coordinate 6,880,374, forward strand.
GCTGCACCACACCTGGAACAAGTCCCGAGGTTAACACTTCTGCTGCACCACACCTGGAACAAGTCCCGAGGTCAGATCATCCCACGGGAAGAGGACAGCATGCATCTCCAGGGTTCATATAGTTTGCAATGAATTCTGATGACAATAATGGACAATATGCACAGGGTTAATGTGAGGGTTACATTTATCAAAGTAGGTAAGTTTAAAAAATATTTTCTTTGAGTGGGATTCCTTGGGATTCGAACCCACGACCTTCATATTTCCAGTCAGATGCTCAACCAACTGAGCAGAGCAGCAGACTGGATATCTGAAGGTTGTGGGTTCGAATCCCACTCAAGGAAAATCTTTTCATATTGCAGCTGGTATTTAATCACATCTACCTATCTGAGGTTATCAGCAAAAACCATATTTCAAAGTAAGTTTACCTAATCTACTGGATTCATCAATGAGACAACTAAACACGGCCTTATGGTGTTTTGGACTGCCATCTGCAAGTTCTTGTGGATGCAATTTCTTCGAGCATGAGGGAGACATGACATTTGTTCTAGGATGTTTAACATGAAATGCTTAATAAAGTATCTCTATAAATATAAATGTATACTTGTTTAATAATTTACATACAGAAAATTACCATCTTTCAAAATAACGTAAGCACCATATAACATTATGGATGAGATATTCACATTATTTTTGTACTCTTCCATATAACAAGGATTTACCTCAATATGTGTATCTTATAAATTATACATGACTGTGCATAAAGGAAGATAATGTTGACACTTTTTAGCAGTTACTCAACTAACATAGGTAACACATACAGGTACATTAACCAAACAATATACGTAAAACCAATCAATATACGTAAACGAAACAAAACACACAACATATCACATCATATGGAAACCTTTGACTGAACTAATACTTTCTATTTCTAATACTACTATTAAACCTCTCTTCATTTGTAACGGTTTGAATTCGGCGCTGGCGCCAACGTCAAGTCGTTACCATTAGCCGGCATTTGTACCCATATTTGGAGGGTCGCCTAGAGCAGAAAAGATGTCATGCGCAATGGTCAATGATAGTCGAGTTCGCGGATCGGCGACCTGAGCTCATTCTCTTTCTCTGACTGACCGTCGTCGACTTCACATCGCCGCGTGAGTAGTGTTTAAATGTAGATTGTAACCACGCTAAGTTGTAGCGGATATAACGTAGTGCGACTGGTCGTCCAGCCCCTACTTGCAGGTTCAATCTTGAGCTTTGTTAACAGAATCATTATTGTGCCCCTGTGGCCTACTTGAAATAGAGTAGTTAATGTATTTTGTCGTTGCGTAGTTTTTGTATTGCAATCAAGTGTGGCCACACTTGGATTGTCTCCGCGGAGAGTCAGGCAGTCAGGGAAAGGGCACCCTTTTCGGATCATCAAACCTATCTAAATTCAACATTGTATTAAGTAAGTCCAGTAATCTTAGAACGTCGTCTGTACGAGTTCTATTTAAGTAAATGTCCGAAGTAATTCGGCGAGCATCTTATCACGGAGGAGTGTAAGTAAAGAGTTTATTATATTTATCATTGTATTGTATCAGTCTTATTTGCTATTCATTCAATTGCATGTGTTGTGTTGCCTCCAGGCACACAGCTGATGAGGTTACGACCTGTGTTGTACACAGAGTCCATTTACGCGAGGAGGTCAAACCCCCGGTAATCTGTTATCTCATTCTGATCATTTGTATGTTGTGTTTATTTGACTGTTCATTTATTCCTCACTTGAGGTTATGTAATAAAACCATAATTAATGTCAACTGGACATCACAGCCTTATGTCTTGATAGTCTAGCACCTAGTTCTGATCCTATTGCTCTCGCTCATGTCGTGTCTCTCTCTTTGTCAACTACCACGAGATCACCCGCCCACACCCATCTCCAGCTGTTGCTAGCCCGGCACTGGTTATTTCTGCCCGAGGCGACGACGCCGGCGTGGCATTTTTGGCGCCCAACGTAAATCCCTCGAGTTTGCGAAGACGCAAGTCGAGCAATTTCGTCCGCCGCCAGTAAACCATTTATTGGAACCCGACTTGGGTTATGTTTCCCCTAGGAAACCGCAGCGCCACCCGATAGCCGCTATGGAGACCAAGAGCATACGTGCCAAATGCTGGAATTGCTCACAAGAAGGACATAGATACCGTACGTGCCAAGATAAGTTGACGCGATTCTGTTTTGGGTGTGGTCAACCAGGAATTCTCCGATACCAGTGCACCACCTGCCGATGCAAACAGGGAAACCGAACCGGGAATCGACAGTAAGGTCGCCTCCGCTTCCCTCCGTTTCAGCGACCCGGAAGAATAACATTATTCCTAATATTTATTTTAATTATCTGTTGCTTAAATCTGACAATGATGCAAGACCCCATCTTGAAGTGAAAGTATTTGGTTATCCATTGTTGGGACTTTTGGACTCAGGTTCTAGTCGAACCATTGTAGGTGCCCAAGGGTGGAAGATTCTTCAAGAGTTAGGCCTTCGCATTAACCGACATGCACGACAAGTAGTATCCGTGGCTAATGGCAACCCATGTAAAGTAGAAGGAGTGATGGACACCCCGATAGAATTATACGGCCGTGTATGTACGTTACCTATACTTGTTGTACCTCAAGTGACCGCTCTTCTAGTACTTGGAACGGACTTCTGGAAAGCAATGCAGTTGATGCCCGATCTTGCTGCTGGCACCTGGACCTTCGCCACTTCGACGGAGATCTGCAACGCGATCGACTCAGCACCGATCCTACAGGACCGTGACACGTTAACTGCCGACCAACAGCGACGCCTGAAAGACCTCACATCTCGACACCTTCAGCGCATGGGAAGCCAGTTAGGCGTTACAACGATGGTGGAGCATCGCATTGACACAGGTCAGGCCGTACCAGTTAAACAAAGATATTATCCCGTGTCCCCGATCATACAAGAGATCCTCAACAAAGAATTAGACCAGATGTTAGCCGACGACGTGGTTGAACCGTCGACGAGTAGTTGGTCATCTCCTATCCGACTTGTCGAGAAACCCAATGGAAAGTACCGTGTCTGTGTAGACTTTCGCCAGGTCAACGCCCTTAGTAAGAAGGACGCATATCCGCTTCCGTTTGTATCCCAGATTCTGGACCGATTGAGAAATGCTCGCTTCCTATCGTCCCTGGACATCAAGAGTGCGTACTGGCAGGTACCCCTCGAAGAAGGCAGCCGAGACAAGACCGCTTTCACCGTCCCCGGTCGTGGCCTATTCCAGTTCAAGAAGATGCCTATGGGACTCCACAATTCACCAGCTACGTGGCAGAGATTGATCGACAACGTGTTAGGACACGATTTGGAACCCTTCCTATTCGTGTATCTGGACGACATAGTTGTGGCCACTCAAACATTTGAACAGCATTATAATATACTGGACCGCGTGTTCAAGAGACTGATTGCCGCTGGTCTCACCCTGAATGGAGAGAAGTGTGAGTTTTGTCGCTCCTCATTAAGATTTTTAGGCTATGTTATCGACGCTCGAGGTCTTCGAGTGAATCCCGACAAAGTCGCAGCCATTCTCAATGTTCCGACGCCGACCAACGTGAAGGAGGTCCGACGATTTGTTGGAGTAGCTTCGTGGTATCGCAGGTTCATTCCAGACTTTGCAACTCGCCTGGAACCTCTCACCTCCATGCAGAGAAAGAATCAGAAGTTTCTTTGGACCGACGCAGCCGACCGTGCCTTCAACGACGTCAAGAACTTGCTCATAGAAGCGCCCATTCTTTCGTGCCCAGATTTTTCAATTCCTTTTCAAGTTCAGACCGACGCATCCGGAGTTGGACTTGGTGCAGTTCTCTACCAGATTTTCCCCGAGGGAGAGCGCGTCATTGCTTATGCTAGCAAAACCCTCACGCAATCCGAGAAAAAGTTTTCAGCGACGGAGCTGGAGTGTCTCGCCGTGCTGTGGGCAGTGGAAAAGTGGAGACCTTACCTTGAAGGTTACACCTTCACCGTCCATACTGACCACGCAAGTCTTCTGTGGCTCCATAATCTTAAGGACCCCCATGGCCGTTTAGCCCGTTGGGCGATTCGCCTTCAACAGTTTAATTTTTCGATTGTTCATCGAAAAGGCAAGGACAACGTAGTGGCTGACTTTTTGTCCCGTGCTCCTCTTGAGCATTTAGCTCTTGTAAACTTCCCGAATCCAGTCATTGACCCGTGGTACCGGAAGACCATGGACTTAGTCACTACCTATCCCGAACGTTATCCTGCTTGGAGAGTTGAAGATAATGTGATGTACAAATATGTCACAGCAGACAGGAAATTGTTAGATCCCGCTGCAGAATGGAAGATAGTCGTTCCGAAGGAAGCCCGAGAAGCCGTGTTTGCTGAGTGTCACGACAACCCGACTGCTGGACACCTAGGCATTTACAAGACGTGCCGACGCATCATCGACAAGTACTACTGGCCCAAGCTGCGTATGGATACTGCTAGGTACATCCGCCGATGCCCGACCTGTCAGCGCGTCAAGGTTGAACAGAAACTTCCCGCCGGACAGATGGGACGCGAACGCAATGTTGATGGACCATGGAGACGCATCTCCGCTGACCTCATGGGACCGATGCCGAGATCGACGTCTGGTAATAAGTATCTGTTAGTGGTGACGGACACCTTTTCGAAGTACAGCCTCCTATTTCCGTTGAGATCCGCGACAGCGAAACTCGTGGCGCAGAAGATAGAAGACGAGGTATTCTTAGTGTACGGCACTGCAGAGATCTTAGTTTGTGACAATGGTCCCGAGTTCATAGGAGCTCCTTTCAAGAAGATGGCTCAAGACTACCATTGTACCCTCCACTACAACGCCAAACGTCATCCCCAAGCGAATCCGACGGAACGCACTAATCGTACTGTTCTAGGTATGCTGAGATCATACATCACCGACAATCATAAGCTATGGGACAAGAATGTGCCGAAAATAGGTTGTGCCCTACGTACAGCAGTGAATGAAGTAACTGGCTATACACCGGCATACGTTAACTTTGGTCGTGAATTAATTTTGTGTGGTACAGACCACCGACGCATTGATATGGCGGAAATTGTCGCGGACCGTGTTGACAAGATGCAAGGACTAAAATCTATTTTTACAGATATTCGCGCTCGTTTGAAACGCGCCCATCAGCAAAACGCCGTGAGATACAACCTCCGACGACGCCCGCTGGAATTCCATGTTGGCGACCGAGTCTTGAAAGAGACTTCCACTTGTCCAACGCTGCCGACAACTATGCAGCCAAGCTAGCGCCTCGATACGAAGGACCGTTCGAGATCAGCAAGAAAACGTCACCGCTGATCTACCGTCTCAAGGACCTCGATGGACGCGACATCGGAACCTGGCACATCAAGGATTTGCGTAGTTATTATGATAGTTAGCTTGTAAGCAGAACTCGAAGAAAAAGAAAATTGTATTTTCTTTTTGTTGGGGTTAACGGGGAATTGTAACGGTTTGAATTCGGCGCTGGCGCCAACGTCAAGTCGTTACCATTAGCCGGCATTTGTACCCATATTTGGAGGGTCGCCTAGAGCAGAAAAGATGTCATGCGCAATGGTCAATGATAGTCGAGTTCGCGGATCGGCGACCTGAGCTCATTCTCTTTCTCTGACTGACCGTCGTCGACTTCACATCGCCGCGTGAGTAGTGTTTAAATGTAGATTGTAACCACGCTAAGTTGTAGCGGATATAACGTAGTGCGACTGGTCGTCCAGCCCCTACTTGCAGGTTCAATCTTGAGCTTTGTTAACAGAATCATTATTGTGCCCCTGTGGCCTACTTGAAATAGAGTAGTTAATGTATTTTGTCGTTGCGTAGTTTTTGTATTGCAATCAAGTGTGGCCACACTTGGATTGTCTCCGCGGAGAGTCAGGCAGTCAGGGAAAGGGCACCCTTTTCGGATCATCAAACCTATCTAAATTCAACATTGTATTAAGTAAGTCCAGTAATCTTAGAACGTCGTCTGTACGAGTTCTATTTAAGTAAATGTCCGAAGTAATTCGGCGAGCATCTTATCACGGAGGAGTGTAAGTAAAGAGTTTATTATATTTATCATTGTATTGTATCAGTCTTATTTGCTATTCATTCAATTGCATGTGTTGTGTTGCCTCCAGGCACACAGCTGATGAGGTTACGACCTGTGTTGTACACAGAGTCCATTTACGCGAGGAGGTCAAACCCCCGGTAATCTGTTATCTCATTCTGATCATTTGTATGTTGTGTTTATTTGACTGTTCATTTATTCCTCACTTGAGGTTATGTAATAAAACCATAATTAATGTCAACTGGACATCACAGCCTTATGTCTTGATAGTCTAGCACCTAGTTCTGATCCTATTGCTCTCGCTCATGTCGTGTCTCTCTCTTTGTCAACTACCACGAGATCACCCGCCCACACCCATCTCCAGCTGTTGCTAGCCCGGCACTGGTTATTTCTGCCCGAGGCGACGACGCCGGCGTGGCACATTGTCAAAATCATGATTTAAACCAATGAATTATTTATTGTTAATATACCAGCATGGAAGAATAATTGATCAGAAGTATCTATTTTATCTATTTTCAGCAACTCTGTATGGAAGAATGACAATGTTTTTGATCCGCTTTTCATAGTCTTATCTCCGATGAAACAGAAATGAAACACAATCACGAAGGATGCATTCTCCTCGTGTGTTTCTTTAGGGACGCCTTGTATTTAGTCTGATAGTGACAATGTGGACATCTGAAGCTGGGTTCTTTGCCACACTCGACCTTGAGATGTCTGTGCAGACTGCGACGACCGCGATAAGACTTGAAGCACTGGCCACACTGATAGAACTCCTGCTCTGGGAATGTGTCGTAGGCGAACGGGTTGCGGTAGACTGAAACAAGAGAAGAGACAGTTAGTGATGATCAAGGCAGATGTTCATGCGTCAAGGAACTACCGTGAAGCAAACACACAACAAGTGACATTTCAACATTAAGATCTTTCTCTTGGAGATCTTCCGTTCCTTTGCACTGTACATTCTTACCTATTCTTCATCAACATCTTGTATCATCATTGTAATCGCCATTTTTGTTGATGCAGAATAGTGCGACAATAACTACAAATAAAAAAATCTTATCCACATCTCCTATATTTAAAACATTTCATTTGTTGGAAGTCAGTTTTTCGAGGACTCCAGGCAACAGAGATTAAATTAAATCTTCTTGATAGAAACAGAGGTTCCATTAATGCTACATCATGAAATCAAAACGAAAATATATTTTAATTGGATTAACGCATGTTAGGAGTAAACATTGTTCATACTTTTGACTGAGAGGTATATTCTGTAATGCAGGTTGCCAGAAATATTTCCCCCCAAAAATTAACCCGTTTTGATTTAAGCATCAAGGGAAATTGCTCTCAGGATAGGATTGTTACATACTGTAATGAAAGTCTGTAAATTTAGAAAAAGTAGTACAAATATCACGACGTTTATTTAAGATAAAATACTGACACTTATCAACATTACATGACACACATATTCTTAGTGTCCTGATTTGTATTTTTTGAAAACATTTGCATTACGAAGGTTTTTTATAAAGCCAGTGGATCCCTGTGCACTGTCTGCAAATGCCTAGCAAGACTACTGTTGTACTTGGTCTTGTAACAACACATGTGACAGAAGAACTCCGGTAGTTTTCCACATTCGATTGTCTTGTGTCTGTTCAGGGTCTTCTGGTATCTGTACGTCTTGAAGCATTTGCCACACTGGAAGCTCTCATTGCTTTGGTCCATCGGCAGGTCGAAATGGAAGTCAACTGGAATACAGAAAGCGCGTAAGAAACTTTGGCGATCTTTGCATTTTACGAGTTCGTAAAAGCAATTCAGACTTGTGACTTTTGGTTGATCAACTTGGTTCTGCACATGTGCAGAGTCACATTATCAGCAACGATGTGACAGCTCGCACGAGCAGAGCAGATCAACCAAATGTCCAACAATTTTTCACTAATGTTTACATCAAGGTATTTTTACAATATTTAAAAAAAATCATATAATTTCTAAGACACTTTAACAAAATAATAAACATTAATAAATATTGAAATAATGCGGTAAAATTCTGTAATAACTAATAATAACTATTAGTAATAACATTTTAACTTATTACAGAATTTTACCGCATTATTTCAATATTTAATAATAAATGGATTCTGAAAACTTCCTCGAAAATACATTAAGCTTCTTGTCATTCTAAGCAAAATTACAAATATCAGTTAAATTAAACGTGTGATCTATAGGTTGTATGCATTTTTCATTTTTCATTCAATCACAGGATTTTGTCTTAATTTTTTAGTGTACATTTCAAATTGATGAAATGTCAGAATGTGATGATGTGTGATGAAATTGATGAGTCAGACGTGAATACGAACAACTGGAAACAAATTGTGTGAAGCTTGGAATTGCAAAAAAATATACTTTAGTACAGCAAATCAATTATTTATTATGGACAATGTTATGTAAAATATTAATGATTAATTAACTTAAGATACGAGCATATATTAAACACATTACAATTATTGTAACACAAACAATTATTGTTATTTACCGATTACCAACATTTTTGTACTCTAACTGAAATCCTTTCTATTTAAATAAAACTTTAAACATTTCTAATGAGAAAAAACAATCACACAAAGAAGATCAATCAATCTATACATCAGTAACACGTTTTTGCATGTCTCAGCACACAGGAGCTCGAACTATAAGACTTGCCACATTTTCCACAACTCAAATCTCTTCCACAATCAAATTTAACATGGCGCTGCAGGTCTTTATAATAAGTAAACCTTTTCTCACATACTTTACAATAAACTAATCTACCACATTCATGTTTTATATGTGTTTCTAATTGGGTCTTATATTTAAACACCTTACCACACTGAGAACATAGCTGATTTGTGCCACAATCAAAGTTAACATGATGAGTTAAATGGCTTTTGTATTTGTAGCTTCTATTACATTTGTGACATTTAAAGATTGTAGTACACAACCCTTTTGTAACGTGAGAAACTAGTCCTCTTTTCTGTACGAAGTTCCTGTTGCATTTGGGACAGCTGAAGTGTTTCTCAGGATTGATGTGAGCTCCTGACTGGTTTTTCCGGCTTGTTGATGGTGTTGGATGGATTGTGGATTCTGTTTGTGAGATAATGTCTTTGGTTGCGTAGTAGTTGTGCTCCGAGTCCAGATTATGTGATTCGCCCTCAGTGACGTCTTCTAAAACAAACGACATGAGATTACAGATCAGAAAACACATACTTATAATTACCGATGATAAAGATAATGAATGCACAGAGCAATCTGTTGTATTTGTAAACATATCTCATTCATTGTGAATCTCATTCATAGAAGGATTGTGGAAGATAATTTACATAAATAGAAAGACTTGAATGAGTTTGGGAAGGAAACTGAAGAATGGATTTTTGAGGATGTAAAGACACTTGGATAATATTTAACTGTAGCTTCTTTAGAAAATTATTTACATTCAAAGTATTATTATTATTATTACTTGGTCATTACTGTTAGTTCATTATCACCTTTATAACACCAACACCTGTAACATCTGTAAGTTGTTTCAAATAAATACAAATACATTATTCAATTTTCGTACACAATTTGGCACTTGAAAGTGTTTTTAATCTATATTCTTCACTCAAATAAGAAAAAAAGGGACAGAGAAAAGGTAAATGATAAATGCGGATTCTTCAATATAATAGCTTTATAATAAGTAAGAAAACAATGCATTCTTCTTATCTACGTAAATTTAATATCAATTCAATATGAAACATATTATGTTACTAGAGGGACCCGTCATGTAAAACATGACCAATGCGCACCAGTGGGGTATGCGTAAATTAGCATGAGTTGAGATATTTGGCAGCAGAGTGTGCGTTGTTGATAACTTTATAGTTATAATACACTACACACATAACATCGTTAGCATGACTAAAATGCCCAACAAAATACGAAAATGAGTTACGAAGGAAAGTAATTTAACCATAACTATTATGGAAAAGCCATTTCAAATGAGTTTACAAAGTAAAACAAATTAAGAAAAAAACGCCAGCCTTTTTGCATTGTGTCGATTCATGATACATAGAGGTTTGCTATCCCAGAAAGAAGGATAACTTAGTGTGTGGGGGTTGGGTTTCATTATATCTGTCTCTCCGAGGTAGAAGGGTGGAAATACATTTTCTCAATTTTCCGTTGCACCCTTTTGGAATGATATAATCAAGCTCCTCCAATTACTATTTGACTGATGTCAATAAGTACAGCTGTATTGAAATATTCTCTTACATTACCCCAACGCATTCAATCAAATAATTACCGATCACCCATTAGAACTGTAGCTGAAATTCTTCATTATAAATGTTCATTTTAATAGATTAGAATCTGATCATTTCACTGAACTGAACTTGATGCTACAACAGCTGACTATTTCAGCCACTGGAAAATCCACATGTGTATTTTCTTAATATCTTATTACTAAAGTACAGTTTATTCCTAAACTGTTAATATGATTATATTCTATTCTATTATGTTATATTATATTCTAATGACTCATGTCCCCTTTACAAAATTATGGTTTGATGAAGTCGGAAAACCTGGTTTATTAGCTCAACTCAAGAATAATTGAAATGGACTTCCGACCTTCTACTTCTAAAACACGGACAAACTATCAAGTTTACCCCATCTGCTTTTTTTATTATGACCGAATAGCAGAGAGGTATGTACGGTCACGTGACAGCTGTCAACCAATGAGAGCACATTCTTCACGGTGCTATATTCGGCTTCACATGATAGGTATATTGTAAAAACTAAACATTGATGCTAAAAACAGTATCAATAGGCACATTCCTTCAGTAACATGACACCACTAATAAGAAACGATGGAAAAGTACATATTTAACAAAATAAAATATATTACAAATGTTCAATTCAATCGGCTTTGGTTTGTTGGTATTCACTATTCAGGTTCACGGCCCATGTATAACTCAGAGAGAAGAAAATTTGAATATGTCAGTTTGAACGAAGTTGTCGGCATGACGTTTTCTATGTAAAGTAATTGATTTGACAGTAATTATACATTAGAGTAGATTTGTTACAAATACAAAAGCATAAAGTGTGCGTCTTAGGTAAGTTTTGGTTATTTCTTTATTCACAAAAAGCAGAAGACGTAATTTTAGACATGTTTGGCAATGTAACGCCACCATCTTAGTTATAGTTTTCAATAAATACCAATGTCAAATCGAAGCGCGCAACCGTTCCTGACATACACACACACACACACACACACAGACAGACAGAACTGGGTAACTATAAGTAAGATAACATCAGCAATATTGCTCGTCAAGTTTGGAGAGACACAATATAATGTAAATAATGGTTAAATAACAACAATCAGTTCATACAAAATGTCAATAAATGACATGATGTTAACACAATTTTGGCTTGTTAACTTATCATATTATGTAGGTATTTAATAACAGGTTGTGTTATATCACAAAAATATACACAAAACAAGTCACGTTTAGATATACACATGATTATAACATAATTGTATGCCCTATTTTTATATGCCCTATGTTTTGTTAACAACAAGTCACGTTTGGATATACTTACACATGATTATAACATAATTTTATGCCCTATGCCCTATTATTTATATATCATTTATTTTGAAAAATAACTGTTAGCCATGACAATATTACCCATTTTGTTTTGAAAAAGTCAAGTGTGGATATACCTACACAAGATGTTAACATAATTATTATAGTTGACATTAATCTATGTCAACACTATTATTGTTCAACACTATTATTTGGATATACCCACACATGATGTTAACATACGAGGCTGATCAAAAGTTCCAGGACTGTATGAATTGCGCGGCAATCGAGCGTAGGAGAACGGTGCGGTTGGCAGCATTGTTTAGCATGACTCTTCCTGAGTAACTGCTTTTTTCTGCGATTCCTGATAACCTGCTTTACTGTAAAGTTACAGCAGTTATGGTGAAACAAGATTTTTGTGTTTGGGGATTTGTGATAATTATTAATTTGTGAAATTTATCAAAAAGAATGTCTCTTCAGAGGGTCTCAACAGTTTTGGGGGTTTGGAGGACGTCTCTTCTCCGGTAACGTTTCAAAAAGTTTTCGTCGTCATTTTGCCATTTCAATAATTTGCTGACAAACCATGTCAACAAATTTTAACTGAAAGTTGCAGATGAGATGAGCGGCTGAAAAGTTTGTTCCGAGACACCGAGCTTTGGTTTGTCAGCAACTTCTTGAAATGGCAAAATTACGATGAAAACTTTTAGGAATGTGTCATTACCGGAGGCGAGACGTCCCCAAAACCCCCAAAACTGAAGAGACCCTCTGAAGAGATCCTTTTTTTTAATCAATTTCACAAATTATCACAAAATCGCCCGAACACAAAAATCTTGTTTCATCATAACAGCTGTAACTTCACAATAAAGAAGGTTATCAGGAATCGCAGAAAAAAGCAGTTACTCAGGAAGAGTCATGCTAAACAATGCTGCCAACCGCACTGCTCTCCTACACTCCATTGCATCGCAATTCATACAGTCCTGGAACTTTTTGATCACCCCATGTAATTGTAGTTTACCTTTGCCCTATTATTTACTTCTTAACTTATTATTAAAAACATCATGTTTTATCAAATTCGATATTATTGTATATTAATTATTCTTAGCTATTATCTGGATACATATGATGTTAACACAATTTTCATTTTTAACATCTTACTTCTGATTAATTTGAAAAAAATAATGTTTTATCCAATTCGATTATATTGTATATAAATTATTCTTAGCTATTATCTGGATATTGGATTATCTACACATGATGTTAACATAATTTTAACCTATTAGGTAATCTATGGCCTTATGTATTATTTGCTTCCTATTAATTTGTAAAAAAATTAATGCTTTATCAAATTGTATATTATAGTATATTGATTATTCTTAGCTATTATCTGCATACACATGATGTTAAAACATAATTTTCATTTTTAACATCTTACTTCTGATTAATTTGTAAAAAAATTAGGTTTTATCAAATTCAAAATTATTGTATATTAATTATTCTTAGCTATTATCTGGATACACATGATGTTAACATAATTTTCATTTTTAACATCTTACTTCTGATTAATTTGTAAAAAAAGTATGTATCAAATTCGATTATATTGTATATTAATTGTTCTTAGCTATTACCTGGATATCTACACACGATGTTAACATAATTTTAACCTATTAGGTAATCTATGGACTTATGTATTATTTGCTTCCTATTAATTTGTAAAAAATTAATGCTTTATCAAATTGTATATATTATAGTATATTGAATATTCTTAGCTATTATCTAGATACACATGATGTTAACATAATTTTTATTTTTAACATCTTACTTCTGATTAATTTGTAAAAAAAATATGTTTTATCAAATTCGATTAAATTGTATATAAATTGTTCTTAGCTATTATCTGGATATCTACACACGATGTTAACATAATTTTAACCTATTAGGTAATCTATGGACTTATGTATTATTTGCTTCCTATTAATTTGTAAAAAATTAATGCTTTATCAAATTTTATATTATAATATATTAATTATTCTTAGCTATTATCTGGATACACATGATGTTAACATAATTTTCATTTTTAACATCTTACTTCCGATCAATTTCTATAAAAAATTATCTTTTATCAAATTCGATTATATTGTATATTAATTATTCTTAGCTATTACCTGGATATATCTACACATGATGTTAACATAATTTTAAACCTATTAGGTAATCTATGGCCTTATGTATTATTTGCTTCCTATTAATTTGTAAAAAATTATGTTTTATCAAATTCGATTATATTGTATATTAATTATTCTTAGCTATTATCTGGATACATATTATGATTTTAACATAATTTTCATTTTTAACATCTTACTTCTGATAATTTGTAAAAAAAATAATGTTTTATCAAATTCGATGTTATTGTATATTAATCTTAGCTATTATCTGGATACATATGATGTTAACATAATTTTAATTTTTAACATCTTACTTCTGATTAATTTGTACAAAATTTATGTTTTATAAAATTCGATTATATTGTATATTTATTATTCTTAGCTATTATCTGGATACACATGATGTTAACATAATTTTAACCTATTAGGTAATCCATGACTTAATATATTATTACTTCTTATTAATTTGTAGAAAAATAACGTTTTATCAAATTTGAAATTATTACATAATTCCATTATTTATAGATTCTAGTTTGAATAGACACACGAAACTCTGCTAATTATGATGCGTTACACATCTTCATATGTCTACTCAGACTCCGCTTCATACTGTAAGACTTCCCACATTTCGTACAAAGCAACGCCTTGCCACAATCATACTCGACGTGGTGTTGAAGTTCCTTGATGTCAGGAAATCTCTTGCTACAATTGCCACAGCTCTGCAGCTTCCCGCATTCGTACTTCAAATGGGTCTTAAAGTGTATTTTATACTTGAACGTCCTGCCGCAGTGCGAGCAGAGATTCTTCACGCAGGTTGCAATGTGATCGTTGTAATTGGACAAAATTGCCCACGTCTTGTGGCATCGTTGACAAGTTCGTTCCCTTTGAGACTCGTCGATCACGAGTTCGGATTCGCTGTCGGGTGAATTGGAACTTCCTGAGACATTGGATTGTAGTGCTGAAACAAAGAAACAAATATATCAGACCATTGCAAGAAAAGCACAGAAGCGGGACAATGCACTTAGGTTTGGATCTTAGGGAACAACATGCCCACGAACCTCAAATAAACCTCAAATAAACCTCAAACCTCAAATCCACAAGTCCCAGACACAACAAACACAACTAGACGTCAAGAGAATACGAGTATTTATACCTACCTACATTTTATTTAAGAACACTTAAAATTCACCAGTGTAGCGATTCTATAACTGCAAATAGGTAGCAATTTCGATTTTATTTTGCCATAAACTTTATACAGATTGCTATTCCGCCAGCAACCGAAAATAGTCGTGATATCGCAGTACTTAGCGTTTGCACATACAATTCTAAAATAGAGTAATGTTTATATTATATTGGTTATTATTGGTATAGCTGAAAGACAAACAAGAACCAATGCCAAACAAGCTTTATCAAGGTAATAAAATTTAAGGAAGTACACTTATTTACGGATAATGGAGAGAAAATTGTGTTTAAAAAAGAACGAGATCATAAAATGAGATGCAATATAAAACAAATGTATTCCACAATTCCAAATATCACTGTACAAAGAGCACTACTATCAATGGCAAGTGCTCATGATAAAGCAATTCGTGATCCCATTGGCTACTTTGCAGGTAACTTGCTGAAGACTTTGATCAAGATTGAAAAGCTGTGAGACTTCAAGCAAGTAGCCAATGAGAGCTCACTCGCCACTCGTCGCTTATCTAGGCTTGAGCAACACACATTTTCGTTTAATTTCAGGGGGTGCTTTTTAAAATATAATGTATGTATTTATTGCATGAAATCCCAACCACAAGACGAGACCATTTCGAAAAGCGTGTCGATGGCTCTTACTGAGAAATGTATGTAGTTTGATTACCAGATATCTATTGAAGTTAGTTGCCTATTGTTGAAACCTAGGGGTAAACAACTAGAAATCGTCAGCGTACACTTTGGAAACATCCAAAATCAATAATCCATAAAAATAAATCTAATACAAAAATATACACACTTACAAATATAAAAATAAAAATCAGATGTTCTTACCCTAAATAGAGAGATGTTAACACCTCGGTTAAATTGGAACATAAATTACATGTACCTCAGAGTTTAAATGCCTGGAGTCCATTTTCTCGGTTGTAATTTGCACTCTTTTAGAATGATATAATCCAGCTCTATCTCTGCCGTTTGACAGATGTCAACAAATAGAGCTATATTGAAATATTCATTGTCATAAAGATAAGTGTTAGCAATACAAATGTGATGTGTAGTTTTTGAGCAACCAGTTAGAAACCACAGCTAGTCTGATAATTTCTTTTAAATGCATTAACAGTTGTGTTTGACGTTAACTCTTATAACCGGTGACTTGATGCATGAACACTAAATGCCTGTTCAGACTGCTCCTGTACTTGGTCTTGTAGCTGCAATGCGGACACTCGATGTTCGGGGATTTCCCGCACTCGATGCGCATGTGGCGCGTGAGACTTGTGCGCAGGGTGTAGATCTTGCCGCATTCAGGACACGCGTTGTCTGCAATAAAACATTCAGCATGATTACGTCATCACTTACATCATCACATGTTACGTCATCACATGATTACGTCATCGCATGATTACGTCATCGCATGATTACTTCATCACATGATTACGTCATCACATATGACGTCATCTCATATGACGTCATCACATTATTACGTCATCACATGATTACGTCATCACACATGACGTCATCACATGTTACGTCATCGCATGTCACAGTGAAGTAGACAGAATACTTGTGAGCGGAAAACAACGCCAGTGTGTATCAATATAGTTCTGTTTTTCTTAGTTCTGTTCAATATAACAGTTGATTAGGACTTGAATGCCATGGCTACAACCAATGACACTTCTAAGTACTGTTAAGTGTTAATTGTTAGCATTTTATACTTCCTAATAATTGTTGTGATGTATAAGAAATATGGAAGTCTTTAGAACGGTAAGGAAAAGAAATGAGTTATGACACATAAAATATTGATAGAAATATTTTATGAACTATATTATATGTAGAATGTACATTTTAACAGTTCTTCTATTCCATAGTAAAATAATATAATATACATCGTGATAAAAACTCTACATTCGTCACCAAAACTACACAATAAAAATCGTTTTGATTTTGCCCCATTTCTGATAACACTACTTCTCAGTTCTGAATTTTAAGATTTCCATTATTTTACACACAATGTTTTTATCAGGATAAATTTTCGAAAGTATATTAACTCGATTGCTTTTCTTTTCATATAAGGCTATTACAGAGCAAACACATAAAACAGTGGTGATTTATATTAAAAAGCAGTTAAACAGCTATTGCATCGTGGATAATATTAAATCAACCTTTAAGTAATCAAAAGGTGGATTCGAATTAAGTTTATGTCTTTAAGTTTATGGAGTTCCGTGTCGGTTTTTACGTTATAATGAACTTAATTTACAGTCAACTCCCTTTGATAATACACTTCATATTAACAACACCATTTCTTGACTACGATGATTGGTCGAAATGTCTTGGTGGCGGCGGCAGTGTTGGTCTTTGCGGTTAGCATTAGTAAGTGACTCTTTATTATTATCATCTATTTGTCCAAACCAAAAACAGTGACGTCTCTTAACTTCTTGTCAACTTCATTGGCACACGTAATATGTGTATAAAATAAGATACTATTGTAAACTCTATGGAATATCCAGGATGAAATTTCTTATGTGGACGAAAGTAATTAATATTTTGTAATTGTATTCCTAAGACATTGGAGTAAGGTTTTCACCTGAGCATACTAGGAAAACGCTCTGTATAACGCGTTGATTATCGAGCATTCGTATTGCATGCGAATTCATAAGCGGTTGTAAGTTTCTGCTCTACAGGCCTTGGAACGAGTTAAACCGAAATGAGTCGCAGTAGCAGTGATAAAATATCTGATAAAACAGGATTTAATATCCAATGCATCAACCTGTATTTTTTTATTGTAGTTTCAGGCAAAGATCCGCTCCAAATAAAACCCATAATTAAGTGCTACGACTCCATGTTGAACAAGACTTTTGCCAACGGACAAAATTGGACCGATATTAGCAAGTGTGAGCTGCACACATGCGAAGTCCAGACTGACAAAGCTCACATCATTAAGGAAAGGTAGGTATTAATAACATAACTAGACATAACTTCAATATTACTCCATGATACCGAGGGGTTAACAACTCGACATTTTAGTGTAGGTACAACTGATTTTTTGATTTTATGATTTATTTTAAATTTTTTATATATATTTTTTTTAATGATTTTTTTATTTTTTCAAATATTTTACGTGTTTTTTTTCTCTTCATTTTGATTTTTTTTAAAGTGTAAAATGATTTTTTTAGTTGTTCCCCCCTCGGATGCGATTAACATTTTTTTTAAACTCCTTTATTAATAACAAGAAAATAATACAAATACATAATTCCACAAAGCTACATGTAGCTCATCTGTGGACATGATGTAATTCTCAGTTTTCCCGCTAGAATGTTCAATGACGTTTGAAGTTGATTTTATAAAAACTTTTAATTCTTCAGCTAACTCTGTTTGTGTAATTATTTTTTATTGATATTTACGAATTTACATGATTAACAGATAAAACTCCATTGCTTTTCAGGTGCTCAGTGCCCCAGGAGATTCCCGACCCCTGCAAGTATGAGGCTCCTTCAACATCTGACGCAAAACGGCCGTTCCCTAAATGCTGTGTGCGTGTGATGTGCGGACCCCTCGGACCGGCACCATATGTAGACCCTCACACACGGATATGAACTCTAGCGTAAAGACTCATAGAATAGTACAAGTGAGATGCTTCTACATTAGCAATAGAAGAAAAATGAATAATAAATAATAAATTTCTCAGACAATTATGTGGTATATTAATCTGAAAACATTGTGACATTTCGTTAGTTTTTCATGGTAATGTTGGAATAAATAAATGACGTAGGCACAGATAATTTGAGAAGCATACTGAATAATAATAATAATGAGATAATTTATTTTCATTCCTTGTTTTAATTACATACAAATCACGTTCATGGAACTCAACTAAAGGAAAATACATGTCGCATCGTTTATTTTTCAAATACATTCGTAATTACTATATTATATACACGATGAGTATTTTTTTTTACTTGTATAAATTATCTTACTTAAGTGTTGACTTTGCCACATTTTTGATATCACTACTTTTCAGGGCTGCGATCGTGTAAAATGACAACTTACTTGTCGCAGTGACAAGCTTCTCATATCAATGTTATTCACGGTCTTATTATTATTATTATTAAGTCTATATTCTCAACAGAGCCAGGCTCCACTAGTGAGAATGTAATATAGAGAAGGGAGGAGAGGAAACCCGGTACCGGCATGTAGCCTACTCCTGACGAAAGATACCAAGGGGACCAACGGCTTAACGTCCCTTCCGAAGGACGGTGTAACATTCACAGCACGAGCCTCCACAACCCGCGCCGTCGAGAGACTGATAACAGGTGGAGGGAGGTCGTCACACTAACCCCCAAACACCCCAGTCCCTCTGGCCCAACGGCAGCAACCTGGCAAGGCAGAGTTGAATGGTCACCCATCCAATCGCTGACTGCGCTCAATGTTGCTTAACCTCGGTGATCTAACGAGAACCGAGGTATCCAACACACCAGCCTTCTAGGGTCTTGTCACCGTCACACGGAAATTGTCATTTTACACGATCGCAGCCCAGTTCCGAATTTTAAGACTTCCATTATTTTACACGCGGTGTAGTTTTATGAGGCTTACATTTCCGAAAAGTAATATAATTTAATTCCACTCCTTATCAATAAATTTACTACAGAGCAAAACCATAAAACAATCGGGATTTATATTAAAAACAATAAATATCATTGCATCGTGAATATTATGTAACATTAACATAATCCGAGTAATAAAACAGTGGAGTCGATTATAGTTTATGGCCTGTTCGTGTCGGTTTTACGTTAAATGAACCTATTTACAGTAAACTCCATTCGCTAAACGCCTTCAACACAGGCACATTGACTACGATGATTGGTCGAAATATCTTGGTGACGGTGGCAGTGTTGGTCCTCGTGGTCATTAGTAAGTTACCCTTTATTATATACACCCACGGTCAGAATAATTGACGGTAAACTGTTAAGTAAGAGATCGATTTACTCTAAGAGATCGATTCCATATTTGTTAAATGAAGAAATACTTATTAATTTATTATGTATGAGGTAGTTGGTTGGTTTTCATAATATAATCCTCCAACCCCACATGATCGTTATCTGCATTAACCTCTGTGTTTTCGTCTGGAAAAGTTTGAATAATGACTTCGAATTTCGCAAGCAAATTATGTGACCGCGGGTGTACCTATGTGCACAATCCAAAAAAAATGTCTTCTTTGCAACTATATTGGTGCAAATAACTTTAATATCTGAGTGTAAAATAAGAGAAAACTATACCTATGAGAAGAAACTCATAATATGAAAACGTATTGCTAACAATTGGGCATGGGGTAAGGTTTTCACTTGACCACAATTGCGTATGTTAATTCATGCCTAATAAGTGTAGATTTCTATATTTTTCAAATTCATTTCAATACTTTGTATTACAAAATATGCAAGAACGTCCTGCAGAGCATCCGCTCCCCCCCCCCCCCCCCTCGCTCTTAATATGTTATAACGTTTGCCCCTTCTTAACGGTGGAATGGGGTGGGTGGGGGAACGCTGGCGGACGGGGATGGGCGCCACGTGCTTCTGGGGTACGAGGAAGCACGAAGCTCGTAAAACAAACACCTTGAACACAATCACACTTGAACAACACTTTTAATAACTCTTAATCCCACAGCACAAGTCGTCGTAAGACAGTCCGACAAATAATAATCATCAACACTCTTTCTCTGTACAAAAATCAGTTGCCTGCGTCGGCTTCTAGAAACGTCTCTCTCTCTGACAACACACAACACAACCAGTTCCGTCGCTCGCCGGTCAACCACTCCCGAGCCCCTGCTCGAGCGCGTGAGGGGTGGTATGACCGGTTGACCTCGGGCGGCCGCCCTCCCTCAGTTTACATGTTACAAACTCCACCTTTTCCTCTTTTAAGAATTTATTTTATAAATTATCTTCTGCTTCGGGCGTCGCATCCGGCTTGAGATCTTGTACGTGCCACCTGGTTGGAAGTACTCGCCCATCTTCCTCCCGCAGCTCGTAGACTAGGTTGGACACCCGCTTGTGGATGAAGCACCGCGTATACTTCGGTGCTAACTTCGCCGTGAAGTAGCGCGCGGCATCTGATTGGGGAAAAGTCTTTCTCCAAACAACATCTCCTGGTTGAAATTGCAGTGGACGGCGACGGAGGTTGTAGATCCGGCTGTTCTTCTCGTGGGCTCTTTGGAGTCTATCAGTAACCTCGGCGTAGAGTGCGGGAAGTTCCTTTAATAGCTTGGCCCGAGGTTCACGTGGACCCATCCTCGGAGCGTAACCATCTTCTTCCAACTTGCGGTACGACGTCCCGGACAAGAAGAGTTCTCGGCCAAAGTTGAGAAAAGCGGGTGTGAAACCCGTCGCTTCGTGTGTCGCCGTACAGATGGCGTGCCTCAACTGTGGTAAATTCTTGTCCCAACTCCGATGGTTATCCTTCACGTACGACGCTATCATCGTCTTCAGGACGCGATTGATTCTCTCTGTCGGGTTCGCTTGCGGGTGGTAATTTGGGTTGTAAAGGATTTTCCCCCCATAGCCGGTAACTTTATCCACAAACTGTTTACTGGTGTACTGAGTTCCGTTGTCGCAGATCACATATTGGGGAGCTCCATACACGAGAAACACTTCATGCTCCATGATTTGGGCTATCTTCTCTGCAGTTGCAGTTCGTAACGGGAAGAGTAAGGTATATTTGGTGAAACAGTCGGCAATCACTAACAGGAACCGGTTTTGTTTAGAGGAAACCGGGAAAGGGCCCATCAAATCTGTGGAGATCATTTGCCAAGGATTGGTGACTTCCCGTTGGCTTCCCATCAACCCCGCTGGTAGTTGTTGCACAGGCTTGAGGGATTGGCAGACCTTGCACTTCTGGACATAACGACTGATGTCGGCGGCCATGCCTGGCCAGTAGTACGTTTCGGATATCCTCTTGATAGTCTTAAAGGTTCCCAGATGCCCGGCTGTCGGCTGATCATGGTATTCTACTAGAAGACTTTTCCGCAGTGATCTCGGAACTACCATCCTCCAGCCTTCGTCTTCTGGAGTTAGTAGGAACTGTTTTTTTCTTCGTAGTAAACGCTTCCACAACTTATCATCTTCAGCCTTCCAGTTCGGATAATTTTGAGGATAATCCATTACTTTCTTGAGTTGGGCCGTATACCAGTCATCATGGTCGTCCTTGGTGATTTCAATAGACTCCAGAAGTCCCACGGATCTCGACAAGGCATCCGGTACAGCATGGTTCCTCCCGGGTCTATGCAGAATTTCGAACGAGTACTGTTGCAGCCTTATCGCCCAACGAGCGAGCCGTCCTCTCGGGTCTTTGAGGTTATGTAGCCAGATTAAGGAATGATGGTCCGTGATGACTGTGAATGGAGAGCCTTCCACATACGGTCTAAATTTCTCCACTGCCCAGACCACCGCTAAGCACTCCAATTCCGTGGTGGTGTAGACCCGTTCACTCTTTGTCAATGACCGGCTGGCATACGCAATGACCTTTTCTCCATCTTCAAACTCTTGTGAGATAACTGCTCCCAGACCCACTTCTGAAGCGTCAGTTTGTATCAGAAATGGCCGGTTGAAGTCGGGACAGGTGAGGAGGGGAGCTTCTACTAAATGGCTCTTGATTTGTCGAAAAGCCAGATCATGCTTTTCCTCCCACTTCCAGGGCGGATTTCTTTGGCCCTTTCGCACCCCTTTAGTCAACTCATTCAGTGGTACCATTTTCGTGGCGAAATCTGGTACGAAACGTCGGTACCAACTTGCCAGTCCAATGAAACGTCTAACTTCAGTAACATTCTTGGGCGTCGGGTAGTTAATCATCGCCGTAACCTTTTCAGTGTTCACGCGTAAACCCCCCTCATCAACCATGTACCCAAGGTACTTCAACTCTGAACGGCCAAATTGACATTTGTCCTTATTTAATGTCAGGCCCGCCGCCTTCAACTTCTGCAACACCTTCTGTAGAACCTCGAAGTGTGCTTCAAAAGTAGGAGTAACAATTATCACGTCATCTAGATACACAAATACGTGGGGATCTAGTTCTGGGCCTAATACTCGGTCTATTAAACGTTGCCACGTTGCTGGAGAATTATGCAACCCGAAGGGCATCCGCCGGAATTGGAAAAGACCCCGGCCCGCCACTGCAAATGCCGTCTTTTCCTTGCTCTCTTCTTCCAGGGGCACTTGCCAATACGCCGTTTTCAGGTCTAGGGAGGACATGTACGTTGCATTCCTTAACCGGTCCAAGATAGCTGACACGTACGGCAAAGGATATGCGTCACGTTTGGTCACTGCATTCACTCTTCTGAAGTCTATGCATACCCTAAAGGCCTTGGAATCTGGTTTCTCTACTAGCATAATAGGTGAACTCCATGCACTGGTTGAAGGTTCGACTACTCCGTCCCTTAACATTTCGTCGAGTTCCTTATTAATCTGCTTCTGTATGACCGGTGAATAAGGGTAGTACCGTTGTTTGATGGGAGCCGCATCTCCTGTATCGATCTTATGATGCACTAAACCTGTTACCCCTAGCTTATCCTGTGGGAGAGCCATCAAATCTGTCACCATCTTCTCCAACTGAATTCTTTCCTTGGGTGAGAGTCTGTCCTTGATTTGAGTACACTCGGCTACCCGGGGTATTTCTCCACTATCACTAAAGGTCCAGGTACCCTGCGCTACATCGGGGACAAACCTCATTGTCTTCCAAAAGTCGATCCCTAAGTATAAGGCACGCTCCAGTAATGGGACTACCAAAATTGGTAAGACTTTTACTCTCCCATCTAATTCAATCGGCAGATCAGCCTCTCCTAACACTTGACAAGAACGTCCATCAGCAACGCGCACCATACCTGCTTCCATTTTCCGAAGAGGAGGATGAAGTGCTTTGATCTTCTCCCAGCCGCCCCGACCAAGAATCGTTCTTGATGCTCCGGAATCCAGAAGACCCTGCATTGCTATCCCCAACACGTGTACCTTCAGGCTAGGCCGACTATCATTCCCTGCCGATGCCAGGATATGGTCCAGCTTGGCTCGAAGACTATGATTGGCTACCACGTCTAACCAGTCACACCACTCTTCGTTAGGAGGCGAACATATCAGCTTTGCAGGAGGAGTCCGCCCTACACTCGACCCGCTGCTGCTTTTCCCGCACGTTCACGGCAAGGGATACAATTTGGCTTCAAAACGTTTGCTGCACCACAACCATAACAGAACACTGACCTTTTTGCCAAACAATCGCGATAGGTGTGGTCGGTACCTTGACAGTTCCAACATGGCCCTCTGCTGCCTCTCGAGGTCGCTGTGGAGACGTCCGCTAGATTCTCTTCCTGCACCGCACCGACGTTCGGGCCTGGACGATCTGGCAGTCTTCGGCGTCCATGGTAGGCCAGGTCAGGTTCGATAGAATCCTTCTGCTGCACGGGATGCTGAAATTTGCGTACCCGTTGCCGGCTGTACTCCAGCTTCCGTCCCAGGCTAAGAAGGTCGGCCACGGACTCGATCTGCTGCAAACTTAACCTGTCCACATAAAACGG
Organism: Leuctra nigra; assembly: GCA_934045905.1. NCBI lineage: Eukaryota > Metazoa > Arthropoda > Insecta > Plecoptera > Leuctridae > Leuctra > Leuctra nigra. The sequence goes on from OW203768.1 coordinate 6,904,937, forward strand.
GTCTAAGTTTTTCCGAATTATACTTAGCTGGACGGATTCGGCCACAGGTGTCTGCAGCCGCGCCATGTAGTTCCTCATGAAGGCGACGTAGATTCCAATGGTTTCCTCCGGTCCTTGAGTTCGCTTCTTAATTTCGTCGAGTAACTCCTCGTCATAGTCGGGTGATAGGAACTCTTCTCGTAGTTTTTGCGTGAGGTCTTCCCAGGAGCCGAGCTGCCGCCTAATGGATCGGTACCATACTAATGCTGAGCCGTCGAATAAATCCATTGCTTCCACTAGTAAGTCTTCCTTCGATCGTAGTCTGGACTCACATAATTCTTCTATGCGTTCCAGGAAGGCGCTTACACTCAACCCACGGCCGTCCCCCGTAAAGGTAACTCCCCAGTCTCTGGCTGGAACATACTTTTTCCTGGCACTGGTCTCGCCGGTTGCTAACTTAGCCAAGGCATCTGACAAAGTTTTATTGGCCGCCAATATAGCTAACGGGTCTGAAAGCAGTTTTTCCTTAAGCTTGTCCCCGCACTTGGCTGCTCCCTGTATCAGCTCCGTTCGTCTTGTACACACGTCCGCGATGAGTGCACTCACCCTTCCGAGCCGGCGCAAGATGTGTCCCAAACGTGTTTCTATTCGTTTGTACTCCGAATCCGCCTTGGACGAACCGCTGTAGTTGGTAATCGCTGTATTCAGGTCCGCTATTTTCATCTTGCACGTTTCAAGCTCCTCTTCCGGATCCAGAGTGGTTTCTTGCGGGCAGGTGCTCTTCCCCTCCTTCTCGGTCTTGAGGGCCTGGGCGAGGACGGTTTTCATTTCGGCAACGGTGGTCAGTCCCTCGCCTAGTCCGCGTATCTTCAACTCATACTCGATCTCGTCACGCGTCAGTCGTGTGTAATCCATTTTCAAAATTTCGTGCCCCACGTTGGGCGCCAGTTATAACGTTTGCCCCTTCTTAACGGTGGAATGGGGTGGGTGGGGGAACGCTGGCGGACGGGGATGGGCGCCACGTGCTTCTGGGGTACGAGGAAGCACGAAGCTCGTAAAACAAACACCTTGAACACAATCACACTTGAACAACACTTTTAATAACTCTTAATCCCACAGCACAAGTCGTCGTAAGACAGTCCGACAAATAATAATCATCAACACTCTTTCTCTGTACAAAAATCAGTTGCCTGCGTCGGCTTCTAGAAACGTCTCTCTCTCTGACAACACACAACACAACCAGTTCCGTCGCTCGCCGGTCAACCACTCCCGAGCCCCTGCTCGAGCGCGTGAGGGGTGGTATGACCGGTTGACCTCGGGCGGCCGCCCTCCCTCAGTTTACATGTTACAATGTGCCCTCAAAGTAATTGCCAAATGCTCGCCAGCCTAGTAAAAACATTCCTAATGCCAACTCCGGAACCAACATACCTAACCCTTTATTCACCGTGTGTCGTGTTCATTTACAGGTGGAGCTCAGACCCATCGACAACCCAATGCCACGACTCAGTGCCACGACCCAAAGACGAACAAGAATTTTGACCACGGAGAAAATTGGCCCGATCCTACCGATTGTGTGAGGCACACATGCGTGGTCCAGAAATTAAAGACTGGAAAAGACTTGGTTCACATTATTAATGAAAAGTAAATAATTGATAACATTATTATTCGGCACACATTCATTACAACCACGCCTTGGTGAATGAGATATTCGTCATTTTATTACTTAATGAATGAAAACTTAAAATGTTCAACTATCTTTAGTTGTCATTGCTAGAAAAATGCTCTGTGTAACATAATCAAATGTGTCCAAGAAGCAGGGAACATTTCTTTGAAATTTATTTTAATAAATTCAACAAATATTTCGAAACAAACATAAAATTTCAATAAAATTTCAAAAAAAAATCTTTAAGTTCTTGAGTGATTTGTGTGGAAATTGTCAAATCCTCAAAAACTTTTGGTCCAATGACCACGCAAGTTAAATTTTTAACATTTCAGCAAATCGCACGATCTCGTTCAAAATCTATACCTGTGATACTAATATGACATGAGTGTTTTGTGCAAATTCAGATGATAGACTCCTGAAACGGTATGGAACCTGCCAAAAACAAAACAAAGAAATTAAAAAAATATATATTATTTGGGAAATTTCATCAATACCTAATATTTGCTGAAACTTCTCTATCATGTTCCAGCTGCACATTGTCCAGTCGAGATCCCCCCAGCTGCAAGCCTGCGCCCGTTGCGCCAGGAGCGCGCGCAAACCTGACGTACCCTGAATGCTGTGTCAAGATGATCTGCCGGGAAGACTGGACCACGATTACACCTTGATTTGGTCAATCCATCTTTCGTGACTTCAACCAATTTACTCTATACACCATTTTAAAAGTAGCCGTTCGTGTACCAACATCTGCCACCAAAGTTATGCAATGAGATAATAACTTAATTATATTCAATAACGTTATATTTACCCCAATAAATATGAACATTAAGAGGCAAACGGAAGCGAACGGGAATCGCACGGTTCGTCAGAGCGTTTTTTTTAGATTGTGTCTTCCCACTTAATAATTTTAAAAAATCAGATAGTAACGACCCATAACAGCCTAATATACTAAATAATGGCGCACACTGGAGTTCATTATGACCTCTGGTGCGACCTCAAAGTGTTAAATACGATATGTTTAATAAAATAATCGAAAATAATCGTATTTAACACTTTGAGGTCGTACCAGAGGTCATAATGAACTCCAATGTGTGGCATTATTTAGTCTTTTGGGCTGTAATGGGTCGTTACTATCTGATTTTTTAAAATTATTAAGTGGGAAGACATAATTTCAAAAAACGCTTTGACGAACCGTTCGATTCCTGTTCGCTTCCGTTTGCCTCTTAACAAAGTATCGTGGACGTTTTCGGAACCATCGGGTAATAGCATGGCAGTGGTGACGGTTGAAGATGAAGGAAGTAACTCCTTCGAAACGTCGCGAACGTCCATTATCAGGGCCACCAGCACAAACATCGGAACAAACCGTCACCACTGCCATGCTATTAACAAAGTAATTAACAACTTGCCACTTCAACTTATTGTAGACCTGGACGGAAGTAAACTTCGTGAACGTTCAACAAATGCGTCCTCAGGTTATCTCTTCTATGAAATGGTTTGTGGCATTTGAAACAACTGAACCTGGGAATCTTCCCACAGTCCATGTTCGTGTGACGCCAAAGCGAAGCCGTGTGTTTGTAAGTTTTACCGCAGTCCGGACAGGAGAACAGCGGCCCGACGAAGTTCTCGCCTGGAGTGTATTCTGAAAGAAACATCAAGTATTATTACAAGAAGTCACGGTGGTTAGCAATGAGAGGAATATAAAGGAGGCACATGCAGTTATGTTGCTCATCCCATGTACTCACCTCTTTATCAATATAATTAATTATAGCACCCAATATATTATCACACAGAGAATTGGATTTTATATAATGTGGGAAAATAAGGAATTAGAATGTTTTATTATTAAAAATATATAATATGCTTGTTTATTTTGTACAATTTACATGTTTAAAATATCTAGGGATTATAAAATATAACATTTCTTGTATAGACATGCCTCACAATTATAAAGTTGTAAGAAACAGCCTCAACGAACTTTACAAAAACTGTGAATCAATGATTTAGGATAAATATATTTTCAATAACTAAAAGGATCGTTACATCAATCAATGAGAATAATGAGCTTAAATACATTTGTCATACATTGAACATGATATTATGGCAAGCAATAATTGTAATAATGCAGTCTGTATATACAATGATTCATACTCTAGAATTTACTCAGTCTAAGAAAATAAGTGAGATTCAAAAATAAAATAAGACAATCCCTTACATGTTTAATTTAAATGCAAAAATACACCACGATAAGGATTCGAATTTTCCCCTACAAATTGTAAATTACAGGTGAACAGAGATAAATAACATCAATGTCTCGTACGATTCAATTGTACGGCAGATGCATCTGTGCTTGAACCCACGACGCACACGCGCCATCTTGAATCTGCGCCGCCATCTTCTTCTCGTGCTTGAACTTGATGTGGCTGACGAGATGGTCGTTCCTGTAGGACCTCCTGGGACAGTAGGGACACTGGAAGCTCGGCTCCCGCCCGCACTCGAAGCGCATATGTCGCGCTAGTGTCGGTTTGTGTTTGTAAGAGCGACGGCAGTTGGGACACACGTGGTTGTTGGGGAAATCTGAAAAATATGCGTGTATTAGAGCCAGGGTTGAAGATACAGTCATGCAAATGAATCTTCGTAATAACGGGATTTGCCAGAGCCAGAAGGTCGGAATTATAAAACAAAGTTGCTAGAAAATTCACCAGCAGATTTTTACTCATATTCATTATCTAGTAATTTTAAGGAGCGACATCCATGAATAAAACTAAAACTGATAACGTGAAATATTTTATTTCAGATAATTGGTATAAACAATACACATCATATTGAAGTATTTGGAACACGGTTCTCACCCCACACGTTAAATGCAATTTCATTTATAATCTATCAGTTTATTTCTGTGAAAAGTTAAAAAAAAATATGAGTAGGTAGAAATATTTGAGATATAAATCGAGAGTCACGATGGATGTGTAACGGTTTCTATTCAATTTGTAAATGCCCACAATAGCTGATTTCCAAGACACCCCTCCACCCTACAACAGTTCCATAGCTAACTAAAACAAAAAACTTTAGAAGTAACTTCAAGCTTATACCAACGATATTGTGTCCTATAGATTAACTATATTTCATTTAGGGTCAGTCTTCAATACTCTGCCAACTTTTAAACGGTTGGTTAGGACTGTATTGTCATGACAACAACCAATTGAAGGACCAATTGAATTGAGACTTTAGCAGAGTATTGAAAGACCGGCCCTTAAACATATATTTTAAAATTAATTTGATTTATGTATATCAGAGCATACGTAAAAAAACTCACTTAATAATATCAGAACACTCGTCTCTGAATATCTTAATTAAAAGCTGTAAATAATAACGATTGGCAGTGAATCTATTTATTGAAGTACAATTCTGGTAATAATCCCACACTTTAAAACAAAGTAATCTAAAATCTAAATAAAAAGAACTCGGTTTTTGGCAAGGACAGTCATTTGATTATTCATTATTATGGTACGCCGTGGTACACTTTTAGATTAGAGTTTTTATCAAACCCGCGTTGTGTTTGTAGGCCATAGACATACAACAAGAAAATATCTGGGCACGGCACCAATAATACTAGGAAAACGCTCAGTGTAACGCGTTGATGAGCGAGCACGGGTACGTGCAAATTCTCGAACCGGAAATGCGTACACAACGCACAGAAAACATATACATCCATATGGAATTGATTATGATATCAACTTAAAAGTGTATGCTTTTCATCGAAACTTTAAAATAGCATCTAAGCACCTGGTTCATAAAGCAAATCAGAATCAATTTTCAATTGGCACTGGAAAACATTCATTTCGATACTTCATTACTGACAGATATTAAAAATGTAAATAACTTCATACGTTCTTAACTGATTGGGATGAAATTTTGTAAAATAAGAGACAATATTGGTCTTAATGATCATGCAAAATATGAGTTTGATCAGAATTATCGAAGACCGTTTTCATTTTTCAGCCTATCAGGAGATATTTATTTAAATTTTAACCAATGAATCTGAGTAACGCGTTGATGAGCGAGCACGGATACGCGCAACACCTCGAACCGAAATTCTGTCTATCGAAAATGTCATTAAAAGCCAATAATTCTAAAATTTCGCCACAGATTTGTATAGAAATCTCAAAACATTCCTAAAATATTGGTCCAAATAACCATGCAAAGCTTTAAGTTGATCAATTGAACCTTTATGATTGAACTGTTCCGTGTTAATTTTCAAAAATCACAGGATCTCCTTCAAAAAATATACCTGAGACCACTCATATGATATAAGTGTGTCTACACAATATCAGATCGACTGTTGAACGGTCATTATCAGTTTCATTTGCGTTTGAAAGTTTCTGCTCTAACTACCTTGCCTTGAACTGAAGAGTCGAAGTCGCCGTGAATTTGACAGCCAACACGCTAATAGTCCGTAAAATGTCAATAACGTTTGGATTTAAACACAGATTAGTATGAAAATTGTCAAAAATGCAGATAATGTTGGACCCAACCATCATGCGAAGTTATAAGTTGATCGTTCAATCGGTTATAGTTTAAATTTCTAAAAACACAGGAAAGATGGTTTTAAATTTTAACCAATGGGAGGATTTGGCTGAAACTTTGTTTGATTGGGTACAATGTTGGGGGTAATGACTTGTCAAAATTTCAATTTGATCAAAACAACCAATCGAAAGTTAATTTTTTTTAAATTTGAACCAATCAATGGATTTCAAAAAAATTAGGGTCTGCAACAATCAGAAATGTTACGTACATGTGTGCAAAATTTCAGCTCGATCGAAGAAAAACTCTGACCTGTATATCGTCAGTAACAGAAAAAAAAAAAAAAACAAAAAAAAAAACAGAGGTCCGTGCCAAAAGAGCCAAATGGAGACGCTCGCTTCGCTCGCTCAATAAACATTTAAAAACATATACAAATGTTTATAAACATATAAACATTTTTGCTTTTGCATTGTTAATTAGGCGCTGGTTATTCAATACTATGAACAAAATGCACAAAACTATGAAATTTCCGATACGATTGGAGACCAATTAACCAATTGATCTCAAATTTTAATAATGATTAGATAAAAGACAAACTTAGGGTTATCACTTGGCACAGTTTTAAAATTAAATTTCAAACGGCACTCATTAAGACAAGAAAATACACAATTTTTCAGCAAAAATTAACGAAGCAAAAAATTAAAAATTAAAATATGAAAAGTGATAACTCTAAGTTTGTCTTTAATTGTCTAATCACGATTAAAATTTCAAATCATTTCGTCAACCCATTTTGTATCCAATCGTATCCAAAAAGTGCCTGAGCAACACGCGGTAAAATCGCTCGCGCTTGTAGCACCTTAACATAATTAATCTCATAAGACTACAACTGTATCATCTTTAGGTTTATGCACACTCGTGTAATGTCTTCGTATGTGATGCACGTATTTCGACTTGTATTCACAAAGTGGACATTGAAGCTTGGCATCAATCCCACATTCGTATCTCTGATGGCGACTCAGGTTTCCGAGTTGCGTGTAGTTCTTGTTGCAAGCCAAGCAATGGAACTGCGCCGGCTTTGTCGTCGGATTTCCAGGCTTTCTTGGCTGGCCTTGGAACATCAGATCCGTGGCTGAAATACAAGGGAATGGAGACATGAGATAAGATGCGATTCAGAGGAGGAAGTGAGTTAGTCAAACCACACGAACAGATGTGAGAACAACACACAGAATTTAAAACAAATTATGGGTTCATGGAGATTTCAATGGAGTCAGGATGATATTAATTAAAATCTAGAAGTGATTCAACAACACTATATGACCTTGCCCCACAATATCTTAGTACAGAAAATATTTCGATACGTTTTATCTCATATTCATTTCACAAACTTCCCACAACATACATCCAGGAGAACTCGTTTGGTTCATGAATCATGAAGAATAGGTGGAAGACATCTCTGCGTTCACATTTCAATAACTTTGAAGTTATAGTCTCCAATGTTTGAAAGTAAGTAATATTGCACTGCGTACTTTTCTTCTTTCGGGGTTTTTTATATATGAAGTAATATGAAGGAGGAATCGAGAGTACATATGAGATATCACTCAATCATTTCTTAGTGATTTTTAAAGCATGTATTTAAATTGTAAATAATTCAATCTGTCGTAACAGTGGGTGTAATACGTATTTTTACCATCTTTATATTTTAATTAAAGGCAAATGAAATACATTCGATTTCTTAATTAAGATTTTATTGTTTATATATTAAGAATTTTCAGTGTAACATTAATAAAATACATTTTTTTTATTAATTGTCGTTCAATTGTAAAAGCCAGTGGCTGCAAATCTGCTGTTCGTTGGCATAGACCATTTAAAGATAGGTATACGGCATGTTTACATAGGTAAAAAAGTCAATTTTGTAATGCCTCTGTCTTCATTGTAAAACATTTTAATTGCTTTCGTTCAGACCGAAAATGAACGCACTTCTTATAACCAAGTGTACATAATAATCATCATTGACATTAAAACTCAAATCATTCATCAAGATATGAATAGACAAATCTACTCATTCGACAAGACAATCTTATGTCTGTGCAACATGTGGCTCTGCAGATGGTGTTTCAACTTGGCCCTGTAGTTGCACATGGAACAGCTCAGCTGCGGATCTTTGCCGCACGAATGGCGGATGTGATGATGCAGCGACGACTTGGATTTGTAGATGTTGCCGCATTTGTCGCACGACAGAGAGGACTCAGTGGTCGGCACACGAGGGTAGTGGCCAGCCCGCCATACGGGGAAGTGATAAGCTGAAACAGAAGAGGACATTCAGTCATTTGGAGGATTTGATGACTTCATACTGCCGATATCAAAACGATGCTAATCGAAGAATTAGACGGAAAATTCAGAAATAATATCTTTAAAAATTACTATTTACTTTTGTTATTATTAGGTACACTCCCCCAAATAATAAACGGTACTTGGTACAAAACTTATTGGCTGCTGGGCCGGTTCCTTGACAATCAATCCTTGTTATTATCAATGAAATCAGAGCTCACCTAAAAGAGTTAGATAATGCGTTAGCACTGACTTCATGGGATGATGCCGTCAAACCTTAATCAGTCAATTCATTTTCTTTCGAGTACCGTTTATTATTTGGGGGAGTGTACACTCACCTCCAAGTGTTCCTACCGTTTTATACATTGTGCTCTTATGAGAAACACAGTACGAACACTTGGAGGTGGGTGAGTGTACATACAGTTCGTTTTTCCTATGTATGAACTCTCTACCAGACCGTGCCACCAACAGTTGTTCTGTAAGGCCGAGAAAGACAACATTGCAAGGTGAGCGCGCAATGAAGTCTTTCTCGGCCTAGCAGAACAACTGACTGTGGCTCCATCTGGTGAGAGTTCAAACATAGGAAAAACGAACTGTACAGTCGGGGACAGGCAAAGATGAACCCGCTCTAACATAGGCCAGCCTATACCTGGTCATATCACATCCAATCTATCACATCATCTCAAATATTATCTATTATATCTATTTTATACTAATACAATTGGTTGATGCAATATGTGCGGAACTATTTTGTAATCAATTTTAAAATAAAAGTATAAAATACTTAAAATTTTAGTCAGTATATCGTTTCAATAAAACAAATAATACGAGTCATTTGCAGTCGCCTGTCAAAGAGTTGACGTTGTAATCAGCCAATCAGAAGCCTATATTCCCTCGAAGGGAGGAGCTAGTGAAGGAAACTTGGCTCTTGATTGGCAAATATCAACTCACGGTAACTTTGGCAGCATAACGCATGGTAATGTTGATGCAAAAGGGACAATTGAATGGTGTGACGCCGTTATAGTAAAGTAGAGATAGATGGTCAAATCAAAGAAGGAAGTTGTTTCAAATACACTTTATTGATGATCGATTACATAATCGAGTTATGTCTTGTGAACATGTGTGCTTTCAAATTGCTCAAACGGAAAGATTGATACACACAGAGTTGACATTTATATTTCGGATTCTTCCCACACTCATTCTTCTTGTGGGCAGTGAGAGAAAAGCTCCAAGTGTAGCTCTTGGAACAAGTGTCGCATTGATACCTTTTTCGAGGCAAACCTGAAACAAAAATAACACATTGTTATAAACATTTACTAGCTTTCTGTCAAACATGAACAAAGGACGTTTTACGATACATTCAAACATGAACAGTTCCACAGAAAATATGTTCCTACTTAGATTAGAAATCATACTCATGGTCACACTCACACACACATTCTTAAATACACTTTATTGTTTGGAATATAAGATTTATCTTTGGTTAATTTTTGGGGTAAAATTTAAATTAAATTTAGGTTAGAAATCATCCTCGAAACTAAAAAATAAAAAAGCATTGTACTGAGACGATTACAGTTTAGAATAAAAAAATTGATAACGAACAAAACTTATTTACACAGTGATTTTTGAGCGAGCGACTCCTTTTGGCTCTTTTGGCACGGACCTCTGTTTTTTTCTGTTTTTTTCTGTTACTGAGGCTATACAAGTCACAGTTTTTCTTCGATCGAGCTGAAATATTGCACAAATGTACAAACCATTTATGGGCGTTGAAGACCCTATTTTTTTTGAAATCCGCTGATTGGTTCAAATTTTAGAAAATTTATCTTTCGATTGGTTGGTCCGATCAATTTGAAATTTTGACAAGTCATTACGAACAACAATTTTCCCAATCTTACAAAGTTTCAGCTAAATCCTCCCTTTGGTCAAAATTAAAATATGATGTCATATGATTTTTGAAAAGTGGAACCACGGACCACGCGGACCACGTTATGGATACGTTACTCACAAGTAGTTATTAGTTAGTACAATAATCCACAGTTACTATATACAATTGGTTGTGACTACAATATCCACACATTATCCATAAGTATCCACATACAGTATCAGTCAACCAGTGACACAACGCAATTCCAATAGGGCCAACCCAAGACGTTCAAGAAGATGCCAAAGTTTCATTTCCATTCGATCGAGGACGAGAGAAGTAAATCGATTCGTCGATCAGCTGTTTTTACCACGGAAGAAAATCAATAAATGAGCCCAGCTGTGTTGATGATAACAACCATTGTTTTGGTAACAGTATGATGACCTAGCAGAAGTAGGTCACTGGGTCATAACGGTACTTGTGATGACTAGGAACATAGGGTTGAGAGTAAACATCATTTCCGGGGTTGATGGACCAGTTTTGTTCATGTTTATGTTAAGCGGTGTTGTAGCCGCTAGTCCAAGAAGAAAGGGACAGTTCGATTTGAAAGATAGAATATCGATTATCAGTTCAGCTTTTCTCTGTGCGTAGATTTTGAGAAAAGTCACAGAAACTGGCTCAGCTAGGACATAGATTAAAAGAAAGAGTAAAACAAATGGACCCAAAGGGTTCATGGAATAGAATAGAAAAGATCATGTAATGTCACAGTCACTATGCACACTCACGCACGCTCACGCACACTCACGCGTAAGTCACGCGCTCACCTCTAGTATGCATTACTTGATGTGCTTGAAGGATAAATAAATAAACACGTAGTTTTACACAACACGTTTATTACATAACATATTATAACTGTAACACTAGTCTACGTATTGATTTTGTGTCTTCTCATGTAGTGAAGTTTAACATTTCCCTTGCGATTTGAACGATATTCACATATATTACATTTATACTGAGGCTCCTTTCCACACTCGTGCTTCTTGTGAAAAGTCAGCGTATATTTACATTTGTAAGTTTTAGTACAGACGTCGCATGTAAACCCGACGTTGAATTCGTCTGAAACAGAAAGACAAAATATCAAGATTCAATCATACACCTTTACAGTCTTGCGTTGACCAATCACGAGCCCGTGGTGTCTCGCTGGGCGGGGCTAACGTATGGACATCGGTTCCTGATTGGCCAACGTAACTCTCTGACGCTAGTTGCTTGATGCGTTGGCCAATGATCATTCGAGTTTGGTCATCGCCCTCAACAATCCCAAGAATAAACCAAGAATAAAAGCAAATTAATGTGAAATCAGAGAGAGCGAAACTATTCACCGTTGGCATTACAATAATGAATGAGTGTGTTTCAATAAACGTTCACAATGCGTACGTAATATGAAGACAGTGAAAAAATAATCAGTCTACGGAAAATATTACGACAGGATACTGATGGTGTGCAACATATTATGTCCAGTTCACTGTACATGTTATATTAATAGGAAACAGTTTTAGGTATACTAAAATGATCTCTTCATCGATAATATTTATTAGTTTTGTGTAATTCGTTATAATATTTGGTATAATATAAATTATAATCTAGCAATAGCATCAACAATAATACTCAAAAATATTTCTTTTCTTTTTTCTAAAAAAATTAATTTGAAATACAAAATATTATCCCCTAGAAGAAACATGGTTTGGGGAGATCAATGCTATATCTGATCTTACAGTAATGACTTCACAGAAAAGCCATATAAATTACAAAATAACTACATCAAACATCCGTACTGAATAACTATGTATAAATTAAAGGCATTCAGATGTGTTTATATCGATTTAAAACTAATGTTTACTTATTTTGTCGTGAATATTAAATTACATACAGACTGTTTATAACTTGCAAGAGTAATTACACAATTGCATCTAGAGCTGCTCTCTACTCTCCACAGCTCCACACTGCGTGCGATGTCTGTTCTTCACATGCGTATTGAGATGATGTTTCAATTTGGCGCGATAAGGACAGAACGGACAGAGCAAATGCCTCTCTCTCCCGCAAGCGCTTCTCAGATGTCTGACCAGGAGGCAGTGCATCACGAACGTCTTCCCGCAACTGAGACACGTGAAAATGTCGGGGTCCTCGCCACTCTGCTCAGTCTTCAGCGCTGCAAGGAGAAACAAGACTTTCTAATTCGCATCGGTCTTGGAGCTTCACTTCAAGAAACAATTTGTCTTAGAACATTGGTAAGCATTGAAGTATTTCGCATAGAAATCTGCTATTTTTACAAGAGTACAGAGGGTCATCTGGTTCTCCTCATCAATTAAAGTAAAATTACTTTCTCATTAGGGTAAATTTTCAGTGAAATGGAAAATATCCTTCAAGAAAAAGTTCTAGTTCACCAATTTGAAGTCGGTACTGAATATTACAACAATTGGTGAGGAGAACAAGGAGTAACATTATACTATTATTTTATAGAGTGTAAGGTATAGAAGCATTTTTTCGTCACATTCTAAATTCGTATTTTCTTGCGTCTAGTAAAATAAAGGGAGTAAGAAGTAATAGGAGTAGTAAGGAGTGAGGTGAAGAAAGGTTCACAATTATTCATGTTTTATCAATACTTTTTATGAAGTAGGTACACAATGCAGGGAAATTTAACGAGTAATATGAAATATTTGATACGAACCAATAAAATAAATGTTGGAGTGGGTTAAATAAAAACAATGGTTATCACAGAAACAGGGGAAGAATGGAGACTCCATCATTCTTCTAAGTTACATAATACAAATGAATACTGTGTTCCAAAAACCGAGTGTTGGCTTAGGTATATATTGCTAATCAAATTTTAAGTTAAAATTAAGATAAGTTAAGATACATTTTAATGTAAATTTAAAAATTATCATTCATGCAGTTTAAAAATATTCTATTGACACACATTTTGATTCTTACAATCATCAATAACTCTCAAACAACTACTGTAAATCTGTGTCAATCGCTTACTCGTGACTGTAGATAGGCGCTAGAGAGTGTAAAAATAGTAGTTTCAGTTCAAACACCATTGTTTATCAAATCAATTAATAAATATCATCATAATTCATATTGTCCGCCGAGATCAAGCTGGGCAGCGAATGAACTTCTGATATTCCATGCTTCCTAAGCAAATGGCTGGTCATGTGGTGGTTTAATTTCGCTCTGTAAGGACAGTGTGGACACTTAAACTTGGGCTCTTTGCCGCATTCTTGTGATATGTGACGTAGAAGATGGTTCCTGTGCTTGTAACTATGCCCGCATTGTAAACACCTGTGCACTCGCCCAGCAATATCTGAAACAAGGAGCAATGCTGTCATTTTGGAGACAAACTGAGCAGTAATGCATGAATGATGATTGTGATGATTGGGAGATGATGGTGAAGAATCGGTTAGAAGATGGGAATATGAGGTGGTCGTGGTATATTAATATTAATAAGGAACCTTCTCGTCAAAGGTCGCGGGAATCGAATCCGGGACCCCCTGAGAGCAAAACTTCCTGATCGTGAAGTGAAGTTTTTTGTACGGGAAAGAGTTTTTGATGTGTTTAAAACGAGTAGTCTGAACATATTCTATGGGAAACATGGCACATATTTATTTTCATTTAAATAAGTAAATCACCATTTTATTTTCAAATTCATATTCATTCTGGCCAATATACGTATAGTTTCTCTATTTGTAAATATCTACATTGAAAGATAACACGGCATCCGAACGCAATGCTATGAAACTACTTCCTGACAACATACAAAGCGTGGTCTCATACTACTGCACAATATCATACAAACCAAGACATAAATATAATATATTTACAACTATTTTACAACTATAGTCTATAGGATGTGAATGATTACTTGACATATTTCAAACGCCATGAAACTGGAAATGTAAAGAATGTACATTTAACGTAATTTACACTAAAAAGGTGAAAGAGGATAACAAGTAAGTACGTTTTATTTTATAAGGACATCGACCAGAAGATTTCTAACAATTATCTCTCACTATAAATGCTTCACAACAACATTTCAAATCCGATATTAATGTACACACAAGTTGAAGTAATCTGGATCTAGGTGAAGGTGAACAATAGAAGATTAGATTAAGAATAGATTATTTTTAAGTTATCTAAAAGCAAAATAATTTAGGAAACGTGTGGGTTTGTCAAGAGACCGATGGGAGAGCAGAAAAGGCGTAGTTAGAAGAAGAGTGGAGAATTACGAGATGGAGCGTTGGATGGTGGGAAAATGAGGAGAGATCAGAGATCTGTTTATCGCAAGAAAGTAAATACATTGATAATTTGATTGAAAAACATAAATTTAATACTACGTAATACTTTTGCCAGATACTTAGTTTACCTAGAAATACTGATATTTTAATCTAAATAATTTGGCACTATCTTACCCCTAAAAAAACTTTCTTCGATAGGTTTCCAAATTTAAATTTTTTATTAAAAGTGTATTAAATACAATAAAAGTGTATTACTTTCACCTCTACCTCTTGTGTACAGATTTTAACATTTTAAAACCCGAAAGTTAACCAGGTTGCATGACTATTAATACTCTAGGTCCTGGAATTAATGCGGAATTTGGAGTCTAGACACCACTCTGTATGCTGATGCAACATGTGCAAGGTCATCTTGTCCAACGTGTCTTGATAAGGACACAACGGACACTGTTCTAGTGGCGGGTTCTCACACTCTTTGCGCATGTGCATGACTCTACTGCCCATGTAGAGTTTACCGCAGTTCTCACACCGACTCAGCACAGGGGTGACAGTACAGGTTTCTGAAAACATGGGACATCATTAGTCACTTTCATCGTTGGCACTTCCCTACTACTATGATGCAAGTTATGCATCATAACACAAATTATGTTTACTTTAAATTTATTTAAATGCAAATAAACTAAAATTTAAATATTCCAAACAATATAATAATGGTTCTAAATAATGCAAAAGCCAAAAAAATAAAATATATTGCTTATATTACGCAGTCAAAAATAATAGCAGATTTTCAATTTTCTTAGTGAAACTCTTGCAAATAATATCAAACAATATTGAAACGCTACACGAGCATCTTGTAACATTGATTTATATGCGAATAGAGAAAAGGATTTAAATAAAATGGATAAATAAAATGTTCTAAATTAGTTTTTCACGGATTTATTATTGCAATTTGTCATAAAATGTGTATGATTTCTACACAATCTCTAATCAAAAGTGTACACCACTGTCAATAAAAAAACAATCACGGTTATTTATCATTTTTCATTGCAACAAATAGAGGATCACGCATCGTAACAATTTGGACCAAACTGTGATACACCACAAAAAGTAATATCAAAGTATACCTTACAGTCACTCTCATCAATAACTGCATCTTGGTCGAAAGATCTCTTATGCTACTAGATTGTGTTTGTGAAGGAAATGGCTGGTAAGATGATGCTTGAACTTCGCTCTGTATGTGCACAGATGACATTGGAGCAAGGGCGGTTTGCCGCACTCATGTATCATGTGGCGCAAGAGGTTCGATCTGTACTTGTATCTCTTCTCACATCGCTCACACTGGTGTACGAAGTTCAGCGGAGACTCTCCTGCAACAAGAAGAGAGGAACAAGTCAAACCAAGTCACACCTCATCTTCAGTGTCGAACATTTTAACAAACAAACACAACGAAGTAATGCTGAAGATATGTCGAAAATTACGAGACTCTGAATTCAAGAACGTAGATACAAAAACACATTATAATGTCTTCATTCTACATTAGAAATGTTATTAGACAACAATAATGCTAACAAGTAATTGTTTAAAAGAATACAATATCTGGTTCATGTTCATGTTACGTAATTAGGTTCATTCCCGGCCTTTGAAATATGAGTGCACAAACACAGTAAGCGTGAGTAGGTAAATCGACCAATAGGAGCTCGAGGTTACAGTGTGCGTCTAGCTGCGAAGCGCAACAGGCCAATGAGAGCTCAAGGTTACAGCGTGCGTATATAGCTGCGAAAGGCGAGACCAATCAAGACGCATAGGTTTCATTTACATGAAAGACACCAACATACAAACTCTTACTCCGAGAAACAAGACGAAACAAACCAAGAAAAATTTGATTTTAATCTCAAATTTATTTTTAATAGCCAAGCACATATTACATTTTACAACTATAAAATTTCTGCGAATAACAAATCTGACAAATAATAAAAAATATTTATGTTGCTTTGCTGATCAAATGTTTTACAAAGCAGAAAAAGTAAAGTATATGGCCAGAGAGATTAATGGACTTTTATTTCCATTACAAATGAAGAATGGAAGTAATTACTGTACATAACCTCATGGGTACTTACATGAGTAAGCCACAATCAAGAATTTGACGTGTCTTACAATTCACAATAGGCTTGGTTTATTAATTAAGACATTAAGCTAAGTGATAGCCCACACTTCTATACTCATCATATTTAATATTCTTATTAACTAATATTCATAGCTGATTTTACTAACTCTACAAACAAGATCACCTTATAGTAAGGTAGAGTTTATGATAACAAATTACTAACTAAAACACAAAAATTAATGGTTGGGAGGAAAGAAAAAAATACTAACAAACCTATATCTCAAATACAGAATCAAAAGTTATATAAAATCATATACTGATTATATAAAACTGCATGCTCTAAGTCTAGTGGTTGCATGACAAAAATAAACGTAAATGTTTTTTTAAATTTTTGTATTTTTTTGACTAAAGCAAAACCAAAATAAGATTTGTAGAGTTTACTATCATACAATTTTTTAAAGTTATGAAAACAAGACGGATTTAAATATCTTGTCATAATATATATCAGAAGCTTACATAATTACCGAGTATAAAAATCGGCATGACGAGGAATGTGTGAATCGAAAGAATGAAAACTGACGTACATTGTTGTGATGTGAGGACATCAAGTTTGCACTCATATTGTTCAAGTTGACGCAATGCATATTTCATATTTCACATGACGTGAAAGTGCATTCCAGTTAGTGAATTGCTTCTTGCACTTCTTGCAGGAAAGATCCTTGCCACACACATGTTTCACGTGATAATTACGAATATGCATATCTTTGAACTTCCTTTTGCAGTTAGGACAAGTGTGTACTTGGCCACAGTTATTTTTAATATGCGATCGAAAATGATGCAAAGAAATAAACTTCCTGTTGCATAAAGCACAAAAATAATCTTTACCACAATCATTATTAACATGACGTTTCAAATCTATAGATCGAGAATATGTCTTATTACATTTCTTGCAGCTCAGATCTTGGCCACAATCCCTAATATGAGACAGAAGCGAACTTCTGGATTTGAAATTGTATTTCTTCTTGCATTTCGTACATTCCATGGAGTTCTCCGGGGCAATGGGATCACGTCCTCGATAGCACACGTCCAGAATGTGTTTGCGGAGTTCCACAAGATCTTGGAACAAGAGCGTGCATTTGGCGCACTGGAAGTATTCTCCCAATATGATGTCTTCGATGGCGGCCGTTGATAGAGCGCTCGTGTCAACATCGTCGATGCGAGTCTCTGAAACTACAAACAAGTTAATGACACTTGGGTTCAGTTTCATAACACATGGCACCAATTGTCTCCCAGATGTATGAGAAAGTTACCCATTCCGATAAGCCATGCAAATTATCACATTCTGAACTTGGATGAAACATTACAAAGAATCAAAATATTTACCATTTCTGGCCACACTAATTCCTCTAAGGTATTACTTCTAAAATCCATACACCGTAAGAATGATCACCTTGAAAAATGAAGTAAATTCATTTATTAGATTGCTAAGGATGGCAATCTAACAAATGGCTTGACTTCCATGTTTCAAAAATCAAGGTTGTTAATAGATTGCAATCCAGTAATCTATTAAAAACAATTTATTAACATTATAAATATAATTACAGATATTTTAAAGTCATTAAAATCGTATTCAAAATTGAGCTAAAATACTAGGTATATCCATTGACAGTAGATTTCAACTTAAGGCCGATGCACAATTGACGCAGCTACGGACGATGCGGACGGACGATGGAGACGGATACGATGTTTAGGTATGACATATTCACTCTGGCTGTTCACAATCGGACGCCGTCGGACGACGACTTTAACATTGTATCCGTCTCCGTCGTCCGTCCGCGTCGTCCGTCCGCGTCAATTGTGCATCTAATCGGCCTTTACACGGGGTATAGAAGTACAGGTTGATATTTATGAAATGTCTTTTATTTATTTTATTATTTGCAAATACACACAGTGCATTTACTGGCAGTAGGAGAATGATTGAAGGGATGGATTTTTTAAAAATAATTATAAAAAAATATTTTTATTATGATTTTGGATGGACTCATCTTGCACCAACTAATATAATACGGGGTTAGAATTAATCAGTAAAAAAATACAGTGATATTACAAAACCATTCTCAGATTTATGCACTAAATCATTGTTCACTATTTATTCACTATTACGCATGTAGTTGGCCTATTTTGAACATGAATTTGGAGGCCACGTACAGAAGTAAATGTCCGGTTGCATTTAGGACAACTCAGTACTCGATTACACTCATGTTTGATATGCCGCTTAAGATCTCTTAAGTATTTATACTTCTTAGTACATTTCTGACAACACAGCATGTTGTCACAATTATTTCTGAGATGAGTTTCAAGTACCAATTGGCTATCAAGTATCATATTACACTTGTGACATTGAAATGAACTTATATTATCAGGCAGTGGCAAAATCTCTCGACAGCAGAAATTGTTGATGTGAACTCGAAGTGCAGCGAGGTCGGAGAAGGGTTTGGAGCATTTGGCGCAACGGAAGTGACTTGGAGGTTGTTGAGCGACAAACGATGACGTGAATGATGGAAATCCGTCCAGAGACACTGAAACAAATGTATATTGATTAATAAATAACACTCGTAGATGAGTTAGATGGCTTCGAATCAGGATTTAGGATTAAAGATGCAGTGTGAAAAGAACAAACCGTTACCTGAGAATCATTTTATACTTCACGTGCCACCATAGCTTCCAAACAGTGTGAAATTATTCCTAAATCCAGGATCCTCAAAGAAGGGTTGAATGAACTAAAACCATCCTCGAAACAAGTGGTTTTGCAAAATCCCACAATTAACCAAACTCATCTAATAATTAGATAAAATGAGACAAAGATAAATTCTGTACCTTAGGAGCAGAAGACCGGAAGTCCATTTCTCAGATTTTTAGTTACACATTTGGAGTCATGAATTCAATATATCAATTGCAAATGGACTGACGAAGTCCAAGTCTCGTTCAATATTACTTCTGTCACCATTACAAATTGGGTAATGACAGAATTGACTCCCAGCCTTCTGCTTATAAGGTCCAGAATTGATATTCCATATCAAACAAAATCAGTTTATTTCACACACTCCAGTTTTTACATGAACTTGCAGACCTCGTAAAGACGTGAAGACACGCTTGCATTTTGGACAACTAAGTACTCTATTACACTCGTATTTAATATGGCGCTTAAGGTCCATTAAGTACTTATACTTCTTTGGACAATTCTGACAATGAAGCATGTTGTCACAATTATTTTTAATATGAGTGTAACGTGCGTATTTGTCAACGAATACTTTGTTACACTTGTGACATTGCAATGAATTAGCATCAGGCAGAGTCGACGTCTCTCCACAGCAGACGTTGTTGAGGTGAACTCGAAGACTGTTGAGGTCGCAGAAGGAAGCGGAGCATTTGTCACAACGGATGTATCGTGTAGTTTGTTTAGCGGCAGAAGATGAAGCGTATGATGGAAATCCTGCCTGGGGCGCTGAAACACATGTGGATTGATTAATAACTCAGATCACTTTTAATTATGTCAGTGGATACTAGACAAAATGTTAAAATCATTTAGAACCAGCATTCATCATAACAATGTCTTCCTCAGGGCCAAGACTAAGGACAAGAGTGAAGACAAGACTGCACTTGTCGAAACAATGGCCTATTAAAAATAAATTCAAATATTGTCCACAAATATATCCGGATGTTTTATTATGTACAACATTGTGAAAGTCTAAACAAATAAACGACACAAATACGTTGCAAAGAACATATTTTTGGAACATAAACTCCAAACTCCTTCCTTGCAGTAGGGTTGTTTTACGTAGCAGTTTGGATTTGAAACAATTTTATTTTGAAAGACGCTGATGGTCTGGTAAGACTACGACACTAAACTCCTTTCCTAAAATATCTTGAATTTCTTTGACTTTCCGGTTTAGTATGCAACGTTGTACGTTGAGAAGGGCGGTGCTCTAAATTCAACAGAAATGCTAAACTTTAAACTTTAATAAGTTTATTTCTTACGAGTCATAACAATTCTTTACATGTGATTGGATACCACTGATAGATGTGTATGTACGACTGCATTTTGGACAACTTAGTACTCGATTACACTCGTATTTACAATGTCGTCTAAGATCCCTCAAATACTTAAACTTCTTTGTACAATTCGGACAATTCTGCATGTTATCGCAATTATTTTTAACATGATTGGAAACTTCTTGTAAGCTATCGAGCACTAGACCACATTTACGACATTGCAAGGGATTTATAGCATTAGGTAGAGTCGCAGTTTGTCGACAGTAAGCGTTGTTGATGTGATATTGGAGTCCAGCCGCGTCCGAGAACGGAGTAAAACATTTGCCACAACGGATGTATCTTGGAGGTTGTTTGACGCCAGAAGAAGACGCGAATGATGGAAAAGCGTCGTGGAACTCTGAAATAAAAGAAGACTCATTAATAAGAAGATTAAGAAGACTATTCACAGACCACTAGGAATGCTGACAATTGGATGACAGATTGTGAAGAGAACCAACATTCACATTAATATTTCTCGTGTTCCAAAACAAAACATTTAATTTGGTATGGGACCATTCCAGCAGTTAGGTTAGGAGCAGTTAGGTTTTGGTGCAACTTCGGAGAATACAGGTACTCAATTTTAAATCTAATGATTAACATCAGTTTTTTTTATGTATTATGCCCATTTTTATATTACCTAAATTTGGTCTAATTTTGGACAGCTTAGGATTTGATTACACTCGCACGGTTCTTCAGAGTGGTTTTTTGAAATTTTGTCTTCCCACTAAATAATTTTTAAAAATCAGATAGTAACGATCCATAACAGCTCAATAGACTAAATAATGCCGCACACTGGAGTTCATTATGACCTCTGGTACACCTCAAAGGGTTAAATACGATATTTTTAAATTTCAAAAAAAAACGCTGAACTTGACTGAGGTCTGAGAATGATGTGAACCATTTGTCACAACTGATGCGTCTTGTAAGTTGTTTAACGGTAGATGGCGCCAATGCTGGAAATCCATCGTGGGACTCTGAAACAAATGTGTATTAGACAGAGTATAATGAAGGTGGAATGATGACGAGAGAACATTCGGATTAAAGATGCAGGGTGAATCAACCGTGACCCCGACCATCACGTCCCGTCTTACAACTGGCGAAACAATGAGATATATTTGGTCATCCATTCCATGATTCAACTGAGCCAATTTTCTAATAATTATTTTTTCAGTGGAAAGGTGTTTCAACAGACTGCACAATGTACTCTCAAGAGAGGATTTATTGGATACGACTGGTATGGAAGTCTTCTTTCGAAAACCCCTCCAGGGTCCGGATTCACAAAGCTTTTCCCCCGGATGAATTGATGATTTACCCCAATTTGGTGTATCTCTTAAGCAGTGGGGTTTATTTTAAAACCCCCGGAGGAAAAGCTTTGTGAATCCGGGCCCTGAAAGGATAAATTACTTCACTGAGCTGCGGTTACAAATTCTTGACTGATGGAAAATAACTAATAAACAAAAGAGTACTTGCGGATATTTCAAAATGGAATTAAAAGTATGATAGGTATGGTACTGAAAAATGTATTTACTGATGACAATATTGTGTATAATTAACATGTACATAAACTATTTTAGAGTACATACTTTACATGAATACCATTTTACCGACTGTTATAAGAGTTCTGAAGATGTAATGTTATACTACCCTATGTTACAATTCTATATGTTATCGTACGTTTTGTTTATGCTAAGCACTGATACTATGCTATGTACTCAATATTACTAATTATATACATTCGAAACGAATTAATTAAAATGTATAAAGCTATACAGCTCATCACATTCGCAAAGATTAAGTAATTGTATTACACAATCTAGGAGCAATATTCGTGTTTAAGTCATTAAACATAAAAATAAAATTTGTAAATTAGAATAAAATATACATTGAGAGATAGTCCGCACATCTACCGACAATATTGCGCTGAAACAAAATGCAACAAAACAAATTCTAATAAGCAGTTCCCTTTTGAAATAATGTAAAACTAAAATTAAAAAATGTAATATGACAATTTTTTCATGAAAATTTTAGCAGTTGGCATAACATTTAGGGTCGGTCTTCAATACTCTCTTAAATAAGTTAACACTTACTTAGTGATCATTCAAGGAATGCCATTGGTTGTTGCCATGACAATACAGTCCTAATCAACTGTTTAAAATTTAGCAGAGTTTTGAAAAACTGGCCCTTAATCATGATTAGTTAACAATCTGTTTTCAAAAATACCTACTTAGCTCTTGCATTCACTCTTAACGTGTGCGGTCAAATAACGTACCTGCTTGAAAATCTTTTTACACTTCGGGCAAATGTATATTTTCCCACACTCTTTTTCATGGCGTTTAAGATCGCTATTAAACTTGAACGTCTTACTACACTTTGTACAAGCTAACACCAGACCACACTCATAGCGCAGATGTGAATGAAGATGCGTTACATATTTGAATTTCTTATTACATTGCCCGCAAAACAATTCTTTGCCACACTCATGTTTGACGTGAGTGTTGAGCGTGTATTGGTTCCTGTAACCACGTTTACATTTCAGACATTGATAAGGTCTGCTGGAATTTGACAGATTCATGGGTGCTTCTTCCGGAGTTGCTTCGTCCTGCTTCGTACCTGAAACATGGAAAATGGAACAATCATTGAAGGAGGATTTTGTTATTTGGTTTGCTTTTAATATACAGGTCAAAAATATTAGGATACTATCTATAAAGTGGTTGAGTTAACTACGGATTACAAAAAAAAACTGGGTTCTACACTATAAATATTTATAATCGGTAATAATCGAACAATCACATCTCTGAAATAATCGAATGAAATATATTTGTAATAGACATTTAGGATAGTAATAGTGATTAAGAATTTTACAGCAATGTTTATACAGACTGTAAGATTAATATTAAATATGAGAACGATTTAAAATATTGGCTGCATTCTTGGGAGTAAATTTCTCTTATTCTGCTAAAATGCCAAAAGGTCATCAGTAACTACATTGTATGAATTTTAACTTAACAAGGCAACTGTACCTGAACAAATTAAAATCGATCTAAAACCTATTTCCTTTTTTTTTTGATATAAAAGTTAAGTGATGAAACTACATTCTACAACGCATTTCTTATTAAAGTGATCAGCAATACAAAAATAAAATAAATGTGTGTGTCTTTTCTTAGCAATAGTAATTGATGCTCGAGGTGTCTCGTCAAAAATAAAGCAAATCATTTACATACAGTTTTGCAAACAAAATGAATGAAAGCTCAAAACAAAAACAAAATAACAATTTGTAAAGCATTCAATAGTAATTTAAATAATATTGTGATATTAAGTGGTTGTAAAAAGGTATATATATAAAATGTACTTGTATAATATATCATATTACATGAAAACTCACAATCCTATAAGAAAAATAACATTAGGTTAGTAAATAAACATAATGTTTTCCACCAACTATAAATCCATTAGGACTTAACGATTGAAAAATATTTATCATTTAACTCGGCGCAAAACATATCTCATATTTCTTATGACGTTCAAAGCAATTGAAACTCACATACGTCTTCTTACAAACATGACAAGTAAGATCCTTACCACATTCATGCTTTACATGAGCATTGCGTATGTGCAACTTCTTAAACTTCTTATTGCAATTGGGACAAAAGTGATCCTTGCCACAGTCATTTTTCACATGCGATCTAAAATGATGCAACGAAAGGAACTTCTTACTGCACAAAGCACAAATATATTCCTTCCCACAATCATACTTAACATGACGTTTAAGATCCACAGATCTAGAATATCTTTTGCCACACGTCTTACAAGAAAGTATTTGGCCACAGTCCTTAAAATGACTTAAGAGAGTAGATCTGGTTTTGAATATTTTCTTGCATTTACCACATTTCAATGAATCTTCGGGGATATTGGGGATGCGTCCACGTGCGCAGACTTCCAGGATGTGACTGCGGAGCTTGGCGAGATCTTCGAACACCACCGAGCACTTGGCGCACTGGAAGCGCTCTTTGTCAGCAGATGAGGAGGCTGTGGGCGGGACCACGCGATGCAAGCTCACTGAAACATACAGACATACATCAACACATCAACTACACCATCAGTTGATCAGTTACATCAACTCTCGTTCGAAAATTAACGTTGCAAAATTAACGCAATTCCACTTTCGTTCATAACCACTTAGGAAACATAACACACACGTAAAACAAGATGGCGCCGGCCTGCGCGATCAGCTGTGATTTCGAGGTGAGAGAAGTGTCCGTGCGCATGCGCCACTTAACGTTCGACTTGAAAGTTGAAAGTAGGTCTACTTTGAGGTGAAATTGGCGTACGTTAATTTACAAAATTTCGTTGTGAACGAATCCATAAGTTTACATGGGCTAATTGACAATTGAAATTGCGTTAATTTTCATAATTTTCTAACGTTAATTTTGTTGTAAACGCGTAACATTCAGGATGCATGCAGAGACAATCACATTCCCGGCATAGATAGTAAGCAGAGAAATCAGGATATCAATAAAAATACATCAAACAGCAAATAAGTGAAAGCAAAGGGAACAATTATAAATTGGGTACAAAGGTGAAGACGATTTAGAGTAATATAATATGTTATTATTTTTCTTTATTATACCTTCTAATTTGGTATTACAATATCCTACGTAACAAGTCAGTATTCAACCATTGATATTTAACAGTCAATAGCATCAATAGAAAAAAAATGATATTCATGTAAAAAAAGTTACTAATAAGTGGTGTGATAGTTAGAAAATTTAAAATATCAGCTTTATCAGTTGTTCAAGAAAGGGGTTTTGTCCGTGGCAAGTACTTCTGAGATAACGAAAAAAATAACGTTTATTTTTACTGATTCTAATACCTAAAGGTAAATCGATATATATATATATTTTTTTAATTTGACAACATAATTTTTTTAAAGTGTTGTGCTCTGGACATAGACCCTTTCTTAAATACTAAATTGATATTTTTTCTAAATCTACCTCGACTAAAAATGTTTAAAACAATGATAAATAACATTTTTGCTAAAATATATCGTGGAACAGAACGGGTAAATTACAACTGAAAATAATTACAAGTATTCATGTACCGACTAGGTGACGTGATATTTTTAGCACAAATAACTTGTTTTAGAACAGAATATTTCCAGTTCAAAATAAACAATAAGGCATATTTTAAAAATGACGTAAGCTCATTCTTGAACATAAGCAAATTAATGTCTTATTTCTATCCGTAGTTCACGGACAGGTACCTCCACTTCACTAATGGCTGTCTTTCTACCAAGATACAAATATCACTAAACAATTTATTTGTATATTTTTGGGGAACTTTGCCCTTTCTTGAATAAATGCTTCCGTTATGAATATTTAAAAAAAAATCACAAGCATAATCTTTCAATAAAATATAGTCAGTAACTCTTGAAGTTCTTGACCGAATAGTCTGAAAATTTATAAAACCTCCCAAAATGTTGGTCCTAATTACCATGCAAATTGTGAAGTTGATCGGTCAAATGATTTATTTTACTTTTCAACTTATCAGAGAATTTTGTCCAATGACCTCTGGTATGCCATCTGTGTGTGTGCAAAATTTCAGTTTTTTGGGTGTTAATCTGAGTGACCGCTAGTTATCGCTACGCTGGCTCATAACAATCATGTCTCACATGACGAAGATATTTCTTGTTACATTTCTCACAGGTCAGAATTCTACCACAAAACTCAACATGAGAGTACAGAGCAAACTTGTTTTCGAAGTTGGTTTTGCATTTGTCACATTTCAACGAATGCCGCGGAAAAGGAGGACGCTGTGGATAGCAGGCACGAACATGTCGCGAAAGTCCTTTCAGATCATTGAACGGCATCGAGCATTTCGAGCACTTGTAGCAATTGGTTAAATGCTCCTGAGCAGCGATCAGCATGATTGGTCGAAACTCTGAAACATACAATTAGCAATATTAATATTAGACGTTCAATAACCCTCTGAGGGTGGCCTTGAAGAGTTTTTAATCGATATATCAATACCTTTTACCAGTGTAATTGTTCAGAACTGTTCAATGAAAATAATTTCATAACTTGGAATGGTTTATTATTTTCATTTTTTCCTACAGACGTTTAGAGCCCGGAAATTAGTAAAAATATGGCACTAAACATAGGACGAAATAAAACTAATAACCATTCCAAACTATGAAATTATTTTCATTGAACTGTTCTGAAGACTCGTACAAAGCCTTATTTTATTAATAATAAGGTCAAAGATATTGATAAAAATCGATGAAAAACTCTTCAAGGTCAAACTCACTGATCAGTCAATCGGCCAAAATTATCGTTAAGTTACATTGTTACCATAGCAAATACATATGTCACCGGTCCGCTGAAAAATAATATTAAAAGAGGACACTTCTCAAAGTCACATATTGTTCCCTATCACATTTTGTTAGCTACAATATACGCGTGAGGAGGGTAACTAGGAAGGTGTGGTGAAAGTAAAAGGCTGTGGTTGCATATACATTTGCGTATTATTATTAATAATGAGCAGTACAGTGGGGAGAGTATTTATAATGTTAGTATTGAGGAGAAAAATACTATTTTTGTTCCAAAATTTAGTTTACTACCTATACATTAACGATATCAGAAAAAAAAACGTGTT
Source organism: Leuctra nigra (assembly GCA_934045905.1). Taxonomy (NCBI): domain Eukaryota; kingdom Metazoa; phylum Arthropoda; class Insecta; order Plecoptera; family Leuctridae; genus Leuctra; species Leuctra nigra. The sequence continues at coordinate 6,932,422 of OW203768.1, forward strand.
AAAAGGGCTGAGTAGTGAGCGTGGCCTTGAAGAGTTTTCTAATCGATTTTTATCAATATCTTTTACCAATGTAATTGTTAACAAAATAGGGCTTTGTACGAGTATTCAGAACAGTTCAATGAAAATAATTTCATAGTTTGGAATAAGTTATTAGTTTTATTTTGTCCAAAAGATGTTTAGTGCCGCAATTTTACTAATTTTCGGGCACTAAACGTCTGTAGGACAAAGTAAGACTAATAAACCATTACAAGCTATTGAATTATTTTCATTGAACTGTTGAATGCTCGTACAAAGCCTTATTTTGTTAACAATTATATTGGTAAAAGATATTGATAAAAATCGTTTAAAAAACTCTTCAAGGTCAAACTCACTACCCAGCCTTCTTAAGAATATTAATAATATTTACTCATTTGATTTTGTTATCATGTTCTATCTTCATGCAAAGAACTTCGTAAAGGAATCAAAAAAGTTAACAATTGTATATAATTTAAACATACTATACGTATACACGAGTTTGCATTTTCCAGGCATATATTAACTATGATAACATTTATGTAATATCTATATTATATCTGTCCTAACAAGTAACAATCAAGCAATAAAGTATAGCAAAGAACTTATATACTAGCACACGTGTGATTGCAGTTCCATTTCAGACGGAAACGTACGATAGCAATTATCACACGTGAACGGCTTCTTACACCCTTGTTTCAAATGCCTCTTCAGATCCTTCAAGAACCTGTACTTCTTCATGCAATTCCTACAGCTATGAAACACGTCGCACGTGTACTGCAGATGCGAGTCCAACACAGTTCTGCTCTCGAAGACGCTCATGCACTTGTGACACTGCAGAGGATTGTCGTCGGGGAGGATCTCCGTGTCTCGACAGTTCGTCTTGTGCAGTCGCAGACACAAGTCGTCCTCGAAGGCGGAGAAGCATCGCTCACAGCGGAATAATCGCGTGGGCTGGGCGACCAGTAGGGATGATGGGATGATGATGGAGAAGCCGTGAGACACTGGAACAGAGATGTGGCTGTTAGTGACGTCAATGGGACTGATAGCGGCCAATAGAAAGGCAGATTGTCGTGACAGTGTGGTGCTACCTGAAGTTTTTAAGACGGCTGAGTAGTGAGTTTGACCTTGGAGAGTTTTTTTTATCGATTTCAATCAATATCTTTTACCAATGTGGGTAATTTTTTTATAAAATAAGGCTTCGTACGAGTCTTCAGAACAGTTCAATGAAAATGCTTGGAATGGTTTATTATTTTTATTTTGTCCTACAGACGTTTAGTGCCTGAAAATCAATAAAAATATGGCACTAAAGTAACGTCTGTAGGACGAAATGAAACTAATAACCAATTCCAAACTATGATATTATTTCCATTGAACTGTTCTGCAGACTCGTACAAATCCTTATTTTATTAACAATTACATTGTTACAATATATTGATACAAATCGATTATAAACTCTTCAAGGCCACGCTCACTACGCAGGCGTTTTCTATGTTCGAATCGTTCGAGACGGTTTACATACGGATTCACGGCCTTCTGACATCAGACCGAACGAAATAATATACTGATTTGGCAGGATGGATGGTATTTCGTTCGATCTGACGTCACATCGACTCGAATCCGTATGGAAAAACGACTCGAAAGATTCGAAAATAGGACTCTAGTTCGACAAAGTTGAATGAAAAAATTATCGTTGGATCCCAAATTAAACATATAGGAAAACCAAACCTTCACTAGAAAATATAAAAAAAACGAACACCATAAACATAGCTAAGATAAAGGGGATGATCGTATAACGAAGGATTAAGATATTGTCACATTCCTTAAATTTTAATTAATAGTCCTTCCTCTGGGATTGTCCTCCTTCACCTGCCTTCAATCCTACCTCCACCAGACATCCACCATACCTCTTCTTGTGACCTCGGAAGATATCAGAACTCATAGTTAGTAATCATTTTACAAAATGTGTTCGTTATGTGCAATTATTTAATTAAAACAACGATCAGTCAAGTGACCTAAAATACTGCATCGGCCGACTTAGATACACTCCTGGACACTGAAATCGGCCCGCGGTCAATGTTCAAATGTACGTCAAGTATTTAACATTTATTTTAATGTAATTTTTTGGCACAAAGACCGGATGGCTAGTGTGAGTTTATGGCCGAAAAATTACTTTAAATAAATAAATAAATGCTAGCCGTAGTGCCACTTGAACATTGAACGCGGGCCAATTTCAGTGCCCAGGAGTGTACATCGGCCACCATCACAGATTATTGTTTATCAAAGATCTATTAATATTATCGATTAGGCTATTAAAAGGCTGCAGTGATGGCCAATATAGTTGGCCGAAACTTTGAATTAATTACCCAATTGCACAGAACGAGCCACATTTTGTAAAATTACTACAATTTTTAAACATTATTGTAAAGAAGAACAGTACCTTTGAAGACAGTACCAATATGTTAAATATTGGAACACAAGAATCAGAATATTGATTGACACATGTGGGATACTGGTTTATGTCCTGTGAGTTGAAATACTGATGTAGCAATTATTCAAAATATCAAATCCTTTCCAAAACTGTAATTTCAGAACACAAACACAATAAAATACATTGCAAACATATTATATAATTTAATATCGATGCCAGGCTTGGGATCACTTTACCGAGTGGATAGATAATATCGAAAAACAAATCTTGCACCTACTAGTTTACCAAATTTCTTTTAAATTTCTGTTAGACTAGGTTTTCATATTGGAAGGGAGAGCCTGGATTAAGACCATGCCTACCGTCACAAGTGGGCAAGATAATGGGAATTAATAATAAAAATAATCATGCATGCCCGAAAGCGTGATTATGCACTAGGAGCAACATCTAAAACAGATGCTATGAGCTTGGTATAAATAAAGATCTGAATAATTATCTGAATTATATTTGTATTGCCATTGGTCAAACAGAGTACGTTACAAACAAATCAAGAGATGTAAAGAGATGTAGACTGGCAATAACACATTTTGCAATGCAGTTCTAGATATAAAATAAGTCAAAAACACAATTAGGATTAACAAACTAATACTGAATTACCCCTTGATCTCTAGTGACAAAATGAACAGCTCTTAACACTCATTTAAGAAACTTAGTTTCTTACTAAGTTCGAGTCAAGTCGTTAATGTATTTGAACTCCTTCCAACATTGGCCACATTGCAGAACTTTACCACACTCATGCTTAACATGATAAGTCAGATTCCCCTTCCTGTTATAGCATCTGCTGCAGTTAGAACATTGAAATGGGTTGATCCAGTCAGTCACAACCGAAGGCTCTCGATAGCTAACGTTTGAAATATGTTTTATAAGTTCGCTGCGATCTCTGAATTCAGTTGAAAACTCAGCACATTGGAAGACAACATGTGCAATATCTTCAACAGCAGCAGAAGTTGTGGCGACGGGAGGAAACTCATCTTGCTTTGACACTGAAACATAATCAATTCAGTCATGTCTCAAATAAGAGAAGACGAAGAAAGTATACCGATCATATACGTGGTAATCATTATTAATAAGTCATTCATTTTACCGCCAATGGCAAGCTCATGTGCTTATAAGTCACATAGTAATTCGACGGCTGATTTTTTTGAATGACTTCAGAATGAACGTAATTGATACATGTAATTTCTGAATGAAGTACATTCAGGGAAAACCTTGACACATTTAGTTTTAAACAAGTTTTTGTGCCGATAATTCTGTGCAAACTTCAAATTAAAACATTGCCGAACAGAAGAGAAAACAGGCAGTTACACAAGTCATTTTTATTTCAAATAAAAACACAGTGAAACATTCACTTATAAAAGACAAATTATTATTTTCATACGAGGCGTTTATTTCTCTATAAACACAATCATGTTGGTATCAAGTGGACGCTAGCCTCACGCAGCCATATCTAGTGAAAATAGTTCCTATAATAAGCTCCATGTTCAGTATTGCCCCTCCCAATGATTAAGTAGAGGTGTAGGGGTTCTTTGCTCACCATTGTTCAATTCTAACTGTGGGACATATGCTTTCATAGATAAGTAATCATTATCTGTCTGGGTTTAATATTGGAGGTATAATTTGGGGATTCAATTTCCTTATTTTATTTGATACCATTTCTGTATTTATTTTTATCATCTTTATTTCACAATTGTATTTAGTACGACTAAACTATTGATATAATTCCTGTCCCCCAGTAAAATAAACAATATTGATGTCTGTTACCATAGCAACCAGGGGGATGGAACTATCCTAACCTTCTAAATGCGTTGACAAGAGGTCATTAGGTTCGTATCGGAAGTGACAAGATTTACGCATGTGTCTCATTTGCAAAATTTCGACCCAAGATTAACATGGCGCTTCAGAGCATACAATGTGCTAAATGTTTTCTTGCACTTCGAACAGGAAAGCATCTTTCCACATGCATATCTCACGTGTTGATTCAAATTACTTAAATGCGAATATTTTGCATTGCAATTGGAACAAGTAAATACTCTGCCACATTCGTGTTTCAAATGATAGGTCAGAAACTTCTTTTTCCGATAAGTTTTCTGACAATTTCGACACTGCACGCGATTATCATGATGAACCACATTGGCCGGTTGTAAACATTGAAAATGTTCGTTTGCTGATTCTTCTGCAGCAGAATATTCGATATGCCTCCAATCTGAAACAAAAAGAAGGAATCAATGACATAGGAATCATATCGCGAATTGATTCAGCAATGTTTACGTTTACCCCAACTCCAGATGAATAAATATATTAGGCAAATAGGAAAGGCGTCGTAGAAAGGAATTGGGATTTGAAATACAAGAATATGTCGCGTGATATACTTGTGGCAATAAATAAATAATTCAGCACGAGTACAATCAAAGATATTGACGTAGGTACTGACAAAATGTATCAATTAACCAGTATAATCCGGTATATAAATAATTACTACAACTTATGGAAACAATATTGTATAACATAATCATCCCGAAGGGTATAGCATCTAAAAACATAAGTGTACACTTCAAACAAAAAATTTAAACAAATATAAGGACAAAAATCAAATTTTAAAACAAAATAGGTACATCAAGTAAAACTTCAGTATACAAATCTAAATATAAACAACAATAACAAGTCTAAAAAATCAGCACTGAAAAGTAGTAACCTTGAGTAGGGGTCTACTTAAGGGTAATGTTCCAAAATTTACGAACCAATTCCGAGCCAATTTAAACAACAAAAATAAAACGAATAAAAAAATCATAATGACAAAAATCAAAAAATCTGGTGTACCTAAATAAAATGGGGAAAATTGTTACACCCATGAAGCATCCTCAACATAAAAATTAACTTAATAATATTGAATGGAGTTCAGGTGGTGTTTCTGCTCGGATAGTTGCAATTGATTCTCATCTGAAGAGTCAACAAATATCAGCGACATATAGCAATGCTGTCTTCTTCATTCTCAGGCTGACTGGATGCCTTGGACGACGACTTCTTCCAATATGGTTGCCGCTGAAACAAATGCAGGGATTGAACCTACGAATTTACCGAATGCAATTTATATGTTTTGTAGGTTTTCAGCTTGGAAGAGAAAGGTTGGATTTAGATCTTGGCCTATCGTGGCGAGTAGGCGAGACTACTCGCCTAGTCTCTACTACTACTCTTCTACTCTACTACTAGTCGACTACTACTTTGTACTGTGAAGAGGTTTAAGGAATTGCTAAGGGATGGATGTTGATCATGTTGATGTTTTATAGTTTGTATTTAATTTTGTTCCATTGTAGTTTTGTTCTCTTACTATTATTATAATGTTATTGTGAATTTGAAGTTTATGGTTTGTGATTGTGATTGTGATTGTTTTCCTTGCCACATAAAATGTACAATTTTTATTGCAAGATGTTTTTGAATAAATAAATAAATAAATAAATAAATAAATAAACAATGGGAAATAATAATACGCAGTCATGTCAGAAAGCGTGATTATGCACTAGGAGCAACATCTAATACATGTCCTCATATTAGCATATTCAATGACCCAAAGGTTGCTTTCCATGGTGACCAAGTAGTGGGAATTGTGTCATAGGGCCAGTAGTTGGTCAGCATGTGGGTCATCATCGAGTAAGTACCTCCTAGTGACTATCTCATGACCACACGGTGGAGTTTAACTGACCCAAAGTTAGTACCTTACGTTACAATCACATGAACAACTGGTAGCTATGAGATGACCCAAAGTTAGTTCCTAACGTGACAACCTAATGACCCATTGCTGACCCGAGCTGACCATTTGATGGCGGACTACACCTGACCAAGTAGTAGCAAACTGCTGACTACAGCGTGACCCATAAAACCGTTACTACTAAAAAATTTCAAAATATGAACATGTAATTAATTGTAACTCGATAGGTTTTAATTGTAATTACATTTTGTGAACATATTTACAGAGATAAGTACAATTGTGATCAGAATCTGAAATTAAACGCAATTCGATTAGACCGAGGATCGAACCCACGACGGCGACGGTAGACACGGTTAGAAGGCAGGCGCGCTATCCCATGGACCAGGTTGACAACTGAGGTTTCAGCGCGTTAAAAGAATACTTCAAGTAGGAAATGTTGTACTATGTTATGCTGATGTTCTTTGATCTGGAGTGTGATAAGCCGATATATTATATTAGTCTGTATTTCTATGATATTTTAAAATACAAAATATAGAATAAAATATTAAATATAAGTTAATATTATCATAGAAAATTTACGTTGAATATTTCAAGTTGCTAGTGTCAAATTGACACAATAAATAGTTTGTAATTTCAGTTAAGACCGGCTGTATACAATAAATATAACCCCTCCCTTGTACATTCATGCCTCAAGATTATGCAAGTCAAAATACCTGCCAGTGGCACCGGTTGCAATAACTTCGAATAAGATAATCTGATTTGTTAAATGTGAAAATATACCCTCAAATTGGTTAAAAAGTGATAATGTCCCGATCAATATGAAAATTTGTAGATATTGCGTTAGCTCGTTTTAACATAGAGATATATTACATGAATCTCTATGGTTTTAACATAGCTCAAAGATAATCGAATCTAATTGTTTGATTTTAATTTCGGGTAACAATTAATTTGTCTTGTTTATTATTTTCTCGAATTAGGTACTAGGAATATTAACACTTTTATTAAATAGAGGTATGAAACAAAAGCTAACTAACTCCAACTCCATAATAAATTGCAAGTATTTGTAAAATGCAAGTATGCAAGTTAAATTGCAATACGATGGCTACCCATGCATAATCAATTACCAAAACGAATCATCAACGCAACTCACATTGATCAAATTGTCATGCAGGGGTCACTTCAAGTAAGTACTTATTCCATGTGACCCATAGGTAGCATAGTCGTGGCCCATTTTGCTATTTATGGGTCATCATGTAGTAACCTGTGGTCATGCAAGGGTCATCTGACCCAAAGGTGGCATAGGCATGGCCCATTTTGCTATCAATGGGTCATCATGTAGTAACCAATGGTCATGGAAGGGTCACTTCAAGTAAGCACCTTTTCAACCTGACCTAAAGGTGGCATAGACATGACCCATTAGCTATCATTGGGTCATCATTGTAGTAGTCAATTGTCATGATGGGGTCATTTCAAATAAGCACCTTTTCAACCTGACCCAAAGGTGGCATAGACATGACCCATTCGCTATCATTGGGTCATCATGTAGTAGTCAACTGTCATGTAGGGGTCATTTCAAATAAGCATATTTTTAATCTGACCCAAAGGTGGCATAGACATGGCCTATTTTGCTATCATTGGGTCATCATGTAGTAGTCAATTGTCATGCAGGGGTCATGATGACCAAATCGTGACTACAGGTGACCCAATGGGCAATCAGTTTGTGACTAAGATGTCGTTAATGGGTCATGTTCTAGTCACCTTCATTGGGTCACCTCCAAGCTGCGGGTCACCATGAGTTATCAATTGGTCATTAGTTGGTCACCTAAATTGCTGCATGTCACCAATGGGTCAGTATTTGGTCATGAAAGGGTCATGAATCGTTTCTATATGGGTTGCCCACATCCCAGAACTTTACCACACTCATGTTTAACATGAGTCGTTAGTGTCGTCATGTTCTTGAACTCCTTCTTACATTGCCCACATCGAAGAACCTTACCACACTCATGTTTAACATGATAGTTCAATTCCTTTTTCTTCTTATAACTTCTTTTGCAGTTAGAACATTGCAATGAGTTGATCGATTCAGCCACAACCGCAGGCTCTCGATAGCAAACGTTTATAATATGCTCTTGAAGTTCAATGTAATCTCTAAATTGAATTGAGCATTTGACACATTGGAAGACAACATGTGCAATATCTTCAACAGCAGCAGAAGTTGTGGCGACGGGAGGAAACTCGTCTTGCTGCGACACTGAAACATATTAAATCAAGACTATTAGTGTTGACTTTTAAGCCATGACTCATAAGAAAAGAAAGAAAATATACGTCCAAAGAATAGTGGATAGACAAAAGGCGACGAAATAGCTATACAATGGAATATTATAGGAAACCAAATAAAAGAGAATACAAACATAACATAAAATAAAACAAACAGGGGGTCTATTCTCGAATCAGTTATCACGTCAAATTCCGAGTTATGATATCTTAAGGAATATTGTCCTAACTCTCACCAAGTTAAGACGGCTGGGTAGTGAGTTTGACCTTGAAGACTTTTTAAATCGATTTTTATCAATATCTTTTACCAACGTAATTATTAACTAAATAAGGCTGTGTACGAGTATTCAGAACATTTCAATGAAATAATTCCATAGCTTGTAATGGTTTATTAGATTTACTTTGTCCTACAGACGTTTAGTGCCCGAAAATTAGTAAAATTATGGCACTAAACATCTGTTGGACAAAATAAAACTAATAACTTATTCCAAACTATGAAATAATTTTCATTGAACTGTTCTGAAAACTCATACAATAGGTAGCCCGATTTTGTTAACAATTACATTGGTAAAAGATATTGATAAAAAATCAATTAAAATACTCTTCAAGGCCACGCTCACTACTCCGACCTCTTAATATTATGACATTTCGTCATTATCATAACGTTTTATCGATAACTGTTTCGAGAATAAGGGCCAATTGTTTACTAGATTTATGAAAACAATCAGTCGCTATCTTCACACACTGCTTAATTATAAGAGTCATAATGTTTCAAGATTAAAATAACTAGAACTAAAATTACGAGTAATAGAAAGTAATCCAAATACGTATTTTCCATATCATGTAGGTAAGTATTTTATCGAATATTAATCGATGGGATGTGTGTTTAATTATAAAGAAATTAATTTTAAATCTTGCAGATATAGGTCCCCTGGTCGGTATTAGTGTATATATATCTACGAAGTCAAGGACACATCTTAATGGTATGATAAATCCACATTTTGTGAGAACATTAAATTATCAAAATGTTTTTTATTGCAGGACAGCCAAACTTAACAAAACTTTTAAAACATTTAAATCCTTACTATCCACGTCGTTGACTGCTTTTTCAGATAAATTGTAATATTGTAATTTGATAAATGCTGTGTTTTTATTCGTTGTTGACTCGGGCCTTCGGGCGCCAATTAATTCGTGGTATTTATTAATGTATCGAAGTGTTTTGTTTCTGTATGTAACTGGTAGCGGGGCACTTGAGCTTCGGGGCTACATTACCGCTACCAGCGAAACACTGTACAAGCTGATGTTTTTTTAAATGATAAGTACAACAGAAATTTACTTCAACATCGGTGTTCATTGGAGAACGACAAATAAGTACTGGAAATATTTATTGGCCTAGTTTATGATGGCATTACTTTACTTTGGCAACATGTTTCAAACCTAGTAGACATGTACCTAGTAGATATTTTGAAAGACCTGGGATGATATTTCACATATGTGTCGACTTATAGAATACATGGAAGGGTGTCATGAAAATTTGGGAAAAATAATGCGTTCTTAAATAAAATGTAACAATGCAGTTTTAAAGAAGTATGACTACAAAATATTCAGTTGGTGGATCGGAGTTAGCTGGGTGTTGCAGACATAAACACACAAAAACGAACAGAGAGAGAGCGCGCTGTAAGATTATAAGAGGTACTTTTAAATAATTAAATCACATAGAATAAGTGTAGAGAAAGAAATGAGTATACTAAATTGAGCGATAGAGCACAAGGTTTAGGTTTTCATACATAAGACTAAAGAGATTGCCGGAAAGTGTCACAAAAATGATTACAGGAAGAAAAGACATTGGAAAACATTCGTTTGTGAGACAGACTGACAGCATGTGACTGAATTTGAGAGGGGAAATTATATCGCTACTTCTCGAATCATAAAAAGGACTGGTAGCAGGAAAAAATATATTAAAATGGATGTTTAGTTATAGTATAATCACTATTCCATAAATAGTATACATTAAAATATACATATTTATCCCTAGTTTTAATCTAGTGGAGCGGTCGCTCCACCCAGCCAAGTCGTACTGTACACTCACACTCACTCAACATACCGTAAATGCCTATATAAACTGAGGAGCAGACCAACTACTTTTACTGTAAGCAACAACATGGCATTTTCGGCCTACTGGATCTCAAAATTGAAAAATCTCACATTGTTGCGAAATAACTTAATTTCGAGCTATGGCCCACCTGACAACATAAACTAAATTTGGGAACAATAGGTAATGCCATTTGTGGGCTAGAGGGCCGTGAAAACAGTGAAATTACACCCCTTTTAAAACCTATCTCCGTCTGATGATGATGATGATATCACGAAACACCGCTGTCACCGCCACAGCCTAAACGGCTTAACCGATCGACTTGAAATTTTTACCACATATGCACTTTTGGCGTCTGAGGTGCCTTTTTATTAAACCAACCGGAAGGCGCCATTTTGAAACCGGAAGTGACGTCATATCTCGAAAACGACTACACCGATCGGAATAAAACTATCGCCAAATGATTCAGACGGTCATCTTTATGGAATATCAATAGTCAAAATATACATTTACTATTACCGAAACCGGAAATGACGTCATAAAAATGAAGAATCAGACTTGAATCACCTCTTACTACAATAACTACAAATTCAGAAGGCTTATAATGATACATAACATTTATAGAAATAAATTCTAGGTGGCTGTAATTTCAGCCGCCATTATGAAAACCGGAAGTGATGCCATATCTCGAAAACGGCTGGACCTATTGGAACAATGCTTTCGCAATTCTTCATGGAATATCAAAATAAGCTTATATTTAGCACCAAACACATTTTTTCGTAGTAACCAATTCGAAAATGGCCTATTTTTTTAAAGGAATTAGTCATTGTTGCTCCGATATGTGTTAAAAGTTGTGTAAATAAACTAAAAAAACTAGTGATATCCCCATAAAAAAACACTCCGTGTAAAAATACCAGCCAAGTCTCTTCAACTACAAAAAAATAGAAGAAATCTAAAAATTCAGCACTGAAAAGTAGTGATATCAAAAAATGGGCCAAGTCAAAACTTCATTTTAAAAATAAAAATATACTTGGCGCATCGTTTTTAAGCGCATTATAGGTATACTATATAATTAGGTGCATTTGATTTTCGGCATATTCTTTACTGTTTATATACCTACACGATGCGCCAAGTATATTTTTACCATAAAAAACACTCCGTGTAAAAAAAAACAGCCAAGTCTCTTCAACTAAAAAAAAATAGGAAATCTAAAAAATTCTGCACTGAAAAGTAGTGATATCAAAAAATGGGCCAAGTCAAAACTTTATTTGAAAATCAAATAATACTTGGCGCATCGTTTATACATTATTATTATTATTAAGTCTATATTCTCAACAGAGCCAGGCTCCACTAGTGAGAATGTAATATAGAGAAGGGAGGAGAGGAAACCCGGTACCGGCATGTAGCCTACTCCTGACGAAAGATACCAAGGGGACCAACGGCTTAACGTCCCTTCCGAAGGACGGTGTAACATTCACAGCACGAGCCTCCACAACCCGCGCCGTCGAGAGACTGATAACAGGTGGAGGGAGGTCGTCACACTAACCCCCAAACACCCCAGTCTCTCTGGCTCAACGGCAGCAACCTGGCAAGGCAGAGTTGAATGGTCACCCATCCAATCGCTGACCGCGCTCAATGTTGCTTAACCTCGGTGATCTAACGAGAACCGTGGTATCCAACACACCAGCCGTTGGGTTACATAGTTTAGAAGTATAGACCAGATAGAAAATATACATCAAATATACATAATACATATAGTATACCTCTATAATGCCCTAAAAAACGATGCGCCAAGTACTTTTTGATTTTCAAATAAAGTTTTGACTTGACCCATTTTTTGATATCACTACTTTTCAGTGCAGAATTTTTTAGATTTCCTAATTTTTTTTAGTTGAAGAGACTTGGCTGTTTTTTTTACACGGAGTGTTTTTTATGGGGATATCACTCCTTTTTTTAGTTTATTCATAGAACTTGTGACGTCATATCGATTGAACAATTACTAAATCCTTTAAAAAAAGTCGCCATTGACAATTTGGTTAACTAATGAAATTCTGCGTATGGTACTATATATTTGCTTTAAATGATCTTTCATGAAGAATAGCAAAGGTTTCATTCCTATCAGTCAACCGAGTTCCGAGATATTATGGCAATACTTCGGTTTTCAAAATGGCTGCTGAACTTACTGCACTGCCACATAGAATGTATATCTATAAATGATGTGTATTATTTTAAGCTTTCTGAATATGCATTTATTGGAGGGGATTATAATAATTTATAAATTTGAATGACGTCATTTCCGGTCTCATTAATAGGAAAATTCTAGTTTGACTGTTCCTATTCCATAGAGATGACCTTCCGAATTGTTTGGCGGTAGTTTCATACCGATCAGTCAACCAATTTTCAAGATATGACGTTACTTTCGGTTTCAAAATGGCTGCTGAAATCACTGACCCCTTGAATTATAATTTAAACATGATTACATTTTATTATAAGCTGTCTCAAATAGTATATTTATTGTATCAAAATGTAAATTTGTGAGATTTTTAAAATGTGTGACGTCATTTCCGGTTTCGGTATGAGAACTGCAAATATTATTGATGATAATACATAAAGTTGACTGTCTCAATTGTTTAGCGCTGGTTTCGTTCATATCTACCCCATAAAAAACACTTCGTGTAAAAATACCAGCCAAGTCTCTTCAACTAAAAAAAAATATGAAATCTAAAAATTCTGCACTGAAAAGTAGTGATATCAAAAAATTAGCCAAGTCAAAACTTTATTTGAAAATCAAAAAATACTTGGCGCATCGTGTACTTAAATAGCTTGGAAGTATAAGCCAATTATAAATTATACATGAAATATACATATACATAGTATACCTATAATGCCCTAAAAAAAACGATGCGCCAAGTATTTTTTGATTTTCAAATAAAGTTTTGACTTGGCTAATTTTTTGATATCACTACTTTTCAGTGCAGAATTTTTAGATTTCATATTTTTTTTAGTTGAAGAGACTTGGCTGGTATTTTTACACGAAGTGTTTTTTATGGGGATATCACTCCTTTTTTTAGTTTATTCTAACAACTTGTGACACATATGAAATGAACAATTACTAAATTCTTTTAAAAAATCATCACCCTTTACAATTTCGTTACCAGTAATGAATAGCAGCGTATGGTCCTAAATAATTGCTTTAAATGATCTTTCACGAAGAATAGCAAAGGTTTCATTCCAATCAGTCAACCCAGTTCCGAGATATGGAAACACTTCGGTTTTCAAAATGGCTGCTGAACTTTCTGCAATGCCACATAGAATTTATTTCTATAAATGATGTGTATCATTTTAAGCTTTCTGAATATGTATTTATTGTATAGGAGGGAATTATAATAATTTATACATTTGAATGACGTCATTTCCGGTCTCATAAATAGGAAAATTCTATTTGTACTGTTCATATTCCATAGAGATGGCCATCCGAATCGTTTGGCGCTAGTTTCATACCGATTTGTCTACCAGTTTTTGAGATATGACGTTACTTCCGGTTTAAAAATGGCGGCTGAAATCTCTGACCCCTTGAAGTATATTTGAAACATGATTATAATTTTATAAGCTGTCTCAAATAGTATATTTATTGCATCAAAATAAAAATTTGTGAGATTATTAAAATGTGTGACGTCATTTCCGGTTTAGGTATGAGAAACTGCAAATATTATTGATGATAATACATCAAGTTGACCGTCTAAATTGTTTTGCGCTGGTTTCGTTGAAATCTATTTCGCCGTTATTGATATATGATGTCACTTCCGGTTTCAAAATGGCGGCTTCCGGTTGGTTTTATAACAAGTCACATGAGACGTCAAAAGTACATACGTTACATAAATATCAAAATAATCGGATCAATCTTTGTTGCCAAAAAGCCAATCGATGAATTTCAAATTTCATTACGTCATTTCCGGTTTCTTTAACATAATGTTTAGTCTTTTGCTACTTATCATGCATATAGATGACCGTCTTGATCGTTTGGCGCAATTTTCGTTCCAATCGGTCCAGCCGTTGACGAGATATGACGTCACTTCCGGTTTCAAAATGGCAGCATAAAACCAGTTATAGCAAAAGGCACCTCAGACGCCAAAAGTGCATATGTGGTAAAAATTTTAAATCAATCGGTTCAGCCGTTTATGCTGTGGCCTGTTTACCATATTTTAGCTCCACCCTACTACTACTACTGAGATTATTATGAAAACCGCCCTAAAACACTGTTTTCAAGGCCCTCTAGCGCGCAAAGGGCGTAACCTATTGTTCCCAAATTTGGTATATGTTGTAGGGTGGGCCATAGCTCGAAATTAAGATATATCGCAACAATGTGAGATTTTCCAATTTTAAGATCCAGTAGGCCGAAAATGCCACTTTGATGCTTACAGTAAAAGTGGGTTTGCTCCAGCCTTTTTAAATGAGTGTGTGCGCGCGCCGTACGACTTGGCTGGCGTGGAGCGACCGCTCCACTAGATTCAACCGTTATTGAGATATGATGTCACTTCCGGTTTTAAAATGGCGGCTTCCGGCTGGTTTTATAATAAGTCAAATAAGATATCAAAAGTACATACGTTACAAAAATATCAAAATAATCGGATCAATCTTTGTTGCCGAAATGCCAATCGATGTATTTCAAATTTCATGACGTCATTTCCGGTTTCATTAACATAATGCATAGTCTTTTGCTACTGATAATCCATATAGTTGACCGTCTGAATCGTTTGGCGCAAATTTCGTTCCGATCGGTCTAGCCGTTTACGAGATATGACGTCACTTCCGGTTTCAAAATGGCGGCACAAAAAATTCATGGGGTGAAGGTTAAATCAGACGCCAAAAGTGCACACGTGGTAAAAATGTGAGATCAATCGGTCAGCCGTTTAGGCTGTGGCCTGTTTACCGGATTTGAATTCCAGGAGACTACTACTACTGAGATTATTATTATTATTATGAAAACCGCTCTAAAACACGGTTTTCTCAGCCCTCTAGCTCGCAAAGGGCGTAACCTAATGTTCCCAAATTTGGTATATGTTGTAGGGTGGGCCATAGCTCGAAATTGAGATATTTTCCAACAACGTGAGATTCCCCAATTTTAAGATCCAGTAGGCCGAAAATGCCACTTTGATGCCTACAGTAAAAGTGGGTTTGCTCCAGCCTTTATATGAGAGTGTGCGCGCGCCGTACGACTTGGCTGGCGTGGAGCGACCGCTCCACTAGATTTTTAAAATGAAGTTTTGACTTGGCCCATTTTTTGATATCACTACTTTTCAGTGCTGAATTTTTAGATTTCTTCTATTTTTTTGTAGTTGAAGAGACTTGGCTGGTATTTTTACACGGAGTGTTTTTTATGGGGATTATATTGTCACGATGCATCGGGGAAGCTGAATAATGTCGACTGGAATAATGTCGACTAACTCGTATGACAGGGTCTTTTCATGAAGTGGAATAATGTCGACTAAAAGTCGACGTTATTCCAATAAAAGTACTTAATAATATTTTCAACTGGAATTACGTCGACTTTGAGTCGACCTTATTCCAGTGGAAAAGCGTCGACTAAAAGTCGACATACTTCCAGATTTGGCACTTTAAATAAATTTTGATAAAGTGGAAGAAAGTCGACTCAAAAGTCGCTCTTATTCCAGTATCGTGAAAACACAGTCCTCGATTGGAAGAACGTCGACTCTCAGTCGACATTATTCCACTGGAATAATCTCGACTACAAGTCGACCTTCTTCCATTGGAATAATGTCGACTCCACTGACGTCACTGACGTATTCCACTGACGTCACACCTTGATTTGGCGCCATTTTTAAACGTGTTTACGGTTCCCACAACTTAGTCTGAGCTTATTCTAACGCTGGACTTGTTTGAATGCAAAGCAATATTTCATGTAAAAAAAATCGGGATGGAAATATTGGAGGTGAAAAAGGTCAAGTGGGATGTAAAATCGTTTATATAATGAGGAAAATACATCTTCTTCCTTTTATTAGTCAAAAAGTGTCAAAAAGTGTGGGATGAAAAATGGTAAAATAATATAAATGGTAGCAAATTTTGCCCATACAAAATTTGAACTTGATCTGACCATTTTAGTTTATCTTCCAATTAGAGGAGGATTTCTTTTTATTCTAATTTTAACCAATGAACGGAATTTTTAAAAGAAAATGGGATCTGCAAACAGAAAAGATGGTCCGAACCCGTGTGCACAATTTAGCTTGATTTGTGAAACGGTGTAACTTGCATTGCTCCAGGTAGCAAACAAAACAAAAAGAAACATACAATTACAAATACAAATTCTCAAGTTTCTATGAAAAACAAAAACAAATACTTTTATGTTGATTGAGTGGAACATATTTCAATTCAATAAGGATGTAGTTGCAATTAATAGATTATTAGATAAAAGATTAATTGCCGTCTATTGACATGCAAATAAACGTCCGTCTAAACAGGCAAACCGTCTATACAGGCAAATGCTGGGAGGTAACTTCTAATAGGCCACGACCGTCTTCATCCCACCATCCATCCTTACCTACTATTCACCATCATCTCCCAATCATCATCATAATCATTCATCCGTCGCCATTAGCCTCTCTGCAGAACAGTGCGATGTCAAGGGAATTCAAGTGATACCACGTGACTAAGCATGTAAATCACGAAATTTGCCTAACTATTGCTCATAAAAGGAAGAAAATGTATTTTCCTCATTATATAAGTGATTCTATATCCCACTTGACATTTTTTACCTCCAATATTTCCGTCCCGATTTTTTTTTTACATGAAATATTGCTTTGCATTCAAACAAGTCCAGCTTTAGAATAAGATCAGACTAAATTGTATGAACCGTAAACACGTTTAAAAATGGCGCCAAATCAAGGTGTGACGTCAGTGGAATACGTCAGTGACGTCAGTGGAGTCGACATTATTCCAATGGAAGAACGTCGACTTGTAGTCGAGATTATTCCAGTGGAATAATGTCGACTGAGAGTCGACGTTCTTCCAATCGAGGACTGTGTTTTCACGATACTGGAATAAGAGCGACTTTTGAGTCGACTTTCTTCCACTTTATCAAAATTTATTTAAAGTGCCAAATCTGGAAGTATGTCGACTTTTAGTCGACGCTTTTCCACTGGAATAAGGTCGACTCAAAGTCGACGTAATTCCAGTTGATAATATTATAAAGTACTTTTATTGGAATAACGTCGACTTTTAGTCGACATTATTCCACTTCATGAAAAGACCCTGTCACACGAGTGAGTCGACATTATTCCAGTCGACATTATTCAGGCGTCCCGATGCATCGTGGTTTCGCACCCGCGGTCCATCTCTGCATGATCATTGATTGGTTGCATAACCATTAGGGAGGACAGAGTAGCTGCCAGTGCACTTTGTTCCTGCCTGGTCAGCGGTATTGAACCAAGAGGGGATAGTCGGGGAGTCGGCCATAGATCCAGCCAAGAGAAGACTGATTGGACTCCACGGGCGGAACTCGGGACGGCCATGGGACAGAGGACCACATGTGTCGTTGGACATTGAGAAAGTGCCATAGTTTCATCCTGTAGCTTCACTCTATTGTAAACCCTCTTCTACCTCTTCTAATTTCTACCTCCCCCAAAGTGTTTAAAGATCCCAACGAGACTTTTATACTCGTGACAATATAACATTAACACTAGTATTATTATTAATAATAATAGTGTCACATTAATATTATTATTAATATTTTTTTTTCATGTCATACTTATAAAAATGTTAGCACCTGTAATACATACAAATTGTAACTACAAAACCAATCAATCAAAGCTGGGAAGGAAAGCTGGATGTAGACCTTGCAACTTGCAAGTAGGCGAGACTATGGGAAATATAATAATTCATGCCTGCAAGAGTGATCACGCACTAGGAGCAAATTGTAAAGCAAATGCTACTCGTATGGTAATCTATTTTATTTGTATTTATATTGGTCATACAGAGTACCTACGTCATAAATAAATCAATCGCATTTGCATTGTAGTTACATAATGAAATAAGTCAAAAGGACAATTAGGATTAACAAACTGAGGTTTAACTTCCCGTGGCCCAGTGACAAAATTAACAGCTCTCAACACTAATTTACGAAACAATCTTACACCAAAACTTCAAGTGAGTGAAAAGACTTGTCTTCATAGTGAAATGCTTGTTACATTTCGGACAAAAATGATTTTTCCCGCAATCATTTCTAACATGGCGAGTTAAGTCACTCATGTATTTGAACTCCTTCTTACATTGTTCACATCTTAGATCTTTACCGCACTCATGCTTAACATGATAAGCTAGGTTCCTCATCTGTTTGAACTCCTTCTTACATTGCCCACATCGCAGAACTTTACCGCACTCATGCTTAACATGAGCAGTTAGGTGCTTCATCTGTTTGAACTCCTTCTTACATTGCCCACATCGCAGAACTTTACCACACTCATGTTTAACATGAAAGTTTAAATCCTGCTTCCTGTTATAATATCTCTTGCAGTTAGAACATTGAAATGGGTTGATCGAGTCAGTCACAACCGCAGGCTCTCGATAGCAAACGTTTGTAATATGTTTTAGAAGTTCGCTGCGATCTCTGAATTGAATTGAGCACTCAGCACATTGGAAGACAACATGTGCAATATCTTCAACAGCAGCAGAAGTTGTGGCGACGGGAGGAAACTCGTCTTGCTTCGACACTGAAACATATTAAATCAAGACAATTAGTGTTGTCTTTTAAGTCGTGTCTCAAATATAAGAAGAGAAATAAAATGTGCACTTCAAAAGAGTAATGGATAGAGGTATTGTAAAAACAAAAGGCGACGAAATAGCTTCAATGGAATATAGGAATACAAAATAAAACAAAATACTTAACATTAAAGATTACAATCATAGAAAGCCAAACACGTATATTCCTAATCAAGTATAGAATAGAAAATAAAGACAACATTGCAGTTCATTGGAGAACGACACTTAAAGTACTGGAATATTTATTGGCCTAGTTTATGACGGCATTACTTTACTCCGGTTACAGAATTCAAGCAAAACGTGCTGGTGAAAGACCTGGGAAGATATGTTACCTTTGTGTGGAAAAGCACATTTATTTATGTATGTATTTATTTATTTATTTATTTATTTAGGGACCTGCATACATCGTGACTTATACAATGAGTTATTTAGTTAAATGTAAAAATGCAGATTTAAAACTAGTACCTCACTTCAAGATATTTCGATCAGTTGGTGAATCGGAGTTAGTCGGGTTTTGCAGACATAGAATAAGTGTAGTAGAAATAAATTAGTAAAGTAAATTCAGGGATAGAGCACAAGGTTTAGGTTTTAATTTGGTAAGGAAAAGCCTAGATTCAGACCTTGCAACTTGCAGGTATAGGCGAGACAATGGGAAATAATAATCATTCATGTCTGAAAGCATAATGATGCACTAGGAGCAAAATCTGAAACAGATGCTATTCATATGGTAATCAAGAACTGAATTGTGATCAATATTTTATTTGTATTAACATTGGTCATACAGAGGGCGTTACAAACAAATCAATCTAAGATCAGAGATATAGACTCGCAATTGGTACATTTTGAAATGCAATTCTAGATAATAAATTGAGTCAAAAGGCAGTTAGGATTAACAAACTGATACTATATCTCATCTTCATCACTAGTGACAAAATGAACAGCTCTCGACACTTATTTAAGACATCTTAATTTCATGTGAGCAACAAGACTATATTTCGCAGTGAAACGCGCGTTACATTTCGTACAAAAATGATTCTTCCCACAATCATTTCTAACATGACGAATCAAGTCGCTCATGTATTTGAACTCCTTCTTACATTGACCACATCGCTGAACTTTACCACACTCATGTTTAACATGACGAGTTAGGTGCTTCATGTATTTGAACTCCTTCTTACATTGCCCACAACGCAGAACTTTACCGCACTCATGTTTAACATGAGTAGTTAGTGCTCTCAATGTCTTGAACTCCTTCTTACATTGCCCACATTGCAGAACTTTACCGCACTCATGTTTAACATGATAGTTCAAATCCTTCTTCCTGTTATAACGCCTTATGCAGTTAGAACATTGTAATGGGTTGATCGAGTCAGTCACTACAGCAGACTCTTGATGGCAAACGTTTGTAATATGTTTTAGAAGTTCGCTGCGATCTCTGAATTCAGTTGAGCACTCGGCACATTGGAAGACAACATGTGCAATATCTTCAACAGCAGCAGAAGTTGTGGCGACGGGAGGAAACTCGTCTTGCTTCGACACTGAAACATATTAATCAAGACAATTAGTTTTGTCTTTTAAGTCATGTCTCAAATATAAGAAAAGAAAGAAAATGTGCATTTCGAATGAATAGAATGTAGTTTAGTACCAAAAGGCGATGGAATGCCTATAATGGAAAATAGGATCACAAAATAATATATAACAAAATGGATAACAATCATACTTTTTATACTTTATTCATGAAAACAATCAGTTGCAATCAGTTGCAATCAGTTGCAATCACTGTTTATGAGTTAAAATATTTTTAACGACTTACGTTTTTCATTTCTATCAAAAGTAATCAAAGTAATCCAAAAACATATTCCAAATCAAGTAATTAGAATAGAGAATAAATACAACATAGCTGGTCATTGTAGAGAGACGCTAGGTACTGCAATAATAAGAAGGCGTTATTTTACTCTGGTTACAGATGCATGCAACACACAGGAAGATGTGTCACTTATGTGTTGAGGGTCGACTAGCACATGTAACGTGACTTGTACAATACCGGGTGGCCCCAAAAAAACGCACAATTGGCTGACATCGATGTGACGAAACTACTGCACAAATCGGACTGAAAATTTCAAATAATATAAACAACATACTAAGGTTTGATGTGTGAAAGTTTTAAATACATAACTTTTGTAGGAAAAAAGTTACAGCTGCTAGAATCTGGTTGTCGAAAAATCGATTATACGTGCTCAAATAACGCGTGTTCAGAAAACGACCTTTGGCTGGGACCCTATTTCTTCAAAACCACTATTGGTATCAAGCTGACAATTTAAAATATTATTCAAAATATATTGCTATCGATTGTGTAAAAATTTCAATCCATTTGGATCACTGGTACAAAAATTGTGGTTTCTTGAAGTTGAGCTAAAATGCAGAGGTAAATTTCACAAGTTTTCTTACTCAAGATAATTTCAAAACGTAAAATTATCTCCCAGAGTTTCTGCGTTTAGCTGAACTTCAAGATAACGTAACATTCGTTCCATCAATCCAAATGTATTGAAATTTTCGCACAAATGAAAGCAATATACTTTGAATAATATTTAATATTTTCAGCTTGATATCATGACTGTTGATATCAGTAATGATATCAACAGTATCAGTAGCAGTATAACAGTATCATTACTGTTTTACTGTTTTAATATCTACTGTTTTGTAACTATATTATAATACTGGTTAACGCACTCCCAAACAAGCGTGGCTTACGGGAGTGTGCATCATCAAAATATGTAATGTAATATAATCTAACAAAAATAAATTAAATTAAATGAAATGAAATGAGTAGTTTTGATGTAACAGCGTTCCGGCCAATTGACGTTTTCTGAATGAGTGCTATTTGAGTGTGTGAGTGTGTAAAAAATAGCAAAATAAATCATAAAGAAAGAATTTAAATAATAATAATAATAAATATAAGCATAAAAAGCAAAGTCAGTTGAATCTAAAAATTAGAATAAAAATTAAAATTCAACTGTAGTAATATAAATCAAGAAAATCAAGAAAATCTAAACTAAATCAAAATTCATCTAACATCAATATTATTAACATTAACTCAATAACAATGAATGGAGTTCAGGTGTGTTTGTCCTCTAAATAGTGAATCACCGACGTATCTCTATTCACTGAATGGCTTGGACGGCGACTTCTTCCAATATGGAGCCTGAGGACATCGAAAAACAAAAGCCGGATTTGCAACTCTAATTCACCACACGTATATAAAACTTCTTTCACATTTTTAGTTTGGAAGGAAAAGCCTGGATTTATACCTAACCTACCGTCACAAGTAGGCAAGATAATAGGAAATAATAATAATTCATGTCTGAAAGCATAATGATGCACTAGGAACAAAATCTGAAACAGATGCTACTCATATACGGCAATAAAGAACTGAATAGTGATCAATATTTTATTTGTATGAATATTGCTCATACAGAGGGCGTTACAAACAAATCAATCAAAAGAGATAAAGACTCGCAATTCATACCTTTTCAAATGCAGCTCTAGATAATGAATTGAGTCAAAAGAACAATTAGGATTAACAAACTGATACTAAATCTATCTCATCTTCATCACTAGTGACAAAATGAACAGCTCCCGACACTAATTTAAGACACAGTCTTACATCTTAATTTCAAGTGAGCGACAAGACCATGCTTCGTAGTGAAACGCTTGTTACATTTGGGACAAAAATGATTCTTCCCACAATCATTTTTAACATGACGAGTCAAGTCTTTACTGTATTTGAACTCTTTATTACATAGTCCACATTGCAGATCTTTACCACATTCATGTTTAACATGACGAGTTAGGTCAGTCATGTATTTGAACTTTTTCTTACATTGCCCACATCGCAGAACTTTACCACACTCATGTTTAACATGAGCAGTTAGTGTCGTCATGTTCTTGAACTCCTTCATACATTGCCCACATCGCAAAACTTTACCGCACTCATGCTTAACATGAGTAGTTAGTGTCGTCATGTTCTTGAACTCCTTCTTACATTGCCCACATCGCAGAACTTTATCGCACTCATGTTTAACATGACGAGTCAGGTCGGCCTTATATTTGAACTCTTTCTTACATTGCCCACATCGCAGAACTTTACCGCACTCATGTTTAACATGAGTAGTTAGGTGACACATGCTTGTAAACTCCTTCTTACATTGTCCACAACGCATAACTTTACCACACTCATGCTTAACATGGTAGTTCAAATCACCCTTCCTGGTATAACGCCTTATGCAGTCAGAACATTGTAATGGGTTGATCGAGTCAGTCACAACCGCAGGCTCTCGATAGCAAACGTTTGTAATATGGTTTAGAAGTTCGCTGCGATCTCTGAATTCAGTTGAGCACTCAGCACATTGGAAGACAACATGTGCAATATCTTCAACAGCAGCAGAAGTTGTGGCGACGGGAGGAAACTCGTCTTGCTTCGACACTGAAACATAACAATCAAGACAATTAGTGTTGACTTTCAAGTCGTGTCTCAATATAAATAGAGAAATAAAATGTGCACTTCAAAAGAGTAATGGATAGAGGTATTGTAAAAACAAAAGGCGACGAAATAGCTTCAATGGAATATAGGAAAACAAAATAATTCAAAATACATAACATAAAAGATTACAATCTAAGATGCGAAACACGTATATTCCTCATCAAGTAGAATAGAAAATAAAGGAAACATTGCTGTTCATTGGAGAAAGATACTAGAAGCATAGAGGTAAGAAGAAGTACTAGGAATATTAATTGGCCTAGTTTATTTACTTTACTACGGCTACAGGATTCAAGCAAAACAGAGGTACCAGAGAAATTGTAAGACCTGGGAAGATATGTTACCATTGTGTGGACAAGCACATTTATTTATTTAGGGACCTGCATACAACATAACTTATACAATAGATCGAAGGGGGCCATGAAACTTTATGATAAAGAATGAGTTATTTAATTAAATTTTAAAAATGCAAATTTCAAAACTATTATATCTACTTAATACAAGATATTCCGGAGTTAATCGGGCGTTGCAGACAAAATAACACAAAAACAAACAGTGCAGTAAGATTATAATAGGTCGGTTCCCTCAACTAACGAAATCACGTCGAATAAGTGTAGTAGAAATAAATTAGTATACTAAATTCAACGATAGAGACATGGTGTAGGTTTTCAACTGGGAAGGGAACGCCTGGATTCAGACCTTGCAACTTGCAGGTATAGGCGAGACAATGGGAAATAATAATCATTCATGTCTGAAAGCATAATGATGCACTAGGAGCAAAGTCTGAAACAGATGCTATTCATATGCTAATAAGGAACTGAATAGTGATCAATATTTTATTTGTAATACCATTGGTCATACAGAGTGCGTTACAAACAAATCAATCGAAGAAAAGAGTTGAGACTCGTAATTGGAACATTTTGAAATGCAATAGGGAAGTGAAGTGAAGTTTAGATTTTAGAATAATAAATATTTTATGAAAGTTGAGATGTTGTTGAAGACAGATGTGGTATTATTTTTGTTGTGTGATGAATAGTTTTCAAGGAACGAATTTACAAAGTTTGGTATTTTGTAGCTGTCTATGAAACACAATCTGAGGTCACACGCCGAGTCGGGCCGTATAGATTATGTTAGCCAGAACCGGTTCTTGCATCCCGTAACACAGCTTGTTTTTGCAGAGGAGTGAAATGTCGAAAACTAATAAATTAATTATGGGAAATATATGATTAAAAAAAATCAAAAAAAAAATCACATTGCTCTTTGAGGCTATTCTGTATATAAATAAAATATAATCTCAACATTCACCTATTCCCCATCCATTCTAGATAATAAATTGAGTCAAAAGGACAATTAGGATTAACAAACTGATACTAGACTTCCCCTTGATCACTAAGTGACAAAATAAACAGCTCTCAACACTCATTTAAGAAACATTCTTACATATTAACTTCAAGTGAGCGACAAGACCATATTTCGCAGTGAAACGCGCGTTACATTTCGGACAAAAATGATTCTTCCCACAATCATTTCTAACATGACGAGTTAAATCGCTCATGTATTTGAACTCCTTCTTACATTGCCCACATCGCTGAACTTTACCACACTCATGTTTAACATGAGTAGTTAATGTCGTTATGTTCTTGAACTCCTTCTTACATTGCCTACATAGCTGAACTTTACCACACTCATGTTTAACATGACGAGTTAGTGACGTAAATGTCTTGAACTCCTTCTTACATTGCCCACATCGCAGAACTTTACCACACTCATGTTTAACATGATAGTTCAAATCACCCTTCCTGTGATAAAACTTCTTGCAGTTAGAACATTGTAATGGGTTGATCGAGTCAGTCACAACCGCAGGCTCTCGATAGCAAACGTTTGTAATATGTTTTACAAGTTCGCTGCGATCTCTGAATTCAGTTGAGCACTCAGCACATTGGAAGACAACATGTGCAATATCTTCAACAGCAGAAGTTGTGGCGACGGGAGGAAACTCGTCTTGCTTCGACACTGAAACATAATAATCAAGACAATTAGTGGTTACCTTTAAGTCATGTCTCAAATACAAGAAAAGAAAGAAAATGTGTAGGTACTTCGAAAGAGTAATGGATATAATGGGGTATTGACATTGTTAACCAAAAGGTGACGAAATATCTACAATGAAAGTAGAAAAGAAAGTAATACATACATAACATAAAAGATAACAATAAGATTTTACTATTTTTATGAAAATAATTAATAGCTACCTTCACCAATAGCTACCTTCACGGCATAGATGATTTTAACTACTCACTTTTCAATATCTATTAAAAGTAATAGAAAGTAATCCAAACTCGTATATTCCTAATCAACTGTAGCTCATCACCACCCATCACGACCCATCACGACCCATCACGAAGAGTATAGGAATAGCACTGTTCAAGGGTTAATATATCAACGAGATTAACATCTAAGAAAAGATATGGTCATAAATCATTGATATATTTGTACAGGTATTAAAAATACACAATTTTAATGAATAAACCACCACCTACTCGATCTAGCTCCCCCCCCCCTCCCCATACGAGCAGGTGGTGGAACAAACAAATAGCTATAATCTCTTACTACGAAAGAGAAACATGTATTCAGGAATGCAGTAGCACATACTTAGGAATCAACTTTGCATCTTAGTTTCATGTGTCTCCAAAGACTCCTGTACACAGTGAAACGCGTATTACATTTCGGACAGATATGATTTTTACCACAATCTTGATTTACATGACGATTTAGATAGTTCAAATGATTAAACTCCTTTTTACACTTCTCACATCGCAGGGTTTTCGAGCCAGTCACAACCGCAGGCTGTCGAGAGCGAAGGTTGCCGAGATCATTTCGAAGCTCGCTGCGATCGTGGAATGCAGTCAAATAGTTTCTACTATTAGTTTCGTCAAAAGCGGCAGAAGTTGAGGCGAATTCGGGATACCCATCTTGTAGCCACCCTGAAACAAATTCAAGACAATTAGTGGTGAAATCGAGAATGCTATATTACGAGGAAGAACATGTATAAAGATAACAACGATAACAAGATAAAAGATACTTAACAAATTGTGGATATCACTTAATTGGAGCCAAAACATTTTTACGGAGGTTGATTTTTTAATGGGATTATAAAGTATAAACTATATTGGGATATTGTCATGCTGAACTTTTACCATGCTCTGGTAATGTTGTAATCACTTTACTCTAGCTTCACACTTCAAAAACAACATTGTTGGTAGCGCCTTAAAGTGACCTTATTCATTTATACATTTATTTATGGCTCCTGTACTCTTGTACACCAAGTGTACACACTTGTACACCAAGTGACTTGATAAATATATTTCAGAGGGTGGCATGGTACACATTTTAGGTTAGGTTCACGGAATGATACCATGTAGAGGAAAAGAAGAAATGCGGAGAGGACCTAGTAGCTATATGCAATTCAGTGGTAGAGTACTAGGAAAGGTATCGACGTATTAAATAAACGATTACTTATTAGTTATTCAAGTATAATTATTAAATTACAATAATCTATAATAATATCTTTATTTCCTTTTCTAATTTAAACAATTAGGTAAAGATTACATATTTCAAGGGCTAGTTACACATTAGGAACGCCGGTATGCCAGTCCAGACGTTTCTATAAAACAGAGTATTCTTTTTCTTCTGCTTCCTCCTCCTGTTCTTCTTTTTCTTCTTCTTCTTCTTCTTCTTCTTCTTCTTCTTCTACTTCTTCGTCTTCTTCTGCTTCTTCTTCGTCATTATCTTCTTCTTCTTCTTCTTCTTCTTCTTCTTCTTCTTCTTCTTCTTCTTCTTCTTCTTCTTTACTATTCACCAAACACTGCCATCTTTCTTCATCCTCCCACCATCTTTCATGCATGCTCAACCATATCATATTTCTGCCCCCTCTCTTCAACATCCAATCTGATCTGCTCTTTCCATCTTTGCCTTGGTCTACCCACTCTCCTTTTCAAATGCTCCTTATCATATACTTTCTTACGCATTCTGTTCTCATCCATTTTGCTTAACTGTTCGAATCATTGCAGCCTCGCTCTTCCAATTTTGAAGTTCAATCTCTCAACACCCAATTCTTTTCTTAACACTCTACTACGAATCTTGTCCAGCTTACTCACTCCCAAAGTACTTCTCACAAACTTCATCTCTGCCGCCTGTACTTTACTTCTCTCTTTCCAGCCCATCGTCCAAGTCACCGATCCATAAGTTAATATTGGTATATAATAAAAATTGTATAGTAATAACTTTATCCTACGGGGAAAATGTTCATTCCATAGAAGCTTTCGAACCTGTTGGTAAAACCCGTTGGCAATTGTTTAATTCTTCTATCAATTTCTCTGTCCATCCTTGCCTCACTGGTAACGATGCTTCCCAGATATTTAAATACTTATACTTCAAGCATTTATTCACCCCTCAGCACAATCTTCTTCCTCTTAATCAATTTACTTTTTTAAATCAATATATTAATTAAAATTAACATAATTAATCAACATTCATGCGTGAACGTGTGATGACACATGTAATGCCATACGTAGAACGACACGATGGGAAACGAAGAAATGACACCGATCCAAGAAAAATATAAATCAACCAGTTTTTTACCTAAAAGTTAAATAAAACTTAATCACATTGTGCTAATATAAGTGAATAGTGAATACACAGTTGATTTGTGTTGTTTACAATGTTGAAACAATTTACGTTACATTAGAGAAATCAACCGTGCTGAAATCAAATAATAAGTTACCTTTTATAAGACTAATGGTAGATTCAGGTAAATGATGAGTTAATCGTCAAGGTAGATTATACAATGCAGTACAAAATATTATTATGCAAGCTACAAGGATAACTGACAAGTTAAATTAACAGACTGATAAAAAATCTCTCTCTAGGTTAATGAGAGAGTGTAATGTGATTAGGAAAAGAGTTCTTGGACTGTTTTCTATGGACCGTTGGTGTTATCAAAATGACACAAAACAATGAGTCTTGAATAACACTTATTTAGGAATCAGATTTACATCTCAATTTCATGTGAGTAAAAAGATTTCTTCGCGCACTGAACCGCTTAAAACATTTCGGACAAATGAGAACTTTGCCGCACTCAAATTTAACATGAGTAGTTAGGAGATTCATGTATTTGAACTCCTTCGTACATTGCCCACATCGCAGAACTTTACCACATTCATGATTAACATGAGTAGCTAGTGTCGTCATGTTGGTGAACTTTTTGTTACATTTCTCACATCGCAGAACTTTACCACACTCATGTTTAACATGATAGGTCAGAGCAGCCTTCCTGGTATAATATTTCTTGCAGTTAGAACATTGTAGTGGGTTGATCGAGTCAGTCACAACCGCAGGCTCTCGATAGCAAACGTTTGTGAAATGTTCTTGAAGTTCGCTGCGATCTCTGAATTCAATTGAGCACCTAGCCCCAGCAGAAGTTGTGGCGACGGGACGAAACACGTCTTGCTTCGACACTGAAACATATTAAATCAAGATAATTAGTGAGGACATCAGTGATTAGTAGGGGATTAGTGGGGATATCTCTCACTTTTCATAAAATATTAGAGCAAATGGGCCATGATTTAGACACACCGTAAAGCAAGCATTCATTTAAATATGAAGAGCAAGAAAATGTATTTGAAATTTTAATAGTTGGAAGTGATGGATACAAGTAGGAGAAATAGTAATGGAAAACACTCATGTAGTATAATCATGAAATATGTAATCACAAGTATTGGACCTATTGTGCTCCCTGAAGTTAGAACATTGAAGATTTGGAAAGAATACTAATTGTCGACATGCTCCTAGTAGTACATCTTGATAAACTAAAGTGCAGTTATCAAACCGAAATACTGTGAGATGTGTTTAATTTTCAAATGCTCCTGAAACGTTCAAGAGTGAAACCGTTAAAATGAAAATGACAACTGAAACATGTTTTCAGATAGTCGTATTACAAGAATCTTTTCATAAGGCCCGGAATAACCAAAGTTAATCTGAGCCGGATTAACTAAATATTGGACTAAATTGGCGGCACAGCCAATCAGATACCTCAAAATGAGTGAAACAATTGAATTTAATCCAAAAGTTAGTTAATCCAGCACAATTAAACTTTGGTTATTCCGGGTCTAAATCAGTTATACAAATTTATTATAATTTATTTTTAGTGTTGCCTTCGAAGTTTAATAAATACTTTTATACTCCAATGAGTATTGGCAAAGTAAGTACTATATTTGAACGGAACGGTTACTGGCTGCTGCTCAGGTTGCCAATCAATCCTTGTTATTATCAATGATATCAGAGCTCACCTACTACAGTTCGCTGACGTATAATACCATAGACTTCATCAAAACCTTTCCAAAATTATGTAAACCATAAAGACAGTTACCCAGTCACTTTTATTACAAGAAAATACCTTGCAAACAACAACGACGCAAACAATGTCATAATTCTGATCCCTAGATTCCGTGGGCGCTAGTCTCACGCAGCCAAACATACAGCCTGCTTTTCCTAAACAATTATATACAATTATAAACGATCTTATCAATACATTAATTACCAGTGATTAATAATTCTATTAATCACCAAATTTCTCCACCAAATGGTAAACATTTCAAAACATAATTGAAAAACAAGACAGTGTTGAGAGTCTAAGCAATTTGAGTGCTTAAAACTGAGGACAGGCAAACACATCTGAAATATTATAATCTTTGAAGGACAACAAAAGTGCTTGACACTCGTGCTGGCATCCACGTCAAATATAAACAAGTTTCATCAAATTAAAAACTCAACGAGAAACTCTGCAAAAGTGCGTTCCTGTTTTAACATGGCGTTTTAGAGCAAACATTGTTCTGAATGTTTTCTTGCAGTTTGGACAGCAAAGCGTCTTTCCGCATTCATGTTTTACGTGCTGATTGAAATTACTCAAACGCGAATATTTTGCATTGCAATTAGAGCAGATAAATATTCTTCCACATTCATGTTTCAAATGATAGGTCAGAAACTTCTTCTTGCTAAAGGTCGACTTGCAATTGGGACACGGTAAGCGATTGACAATATTAACCACATTTCCTGGCTCTAAATCGGATGTGTCCCACTGGAATTGTTCATTTCTTGATCCTTCAGCAACAGAAGAAAAGCCGATATTCCTCGAACCTGAAACAAAGAATGAATCAATAAAATGAGAAGTTATACGGAAATTTCCTGAATGGAATATTTCCTGAATGGAAAATCCTTACCACTTGAAGTTAAATAGTGCATTTGTGCATTTAAGGAAAACAAACGTCTTATAGGAAAATAAAGGTGTAGGCGTAATGATAAATATTTACTTATTATAAACATCAAGTATAATTGTAAACAATAAGTAAGATAGCATATTCAATGCAATAATTCTCATAGAAATTAAAATTAACCCTGTTAATGTATAATCATGATTTGTGAGTGTGATGAATCTGTAAAGTAAAAATGACACCGATCCAGAAAAGAATAATCATATTTGACCCTGGAGTCGAACAATTTAAACACAGGTGGTTAAATTGTAATAAATCAAAGAATGATGGCACATTGTTTGTGTTTTATATTGTTGGTAGATAGCTCGTTACGTTACATGTCGAGATATTCAACCGAAGAAAACAAATGAGTAGGTAGCTTGTGTCGGACAAATAATAAGAAAAGGTAATTTATCGAAAGTGGTGAATTATGTGACGCAATACAAGAAAATGTATTAATGTCGAAGCACAATTTGAACAAACAAAATGACACACAAACTGATACTTGAGCCGTCTTCCTTTCAATGGTGATAAATATTCACTATTGAGTTAAAAATCATTTACATTTTAATTTCATGTGAGTGACAAGACGCTTATGGGCATTGAACTGCTTCTCACACATTGGACAAATATGATATTTCCCACAATCATGTTTAACATGAGTGCATAGAGTCGTTATGTTCTTGAACTCTCTCTTACATTGCTCACATCGTAGAACTTTACCACACTCGTGTTTAACATGACTAGTAAGGCCCTTTCTGTATTTAAACACCTTCATACATTGCCCACATTGCAGAACTTTACCACACTCGTACTTTACATGACGAGAGAGGTCGCTAAGGTATTTGAAATCCTTCTTGCATATCTCACATCGCAGAACTTTACCGCACTCATTTTTAATATGGCTACTAAGTGTCGTGAAGTTCTTGAACTTCTTCGTACATTTTTCACATTGAAGTACCTTACCGCACTCATGTGAAATATGATAGTTCAAAATACTCTGCCTGATAAAAAATCTCTTGCAGTTAGAACATTGTAATGGGTTGATCGCGTCAGTCACAACCGCAGGCTCTCGATAGCAAACGTGTTCTCGAAGTTCGCTGCGATCTCTGAATTCAGTTGAGCACTCAGCACATTGGAAGACAACATGTGAAATATCTTCAACAGCAGCAGAAGTTGTGGCGACGGGAGGAAACTCGTCTTGCTTCGACACTGAAACATATTGAATCAAGACAATTAGTGATGTCATCAAAATTTTACTCCGTGTCTCAAATATCATAAGTGAATGAAAATTCACTTGAAAAACAATGTACAGTAGTTGACATGTACCTACTATACGAATGGACAACGGAAAAAAGAAAATATATAGAAAAAAACACCATTACCAGAAAGGGTAGGTAATCGAAATATGTTAATTTCAAACTTATAGCGCTTCCTACAGTTGTCGTAACGGCGACGGAACGGAAAGAATGCTGAATTTGATTAACGTCACGCCGTTATGTCTACGTTGCCTCACCATTACGTTATTATGAAAAATATATGCTATTTTTCATACCTGCTTAACTCTTATATTCTCGACTATCGATGTAATTACTATGTAATTAGCTGCAAACTAAGCACTGCACCCACGTGTGCACTCACGTGCGGTCTGGAGTTTGATCTGCAACCTGAGGTAGAGTTATCAACAAAATCATCCTGGATGCTTTTCTTCGAATTCCTCTGAAGGTACGCTCAATCTAGAATATCTCATGAGAAGGGACAGACACAGGGACAGGGGCTCTTGTGATCCAGTTAGTATAAAAAGGATATAGATATTATGGTTTATGCGCTCAACAGCGAGGTTATCAGCGAAATAAAATTTAAAAAAGAATTCACATACCATATTTGCAACCCCCTTAAAATGTTTCAAAAGTTGGATATATGATAAATTGGCTAAAAACAAACTTCCATGATAATTATGATAAAAAATGCAAGTCGTCACCTACAAAAAAGAAATGTGTAAGTGTTAAAAGTTCGGGTTTGTTTTTAAATAATGACATAATTATAGAAATGAAATCCGATTTTTTAGTGTTCCTTCGTTCGTACACGTTGTTACGTTGTACCTACATGTTTTCCTTTTATACAATTACATAATTGAAATATTAAACTTGAAGACAACCTGAAAGAGTTGTAACTGAAAATGCAATGTGACAACTAAAATAAACTGATGCTTTGGAAAACGAGTACTAAAAACGTTGACGAACGAGCCCGTCGTGTATGTAATATACGGTGTACAGTCATATTCTTAATATATTTACCATATCCCAGTATACCAACTCGGTAGTCTTGTAAACAACTTCTTACAGTGACAGTACGCCTAAATATGATTCCAATTATCTTTCCAAGCATGACAAAGAAAATAATACAAATACCAATATTTTCATTTTTATTTCAAAATAAAAATACAACGGAACAATTTCCTGACACATGATAATGATAATGTGTTGCATTTGAAACGACTTTCATATAACATCCTGATGGATTCGGTGGGCGCTAGTCTCACGCAGCCAAATCTACCAAGTGATTGTCCTAAACAATGTTATGACTGGAGCATCTAAACAATAATGCAACGAGACAACAATGCTATGACCAATGAAAATAATACAGTTAACTATATTGTTGCTATGGTAAGCTTTTGCACACAATAAAACAATAATGAAAAATAGTTTAATTTTTTGCATCTGTGCAATTTGATGCAAATAATGATAACTGACGTTAGCCAATAGATTTCTGGACAATAAAAAGTTTGATAATTCGTGAAGCTTGTGAAGAGATTTTGTCAAAGCTACGATACAAAGTTGTGAATAACGAATTTCTCTCTCAGCGCTGACCACTTTTACAGAAAAATTATCTAAAAGTTATAAAGCTGCATAATTCGCATAAAAGTAGCTTCATTAAAATTGGCCTAATTTATGTAAAATGTGGTCAACGATGCACAATGTGAACCTCATTATCTACACCTCCTTCCAGATGAAAACCAACCCCTAACGAGATGGTCACAATCTCAAAAGTGGCGTGTTAGAAAGATTTCCTTCTCCTTAACTAGAACCACGATGTAGAAAAAGGACCGCCATTTTAAAATAAATGTGGAAACTCTTCGCTGAATCACCATTGAAAACTTTGAATACGAATTATGGGTAGAAGTTGATGCATAAAACACACTGCTCGCATATAAATCACTAGCGCTTTCTTGAGGAACTAAAGTATTCAAGGTCAATCGATTGACTAGTTTTAATTATTTAAGAATGTTTTAAGAATGTTTTAATGTTTTAAGAATATTTTGAATGTTTAAAGCGTGTTTTAATGTGCATTAGAACGAGTGTTACGCGATGGGCATCTACAGACCTTGATAACTGTGCTATTGGAACTGATATCGCGAAAAAGCTCGAAGAGTTTCCACCTTATATTTTAAAAATGGCGTCCCTTTTTCTACATCGTGCTAGAACCTTTACAATCCTTCGTGCCTCTTTTCATATGCCGTCGCAGAACAACCACCGAATGAAACGGTTTCGCGCACTTCGGACAGTAAAGAGTCTTTCCACATTCGTGCCTCACATGTCGGGTGAAATTAGTCAAGTGCGAATATTTAGCACTACACTTGACGCAGATAAACATTCTACCACATTCGTGTTTCAAGTGATAGGTCAGTGGCGTCTTCTTGCTGAAGTTCGACTTGCAATTCGGACACGGGAAACGATCGACATTATCAACCATATTCGCAGATTCTGCACAGGATTTGTTCGACTGGAGTTCATGAGTAGCTTCACCATCAGATGAAAATCCGACATTCCGCGGACCTGAAACAAAGAACAAATCAATATGATACGAAGTCGAGTTGTATTTGTCGAATTGTATTCCGCATTGTATTGATGAACGAGCATCGATAGGTTCAGCACGTGACAACTACAATCTTGTAATCAATGTATGCATTCTTGTAAATGAATTTATACTTGTGTCTACATGTTCAAGTAGTACAAGGAAAGATTGATAGATTGGATTAGATTAATAGGATTTAACGGCGCGTCAACGACGAGGTTATATTGCGCACATTAATTATTTTACTTTAAACTTTGTTGAATTACGTGGAGGACATGGGGAGGGTGTCGACCTAACTGGCCCGATCCGGGGGAGTCCAGCACTGGTGGGAAGGCCAGGCCGGAATAGGGACGGACCGGTGGGGAGGGGGAGGATTCGGGCCGGTGGGACTCGATTTCAGGGGGATCACCATCTCGAGGGAGAAGGCCGGCCCGAGGGGACCGCAAATTCAAGGGAGGGCATGGGACTAGGCCGACCCTGGACTGCACTTGGTTGGGACCAACTCGCTATGCGAGCCGGTCCCTTAAGCCCCACCACCGCGTCAAGGTGGCAGTCCATTGGTGAGGAGGAAAGATTGGAAACATAAGAAAACCCAAGATGGAAATCAAGAAGACAGCTGGTTTTATTTCAGTATAAAAAAATACAATAAAATAATGTTGGAATAATACCATGTTTATGGAGGCAGTACATAATCATGTTGCACTTTGCGGGCGCTAGCCACAAGCAGCCCAATAATATATCAACTTTCTTTCTTCATAAATGATAGTTAATTTTTAACCTCATAAATTTTACGAAACAATAAAGCACTAACCAGATACCAATTGTTCATAATGGATAGCTCATGCTCAGAATATGCCTCAACAGTTCATAGCAACAAATAAAAACAATTGTTCATAATGGATAGCTAGTCTCCATGCTCAGAATATGCCTCAACAGTTCATAGCAACAAATAAAAACAATTGTTCATAATGGATAGCTAGTCTCCATGCTCAGAATATGCCTCAACAGTTCATAGCAACAAATAAAAACAATTGTTCATAATGGATAGCTAGTCTCCATGCTCAGAATATGCCTCAACAGTTCATATCAACAAATAAAAACAATTGTTCATAATGGATAGCTAGTCTCCATGCTCAGAATATGCCTCAACAGTTCATATCAACAAATAAAAACAATTGTTCATAATGGATAGCTAGTCTCCATGCTCAGAATATGCCTCAACAGTTCATATCAACAAATAAAAACAATTGTTCATAATGGATAGCTAGTCTCCATGCTCAGAATATGCCTCAACAGTTCATAGCAACAAATAAAAACAATTGTTCATAATGGATAGCTAGTCTCCATGCTCAGAATATGCCTCAACAGTTCATAGCAACAAATAAAAACAATTGTTCATAATGGATAGCTAGTCTCCATGCTCAGAATATGCCTCAACAGTTCATAGCAACAAATAAAAACAAGATAGTTCAGAGAGTCAAAACAGTTTGATGCAAGTGTGGAAAACTGAATAAAGGATCTCTTATTATCAATGGCAAGCTAAGTTGATCATAGATCTTCATTTGATGAGCTCATATTTCAATTGACACAATATCAAAGCGAATTTCAGTAAATTAACATCCTAATTAGAACCTCTGCAAAGGTTCGTCCCTTGTTTAACATGGCGATTCAGAGCAAACACTGTTTTAAATGTTTTCTTGCACTTTGGACAACAAAGAATCTTTCCACATTCGAGTCTTACGTGACGGCTAAAATTACTCGAACGCGAATATTTTGTATTGCAATTCGAGCAGATAAATACTTTGCCACATTCATGTTTCAAGTGATAAGTGAAGTTGTTCTTCCTGCAGAAGTTCGCCTTGCAATTGGGACACGGAAACTGATTGACTTGATTGGCCACATTCACCGGCTCTGCACAGGGTTTGTCCGTTGGGAAGCGGTTTGTTGCATCAGAAGAAGCAGAAGAAAAATGTACATCCTTAAAACCTGAAATAAAGAACGAATTAATCGAATATGTTATATGACGTCATATATATTGAAGTTTGATCTCCGGCAGCCCAAAAATACTTTCAGCAAACCTGGTTGGAAACAACCAGGTTACCTTTAATAAAAGAGGGAAATACATTGCCACGAGTCAGTTTGAATTATGAAATACATCAAAGGAATATAAAAGGACAGCGAAATTCACAAAAAACGAGGCAAAGGAGCCAACATTCACAAACTTGACAGCACAAATTGTACACACATAGCTCACATATACCTACCTAACCATACATATACCTACCAGTACCACAAATAAATCAAAATACGAAAGATTAATAAAATCAGTGGCCCTGAATTCAAACTAAAAGTTTAAAATCCATGTACAGAGGTCAACAGCTGATTTTTATTTTTATTTTGTAATATGCTGACCTGTTTTAATATTATTTTGAACTTGCTTATCAAATGTAATTATTTTTAATTCGTAGTCCTGATTTGAATTATCAAGTTTTAATAAAATTACCTGAGGTATTTCAACATGTTAGTTCATAAACCTGTTATTTTTAGAAATAATAGTTCATCATGCAACTGCAAATTGATTATGCAGCAAAGGGCATACATTTCTTCATATACATGTATCTGTAGGTACTTATTGTAAAAAATCAGGAAATTAAACATTTGAAAAAGTTACGGATGGATTGAGATATGGAATTCTTGTTTTATGAGCATTTGCATTACCATGTGGCTTCATGCAAATCAGCATTAGAGTACAAGGAAAGGTTGGTTAGACGTATTGACAAAAGCATTACTTATTACAAAGTCAGTATAATTACAAAATTGTATGTATCAGTAATTAATTGTACAATAATCCATAATAATTAATATTAACTTATTTTCATCCACGCGTCGTGATTCGTTATCACCAGGCATGTCAAATTACATTTTCATTTAATTTCTTTTGATCGGCACAACTGAACATTTCCCTGAATGAAAATGTAATTTTACAAACCCTTCTTACCTCTATGATTTTACATCAACTACGGTGAGGCGAGCCAAGCGACCAACTAAATTAAATACATTTTAACATAGTTTTTTTTACAGTTTAGATCTAAAAACTGCTGATGTCAATAAAATTGAACAACATAACAGTTCTGTTAACACAAATATTCCATAACACAACTGTTCTGATTTTCTACACAGCACTTGAAAAAGTGAGTAACAAGTTCCTAAAATAAACTAGCGGGCAAAGATGTTGGTTATTCACCACAAGAACTTTATTTTTCGAATATCAATATGTTATTTCCAATTAATAACCTACCTGCCACCTTTAAATCCGCGATCTTTCTAAATTTCCTAAAGTTGCAATACCCGTGTCTAAGCAAAATACTTCCTAAATAATGAGATAACGTTTTTTAATTAAACTTAGAAATTGAAGTAGACAATGAATTCAACACAATCAAAATCATCACAATCATACGAAACATTGTTTACTAAAAACTAAACATAGGTACTTCAAAATTGAATACAAAATCATGTAGGTGCCAATAATACAAATATTTACATAATGAAATGTATATTTAAAAAAAAAGTCCATGCTCATCTGATTAGCACTGTTTCTTAGTTTTAATATTCTGTAGGA
Source organism: Leuctra nigra (assembly GCA_934045905.1). Taxonomy (NCBI): domain Eukaryota; kingdom Metazoa; phylum Arthropoda; class Insecta; order Plecoptera; family Leuctridae; genus Leuctra; species Leuctra nigra. The sequence continues at coordinate 6,971,078 of OW203768.1, forward strand.
CTAAAGCTGGGTTCCCATACTTCGCATTGAATTTGCTTCCGGTTCGCTTCGCTTTCGCAAAATGGCTAACTTTTAACAAAGGAAATCGTCCATGTTTACATTCGCATGTTCACTTGTTTCGGTTTCGTTTCGGTCTCGTAAAAGTTAAAATTGGCTCAACTTTAACGAAACCGAAACACGGGAACATGCGAATGTAAACATGGACGATTTCCTTTGTTAAAAGGTAGCCATTTTGCGAAAGCGAAGCGAACCGGAAGCGAATGCGATGCGAAGTATGGGAACCCAGCTTAAAGCTTGTCTTCCATGCACGCGAAATCGCCTTCCAATGCGAATTCGCGACGATTCGCGTTCACGGAAGACTCTCTTAATTCTTACAATCGTTCTTCATGTGACGACTCAAATATCGAGACTGCTTAAAAACCTTGCCACAAGTATTGCAAATATACAGAACCCCACACTCTTTCACATGACGTTTAAGATCGCTATGAAACTGGAACGTTTTGCTACACTTCGAACAAGCTAACACCAGGCCACACTCATAGCGCATATGAGAGTGAAGATGAGTGATGTACTTGAACTTTCTGTTACATTGTCCACAGAAGATGTCTTTGCCGCATTCGTGGCGTACGTGAGTGTTCAGAGCGTATTGGTTCTTGTAGCCTCGTTGGCAGTTCGGACATTGGAATGGTTTAGGAGTTGACGACTTCGAATCTTCGTCGGTGGAGGACTGGCCAGCATTCTTCACTGCTGAAACATATGCAACAGATGGATTATTAATTGGGATAATTAGCATGTTAAGAGGCAAACGGAAGCGAACGGGAATCGCACGGTTCGTCAGAGCGTTTTTTGAAATTTTGTCTTCCCACGAAATAATTTTAAAAAATCAGATAGTAACGACCTATAACAGCCAAATAAGCTAAATAATGCCGCACACTGGAATATACTTTATGACCTCTGGTGCGATCTCAAAGTGTTAAATACGATTATTTACGATTATTTTACTAAAAATATCGTATTTAACACTTTGAGGTCGTACCAGAGGTCATAATGAACTCCAGTGTGCGGCATTATTTAGTCTATTGGGCTGTTTTGGGTCGTTACTATCTGATTTTTTTAAATTATTTCGTGGGAAGACAAAATTTCAAAAAACCGCTCTGACGAACCGTGCGATTCCCGTTCGCTTCCGTTTGCCTCTTAAACAAGGGGATGTTTTATGTATAAGTGAAATGAAGGATTATAGAAATGAAGATACAAGATACAACTACAAGGTGAAGGAAATGTGTACCCACGGAAACAATTAGGTGTGTCCATTCACGTTAAATGTTGGAAAAAAGAGAATGAAAAGAAATGATTAGAAGGTACTTTTTAAGATTTAATTTCAATAATATCTAGAGAAACGTAAATGTAAACTCATTTTCTGTAAATGTACCCACAATTTTAGCCAAATCCCCACACCAATATTAAAAAAACTGCATAAAATTTCAACACGTATTTTTTTGTTATTTTATATTTTTCAAATATCAATGCATTTTGTTACAAATATTTTATATATATCGAAGGACCTATCAGAGGACAGCAAGCTTTGCAACTCTTCTTTACGATTCTCTTTGCATAAAGACGAAGCAAATGAATCGTATCAACACTCGGCAGCATATCTGATAATTTCATCCTCTCCCATACTCATTTCTCAAAATGTCAATGTCTTCAATGTACAATCGACAATTCATAAAACGGTATTTGAACGAAAAAGATTGGCTTCGGGTCAGGTTCATTGACAATCAATCCTTGTTATTATCAATGAAATCAGAGCTCACCTACTATAGAGGTATGACGAGTAAGTATAGACTTCATCAGATGATGCCAACACATTTTTTTCAGACAATCAATTTCTTTCAAATACCGTTTTATGCATTGTCAAGTGTACATTGATTCATAGGTATTAGCATAGGTATTAGGTACACTAAATAATAAACGGTACTTGGTACAAAACGTATTGGCTGCTGGGCCGGTTCCTTGACAATCAATCCTTGTTATTATCAATGAAATCAGAGCTCACCTAAAAGAGTTAGATAATGCGTTAGCACTGACTTCATGGGATGATGCCATCAAACCTTAATCAGTCAATTCATTTTCTTTCGAGTACCTACCGTTGATTATTTGGAGGAGTGTACATTTAAAACAACTCCAAATTGATGCATACATGACATGTTTTATAAAATTGTGTCAAGTTATTGACTGTCTCATTACACTATTTACACTAGAAAATATTACACTGTTTGACGTTAATAACTATATGTCATATCCAGTCTTATCTGCATGTATGCACTTTACTGCATTTATGATAATGCAGCTGATCAGGTAGACTTGTTCATTTTGTCATTGATCTCATAAAACGCTTGAAGGGTTCTTCATCGCCCAGGATGAATTGAATGAGTGCCTCGCGATACTCTTGCGTACCTGCAACATAGAGCCTCATGTCAGATTCATTCGATAATCAAGAAAATCATTGACACAAAGAAGTCGACATACATTCTAATTCGTTGAAACTTACAACAAAATTCACAAATCGTTTCGTGGTCACTTCAGTAAAATTTGTTGAATTGTATAAAATACATTGTATTTTGTAATGATTTTATATTTTTCAAAAGAAGAAGCTATCGAGAATTTCAAACTTAGCTGGAAACTCTTGGGATTAATAGACATTTTTGGAGACATAATAGCGTCGAAGTACCAAATCCAAGATAGCTTTATTGTTTCTCTATATACTCGAAATACTTATTATGATCACTTGAAACAGTTTATTAATATTATTTGCACAAGATAATAAATATAATAATATAATGTTCTAACATTCATAACAATTTTATAAAATATATACGACATCATACACACAATGCATTCATTAATTTTAAATAAGTAAATTATTGTCTACTTCTCAATGGTTTCGTATAAGAATACTTATTAAATCAATGCCATAATTTTATCCACCATCTCAACAATTCTTTAAGATGAAGTTAATAAATAAAGGTCTCACATACACAACGGGCTACTGAAGTTCAGAGAGTTGAAAAAACGTCAGGAATTAATAAATAAAATTGACGGATAATTGTCCACTCTAGTTGAAATAATTGGATAGAAATAATTCGGACAAATGTGTAAGCAAGACAGACATGTCCGCACAACGAACAATATGGAATTAGAGTGAAATTAAAAAGTAGCAAATCTCAATAAAATATAAATATTCTTGGGTGATTTACATCAATTATAAACAGTCTCGAAATCGCAAGAGGGGGAAAATCCAGTAAATAAATACCAAGTAGAGCGTTGCAGATTAAATTGCTGTTTACGTTATGGATTTTAAAGTAAAATATGAGATATAATTATTGTTTTCGCTCCATGTTATAATTTGAACGAAAGAAATTTTAATGAGTATTCTCTAATAGCCCAAAACGTTTCAGAATGCAATTGAATGGGACATGTGTTAAAATAAGTAGCATGCCATTTTAACTTATAAAGTCACTCCCACAAGTCGAAAACAATTAAATTGTTGTATAACAAATTCGAATCGTATTGCACAAGTTAAATCATATTCACCAAACATCTTAATTGAACACTAATTAAAATAACATTTGTCAGTCAATTTCTTGTACAAAATATGATAATTAGATACAAGTCCATATGAGTAAAGGGGACGTACGTGGTCATTACATTTAAAGGTGTCCACTATTAATTCATTCATTTGTGAAAACTATCACTTCTTGCGCATTGTAACTCAGCGAGCTAATAATTAAATACAATTAAACATTGTATTGCTTGGGTGGATACACCACGTAATCGTCAAGTAAGTTTTCCTTTCCTGACAACAAGTGATATTCCTCAAAAGTTCAGTATCAAGCCCAAACACTCTTCGAGCTACATTCAATAGAAATGCCTATATCTCGTCTTAGCTTTTGATGCATTCCTTGGAAAGATATTACGGTATTACTGGGAAATATGTTTGAATGGGAGGGGGTGAATTCCATTCCCGGTACGTAGTTATTTCTAATATCGAATTTTGTACATCAAACTACTAAAACAGCACTAAGAAATAAATTTGTATGGTTGAAAAGTTATGACGAGATTTGGGAAATAGTATCTGTTTTATCTCGAAGTGTAGCCGACTTTTAAGAACCACGACGTCCCGTTTTCTCTCATCAACCTGTCCTACAGGACTAACAATTGCAACCTAGTACTGGAACCGGAACCGGTACTGGAACCGAAAATAACCTTTATTTTTTATAGGAACCGGAACCGGAACCCTTATTAATATTTAACATTATTTCGGTTCCATAACGGTTTCATAAGGGTTCTTTAAATAATTAATTGAATTGCATTTTTACTTTACTTCCATTCAAATCTGATTTAGGACAATTATTTACTACCATTTACAGTTTTTCAAATAAATTATCACCGAGTCAAATTAATGTTAGATATTCTAAGTATGTAAGTTCCCAAAAGTCAATTTAAAAAAAATTAATTATTGTCTGAATTTGATGGAACCGATTGGAACCCTCATGGAACCGAAATGGAACCGGAACCGTTATTCATTTGTGTTCCAGTCCCTGCTTACAACAATATTATCTAATAATCGATCACTTGTACGCATGTTGCAAAGCAGCGATCACTTGTACGCATGTTGCAACGCAGCGATCACTTGTACGCATGTTGCAACGCAGCAATCACTTGTACGCATGTTGCAACACAGCGATCACTTGTATACGCATGTTGCAACGCAGCGATCACTTGTATACGCATGTTGCAACGCAGCGATCACTTGTACGCATGTTGCAACGCAGCAATCACTTGTATACGCATGTTGCAACGCAGCGATCACTTGTACGCATGTTGCAACGCAGCGATCACTTGTACGCATGTTGCAACGCAGCGATCACTTGTACGCATGTTGCAACGCAGCGATCACTTGTACGCATGTTGCAACGCAGCGATCACTTGTACGCATGTTGCAACGCAGCGATCACTTGTACGCATGTTGCAACGCAGCGATCACTTGTACGCATGTTGCAACGCAGCGATCACTTGTACGCATGTTGCAACGCAGCGATCACTTGTACGCATGTTGCAACGCAGCGATCACTTGTACGCATGTTGCTACGCAGCGATCACTTGTATACGCATGTTGCAACGCAGCGATCACTTGTACGCATGTTGCAACGCAGCAATCACTTGTACGCATGTTGCTACGCAGCGATCACTTGTATACGCATGTTGCAACGCAGCGATCACTTGTACGCATGTTGCAACGCAGCGATCACTTGTACGCATGTTGCAAGGCAGCGATCACTTGTACGCATGTTGCAGCGCAGCGATCACTTGTATACGCATGTTGCAACGCAGCGATCACTTGTACGCATGTTGCAAGGCAGCGATCACTTGTACGCATGTTGCAGCGCAGCGATCACTTGTATACGCATGTTGCAACGCAGCGATCACTTGTATACGCATGTTGCAACGCAGCGATCACTTGTACGCATGTTGCAGCGCAGCGATCACTTGTATACGCATGTTGCAACGCAGCGATCACTTGTATACGCATGTTGCAACGCAGCGATCACTTGTACGCATGTTGCAGCGCAGCGATCACTTGTATACGCATGTTGCAACGCAGCGATCACTTGTACGCATGTTGCAACGCAGCATGTCTCTGCACATGGCTCTTTCTCTTGAACCTTTTCGAACACAAGGGACACGGAAACTGGGGCTCTTTCTCGCACTCGTATTTTATATGTCTCGTCAAGTGGTCTTTTCGCTTGTAAGTCTTCGAACACTTTGGACAGCGGAATTGCGTGGCGTCTATTCGTTCTGCAGTTCGTAGATCGATCGGGGTTTGAGTCCCGGGGCCGAGGATCCAGTGTAGTTCACCCAGAACTGAAACACATGAAACAAGATTTTATTAGTTCAGACTTCGATATAAAGTTGAAACACACTTGCAACAATGAAAATAGGTAATGAAAATCAGCTACTTGAGCGTTCTGTATTTTGAACATTGTATCACACTTTTGGGGATGCGCAAAATTTTTAATGTTGCGAACTTAGAGTAAATAAGGGTTTGAAAATCCAGAATACATTGATACACCATTTTAAGACTTAGTCACATGAAAATTAAATGTTAATTAATAACCAACCACATGTATAGATGTATTAAAACATACAAGTCAGAAGTAGAATGTTTTAATATATTTTGTTGATAAATACACAAACACTTCTAAAATTACATTGCTTCACATAGGGATAGACAGAGATCGGGTTTGATTAATAAAAATACAGGTAAGGCAAGGATTTTATAGCAGGTTTTAGAAATTGTATACTATCATTTCAGTAAAATCTGTATTAACCATGTCACATTTAAACATCATGGCAAAATTACATAAGAGATCAATTATTTTAAGAGTTTATCATGATATAGACAATAATGCGAATAATTAACAGATTCTCAGAAAATGTTTAAGAGGGCTTGGTAGTGAGTTTGACCTTGAAGAGTTTTTTAATCGATTTTTATCAATATCTTTTTCCAGTGTAATTGTTAACAAAATAGGGCTATGGACGTGAATTCAGAACAGTTCAATGAAAATAATTCCATAGCTTGTAATTGTGTATTAGATATATTTTGTCCTACAGGTGTTTAGACCCGAAAATTTAGTAATTTTCGGGTTCTAAACACCTGTTGTACACAATAAAACTAATAGCTTATTCCAACTATGAAATTATTTTCATTGAACTGTTCTGAATTCACGTCCATAGCCCTATTTTGTTAACAATTACACTGGAAAAAGATATTGATAAAAATCGTTTAAAAAACTCGTCAAGGCCACGCTCACTACCAAGCCCTCTTAATATCAACCATGAGCTCAAAATTTAGTTGTCAAATGTGTCTAATTTAATAACCGGACATAAAACATTCTAGTGCCTCTGTATAAAAGTGAACAAAATTCACTCAATCGTATGTAAAGGTTGAGATTAGAGAGCCTATATAGTTGAGATTTTTCCAAGTGGACTTTGACCATTTTAAATCTAATAAAAGTCATTCCCATCTCATGATGATGATTATATTGAACACCTTAGTAACTGAAATACAAATATATCGCCGAGAATTCGGGGCATGTGACATCTGTTTGCATCTACTAGTAAATTCAGTCAACCACGTTGTGTACGTGGTACATGTGTCTCTTCATGTGGTGTTTGAGTTTCGCTCTGTACGCGCACATTGGACACTGCAGTTGCGGCGGTTTCCCGCACTCGTTCTTCATGTGGTTGGTACGACTCACCGCCCACTGGTACAACTTCCCACAGTTCCAGCACGGGAACGGCGCTTTCGCCGTACCCTCAGCGCTCCCTGAAACCAGATACAAGCACGATGTCAACAATGGTTCGTTCATTGGGCATTGTGCTCGTTGCCAGATTTACAAATAAATTCTAACAAACTAACTTAAACAAGATAATCACAAACTACATTCAAAAAAAGTGCCCAGGCCAGATTTAATACGTCCACTTGGTAAAAGTAAAAACGGTATTTGAACGAAACAGATCGGCTGCTAGTCAGGTTCCATGACAATCAATCCTTGATTACCTATCAATGAAATCAGAGCACATCTACGAGTTAGCATAAATTTCATCGGATGATGCCATCAAATCTTTATCATCCAATCGGTTGCTTTAGAAAACCGAGTTTACTTTGACCAAGTGAAGACATCTTGATGATCGTGTCAACAATTTAAACAGCCATTAAGATCGCACAACATCCACATAAACTGCTTAGCTTCTTATCAATCGGTTTATTCAGTCGTTGGGATGTCCTACACGTTGGAGCAGCCATTTTGTAACGCACTAACACAGTATTAGCTAGATCTGGGATGTAAATAGAGGATACAAAATATACTTTAGAGATCACTTAAAATTTATTTTAATGCAAAATTAAATTCTCTTGTGCCACAGAAATCACGTATTAGTCAGTCGTGAGTCTACTAACAAATTAGGCAATCAAATTTCAAGAAAGTATAAATATCTGTGTATATATTTATGACAGGTGAGATGTTATCATAAGTCATGTAGTTAATTCATCTTAAAAATTACACATGAATCTGGTATCTGCTTCACAATACTAGATACTATATTCTTTGGTCAAAAACATTTGATTAAATTAATAACTATTCAATTACAATATATTCAATGTCTACCATCCATATTTATATCACAAACCATATTTATCCCACTATCCCGATTCATCTCATTATCCATAATACCACTAACTACATTAATACCACTTTCATCAACATTTACAGTACCATCCACATTTACACCACCGCCAAAATAAATCTTATGTACATTAATAATATGTCTCTTGACATGTGTCTTGTGTTTGAACAGTTTCGGACAGAGCGGACACTCGTAGGTGGCTGCGATGCCGCACTCGGAGCGAATGTGTCGGTTCATGTTGTGTCGCAGCGTGTAGCGACGGCCGCAACGTTCGCACTCGAACGGAGTCGGTTTCTCGGCGGTTCCAGCCAACTCCGACAGTCTCAGCATGATATCTGAAACAAGACAATTTAATTAATACAAGGCAGGTTTTTAGATTTCTTTACGATGTTTTGACAGTGTTAAGAGACGATTTTCTATAGATAGATAGCCTTTGTAAAACAAGAAGTAGATAACCAACCTAAATAATCACATAGTCATATGAGCAGACCTAAAAGGAGTAAACACAATTAGGATGGAATTCAATAAATTTGCATTTATTTCTTAAAAACATGTATTCAAGCTTTATTTTCTTTCAACAAATTTAGAGTATGACTCCACAACAAAAATTACATTCGTGTAAATAAGAGTAACTGGGTTATAAATCCAGCACTAAATAGTAAATATATTTAAACCAGGCAATAGCAAATATGCATGATTTTGTCTAAAGCCCCATTTACACGGTGCAATTTCTTGTACAACTTCTGTACCACACTTCTGTGTCACACTTTTTGAATGGAAATTAGAACATGTTTTAATTTCTGTGACAGAAAGTTGCGTCATGTAAATGCAAAATTGTATGAAAAATGGGAATGTGACACAGAAGTTGTTCAAGAAATTGCACCGTGTAAATGGGGCTTACTAATAAATATATTCAAAATTTCAAATAAAATTTTTCACTTGCATGTAGATAACTACGAATTTAAACACATTTTCTGAAAAAACTGTGAACCCATTTTCTTTATAATATTCGGTATGGTATGCTTTTGTTTTGGGCCCTAAACAGCTTACGAGCAGGGTTTGTTTTATGCTAACAATTAATAAGAAAAAAAGTAAAAAAGTTGTAGATTTATAAAAAAAAAGATATAGATTAGATGATATACTGGGTTTTAAGGAAAACTTCCAGTGGAGTCAGGATGATAGGAAGGGAAGTGCGAAGTTCGAACCTCGTCCCGGGTTCGAGCCCCGGTTCGGTCGGACATTTTTCACTTCGCACTTCCCTTCCATATAGATTAGATTTAAAATGTAAGGCAAAATTCAATAAAAATAAAGTGCGTACATTAAATATAGTTTAACATAAAATAATATAAAAAGTAAAGAGATGAATTCTTCAAAATACTGCAATTCTATCAACAAGGTAATACGTATGGAATTCCATTCAAACTTGAACAAAATATAGAATTATCAAAAGTCATGGCTTCCACTCGACTTGGCATAAAATAAATGTATCAAGGTGCAAGGTTCCTTCAAGTGACCAATATTGCGTGACTATCGAATTGATCATAGTTCATATCCAATTATATATCAAATTTGAAGTTCTCAAATCTGAAGATTGACACCGAAAACTGCGAAGTTTTCTAACAGTTTGTCTTCACGAGAGTTTGAAAAAGCTCAATTTTTAGAAGTTATAAAAAGTGCAGTGAATAAAAAAAGTAGCAAAAAAAAAATATTACCAAATGGGCACAAAAAATTTTTAAAGCAACATTTACACGGTGCAATTTCTTGAACAACTTCTGTGTCACAAAAGTTCTGCACATGTGCAGATATCATCTCAAAAGTGATACTGCGCACGAGCAGAACCTCTGTGTCACAGAAGTTGTTCAAGAAATTGCACCGTGTAAATGGGGCTTAAGAAATATGCAAATTGTGTGAACGAGTGGTCATTGGAAGCCCTGAAAAGTGTGTTCTTCTCACGACGCCGCCAGCATCTTATGTACATTCGTGATATGCCTGTTGACATCTTCCTTGCGCTTCGATCTGTAAGTACAGATGGAGCAACTGAATCTGGGCTCCTTGCCACACTCCAGCTTGAGGTGCCGTGTGAGGTTGCCTCGTTGTGAATATCTCTTGCCACATCCGAGACAGCAGTAGGGCGGACTCGCATCCATGTAGTTGGACAGTCGAGGTTCCCCTGACATCATCAGCACTGCAAGCACATGAACACAGCGTTAGAACCCAGCTTGAGGTGTCGTGTGAGGTGTGAATATCTCTTCCCACATCCGAGACAGCAGTAGGGCGGACTCGCAACCATGTAGTTGGACAGTCGAGGTTCCCCTGACATCATCAGCACTGCAAGCACATGAACACAGCGTTAGAACCCAGCTTGAGGTGTCGTGTGAGGTGTGAATATCTCTTCCCACATGCGAGACAGCAGTAGGGCGGACTCGCATCCATGTAGTTGGACAGTCGAGGTTCCCCTGACATCATCAGCACTGCCAGCACATGAACACAGCGTTAGAACCCAGCTTGAGGTGTCGTGTGAGGTGTGAATATCTCTTCCCACATGCGAGGCAGCAGTAGGGCGGACTCGCACCCATGTAGTTGGACAGTCGAGGTTCCCCTGACATCATCAGCACTGCAAGCACATGAACACAGCGTTAGAACCCAGCTTGAGGTGTCGTGTGAGGTGTGAATATCTCTTCCCACATGCGAGGCAGCAGTAGGGCGGACTCGCATCCATGTAGTTGTACAGTCGAGGTTCCCCTGACATCATCAGCACTGCAAGCACATGAACACAGCGTTAGAACCCAGCTTGAGGTGTCGTGTGAGGTGTGAATACCTCTTCCCACATCCGAGACAGCAGTAGGGCGGACTCGCATCCATGTAGTTGGACAGTCGAGGTTCCCCTGACATCATCAGCACTGCAAGCACATGAACACAGCGTTAGAACCCAGCTTGAGGTGTCGTGTGAGGTGTGAATACCTCTTCCCACATGCGAGGCAGCAGTAGGGCGGACTCGCATCCATGTAGTTGGACAGTCGAGGTTCCCCTGACATCATCAGCACTGCAAGCACATGAACACAGCGTTAGAACCCAGCTTGAGGTGTCGTGTGAGGTGTGAATATCTCTTCCCACATGCGAGGCAGCAGTAGGGCGGACTCGCATCCATGTAGTTGGACAGTCGAGGTTCCCCTGACATCATCAGCACTGCAAGCACATGAACACAGCGTTAGAACCCAGCTTGAGGTGTCGTGTGAGGTGTGAATATCTCTTCCCACATGCGAGGCAGCAGTAGGGCGGACTCGCATCCATGTAGTTGGACAGTCGAGGTTCCCCTGACATCATCAGCACTGCAAGCACATGAACACAGCGTTAGAACCCAGCTTGAGGGGTCGTGTGAGGTGTGAATATCTCTTCCCACATGCGAGGCAGCAGTAGGGCGGACTCGCATCCATGTAGTTGGACAGTCGAGGTTCCCCTGACATCATCAGCACTGCCAGCACATGAACACAGCGTTAGAACCCAGCTTGAGGTGTCGTGTGAGGTGTGAATATCTCTTCCCACATGCGAGGCAGCAGTAGGGCGGACTCGCATCCATGTAGTTGGACAGTCGAGGTTCCCCTGACATCATCAGCACTGTAAGCACATGAACACAGCGTTAGAACCCAGCTTGAGGTGTCGTGTGAGGTGTGAATATCTCTTCCCACATGCGAGGCAGCAGTAGGGCGGACTCGCATCCATGTAGTTGGACAGTCGAGGTTCCCCTGACATCATCAGCACTGTAAGCACATGAACACAGCGTTAGAACCCAGCTTGAGGTGTCGTGTGAGGTGTGAATATCTCTTCCCACATGCGAGGCAGCAGTAGGGCGGACTCGCATCCATGTAGTTGGACAGTCGAGGTTCCCCTGACATCATCAGCACTGCAAGCACATGAACACAGCGTTAGAACCCAGCTTGAGGTGTCGTGTGAGGTGTGAATACCTCTTCCCACATGCGAGACAGCAGTAGGGCGGACTCGCATCCATGTAGTTGGACAGTCGAGGTTCCCCTGACATCATCAGCACTGCAAGCACATGAACACAGCGTTAGAACCCAGCTTGAGGTGTCGTGTGAGGTGTGAATACCTCTTCCCACATGCGAGGCAGCAGTAGGGCGGACTCGCATCCATGTAGTTGGACAGTCGAGGTTCCCCTGACATCATCAGCACTGCAAGCACATGAACACAGCGTTAGAACCCAGCTTGAGGTGTCGTGTGAGGTGTGAATATAACTTCCCACATGCGAGGCAGCAGTAGGGCGGACTCGCATCCATGTAGTTGGACAGTAGAGGTTCCCCTGACATCATCAGCACTGCAAGCACATGAACACAGCGTTAGAACCCAGCTTGAGGTGTCGTTTGAGGTGTGAATATCTCTTCCCACATGCGAGACAGCAGTAGGACGGACTCGCATCCATGTAGTTGGACAGTCGAGGTTCCCCTGACATCATCAGCACTGCAAGCACATGAACACAGCGTTAGAACCCAGCTTGAGGTGTCGTGTGAGGTGTGAATATCTCTTCCCACATGCGAGGCAGCAGTAGGGCGGACTCGCATCCATGTAGTTGGACAGTCGAGGTTCCCCTGACATCATCAGCACTGCAAGCACATGAACACAGCGTTAGAACCCAGCTTGAGGTGTCGTGTGAGGTGTGAATATAACTTCCCACATGCGAGGCAGCAGTAGGGCGGACTCGCATCCATGTAGTTGGACAGTCGAGGTTCCCCTGACATCATCAGCACTGCAAGCACATGAACACAGCGTTAGAATGTGTTCTCTTTACTTCAAATAATACACCATACATTTAAGTAAATTGCCTCGTGGGAAGCTCAAAAACTAGTCATTCTGCCTTCATCCAATCGTATTTGTCATAGTGACCCAAGTCATTTTTTTAAACGACTTTTTTACAACTATATTTGTTGACTGTCAAATGGCAAATAGAGTTTGGTAACATAATTCCAAAACCGTGCAAAGCAAAAAGGGAAACTGGACTTCCGCCTTTCTATCTCTGATGTACAGAAATGCACAAAAGAATACTCGCATATATAAATATAAATAGTTTTAACAAAAAATCGATTAGCGGAATGCATTGAAAAAATTAAATAAATCAAAATAAAAAGGGAGATATGGAGGTATAGGTACCATTCATAAACATGTATTTTTGAAAGAGTAGGGAGTTTGTAATAACTCACACAAAACTCAAACTCAAAAGCGGGTTTTCACTCCAATAGACAGGGCGTTTCATTTGCATCAAAGAAAAAGATAGTTTACTATACGTTGTTCGGGAGCTGTAAAAGAATTTGCTAACATCGACAACAAGTTACAATACCGATCCGCCGTTGTGCAGTAAAGAAACGTCTTTCTGAACAATGATTGGTGAGCCATGAATATTTCACCACATGTGCACATCATGCACACACACGTGTCTCACGGATGCAGTGCAATGATATTACCTACATTTCACAAGTTTCAGACCTAACACATTTCTGATCAAAGAGCAAGGAGCACCGGACGTACAGGAGAATTAATATTTGGATATGAAATGATGGAACGAATTGTTTCAAAAATATTCGTCAATATATTTGTAAAAGTACATATCAGACATAGGCACCTAACTCGTTCTGAAAAGTAAACTGAACCTATAAATATAAACCTCTCAATATAATCAATCTCTCAAAATGTTTCAACCATTTCCTAAAATACAATGTTACAACATTTTTAAGACAATGATTAAGTTCTAAAACAATGAACAAGTAGATGTTGCACTATGTTTAAGTAATATTTCAAATATATACAAAAATAACTTTCGATTCCTAAGTACATGTTGATAACAATATCATATTCTGACAATTAAAAAAAGCTCTTGTACAGACATTCCTATCTTATACTCTTAAAAGGTATCCATGCTTCAATCAACAAAGAAATACAAATGTATTGTACGAACGGATATTATTCTTTACCTAGCCAGTTTGCTAACAACAATTAAGTACCTATATGAAAACATTAATATAAATAAATATAAATACAAAAGCGAGCTCTTTGGCTCGAAACGCTCACAATTTTGACGTTTATTTGGAGGAAAAACAGTGTAACAATATTTTATCAACACAACAATGATGTTGGCCATTGTAACAGGTGTGTTGCCAGCCCAACAGTAGACATTCATTAGTCAGTCATTATAAACCTTTATTCGACATAATATCACTCAAATTTTAATTGTTATATAAAAAGAAATTGTCGGGGAAAACTTATATATATTTTTAATGTATATTTTTTTTACAAAAATCAGTGTGTTCCTTTAATGTTCAAAGCAATCAAACATGCTAGGTACTTCCCCATCAAATTGTGTATATTTTCAATGCAACCTTTAGCAGTGATATACTCAAATTGATGTATGAAAGAAAATTGTAATTTTAGTTTCTTTCAACAAAAAGCCCTACATCTTGGTGTTAGTTGGTATTACGTCACTATGCACAAACAACACATGCCTCTTAACATGCGCCTTCCTTTTGGACTTGTATTTGCACAAGAAACAGTTGAACTGCGGCTCTTTCCCGCACTCCATCCTGACATGTCGGTTGAGATTGCCGCGCTGCGTGTATGTCTTGCCGCACTTGGTACATCGGTACGGAGCACCGACATTCAGCAGTGTCGAGTACACTGGAAGAAGACATCGACAAGTTAGATGCATTGATACAGGCAAATCCCGCACTCCATCCCGACATGTCGGTTAAGATTGCCGCGCTGCGTGTACGTCTTGCCGCACTCGGTACATCGGTACGGAGCACCGACATTCAGCAGTGTCGAGTACACTGGAAGAAGACACGAACAAGTTAGATGCATTGATACAGGCAAATCCCGCACTCCATCCTGACATGTCGGTTGAGATTGCCGCGCTGCGTGTACGTCTTGCCGCACTCGGTACATCGGTACGGAGCACCGACATTCAGCAGTGTCGAGTACACTGGAAGAAGACACGAACAAGTTAGATGCATTGATACAGGCAAATCCCGCACTCCATCCCGACATGTCGGTTGAGATTGCCGCGCTGCGTGTACGTCTTGCCGCACTCGGTACATCGGTACGGAGCACCGACATTTAGCATCAGTGTCGAGTACACTGGAAGAAGACATCGACAAGTTAGATGCATTGATACAGGCAAATCTACTGGGAGCCATGTTCCAGGAAAATTATTTTGGACCCTGTTCACCTAAAAATATTCGGAAACCATGGACATTCCGAGATATGTATTTTTTTCTAACAATCAATAAAATGATTCAATTTATCTTATCAAAAAGAGAAGCAGGATTCAATAAAGTTTATATTAGTCGGTAGAAAATTCAATTTCTGCAAAACACAAACCAGCATCGGTGTGATTCCTGCGTATATTTATACATTTTGGTAAGAAACAATATCATTCCGTCAGTACGAAGGGATGAAAAGAGTAACAAAGGTCAAAATCCCACCAGTATCCTCAAAATATCCTTAGCACACTAAACCAATTCGAATAATTAATTAATTATGTTAATGATTAGGAAACGTATTATCATCCAAAAATTAAGACAACTTAATTTTAAGCACTTGGTATACATACAAGAAAAATGAAATTCAAAAGGAGGAAAAATACAAAAGGATGAAACTTATACTCCCAAAATTAAAAGACCGTTGAATTAATATAAAACGATTTTGTATTTCCCTTTCAGATCATTTTCACAAAGTCAGTATAAAATGTGTAGAATAAAATCTAGTAATGCTTTTTTCTAATGATTCCATTAGACAAGTAAATTAAATGTTTAGGTTAGGTTATAAAATGTAGGAAAGTGAGCAAATTACGATGCATAAGTCAAAAAATATTCATATAATTATTATAATCCATACATCAGTTTTATGTTACATTATGTCGGATTTAGTAACATTATCCTACATATGCCACCATTTGTAAATATGTAAATTAGGTAAGATATCAACTTTTGCTAAATTTGCTTGCAGACATAATATAAAAATTAATACATTGGTTGAAATTATTGCTTTAAGGTTATCATTTTTTTAATGTATCTAATACCATTTATGACTCTTAAAATAGGGGTTCTAAAATTTAAATGCAAAAAATATTTTGCATATAGTCATGTCTCAAGTTTCAGACTAAAGATGCCAGAGAACAGATGTAAAATTTGTTACAAAACTCTATAATGATAAATAAACTTACGCTAGAATTAGTCAAAATTTACTCGATCAAATTTTCATATCATCACAAAGTAAACAAATATCAACACATCACAATCATATCGGCCATTAGGAACAACTCATGGAATCACATTATAAAATCGCTTCTACTGTATGTTGGGACTTTAAGTGTCGCTTCAGATGGACTTTCTGTTTGAAGCGGTACGAGCAGTGCGGACAGAAGAACTGCGGCGGTTTCCCGCACTCGTACTTCAAGTGACGGTTCAAGCTGTCATTGCGGCGGTATCGTTTGCCGCAAGTCGTGCACGCAAACGGAGAGGCCAGAGCGTACGCCGCAAAGAACTCGGCTGTAACAAAATATTTATATGTCTACAAACAGTTCAGGATTTGTCTATAATATAGTTTACTTAACTAATTATTTAATACGCTTTAAAATTACAATATTCAACTCTCAGGAGCACTTTCGGGAAAATTAAATTGTTGTTAGAGTATTATTAAAATTCAGACAATCAAAATCATTATACAAACAAACAAAAATATTATTCCCAGGCCAAAATTCTATAAAAGTGTATTTATTGGTAATTAAATATTGGTTTATAGAAGTTTCAACAGGTACAAACCGCAACAATATAAAATATTGCATAGTGAATCATAACAACACTCAAAATCTACTCAAATTCATGAATAATACCTTAAAATTAAAAATGGTATAAGCTTTAAAAGAACTGAACAAAGTAGCATGCATATCTATAAGGATAACAATACCGAAACTATTATAATCTATTCAATATTCAGCTACCACTCTCTACTATTTTGAAGCAGCCATTCCTTGAAATAACAGAAATATCAGTGACCAATAAAAGGAATAACATAAATTTTCTATTGCTTTGATTAGGAGATAAACAACAAATTATGATATTTATCAATTTTATTAGCCAAAACTCAGTCGAAGTCATTGGTTCATAACTATAGCGGTAAATTCCGGTTACACGTCAGATCACTAGACAATCGTATACAATGTGAAATCACAGAATAACAGAATGATTAAAAATAATTATGATATTTACCCCCTATAAAGTGTACACAAAAGTGATCATGAATAGCTTCATTGGATTTTGTGAGATCTCATTTCCTGAATATACTAATATAATGAACAGGTGATGAAATACCTGGTGAGCTAGTAGACAAAAATACATCAACCTGATAACGCTTTCTTCAGAACGGGGATTGCTGGTCAGCAAGTCTTGTAAAATTTGCCGTTTATTGAGAATTGCCTGGGGCCCTATTCTATAACGTTTTCCCAATTCCATTCTGATGGAATCCGGCCACGGCCATAAGGATATCGTTGCAAGAAATCTAATTCCAGTGGAATTGGGAATTTAAAAGTTCTAGAATAGGGCCCCTGGTAGGCAGAGTTTTCATTACTGCAATACTTGTAGTAAATACACTAATTCATGACAAATGATTGTAGCCTTTTTATTATGTTCTCTTTCTTTTACACTGTTCGCCTGAAGATACCAACCGACATTTACACCGTGTGTTCTTATAAACTCGTATTAAACATATTCACATGTTTTCTTGACGCCAGATGTCTCTTGAGATCTGTGTACAATCTGACTCTATGCGGACAATACGGACACTTGTATCTGGGTTCTTTGCCGCAGTCGAATCTCATGTGTGACACCAGATTGTTCCTCCTGTTGTAGCAGCGATTGCATTTGACACAAGTGAATGTAGGCGCGTCGACAGCGCGGTATGTAGTAGGGAAATCAAGGGCTGAAATGAAGAGAAGAGTTGTTGGTGGTGGGTTTGATTGGTGGAGATGATTAGCACGATTCACAAGCACATTCACAGAACACACATCACAAGTTAGACACAGATTTAGTTTTAACATATACATGATTTTTTATATTCTAATTATATCTAAAGATAATTTAAAAAAGGAAATCACCGCAAATTTTGCAAACCTTCGTGTGGCCCTAAAGGATAAGGTTTTACTTACTTAGGAACTTAAGTGAGTTCCTACAGTACATAGATAATGTGTTTGAGGAGGATGCAGATAAAGAGGGAGTGACATTATACGTAGGGGATTTTAACATTAATTGGAGTAATATTAAGGAGTCTAAAAGCTTTAAACGGATTGTGAAAAGCTATGGACTTAAACAATTAGTAACACAGCCCACAAGAATTACTATGTCTTCTAGTACAATGATTGACTTAGCAATAACTAATAACAGTAGAATCATATCTGTCTCAGTAGAAAGTAGCTTAAATATATCAGATCATGAAATGCTTGTTATTAATATGAACTGTCCGTCAAATGTAAGCAATAATAATGTTGAGAAAATAACTAAAACTATAGAGGACTGGTCAAAGTATGATGCTCAGCTACTAAGGATGGATCTTATTGAATGTGACTGGTCCATTCAAAATGAAGATGTAGATGGAAAGATGGAAGTATTAATAAGAAATATTCTTGAGTGTAAAGGTAATCAGGTGAAGACTAAAGTTATTGATGCAGGCACGAAGAGACAGCCATGGATAAATAGTGAAGTGCTTGACAACATAAAAGTGAGAGACATATGTTACATACGAGCCAAACATTATAACAGAGAAGAGTTCTGGACCTGTTTTAAAGTGCGACGAAACCATGTAAAATCACTTATTAGAAGAAATGAACGTGAGTACTATTCCAATAAAATAGACAAGGTCAGGTATGACACAGTGAAGCTGTGGAAGACTTTAAAGGATATTGTCAGCACTACCAGTAAAAAAAACTGTTCTAAATCTGAAATTAGGAACGTGGATGGTGAGACTATACAGGATTGTAAGAAAATATCGAATGTGTTTAATGAGTACTTCGTATAGTGTAGAGGAGATTGTTGAAAGCATCAAGGATGTGGATATGAATAATTTGACTGATGAGTTAAAACAATCTGTACAACTAGAAACGTTTAAAAGAAGTAACACCTGCACCTTAATGTCATTCAATAATGTTAAAATAATGCAGTTGGACAAAGCTGTGGGGAAACTAAAAAACAAGAAAGGGTCAACTGATGGAATAAATACTTGGCTTTTCAAAGAGATAGATGCTAGATATAATAAACATGTCACTCTTTCAAGGTAAATTTCCTAAAATGCTAAAAGAAGCGGTCATACAACCAGTATGTAAAGTTTTTAACTCAATTGAAATATGTAACTTTAGACCGATTAATATGTTAAGTGTTTTAGATAAGGTATTTGAGACTTTAGTATATGATCAATTGTATGAGTACTTTGAGAACGATAATTTAATTGTTCCCCATCAGTCTGGGTTTCGGAGGATCCACTCATGTGAAACTGCGTTTCAAAATGTCATTAGCAAGTGGTTGGAAGATCTGGACAGGAAAGAGGTTACCATTGCAGTGTTTCTTGACCTCAAAAGAGCGTTTGAGGTTGTCAACGTGAAGAGACTGCTGAAGAAACTGGAGTTCATTTACGGAGTGACTGGTATGCCATTGGCATGGCTAGAGGATTATAATTTATCTTATTAATCGGAGCCAGAAAGTTCGATATGGTAATGCTATTTCTGATCGGATGGAGTGTCATAATGGAGTGCCGCAGGGCTCTGTCTTGGGACCCCTGCTATTTACAATATATATCAATGACCTGAAAATGTGTAATTCTAATATGTTCCTCAACATGTATTCGGATGATATGGTTATTTCTTTGAGTGGATCAAATGTATTTGAAATGATGTCGCAAATGAATAGCGAGTTAGAAAACATTGCTACATGGCTAGAGATTAACAAACTGAAACTAAATGTAAATAAGTCCAAATCAATGTTCATAGGAGTTACTAATAAGATGAGTGAACAACTGTTAACGTGTAATGTAAAGTTAAACATAAGAGGGGATGAGATCCAAGTTGTTAAAGAATTTAAATACTTAGGCATAATATTAGATGATAAATTAGAATTTAAACTACATGCTGAATATATGATAAAGAAGATAGGAAAAAAGATAGGATATCTCAGAAGAATAGGAGGAAAATTGTCGTACTGGTCAAGATGTATGGTATACAACACCATAATTAAGCCACATTTCGAATATGGAGCAACAATTCTCTTACATGTAAATAAAAATCACTTGGATAGATTACAAATATTACAAAATAAGGCCATGAGAACGATCATCAGATGTGGTAGAGAAACACCTATCTTGACAATGTTAGACATGCTGGAGTGGCTGAGTATTAAGCAGTCTGTGTTACTATTAGTTCTTATATTTATGTTTAAAATTAGTATTGGCCTTATGCCACAATACATCTTAGATAAATTAGATAATGTTAAAACAATTCATAATATTAGTACTAGAGCAGCCAGCAGTGGAATGTGGTTTAAGAAACACTGTTATAGTAAGAAATGGTATGCATCAATTTTTAACACTGGAAGCAAAATTTATGACAGGTTACCTGTAGACATTAGAAATGAAAAACATGTATGTTCATTTAAAGCTCATTGTATTGTGTGGATAAAGCGACAATCAGTTGATGATGTATTCTAAGTGTAATATATGTGCTGTTGGTAACAAGTGTATCTGTAATGTTACTGGCTTAGTAAGCTAAATAAAATCTACAAATACAAAAAATACCATTAATGCAAGTATCAAAAGTATGTTACTCACAATTTTAAAAATTTTAAAATCGTGGAATTTTAAATTGTAAAAAAATTTCATATATTTTTTTCATTTTATCACAATTTATTGTAATCTATTTACAATTTATTTTTTCATGGAACAATTTGAAACATTGCCTTTTTGAAGAAGACACAGATTACAATACTACACTGCCATTAAAATGTATGTATTTATGATGCACATATAATGAAAATAATAAATGCAATAACTCAACTGTCACGGAAGAATTTATTCACATACATGTATTTTATGTAGTAGTGAGTGTTATCCATAATATTGAAATATACTTATGGCGAAATAAATGTAGCCGATTAGGTATGTGGAGTGTAACGATCTTTGATAATGTGGAATTATCCACATAACAACACAGTGCGTAACGTCTCACAAATAATTGTTAATTTATAATTAAATAAATGCACGAAAATATAAAACAAAACCAATGAATTCTATTCAGAATGACGGCATAGTATGTGTTTCTTGAGGTCGCCCCTGTGTCTGCATCGATATACACAGAAGCTGCATTGAAACTGTGGCAAAACGCCGCACTCGTATCGCAAGTGTCGAGCGAGGCTGATTTTACGTCGGTAACTCCTGAAGCAAGTCGTGCATTGAAACTCCGATGCCAAGTCACCTGCGAACAAGATGGCGGCGTTAGTAGCGTCAATGTTAGGTCAATAAGGGCGAGAACCTAATGGCAGTGAATACAACATTCACCCCTCGTGACCCAAAGCCAAGGGTCTGATCATGGACGAGACATTTAAGTGGTTGAATCTTCCACGGACATTTTAGCTACCTAACTTTTCAGAGTACCAATATATTGATAACATCAAGAACAATTGCACATCTGAATAATATTTTAGTGCATTACTGAGAAAATATTATTGAGTGCAAGAAACAAGATTAACCCCTTTTTCACAATTATCTTATAGTGACAAGAGGTTCCAGAAGCATTGCAATGTCAGTGCCAGGGAGAATAACAACTTCGTATCCTAAGGAGGATAGTAGAACAGAATAACGATAAAGTTAATGTAAACAATTTAATAGCAAGTACCTATTCATGATACATTTTTATGAAAGAAACGATATAATATACAGATGCCTTCGTCCCTATACATTTTTTTAAGTACAATAAATATTCAATTCCTACAAAATTTAGCAGGAATACTAGGTTTTAAAAATAAATTATGACAATTTTAACAGTACTCATATTAAACAGTCTAATTGGAAAACGTGGTTATATGGGTGTTAAAATTGAGAATTTGCTAGTACAAAATAAATAACATGTTTCTATAATGGAAATGGTTTCATTTGAAAATACATAATCTTTAGCCTGTATTATACAAAATACAAATAGGAATACTTCAACAAACAATGCTCAAGTTTACTATCATACTGAAAAAAAAAACAGAAAAATGTGGCAATTGTTTTTCAATGAAGCCATTCTAACAAGTCAGTACCTAAGCCATATTATATTTTTCATCACAGTTAATGTACGAGTATTACAAACTAATATAGATATAAATAATTATGATTCATGATAAGATTTATCTTAATTTTATCAATAATCCCTATGCCACATCCAACCTAAAAAAAATGATTTTATATCATGACATTCTTTCCAAATGATTGATTTCTTTTATACTTTGAAAATGATTAGTACTGGGAATTGTAGGTAAGATTATAGCTCACAAGATGAGAATTATTATCAATGATGATGGAAGTGAAGGATGTTCTAAAGGTAACGGCCGTGGATCAGTAATAATCGAAACTGTGGCTGAATATTGTAAGTGAGGGGTACAGGGGAAGAGCTTTAAGTCAATTTAAAAAAAATGGTTTTAGGTATCATCTTGCAGTAAATTTTATGAGCTTTCAGAATATTTCTCGGTTTTTGCCACAAATTCTTGAAAAAAAAAGCAATTGAAATATCGATCTGTATGGAAGATGGATACAAGTTTCAACATAAAGCTTCGTTTATCTCAGTTTCATCCGAATGTGACTTATGGCGTTCTTTCCCTGTACACTTCAAGTGACTCGTGATCAATCAGGTCACAAGTCACAGCTGCGACCCCACGAAACACCGCAGGATGTCCCCATGCCGACGCAGCATGTGTTTCTTGAGGTTGCCTCTGTGCGTGCAGCGATATGCGCAGAAGTTGCACTGGAACCGAGGCACGATGCTCACAGCTGCGACCCCACGAAACACCGCAGGATGTCCCCATGCCGACGCAGCATGTGTTTCTTGAGGTTGCCTCTGTGAGTGCAGCGATATGCGCAGAAGTTGCACTGGAACCGAGGCACGATGCTCACAGCTGCGACCCCACGAAACACCGCAGGATGTCCCCATGCCGACGCAGCATGTGTTTCTTGAGGTTGCCTCTGTGCGTGCAGCGATATGCGCAGAAGTTGCACTGGAACCGAGGCACGATGCTCACAGCTGCGACCCCACGAAACACCGCAGGATGTCCCCATGCCGACGCAGCATGTGTTTCTTGAGGTTGCCTCTGTGCGTGCAACGATATGCGCAGAAGTTGCACTGGAACTGGGGCACAATGCCGCACTCGTAGCGAAGATGTCGGGACAGGCTGACTTTGCGACGATAGCTTCTGAAGCAGGTTTTACATTGGAACTCCGACGCAACGGGAAGCCCTGTGAACAGGATCGAAGCGTTAGAGTCGACGTTCGTGGAGAAATGAACACTCGAAGTGAACACTGGAGATCATAGACGATTCCATAAAATATCCAAGTGGCTCTGGTTTCTGAAATAATTCACATGCAGTTTGATTTCCACCTACCTATTGTAGTGTGTAACTCATTGTTGACACACTAGAATAGGTACGTGGAAATCAAGCAGCAAGTGAAATTTTCTTAGAAATCAGAGCCACTCAGATACTTACTTTATTTATTTATTTATTTATTTATTTATTCATTTAGCTTGAAAGCTATTTTTCATTACAATATACATTTACAAAACAGGAAATTCATTATAAACAAATGAAGTACATAACATTTTAAACATTTCAATATTTTCTTCTTCTTTTACGTTTCTACCTAATCTATTATAAAGTTGAATACCACTATAAAATACAGATTTTTGTGTCCTTGACTTGTTTTTTCTAGATATTGATATGTTATTTGATGACCTAGTATTATATAAAACACTGTGAACAACATCGTTCATATATTCTAAAAGATAACCTGGCATTAAACCTTTAACAACCTTATGTATAAAAACAAGTACATTTAATGAAATTCTTTGTTTAATGGACATCATATTTAAACTATCTAAAATGGTTTTAGTTGCTGTAAATCTATCACAATTCAATACTAATCGTCTATTTCCTGAATATCGTCATAACTTTTGTACCGTTCAATTTACAAAAAAAAAATGCCTCAGCAATATTAACAACATCTTATAAATAAATATTTGTGCCCAATCTTGTGGAAAATATGAATGTCTCTATTATTCCAAAGTTTCCAAGAGTTTTGGCAGAAATATTTTATTTCAATATTATTTCAAAAACATTAGTTGTCACATATTTCATAATTAGAATGTTTCAAAAGCTATAGCGAATTTAGGAAATATTTCCAATGTTTATCTTTTTAACAATACTTCCTGTGAAATGTTATCGAGAAAAACAAGAAGAACTGAAAATAATTATCACACAATATCTTGAAGATAATTAATTCCTTATTAATTTCCAGAATGATTACTCATACCTCAGTACCTGGAAATCAGAAGTCAACTCATGGCAAATATAGTAGGAAACACATAAATCCATTCCACCGTTGTCAGTAGTAAAAACCATGAATTTTTCATATTTACATCAATGACAAATAGAACAGACGAGTATTAAGAATGTGGTTGTGGTATTTTATGAACGAAGCTGCAAAATCTGATGAAAAATTAAAATCTACCCAAAATAACAGTAATCATCACCGGAAAGTTGGTTTCAAAATCCTTTATTAATCATCTCCTCTACAATAATTAATATTTTATGTTTACAGATTTGAATGGTTTGACCAAACGTGATCCTTTAAATGACCTTTCACCCTTGAGCGATAAGGACAGTGAGGGCATTTGAACCTCGGCTCTTTGCCACAGTTAAATTTCACATGGTAATTCAAATTGGTTTTCGCCGTGTAGCAGCAGGGACAATTCGGACACTGATATCTCGTACGGCTCTCAGCTCGTAGGTTCTCGTAGGGATCTACATATGTTACGTGAGAACTCTCTGGAACAAAAGAGAGAGGGAGAATGTTAGATGCAGGTGCTTGATACGGTACTTGTGATGAAGAATCATTGAAGAAATATTAGTGAGAGAGACAGAAAGACTTTGGCTGAAAAATTACTACTCACTAAGTCAAGTAGTATTCGAGCTAAATATTGTGTCCATTTTAACGTGGCAGAGAAATAATCAACAAAATAATTATTTTGATTTTTCTCAGATGACTCCTACCCAAGTCGAAAAATGAAGCTGCGAAGTAAAACTGATTAAGGACTGTAAAATCGAAGTAAACCTATGTATTTCTTCTGCCAAATCATCGTGGGATAGAATATCTCAAATGCTATTGATTCATAAAAACATTGTACACATTTGCATTAGTGCTAAAAATAGGTTTATAATAGGTTAAACGATACGATAGGTTAAATCACATTTTAGGGAGGATGGAGTTATATGAAGAAAATAGGCCCTATATACGACATAATTATTATATTATAGAGGGACCCGTCATGTAAAACATGACCAATGCGCACCAGTGGGGTATGCGTAAATTAGCATGAGTTGAGATATTTGGCAGCAGAGTGTGCGTTGTTGATAACTTTATAGTTATAATACACTACACACATAACGTCGTTAGCATGACTAAAATGCCCAACAGAATACGAAAATGAGTTACGAAGGAAAGTAATTTAACCATAACTATTATGGAAAAGCCATTTCAAATGAGTTTACAAAGTAAAACAAATTAAGAAAAAAACGCCAGCCTTTTTGCATTGTGTCGATTCATGATACATAGAGGTTTGCTATCCCAGAAAGAAGGATAACTTAGTGTGTGGGGGTTGGGTTTCATTATATCTGTCTCTCCGAGGTAGAAGGGTGGAAATACATTTTCTCAATTTTCCGTTGCACCCTTTTGGAATGATATAATCAAGCTCCTCCAATTACTATTTGACTGATGTCAATAAGTACAGCTGTATTGAAATATTCTCTTACATTACCCCAACGCATTCAATCAAATAATTACCGATCACCCATTAGAACTGTAGCTGAAATTCTTCATTATAAATGTTCATTTTAATAGATTAGAATCTGATCATTTCACTGAACTGAAACTTGATGCTACAACAGCTGACTATTTCAGCCACTGGAAAATCCACATGTGTATTTTCTTAATATCTTATTACTAAAGTACAGTTTATTCCTAAACTGTTAATATGATTATATTCTATTCTATTATGTTATATTATATTCTAATGACTCATGTCCCCTTTACAAAATTATGGTTTGATGAAGTCGGAAAACCTGGTTTATTAGCTCAACTCAAGAATAATTGAAATGGACTTCCGACCTTCTACTTCTAAAACACGGACAAACTATCAAGTTTACCCCATCTGCTTTTTTTATTATGACCGAATAGCAGAGAGGTATGTACGGTCACGTGACAGCTGTCAACCAATGAGAGCACATTCTTCACGGTGCTATATTCGGCTTCACATGATAGGTATATTGTAAAAACTAAACATTGATGCTAAAAACAGTATCAATAGGCACATTCCTTCAGTAACATGACACCACTAATAAGAAACGATGTAAAAGTACATATTTAACAAAATAAAATATATTACAAATTTTCAATTCAATCGGCTTTGGTTTGTTGGTATTCACTATTCAGGTTCACGGCCCATGTATAACTCAGAGAGAAGAAAATTTGAATATGTCAGTTTGAACGAAGTTGTCGGCATGACGTTTTCTATGTAAAGTAATTGATTTGACAGTAATTATACATTAGAGTAGATTTGTTACAAATACAAAAGCATAAAGTGTGCGTCTTAGGTAAGTTTTGGTTATTTCTTTATTCACAAAAAGCAGAAGACGTAATTTTAGACATGTTTGGCAATGTAACGCCACCATCTTAGTTATAGTTTTCAATAAATACCAATGTCAAATCGAAGCGCGCAACCGTTCCTGACATACACACACACACACACACACACACACACACACACACACACACACACACACACACACACACACACACACACACACACACACACACACACACACACACACACACACACACACACACACACACACACACACACACACACACACACACACACACACACACACACACACACACACACACACACACACACACACACACACACACACACACACACACACACACACACACACACACACACACACACACACACACACACACACACACACACACACACACACACACACAGACAGACAGAACTGGGTAACTATAAGACAGATAATATAAAACATATTTTCGTGACAATTCGAATAATTGAGCGAGCGTAGCGAGCGTCACCACGGTACTCTTATGGCACTTTCTCTGTGTGTTTGTTTTTTTTTTTTTTTTTTTGTGGTCACAGCCCAGGTCAAACCGCTCAAGCAATCGATCTGAAATTTTGTACACATACTAACGTAATCTATGCGGTCCCTGGGATCGTTTTTGAATGGGCTCCCGTGATTGGTTCAAATTTAAAAAAAATATCTTTCGATTGGGTGCTTCGATCAATTTGAAATTTAGCAAAAACATTGCAACCAACATTGTACCCAATCATAAAAAGTTTCAGCCAAATCCTCTTATTGGTTCAAATTTAAAACCATTTTTCATGTGATTTTTGACATTTAAACTAGAACAGATTGACCGATCAACTTGAAACTTCGCGTGGTCATTGGTACCAACATTTTAGATATTTTTGCCAATTTTCTGTCTAATCTGTCGTTATTTTCAAAAGTTTTGTCATTTTAAGGTCATTTTATTCCATAATCTTGAAAAATGTATACTAAATTGTCATCCCTGCCTTCTTTAAGCTTCTGTTCCAAGGCAAGGCCTGTAGAGCAGCCAAGCTATCCACAATGTACAGTAAAATGAAAGCATTTTTGAGCTAGCGCATAAAATCGGATGCAGTACGAAGGCCAAATCCTCTAATTGGTTTAAGTTTAAATAATGTCTTCTGATTGGTCGACAATAAAAATGTTCACATTAAGTTCAAATTTTGCATGGTGATCAAGACCAACTTAATATTAAATTTTACATATTGTAAGCCCAATCAGTCAAGTATTAATTGTAATTTTACGAGTTTAGTATGGGATGTCACAAGAGATTTCTGGAGAAGGTATGTAGGTAAGACTTCACGACACAATGGATCTGTTATTCATCCAGAGTATTATGGAGATTGAAAAATTGCAGAGAAAATCGTCTTGTGCCGTGTCGTGCATCGTTACTATAGGGATGTTGCATGTTCTGTGCTCGCTCATCAACGCGTTACACTGAGCGTTTTCCTAGTACAACATACAGGACTACATGTAATCGCTCATTTTATGTATACAAATCATGTGTTTCTTCAGATGAACTTTGTGCTTGCTTCGATACTCGCAGAAATCGCATTTGAATTGCGGCGTTTTGCCGCACTCGTACTTTCTATGTCGCCCCAGAGTGTTTCTTTGCTTGTAGCTTCTCAAACAATCTGGGCAAGGAAATCGACCTAGAAGCAAAATACGTCATCAGAGTTAGAAAGATGTATAAAATGACAACACTAAACATTAAATATAATAAAATATTATATATTATATTACATAAATCGATAACAATCCTTTTTATATTTTATTTTTAATCAACAGATGGGTACTAAAAGTAAACTAATTAGCATAATATGAGGAGAAATGAAGGAACAGCATCTGAAGAGGAGTGAGGAATATTAAATTAACAATGTTCACAGGAATTTGAAATAAAACAGCAAAATTTAGAATCCTATCTTTTGGTGTTTATTTTCAATAAATAAGTCAAGACCAACAATCAATTTTCACAAAGAAGGACGTTTCGTATTCTTTTTCACGTTACGTAATATTGTTTGACTATTGCCTATAATTTCACTGCGAGAGGTCAACCATTAAAACATCCGCAGAGATTATTTTAAAGAAATTATGAAATGACATCGTACAAACGTAAAAAAATATAACTCTGACAGAATCTTACAAAGTAACATTTTTTCAATAAAATGCTATTTCAAGCTCATCTCTGTACAGTCGAAACTCATAAACAATTAACCCAAATTTTACACAGCAAGAGGTGTCAATTTTTGGATCAAATATTACATATTACATGTTTCAATATTTTATACTGTCTGCAACAGTTAAGTTGTACTTCCTCTTCTTTACCCACGTCTAGATTTCAATTACTTCATACAACCGTTCTTACTTCGGATGGCACTAAAACATAACAGTGAAGCTTAAACATATGTATACGCTTGTGGCACCTCATTGATCTTATGGATACGTATCATATGGGACTGAAGATGAGCCTTATATTTGAAACGATTATTACACACACTGCACTGGAATTGTCGTATTATGTTGCACTCGAATTTTCTATGTCTCGCAAGTGTGTAACTTTTCTTGTAACTTTTCGAACATACTTCGCAAACAAATCGACCTGTAAATAAAACATTGCAAATTAGTGTATATGATAAAATAAATGTTTGTTTTGTTATTATAAAAATTAAAATACTGCAATTTCAGTATACAAAATGAACATTTAATTAGGGTTTTACAACATCAAAAGCTTCAATATCTCCGTACGAAAACTTTGAAAAATCCCACCATGAAACACCAAGAGACTAGAAAAATGAAGAAAGAAACTTAACGGGAATAGACACATATTGCAACACTTCCAAAATAAAAAAGGAACTGTAAGCAAATTGAAGAGATGTGTTCTACACTTGGCCAAAGTAAAAACGTTATTTAAACGAAACTGATCGGCTGGTGTCAGGTTCCTAGACAATCAATCCTAGTTATTATTATCAATGAAATCAGAATTCACCTAGAGGTAGATGATGAGTTAGCATAGACTTCATCGGATGATGCCATAAATCTGTCAACAGTCAATCCGTGTCTCACGAATACCGTTTTCACTTTGGCCAAGTGTACATTACACATCTCTAAAGCATGGACTAGTCAAGGGACAATCTCCTCAATAATAGAGTGCAACCAGTTAAAATATCTCCACTTTTTCACCTCTCGAGTCGAGTTTCGAAGAAGTAATTACGTTAGTTAGCAGTCTTTCTTCGAATGCCGACTCCAGGAATAGATACACAAACTTTCAAACTCAAGTAATTATTCAAATAATTACAAATTTGTAATAAATTAAATGGTTTAAAAGTTTTTACGATATTACCTACTTACAACTAAATTATAGAAGATAATAAAATAATGCTTATTGGTCATATTACCATTAGGTTAACTCCACTTCGGGAAATGTGGTGTATCACCATTATGTACTGCGGGATAGCTTAAAAAACTACAGTCAATGTAGCGTGAGGTTTATTTAAACTGAGGAAATAAGCTCCGGATTTAAATTGCACTGTATAATGGTAATACACCGAGTTTACTGAAGTGGAGTTTAAGCTAACTGTAGCTTAAACTAATGGTAATACCGGCCCACATTCATAATAATATATGATTAAATTATGACATGAAAATCATCTATGCACATGCGAAGTGAACATAAAATTTTAAACCTTAAACAAAGTAATATCATCACTATAATCATCATGAAAATGAACGAAGAGGTTCAAACTATGATACTCAAACTTCTTGAGTTCATGTAAATATGCCAGAGTCTTGCCACACTTAAAGCAGTACTTAAATCGATCCCGACCACAATGGTACTTCTCGTGATCATTCAGAGATCTGATGCGCGTGAATATCTTGTTACACATCGCACAGTGCATTACTTTACCGCACTCGTGTTTCACATAATAGTTGAGATCTTTCTTGAGCTTATAGCCCGAGCAGCAATTCATACATGGGAAAGGATTGCTACTGTCAGAAGCAACAGCCGGCTCTCGACAGCAGTTAGTGAGATGTATTCCGAGATCTCCACAGCTCTTGAATACAGACTGGCATTTGACACACTGGAAGCGATCATTTGCAGCCTCTTCGCCAGCAGCCCATGCTTGATTCCACACTAAAACACAAACATACATCATTGACTAGTCAACTATTTGTTTAGCACGAAATCTGAGCAAAGTGCCTCACATCGTCATCGAGTTGAAAAAGATGGCAGATTTTAACAATCGGGAAAAAATATTTTAGAATTTTCTCATTTGACTTTGAAAAGAAACATACGTTTTTCTTCCCACATTTCGTAATGCTCCAAATTGACTTTGGTTACTGCGCTATATCGATTATAAAAAAAATGCAGAAATAGGCCGCATAATTTTTGAGTTTATCAGGAGGTATTCTTGAAGATGTATTGAGAAGATTTAATCCCAGAAAAATGAGATATAAAATATGAAAAAATATGTATAATGTTGTCACCGTGAAAAACACCGCAAGCTACTGGTAAATCCAAGGCTATAACAATGTGATTAATAGATGTCTAGTGAAACCAAGGGAATACATGACATGGGTTGGTTGGGAGAAGCTCAGACTAAATTATTTAGTCTGAGGAAGAAGGGAGATGCTGACGGAAGCATTCCTAAATGGAAATTACACAGTGATTAAAGAAAACATCCATTTTCACGTCGTTTAAGAACTCTAGAGGAAGCCTTTAACTTCTTTTACTTCCTTTTACTTTTTATATATATTTTAGACTTATCAAAAGCACAATCGAAGAAATCCAAGAAGTTGCACGTCATAGTATAATTAATTGTAACATGTTAATAAAAGCATACAATTGTAATGGAAATTTTTATTACGTAATTTCTTGATGAAATCCCATAAGTTGGTGAATGTATTATTAATAATTAATATTACGTAAAATCGTATAGTATATTCTGTAATGCTACAAGATAATATTAAAGTCATACTAAATCTCACTCCCAGCCACTTGGAAGTGGAACACGCATTCAGGATTATGAGATAGCTCTAGATTGTTGACATATGTAAATGACACGAGTCACACAATGAATAAAATACGGAAATATTTTAAGAGGCAGACTTGCAAACAACTTTAACGTGTCTCAGAAGACTTCCTTGAGAAGTGAATCTCGTCTTACAATTCGGGCATTCGAACACTTTACCACACTCATGTTTAACATGAGTAGTAAAGTGCTTAATGTATTTGAACTCCTTCTTACATTGCGCACATCGCAGAACTTTACCACATTCATGTTTAATATGAGTAGTTAGGTTGGCCATTTGTTTGAACTCCTTCTTACATTGCCCACATTGCAGAACTTTGCCGCACTCATGTTTAACATGACGAGTCAGGTATCTCATGTATTTGAACTCCTTCTTACATTGCCCACATCGCAGAACTTTGCCGCAATCATGATTAACATGACGAGTCAGGTCTCTCATGTATTTGAACTCTTTCCTACATTTCCCACATCGCAGAACTTTACCACATTCATGTTTAACATGAGAAGTTAGGTTGGCCATTTGTTTGAACTCCTTCTTACATTGCCCACATCGCAGAACTTTACCACACTCATGTTTAACATGAGTAGTTAGTGTCGTCATGTTCTTGAACTCCTTCTTACATTGCCCACATCGCAGAACTTTACCACACTCATGTTTAACATGATACATCAAATCCCCCTTCCTGTTATAAAACTTATTGCAAATAGAACATTGAAATGGTTTGATCGAGTCAGTCACTACAGCAGACTCTCGATGGCAAACGTTTGTAATATGTTTTAGAAGTTCGCTGCGATCTCTGAATTCAGTTGAGCACTCAGCAGCAGCAGCAGAAGTTGTGGCGACGGGAGGAAACTCGTCTTGCTTCGACACTGAAACATATTGATCAAAACAATTAGATTTGGCATTAAGTCTTGTCTCATCATAAATACGAAGAGGAAAAAAATGCAATTTAAATAGTTAGTTGAAGGAAGATACCAATAATATACTTGGTACAAAACTTATGAAACTATCAGTAATTAAACTCAAATCGTGGCTATACCTCCACCAGCTATATATCCATAAATTAAATTGACGCCATGATGTTTGTCGACGGTTCCAGCAGAAAGAATTAATTAAAAAACGTGTGTAACCATATCCAAAATTTACATTTTTTACCTTTAAAATCAGTAAATATATTTTCAAGGCCAATTCAGACCAGCACGTGCGCAGA
Organism: Leuctra nigra; assembly: GCA_934045905.1. NCBI lineage: Eukaryota > Metazoa > Arthropoda > Insecta > Plecoptera > Leuctridae > Leuctra > Leuctra nigra. Next base: position 7,004,543 of record OW203768.1, read on the forward strand.
GTCACGTTGGTGACGATAATGTGACTCTGCGCATGTGCAGAACCATTTTGATTAACCAAATGTTACGGTTTTAAACCTTGGCTGAAAATAAGGCATCCCTTTCAGAATAAATAAAAACAATTGTGATCATACTGCTAATTTGCATTATATTTTCTTATTGAAGACAACTAAAACAAGTGAGAATCACAGATAAATTAAAAGTTTAATATCGCATTGGCATCTTGTCAAATGTCTGACAACATGCGAGTTTCGTTTGAATTTCCCTGGACATAGCGGACATTGAAACTGTGGCTCCTTGCCACACTCGTAGGTAACATGTCGGTTCAAGTTCTTCCTCTGTCGGTAGGTTTTACCGCAAGTCGGACAGTTGTGAGAGATGTTCGATGCTGCGTTGCCAGCTCCTCGAGCAGGGTGGCTCTTCTGAATATCACAACAAATATCACAACACATAGAACCAAATATTATAATACATATTATGTAATAATTTCAATATTATTTGAATTAATATTATTTTAAAATTAGCACTTCATCCAAAAAGTATAGATGCTAATTAATAATTCACTAAATCGACATCAATACAATATTATCATATACTTGATGAGATATGAAATCATTCAGAAAATCAGATATATTATATTTATTACAATACAGGCAGTGTTGAATCCAGGCATACCTCGGGGGGGGGCACTGCCCCCCCCCGAGGTATGCATGTGCCCCCCCCCCCCCCCGGCACAAATACCTATTCAAAAAACTTTCAAAATAATATGTGAAAAAAACACGTAAAAATAGACGGATCATGTCTAAAACCTTCCAAAACGGTTAGAATTGAGTTAAAATTCCAAAAAATTTCCGGGGCTATGCGCCCCGGACATGTATATCCTGATAAGTTCAATACATTTACCTATTCTTAAATCTCTTAGAACATTTTTTGGATATTTTGCAATTTATAATTCCCCAAAAAAACTATACACTGTGATTCAAAATTGTACCTAAACGAATGACCTTGATCAAAAATTTTCTCGGGGGCTATGCCCCCTAACCCCCTGTTTTCCACTGTGACTTTTCAAAATATATAACGTATAATAATTGCTTTGTGCTTTGTACAACTACAAGCATATTCATAAATTAACTCTACCCCCCCCCCCCCCCCCCGAAACACCAACATCCAAAAAGTACCCCGAAAATATGCCACCCCCAACTATTCAAGTGCCCCTCCCGAGAAAAATGTCTGGATTCAACACTGAATACAGGAGCTTGATATTCGCTCTAATCCTATTTGCAGGACTCACTTGTTGCGAACTTCAACGTCCAATTGGATCTAAAGAAAATAGTTGCTTGTGAAAATATTGATCAAATACCAACGCCTGTCATTTGTCTACAATAGCACGGCAGGCTCCAGCAATCACGTGGAGTGGAATGGTTCTGAGTAGGCTCGCGGACCCTTCCCTTAGTCCACGGATATTAACACAATCTTCAAACACTTCGTTCAGCGTAATTGAAAAAACATCAATTCAATATTAAATTAGGTACTACTATATTCTAGGCAAACTTAGTACACTATATTTTCGACAACAATACCGAAAAGGTCAAATTATTCTTTTCTTACAAAAATCATATGCATTGTAATTTCACGTGCTTCGAAAAACCTTCTTGGGTATTGCAATGATTCTTACATTTAGCACTGATGAGTACTATAGAAGAGTTCCGAGTTCTCATGATTTACATGGCTAGTTAAGTCGCTCAAGTATTTGAACTTCTTAGGTACTCTAGACTCTAGAAGAAGCATTTATCATGTACTTATCAATAGGCATCCAGCGTGAGAAAAGGTTGCCATAGTAACCTATACAAAAGTACAGGGAATAAACAAATCTGACAGCGGCAATCCAAATCTCATATTTAGAGTGATTACTTGTGAAGGAAAGATATTTAAGTAAGTACAAGCTAATAATAATACGCAATATTTATCCATATACACATGTTCAAGTTAAATATTCATCTGCTAAATACGATTTATAGCTCTTATTTATAGCTTTGACACATTTCTCCTACCAGAGCAGCCTCCATTTTTCTACCACTGTGACGTCACGAGCAGGATTCCTATACCCAGCACTCAGCAGTACATTTTGGTGTAATGCTAAATCATGATAACCACAGAGCGAAGAAATCCCTGAAGTTGGTAGTTAAAAGTTCGCGGCAAAAATCATACAATCGTAAAGGAAATTCTTAATTTGCAATGAATTACGTTATGAACTCCCATAACTTGGTAAAATGTGTAATTCATTATAAATCCATAATGAAAAAATTCAAATCTATATGAAAACATAGATATATACGTAAAAGTAGATTCCGTTATGATACAAGCAAATACAAGATAACATTAAAGTCACATGACAATAGAATCAACAAACTGATACTAAAACTCACTCCCAGCCACTTGGAAGTGAAACATACATTCTGGATTATGAGAGAGCTCAAGGAATGTTGACATTATGTAAATAACACGTGACGAGTCACGCAATAAATAAAAAAAGAACATATATTAAGAGGCAAACTTGCAAACAAATTTCACGTGCCTCAGACGACTTCTTTGTGTAGTGAATCACGACTTACAATTCGGGCATTCGAAACTTTTACCACACTCATGTTGAACATGACGAGTTGGTTCAGTCATGTATTTGATCTCCTTCCAACATTGCCCACAACGCGAACTTTACCACAAACATGTTTAACATGAGCAGTAAGGAGATTTATGTATTTAAACTCCTTATTACATTGTCCACATCGGAAAACTTTGCCACACTCATGTTTAACATGGCTATTTAGATGATGAATGTGTTTGAACTCCTTCTTACATTGCTCACATCGCAGAACTTTGCCACACTCATGTTTAACATGGCTATTTAGATGATTAATGTGTTTGAACTCCATCTTACATTGCTCACATCGCATAACTTTGCCACACTCATGTTTAACATGACGAGTTAGGTCAGTCATGTACTTGAACTCCTTCTTACATTGCCCACATCGCAGAACTTTACCACACTCATGATTAACATGAGTTCTTAGTGTCGTCTTGTTCTTGAACTCCTTCTTACATTGCCCACATCGCAGAACTTTACCACACTCATGTTTAACATGAGCAGTAAGGTGATTTATGTATTTGAACTCCTTTTTGCATTGTCCACATCGCAGAACTTTACCACACTCATGTTCAACATGAGAAGATAGGTTTGACATTTGTTTAAACTCCTTCTTACATTTCCCACATCGCAGAACTTTACCACACTCGTGTTTAACATGATAGGTCAGAGCAGCCTTCCTGGTATAATATTTCTTGCAGGTAGAACATTGCAATGGTTTGATCGAGTCAGTCACAACCGCAGGCTCTCGATAGCAAACGTTTGTAATATGTTTTACAAGTTTGCTGCGATCTCTGAATTGAGTTGAGCACTCAGCACATTGGAAGACAACATGTGCAATATCTTCAACAGCAGCAGAAGTTGTGGCGACGGGAGGAAACTCGTCTTGCTTCGACACTGAAACATATAATTCAAAACAATCAGAGTCGGTCACCGTCCGATGAAAACGACAGAATGCGATCACGTGACCCGTATCGACCAATCAGAGCCATCCCCAAAAATCTCGGACGACGAGGATTGGTCGAGACGAGTCACGTGATCGGGTCAATTTGATCAACCAAAAGTTACGGTTTTGGAAATATGCCATACGATCAATATCTCCCTTTCTGAATAAATAAAAACACTTGTGATCATCCCAATGATCACAATTGGGTCATTGGATCATCCTGCTTATTTGCAATATATTTTCTTATATTTTTTATAATGACTTAAACAAGTGAGATAATAGATAAAATACAATATTCAATAACTTATTCGTGCGAATTCACATAATAATATTCGAATGTTTTGTGAGCAGATGGCACTTTAGATCGCCCTTGATTCTCGTGCGATATGTGCAATGCAGATGAGGACAAACAAATCGCGGTTCTTTCCCGCAGTTGAACTTCATGTGGTAGTTCAAGTTGTTTCTCTTGTTGTAGCAGCGTCGACAGTTGACACACTCGAATCTCTCAGATCCTTTAGCTGGTTGCAACAAGTTGGAGTTATAATACTTGCTGGATCCCACACCTGGAACATTGGAAAGGGCTACTTCAAATGTTATGAGTACACTTACAGTTGCGGCGGAGAGCGCAGTATTACCTCGTGCATGTGCTTTACTAATTTCAATGTAGAGGTTGGAATTTGTTAATATATCTTAGAGGCCTTTTGAACACTGATATGTGCAGCACAAATAAATAATGCTGCTGCACATAATACACATAAAAAGCATGGTTAAAGAAATAATTGTGTGACCTGGAGACAATTCTAGATAAAATCAATTGGTACAGGAATTGACTAAAGAACATAATAACAACGAGACGAGAGAGAATTTCATGAAGTAACCACTCTTTAACATTTAAATTCCCGATTCGGCTGGAATCCGATTCCATACAATATTAATCCAAATAGCTGTGAATCGGATTCCATCAAAATGGAATAGGGAAATTGTTTTAGAATAGGGCACAAGGTTATTTGTTAATATTGATTATTTTCCGATTCATTAACAGATACACAATGTAAAATCACTTCCTCCTAGTCCTACATCATAATTTCCCGCACACATAAAAAGTGAACCACAACCACCCAGATTGTTGACATGCATCAATCACAATCATATTCGCAATAGAAACTATAGCTTGATCTCCATGGAACCTGAATCTTGTCAAATGTCTGATAGCATGAGAGTTTCGTTTGAATTTCCCTGGACATAGCGGACACTGTAACATGTCGGTTCATGATTGATTGATTGATTGCTTTATTTCCATTAATATTACATTTTACATGTTATATTTTCTTATCCTCTAGAAAAACACTTTTCAAATTAAGTTCTTCCTCTGTCGGTAGGTTTTACCGCAAGTCTGTGAGAGATGTTCGATGCTCCGTTGCCAGCTCCTCGAGCAGGGTGGCTGTTCTGAAGCCAGTCGGGGTCAATAAAATAAATAAGAAGAGTACTTGCAAAGATGATTCTTTAATTAATAGTTTTTAATTTTAATTTTCCCAACACAAAGTATCGAATATTTTATTAGATATGTGATAATTTCAAAATAATCTGTAGCACTTTCCTCCAAAAAGTAATATAAATGCTAATTAATTCACTAAATTGACATCAACACAATATTTTCATATATAGGGTGACCCCACTTGATGAGAAATAAAATCTTTCAGAAAATCACAAATATTGTATTAATTACACTACAGGACCTTGATATTCGCTCTAATCCTATTTGCAGGATTCAATTGTTGCGAAATTCAATGTCCAATTGGATCTAAGAGAATAAAGTTGCTTTTGAAATTATTGATCAAATGCGCATAGCATAGCATTTGTATACATAAGCAAGGCAGATTCCAGCAATCATGTGGAATGGCTCTGAGAAGGCTCGCGGACCCTTCCTTAGTCCACGGATATTAATTCAAACACTTCGCTCAGCGTGATTGATAAAACATCCATTCAAAATTAAATAAGGTTGGTACTACTTATCTTTGGTACTACTATATTCTAGGCAAACTTAGTACACTATATTTTCGACAGCAATACTGAAAAGGTCAAATTATTATTTTCTTACAAAAATCCCATGCACCGAGCTTCGAAAAACCTTTTTGCGTATTGCAATGATCCTTAGTCCTTACTTTAGCACTGATGAGTTCTTAGATGAGTTCTGAGTTCTCATGATTTACATGGCTAGTTAAGTCGCTCAAGTATTTGAACTTCTTAGGTACTCTAGAACCTAAAGGAAGCATTTATCATGGACTTATCAATACCCGGCAGTATATTTTGTGTAATGCTAAATCATGATAACCACGCAACGAAGAAATCCGTGAAGTTCGTAGTTAATAGTTCGAGGCAAAATTCATACAATCGTAATGGAAATTCTTAATTTGTAATGACTTACGTTACGAAATCCCATAACTTGGTGAATGTGTAATTCAAAGTTAAAGGCATTAAAAAAAACATATGTATAATCGTAATGGTGGATTCTAATGATACAAGACAATATTAACGTCACATGACAATAGAATCAACAAACTGATACTAAATCTCACTCCCAGCCACTTGGGAGTGGAACACGCATTCAGGATTATGAGAGAGCTCGAGGATTGTTGACATTATGTAAATGACACGTGACGAGTCACGCAATGAATAAATTACAAAAATATTTTAAGAGGCAGACTTGCAAACATTTTTAACGTGTCTCAGAAGATTTCTTTGAGAAGTGAATCTCGTCTTACAATTCGGGCATTCGAAAACTTTACCGCACTCATGTTTAACATGAGTAGTAAGTGTCGAAATGTTCTTGAACTCTTTCTTACATTGCTCACATCGCAGAACTTTACCACACTCATGTTTTACATGAGACGTTAAGTGCTTAATGTATTTGAACTCCTTCTTACATTGCCCACATTGCAGAACTTTACCACACTCATGTTTTACATGAGAAGTTAAGTGCTTAATGTATTTGAACTCCTTCTTACATTGCCCACATCGCAGAACTTTACCACACTCATGTTTAACATGAGTAGTTAGGTCGCGCATGTATTTGAACTCCTTCTTACATTGCCCACATCGCAGAACTTTACCACACTCATGTTTTACATGAGACGTTAAGTGCTTAATGTATTTGAACTCCTTCTTACATTGCCCACATTGCAGAACTTTACCACACTCATGTTTTACATGAGAAGTTAAGTGCTTAATGTATTTGAACTCCTTCTTACATTGCCCACATCGCAGAACTTTACCACACCCATGTTTAACATGATAGTTCAAATCACCCTTCCTGTTATAAAAATTCTTGCAGTTAGAACATTGTAATGGGTTGATCGAGTCAGTCACAACCGCAGGCTCTCGACAGCAAACGTTTGTAATATGTTCTCGAAGTTCGCTGCGATCTCTGAATTGAGTTGAGCACTCAGCACATTGGAAGACAACATGTGCAATATCTTCAACAGCAGCAGAAGTTGTGGCGACGGGAGGATACTCGTCTTGCTTCGACACTGAAACATATCAATATTTTAATCACTACAAAAATAATGACCTATCGTATAAGAGGCACCTAGTTTCTCTTGAAATATTAGTAAACATAAATAGAAAGAAGCAAGAGAAGAAAATATACCACTATATGCTGTAAGATACGATGACGTAGGATTCTAAATGGAAATATGGAACAAACAAAATCAATAGAACACCAAAGATCAATGTGTTACAAATCCTTTGTTTGAATTCAGTTTACATTACCTTGCACGTTATACTCTCTATGTTATAATTGCTTTTTTAATAGAATTGTCACTTGATAAAGTAGGTTGCTAGAACTTAACTTTGATATTATAACTTAAGGTGGCTGTATATCACGTGACTTTTCAACCAAAAAGCTACACATTTTCATTTGGAAAGGGTTCAGTTCAGCAAATACTTCTCACTCATCAGATAAGTTAGGACACATCAGTTGGAAATAATCTACGCAGAAAAGAACTGCGAAAATAACATATAAGATGATTTTACTTCCTTGCACCTAAATATTCTCAAATCAAGACCTGAAGTTGAAGGAAATTCTACGAGTTGCCAAGAACAGCAAACATTACTCTAATAAAAAGGCGTATATGCATCACAAACCTGACGCAATGTCAGAATGTATAACATGCGCTCATTCTTCGTCTTTTCAATGAAATGTTGAGATATTAATTATATCCACTATTATGAATGTAATGATTAAACGAACAGCACTTGGTTTTGACAGTCTTCACACGCGTACGTATACACGAAATTTGTGTTGTTTTTATTATAAAATCACTGCAAAATTAAATAATATTGACTGCAAATATTGATAAGCTCAAGTATGCAGTGAATTTCCTTCATAAATCACCTTGGATTACTCAACATGAACGATGTAAGGTATGTCCTCATAGGTAACTATTTCTTTTGATCGGATGTAGAGAAATAAAGTCACGTGATATTCAGCCACCTTAATTAAGATTATAATATTTAGTAAAATACATAAAAAAAACAAAAACTGTAAGACAATATGATTACCAAACGAATTAATTCATGCGGTAAAACCTGATCTCGTGTTGTGATTTATTGCCAACTATTTTGTCTTGTTCACATTCCCGCCATATCACGATGCCGGCTGTATGTGTGTTTCTTCAGATTGCTTTTGTCTTTAGTGCGATATTCGCAGAAACCGCATTGGAACTGCGGAGATTTCCCGCACTCGTATTTCACGTGTCTGTGGAGACTTCTTCGAACCTTGTAGCTTCGGAAACAGTTCTTGCATGGGTATTTCTTAACCTCGGTATTACCTGAAATCAGTGTGAAGAATTAATCAATAATCTCTTTCAATACTTGGACACACATATTATAATTTAACAAAGTCAAGCAGTACCTCTAAATTAAGAATAATATTGGAAACAAAATTAATAGGGAAGTGCAGTGAAGTTTAGATTTTAGAATAATAAATATTTTTTGAGTTGAGATGTGTTGAAGACAGATGTGGTATTATTTTTTGCGTGTGATGAATAATTTTCAAGGAAAGAATTTACAAAGCTTGGTAGATTGTAGCTGTCCATGAAACACAATTTGACGTCACACGCCGAGTCGGGCCGCATAGATAATGTTAGCCAGAGCCGGTTCTATGCATCCCGTAACACAGGGAACACGGCGTGTGACGTACAGCTTGTTTTTGCAGAGGAGTGAAATATCGAAAACTAATAAATTAATTATGGAAAATATATTAATTAAAAAAATAAAATAAAATTTCACATTGCTCTTTGAGGCTATTCTGTATATAAACAAAATATAATCTCAACATTCACCTATTCCCCATTCGTGTATGATCAAACATTCATGTAATTCTCTAATTTTCATTTCCTTCGAGTGCACAATCCATACCGCACTTTTCACTCCTTCCAATGAACCAAAGTCTAGATCATATCAGGATTACAAAGCAAGTCATACGAATGAAAGGAGGCGATCGTGGCCTATCAATTATGAACTATTTCATTATTTGCCACTTAATTTCTACGGGTAAAACATTAAACAACAACAAAAATCTCAAATTCTGAAATAACAGAACATGACAAAAATGCACCAGATCATTATATTATTATGAGGGATATTAATTATCAACATCCACATAAAACCACTCAGTGTAAAACTTAAGTAAATGTATCATATATATTTTAGAATTAAAGTTTTGCTATTAATGCTCATATTCATCTAGACGACCGCCTGAATCCATTTGAGCTAGTTGCGTTCCAATGGCAATCTGTAACCGCTTTCAACACATGACTTACGTCACCGCGGTCACAAAACAGCAATATTGATCATTGAAACGTATATTTAGAGAGGCAATGTGGATGTATGTAGAAACTGTCAGCTCAGTCAAACCAGCCGTTTGGTCAGAATCCGTAGCACACAAGTTCTTCGAAGAATCAAAATCATCAAAATAAAAAGAAATTAAAATATAATTATCTGATGTTCATGTCCATGTCTAAGTTTGTTATGTGTAGTAGGATTGGCCATAGATCCAATTTAATTTATTTTACAATAATGTGACATAATCAAATATTAATAACATTACAATAAATATTTGATATCAATATTTTGATTGCTTACAAGCAAAAAGTATCTAGTGGAGCGGTCGCTCCACCCAGCCAAGTCGTACTATACACTCACAGTCACTCAACATACCGTAAATGCCTAATAAACTGAGGAGCAGACCAAACACTTTTACTGTAAGCAACAACATGGCATTTTCGGCCTACTGGATCTCAAAATTGGTAAATCTCACATTGTTGCGAAATATCTTAATTTCGAGCTATGGCCCACCCCACTACATATACCAAATTTGGGAACAATAGGTTATGCCATTTGCGCGCTAGAGGACCGAGAAAACAGTGAAATTACACCACTTTCTGATTCTGAAGATGATGATGATTCTGATATCACGAAACGTCGCTATCACCGCCACAGCCTAAACGGCTGAACCGATCGACCTGAAATTTTTACCACATGTGCACTTTTGGCGTCTGAGGTGCCTTTTTATAAAACCAACCGGAAGCCGCCATTTTGAAACCGGAAGTGACGTCATAACTCAAAAACGTCTGGACCGATTAGAACGAAATTAGCGCCATTCGATTTAGATGGTCATCTATATGAAGTATCAATAAAAAAAATATTATTTTCTTATTTTCTAAACCGGAAGTGACGTCATAAATACGCAATATTTAACTTATTTCAACAAATTATACTTAAAATACGTACATAATTAACTTACATTGTAACATAGACAATACAATTAATATATTCAAGGTAGCAGTGTTCTCGGCCGCCATTCCTGAAACCGGAAGTGACGTCATATATCTAAAACGCCTGTACCGATTGCAACTGAACTAGCTCCTGCGTATTCATTCTGCTATTTATTTGAAAAATCAATTGTGAAAAATGAATAAATAAATTAATGGTACCGGAAATGGCGGCAGGAACCACTAAATGAAACCGGAAGTGACGTCATATATTACAAACGGCATGACCGATTTTACGGAAATATAGGGATTAGGAATTCAGATGGTCGTTCATGAAGGTATCAACTAGATAAAACTAGATTGTTTTCTTATTACCTATACCGGAATTCGGCCGCTATTTCAAAACCGGAAGTGACGTCATGTATCGAAAACGGCTGGATCGATTATAACGAAACTTAAGCTATTCTTCTTGGATAATCATTTTCATCTTATACCAAACGCAACTTTTCATAGTAACCAAATCGGTTGAGGCGTATTTTTTTAAAGAAATTAGTCCCTGCTCGGACATGTGCTACAAGCTGTATGAATAAACTAACAAAAGAAGTGATATCCCAGAAAAAACACTCCGTGTAAAAATACCAGCCAAGTCTCTTTAACTATAAAAAAAAATAGAAGAAATCTAAAAATTCAGCACTGAAAAGGAGTGATATCAAAAAAGGAGCCAAGTCAACGAATTTTCCAAATTTTAATCGTACCATTGAAATAAAAATATCAACCCCCGAGAAATACTTAAAAAAAGGACTTGGCGCATCGTTTTTTTAAAGACATTTTTCTATTCTTAAGCTTATGCCACTCACATACTACGTAGTTCAGAAATGCCTAGAAAAATTGGGACAAAACTTTCAAATTAAATATTGAACATTCTGTAAAATATTTTAAATTTAAATATAAGTACGCAAAGAAACATAGCATTGTCTTACAAGCAATAAATACAGAACAGTTGTGTTTGTGATTGGTAGGTACCTATAGTTTTGTGGGTACATCAACATACCTACTACAGCATTATACTTTGAACCTTCTCGCCGTGTAATTAATTGCTATTAATTAACATTTTATACCAAAAAAATTCATAAATTACATAACGTATTACTTTAGATAAAAATCTAGTCAGTAATTATTTGAGCAGCATGGCTCAGTGCACTAGTCACTTATACAAATCTCATTGACGGCCTTCTTGTAATGAGCGCTTTCGCTATTTCCCTCAGTCACGATATTGAGAAGTATGATTGATTAATATGACCCTAGAAATAGTGGCAATAACGAATAGACTAGGCCGCTTCCGTTTATTCGTTATTCGTTTATCCGTTTATTTCCTCTGAATATTGACAAAATACCAAAACTGCCAGTAGGTAAGAGTACTAGTTATATTAAAACGTAGTATGATTCGTCGATAATGAATGTGATATACTCAGGAAAATATACTTGTAGAGTTCTTCCTATACTTTTAGGATAGAAAAGTGTCTTTAAAAAAACGATGCGCCAAGTCCTTTTTTTAAGTATTTCTCGGGGGTTGATATTTTTATTTCAATGGTACGATTAAAATTTGGAAAATTCGTTGACTTGGCTCCTTTTTTGATATCACTCCTTTTCAGTGCTGAATTTTTAGATTTCTTCTATTTTTTTTTATAGTTAAAGAGACTTGGCTGGTATTTTTACACGGAGTGTTTTTTCTGGGATACAGTAATAGTTTGGGTAAAAGTGTTTCTACTTTCTATTCTAGCACCAAGTGTAACTACTGGGCTGCGTGTTACAACCGCACTAAATTTGTCAACCGTCATCCAAAATAATTGTGGACAGGTTAAAATAAATACACGGGGTAGGTATGTTTGAAATCAGTATATTATAATTCACACTACATTTAGTTTGCAGCTTTTAGAATGGCGATTCAAAGTACTCCAACGTTTAGCTCGATAATTGCAGTTGAGACAGCAAAACTTGGGCTCCTTTCCACATTCGTGATTCTGATGGGAGCTTAGATGCTCCTTATATTTATAGCTCTTCGGGCAATGTGGACATTGAAATCGAGAAGAAATCAGTGGATTATGTTGATACCAATGTAGAAGCGGATGCAAGAGACTTTTTGCATCTGAAACAAGAAAAACAAAAATGAGGCAGTTCTATTAATTATCTCTAGAAAGTGGCACTTTCTAAGAGAGGTTGTTGTTTCCATATAAACATATTGTTTACAAACCACTTCAATTATAAGAATAATTATTATTAGAAAACACAGAGGAATTACTAAGCATGACAAAACGCCGACAACGAGCATGTGGGGTCGGCGAGTTTGAATATTATAACCATCCCAACAGTCACGTCATCGTGTTTATTAGGAACATTTTTGCTTTAGATTTTGCATACGTTGACGTCCATCTGAGTCAATTGACACTACTTTTGTTCCAATCACTCCAGCAATTTGTCACCATGGCATTTTAATTTTCTACATCCGGTAGGCATAATATCCCGTGTCAATGCTTAGAGTTGAGTACATTGTACCACCTCAGTGGATGGTCTCATGTAAAGCCCAGTCACATTATCGTCACCACTCACCACAGAACCAAAATGATTAACCATACAGTTGTTAATCTGAATTTGCTACTTAGCAGTATGGTAGTAACTAAAAAATCGTGGATTTGTTTAAAATAAATAAATATGGGGAGACATGCAATCTGAAATATTTTTATTATTATTATTCATACTACATTATTTTGGCACTTGATAGAATGTCGTTTGAGATTACTGCGACGTGAAGCACGATAACTGCAGTTAGGACAAGAAAACTTTGGCTCTGTTCGACATTCGTAATATTGATGGGCATTTAGATGTTCCTTAAATTTATAGCTCCTCGGGCAATGAGGACATTGAAATCGAGAAGAAAGTAAAGCATTCTTGTGCGACCAATGAAGAAGCGGCTGCAAGAGACTCTCGGTATCTGAAACGAGAAATATAAGCCATGAGAAGAGGTTACAACTTTAAAATAGTTCATTACAACTACATCAAAATACGAGAATGTGCTCCAAATTTTGAGATTACCTATTTATATGTATAAAAAAACATTGCTTAGGTTTCTTAAAATGTAAACATTTTAACGTACGTAAACTAATTGTTGAAGCAATACAATTAATAAAGGGGACAAAACAATAATTAAATTTACCAAATAAAACTTTCGTGCTAGGACAATTCACACACTTAACATTTATTTAGGTAATTTCAATATTGGTCCACAATCGGCTGTTAGCTTCCTAAGGAAGAGGGGAATTTACCTGAACAATTATTACATTTGCAATATGTATTTGGCATTGTCCAGGAAAATAATGAACGTGCAAACTAATTTAAAATAAAAATGAGGAACTATAACGTATAGAAATATCAATTAACTAGAAAATATTTATTTTACTTTTTTTCCAAAAATTATACATTAAGTTATACGAAAATCAAATATTTTACAGTACAGTGATGTAATGTGTGGTTGTTTTCACAAACAACTCTGTTCTGTTTGCTCAAAATCTCAACAAACACAACCCTAAAACAATTTCATGGTAAGATATTACAAAAATCACATTATGTTCATGAAAATGGCTACTCATAAACTCTTAAAAACAAATTAATCAATGCAACTAATTTGATTTCTGAATTGAAATCAAGTGAATGCACAAAATGAAGTGAAGAAAGTGAACAATATAATTCTCGTGCTAATTCCAAAAATACTCTTTTTGAAAAATGACTTCTTGCTGAATCACTTACAATCATATTACTTTATTCAAAAGGCAGCTTTACAATTATTCAATAATATTACTATAAAAACGCTCAGTGTGACGCGTTGATAAGCAAGCATGTGCAACATCTGCAACTAAACACGATATACGCAATGAAAGATAACAACCTAGGTACCTATAGTTAGTATACTACGTTATTTCTGGTTTTTATTTGCTGCTTTTCAATTTCCATAATTTCTCTGGTTTAATTGAGCGAGCGTAGCGAGCGTCACCACGGTACTCTTATGGCACTTTCTCTGTGTGTTTTTTGTCGTTTTTTTTTTTTTTTTTTTTTTGTCCGCACAGCCCAGGTTAAACCGCAAATTCAATCGATCTGAAACTTTGCACATATGCTAACATAATCTATGCGGTCCCTGGGATCGTTTTTGAACGGGCTCCTGTGATTGGTTCAAATTTTTAAAAAAATATCTTTCGATTGGTTGCTCTGCTCAATTTGAAATTTAGCAAAGTCATTGCAACCAACATTTTACCCAATCATAAAAAGTTTCAGCAAAATTCTCCCATTGGTTTAAATTTGAAACCATTTTTCCTGTGATTTTTGAAATTTAAACTAGAACCGATTGACCGACCAACTAAAAACTTTGCATGGTCATTGGTACCAACATTTAAGAAATTTTTGCCAATTTCCAGTCTAATCTGTCGTTATTTTCAAAAGTTTTTGTAATTCTAGGGACATTTTGCGTGTTGGCTGTCAAATTCACGGCGACTTCGAATCTTCAGTTCAAGGCAAGGTAGTTAGAGCAGAAAGTTTCAAACGAAATGAAACTAACAACAGATTGATCTGATATTGTGTACACACTAATATCATATCATATGAGTGGTCCCAGGTATATTTTTTGAACGAGATCCTGTGATTTTTGAAAATTAACAAGGAACCGTTCAATCATAAAGGTTTAATCGATCAACTTAAAACTTAGCAAGGTTATTGGGACCAATATTTTTGGAGATTTTGGAGATATTTATATAAGTCTGTGACGAAATTTAAGAATTATTGGCTTTTAATGCCATTTTCGATTGACATAATTTCGGTTCGAGGTGTTGCGTGTATCCGTGCTCGCTCATCAACGCGTTACACTGAGCGTTTTCCTAGTTAAAATTCATATCCATGTGGCTGGAATCCATGTGCCGTACTTTTCCATAAATCTCTTTTGACAGCTGTTTCTAAACCAACACGTATGTAAAATACTCCACCGATTCGGTGATAATGTGTAGGAAATATGAGATAATGATGGTCTTCATCACCATTCATAATATGATCGATTTTCAACCAATGGAAAGATATTTTTAAAATTTTAACCAATTGAAAGATTTTTATCGTTTTGAAGATGCAACTTTGTAAATTTTGATAAAATGTTGGTAAAATGTTACAAAATTTCAAATTGGTCGGAGCAACCAATCATAAAATATACCTATATTTTTTAATTTGAGCCGATCAACGGATTTCAAAAAATATTAGGTCTGAAAACTCACAAAGTGGTCCAAAAATAGCACAATTATGTGCAAAAAAATTGGTGGTGTAAAATTTCAGTTTGATCGGAAAAACGGTGCAACTTGAATACCGGCGCGGACAAAAACAAGAGTGAAATGGGGAAGCATTTTGTATAATGAATTTATATTCAATAATACAATATTATCAAACATCCTTGCATCTAGTACTATTAGCATGCCTCAAAAGACTGGTTTTTAATTTGAAACGCTTCTTACATTTCGGACAAATTAGTACTTTGCCACACTCGTGTTTAATATGATATTTCAAATCCCCTTTCCTGTGACATCTTTTATTGCACTTAGAACATTGTATTAATTTGATCGATTCAGTCACAATCTCAGGCAATCGATAACAAACGTTTGCAATATGATATTGAAGTTCGCTGTTATCTCTGAATTCAGATGTGCAATCAACACATCGGAAGAACTTATATGCAATATCTTCAACAGCAGCAGAAGTTGTGGCGACGGGAGGAAACTCGTCTTTTATCGACACTGAAACATAATATTACAATTAGTACCAATTGATTATCGGAAGTAAGAGATGTGAGTAAGAGAACGAAGAATTTGTTATTTGACAGACTACTTTAATGAAGATTACAGTATACATAAAACACAGACTATATTTTTAATAAGTAATTTAGTAGTTTAAAAAAAGTTGAAATAAAGTCATGATTTGAAAAACTACAGCCATCCATAAAACAAAATGCTGAGTTCCTCAAAAGCCCTGAAACGAGAGTTAAAAAACTATAGTGTACAAATTATTTTCATTTCAGAACGAAAATTAAAGTCTTATAAAAATGCTCATCGCATTATACTACTTCTACAGCATGACTTCATTATTTTGCTCTTCTTAGAGTGGCCCTTCAATGGTTGTTCTCCCATATTAAAACATGCGATTATCCCATGCTGGACGTTTTTGGTTTCCTCTTATAGGTATTAGTTAAGGAGTCGGCAACCTGCGGCTCCTTGGTGGTTCTTGAATGGCTCTTTATATTTTAAATAAAAATTAGGAATCAAAAAATTTGAAAATACGAAATAAACGCCCTGCTGGGCACAATTGGAAGGTTATTTGATTAAGTTGGTTCATTTTCGAGTCCCAGAATAACTTTCAAATTGTTGAAATTCTAATAAAAACGCAGTGCGGGGCAACAACTCGAGGGCTTCGTCAAAATATCAAAATAAACTAGTAATTCAATTTATTATTTTCGGTGTATTATATTTGATTGTCCCTACTGAGGATTATCTAATTTATTAATTTTTGGGAAATTGGCTCCTTCGCCAAAAAAGGTTGCCGATCCCTATATTAGTTGATTATAGATGACACGACAAGACAAGTTATTACGAATACACATGAATGATACGAAGACGATGCTGTGAATGTGGATGGCAGATGGAAGCGGTCGAGTACAAAGTGTTATGGCACTGAATGAAAGTAAAACCAAGGAAGAACCATGTTTAACACATGATTTAACAACTTGATCATTCCAGGATTAAGAGATGGTATGGACGTGTAGAAAGAGGCGGTTGTGGCTTATTAGTAACTTTAATCTTCTCATTTGCCACTAGACTGAGTAAAACAACGAAATATCATCAGTCAGAAGTATGTAGAAAGATTCTTGAATAACTAAATGAGTGTACATAGCTTACAGAAAACTTTCACTGCTTTTTTACTCGTCGAAAATGTGCTGGCGTTACTACCAGTGGGAAATTCCAATGGCAGAGGATTGTAAAGGGCTATTTCAATGCTCTGCTCAATTTAAACAGTTGATTTGGATTATATTGCCATGCCAAAAGCCAATGACATTAGGAATGAGCACTAACTAACTGCAACTCGCGGTATCTGATCGCCTTTGAACCTCTAATTCCGTTCTTGATTAAAGAAAACTTTCTTGGCAATGACTACTGATTTAACAGAGCTTTTGTAAACCAGCCCTAAGAATCATGAGCGACAAAAGTTGTTACCCCAACTAATAAGTAATTCCGTTTACAATTTATTAATTTTAATTGAAAATCAAGGCCATACAAATAAATAACACTTCAACAAGCTCGAAGGTGGCGACATGTAGTATGTTTCTTCAGGTCGTCACGACGTTTGCAACGATATGGACAGAAAGTGCATTGGAACTGTGGCATTTTTCCACACTCGTATTGTACGTGTCTGCTAAGGTTCCGTTTGAGATTGTACGTTCTAAAGCAGCTTTTGCACGGGAATTGTCGAAGTCCGCGGAAACCTGAAAACAAATAACTGTTTTATTGATGTTTTATTGAACACGAAGAAATATGAAAGCAGTTCAGTTGGTACCTACAAGACAGTGGAATACGTATCAACCCTTTCAAACATCTCCAAGAAAAACACTCCACGGAAAAATCGTACTTTTCCAATTTATTAAAATAGAACGTTCAGATCGTTGCTAGAAAATATTAAAAACAACACCGTTATCGAGTAGAATAAGTACAGAAACTCTTTGGGATTTGGAGGTAATAAATATTTATTAGAATGTGAATCTCTGGGATACATTATTATATTAAATTAGACTGTTTCATAGTTTTTACTAGATAAGATCTTTAATTTAGCAAAGTGGCATCACAAGAATGTACGAACTTAAACAATAACCATTTACAATTTCCTCATATGGAGTATTATTAGGTAAAATATAGAACTGTGGATAAATAAGTCTAGACATTAGAACGAGTCCGTATTCTAATTAATGTATAATATCTGAGGAAGAGCTATGTGTAACGCATTGATAAGTGAGCACAGGTATGGAAGATATGGAAGATCATAAGATTATAAGATATTATAAGATATGGAAGATTATATGGAAGATCAGGCCCAATGTCTGAATATCGCCTGTTTGTATTGTATTGTACCTATAATTTCAATGCAAATAAAGACACATAATGTGCTTCACCTTGCAATGAAATTATCTATAACACATTGGACGCATTTGCAGCTACGTAATATCTGCTTTTCATTCAATACATTTCAGTCATCAATACAGGTCTGGAGCTATCAAAGTATTTTGCACTTACTTTCGATAGGTCACTTTGACAATAAAACTAGCTTTTAAAAAGTCAACAGGTCAGTCGTTGGTCTGCAGGAAGTATTTACCTATAGTTGCGTGCAGTCCAACGAACAATCATATAAACTCTAAGATGTCTAACAATTGCACTGAATCCCAGTATTTAAAATGTTGGTCTTCATGACCTTGCAAAATTTCACCTTGATCAGAAGTTTATTTTCCCTCATCAACAATCATTGGGCAGCGTTCATAAACTCTACAGCTGAGCAGTTAAGTTGTCATCACAGGAATACAACATTTTAAAGGCTTCTTTACAAACAATCGTCACTTCTCATTTGACGTCACAGCTGACCAAAATCAGCTAAAATACTAATTAAGTCCAAAATACTTAAATAAGAAATAAATATCTTTCTTGATATTAATTCCTTATTTATTGTACAATTTCTGTACATCCTTTTAATATCTTTCTTTCACAACTGTATTTAAAATACAATTAAACTATTGGAAGATTGCATGTCCCCCAGTGAAATAAACAAGATTAAGGTCTGTCACCATAACAACCATGGTGATGCAACTATTTATTAACATCGGAATGTCTGGTGACGATATGGTTCTTGAGATTGTACTTGATCCTGGAGCGATGCGGACAATACGGACACTGATACCTCGGTTCCTTGCCACAGTCGAACTTCATGTGGTAGACCAAGTTGCACTTCTTGTTGTAGGCGCGCGGACAGTTCGAGCAATAGAACATTTGGGGTGTCTCCACTGGCTCGTAGCTCAGTTGCAGAAACCCACCGGCCTCTTTGGCAAGCTCGTAGTTCCTGTAGAGAGATCCTGCAACAGGATGCATCGACCATTAGTTCACGCCTACATGCAGGGAGATGTGGAGAGTAGCTTCTGTAGCTCGATTGTGTTACTTTCATTTCGAGATGTAGACCTGAGGGATTATTCTAGAACGTTTTCCCAATTCCATTCTGATGGAATCCAGTCACGGCCATAAGGATTAACATTGCAGGGAATCGATTTCAGTGGAATTGGGAATTTAAAAGTTCTAGAATAGGGCCCCTGGACATTTTGTATTTAGCCACTCTCGGAAAAGTTAGACAATCGAACTGCATCGATTTTGAAAGTTTCACATATTCACCCAATTTTAAACAGTAAAATGCAGCTGTTTATTTTGATCACAAGAATTACAAGTCTGACAAGTGTGATAAAATAATAATAATTCACATTACAATAAAACTTCACAATTAGTTATTTCAAAAAAAAAATCACATTAAAAAATTACACTTTCAGAAATACCTATCGACGTTCATTAATACAGCTGGCGCAAAATTCTGCATCTCAACCTGAGATCTAAATGACTCATAACACATTTACAAATTCCTCCAAACACTAGTATAAAAGATAGACAATAATAAACACTTCATAAACTCGCTACAGCATGTATTTTGGCAATATGCTGCTTTAAGTTGGAATTAAGCCTCGCTCTATGCGGACAATACGGACACTTGTAGCGCGGTTCTTGGCCGCAGTGGAAGCGCATGTGGAAAGTCAAGTTGCGCTTTCTGTTGTAACAGCGATTACATTGGACACAACGGAATACGTCAGCTTCGGGCAGCCGGACATCGTAAGTCATGCCCGAGAAGTCCATCAAACCAGAATCTGGAACAGAAGAAAATCATGTCAGTTCAAGATTCATTACAAACATTAAATCTTGACGAATTCAGTTTCAGGATTTGAGATTTTTCACACCAATGACAAAAATGTCACGATTCATTCCATAGGAATTCAATTTAAATTACTCCAATACAATATTGTTATAGAATTCAATTTATTTTGAAAACATGCCATCAATACACAGAATAAAATATACAATTGAACACAGTTAGTCACAAATATCATCATTGGTTTGTCACATACAGGCGAGTAGGAAGGTGGGGGGGGGGGGGGGAATCCCCCTCCCTTTGATTCAATTCCCCTCTCTATGTTCCTATACATTTATATGTCAAGATAAAAATATGCTTTAAAAGTGTTTAAATCGCGTAGAAATGCACCAAATTCATGCCTGAAATTCAAAGTTTTCCGGCTCTGTGTGCCCCGGACGCGAGAATGGAAACGACAAAGAGTTGCTTATGGGAGAAGCAGCTGATTGAGCTGATTTGCTTTGCTGTGAAGTCGGATGCGCATACATTTTACTGGGCAGCCTAAAAAAATAAATACCCTCTATGGGTAGACAAATTCTAACTTGAGAAAATTAAAGCTGGGCAACTTTAAATAAAAAATAATTCTATGGTTAGGCAGAATTAAAACTTGTGAAAAATTCAATATAAAAAGTGAAACCGCGGCAGGATTCGAACCGACGTTCTTTTGCACCACAGGCCAATGCTTTACCAACTAAGCTATTGGGTCTGCGATGTCTGAAAGGTTCATAATATACACAGCTTACGCGCATTCAACATCGCAGCGGAGCATCTCAGTGGAAGAGCCGATTCTCCCATAAGGAACTCTTTGTCGTTTCCGTTCTCGCGCCCCAGACCCACATTTTGCTGGGGGGACCTTCCTCCAGCCCCCATTGACTTCGTAGACACTAGTATCTCCAGCTCAAGTTCTTTTACAATATAATCCCCCCTTTGTTACTTCCTATGCGCCTGTTCACATAAAGATACACTTAACATATACGTGACTTTGATAACTGTCACGATCACTCTCCAGTAAAGTTCATCTTATGTCTATTCTTCATATGATCCTTCATATGGGCCCGTCTCTTTGCCCTGTATTCGCAATAGGGACACTGCAGGAGCGGCTCCTTGCCACACTCCGTCTTCACATGTCTGATGAGGTGCTTCTTGTTCTTGTAGTTCCTCTCGCAGTTGGGACATTGGAAGCGTTGCGCGAGAGTACAGCATTCCGAGCAGTTGCCGACGCCGTTGCACGCCACGCAGGGTCTACCCTTGCGACGGTGCAGCATCATTGTGGCGGGGCTCTTCAGCAGGAGCTGGTGACTGGATTGGTTCAACAGGTCTGAAATAGACAAAGAGCATGTTTAGATTGTTAGATAGAGGGCGTGGTGATACGTGCAACAAGATTACAACAACCTAATATTTACGCAAATATAGAAGAAATAAATACCAATTTGAAGGAAAATAATACTGAGGTAAGGTGATTCAATGGAGTAGTGTTATTTAAATATTCAAGTCAATGATTTTATTTATTTACTTTAAAATACAAAACAGTCATCCAAATGTAACATTCCATTTATATTTGATGGTCTTCACATTCACACAAAAAATGCATATCAACGATACATACCTACTAAAAAATTGTCCGAAATATACAAGAAAAGGTGGGCATGTCGTCAATTATCAAAATTTTATAAATAAATCAAATGTTGAAAATCTACACAGTTTCTACAGTAATCCACACTTCTAGTACACTATTAAAGTAGTTAATAAGTTGAGAAAAATACTAATATTATTCGACAATTAGATGTGAATACAAATAATTTGCTAAGCGTTCACTGAAAACAAATATTATGTTAGCAATATTCAGTGTAAAAATAATGTGCATTTTTATGTCAAATATCGAGTATTTCTTACCTATGATAGTCACTGGGATCGAAATTAATGTATTGTATAACTAAATCAAAATTAACACATTTAAAATAAATACCTTACGTACCTAATAAATAGTAAAGCGAAATCTAAACTAGTTCACATCAACGTAACATTATGCCTGCATTTAACATGATCCTTCATAGTAGCTTTACGCTTAGCTCTGTAACCACAATAAAACGGACACTGTAGCAACGGCTCTTTCCCACACTCCGTGCGTACGTGTCGTATCAGATGCTTCTTGTTTTTGTAGTTCTTCTCGCAGTTGGGACATTGGAAGCGCTCGGCTGGCGCACAACACTCGGGGCAGTCGCCAGCACCGCTGCACAGAATGCAGGATTTGCCCTTGGGCCGGTGGAACATGATCAGCGAGGGGCTTTTTAGAAACAACTGGCGTGGCTGTTTCAAGATGTCTGGAAACAGAGGAGATTAACTGTTAGTGTTTGGATGAGGATGTGTGGCTTGAACTAGAAGGATTTGCATGCAAACTCAACTATCAAAAACATTCTAATAAAAGGAGCAACGAAAACACAGTCATTCAAATTTAGAGCCTTCGAAATTTTTAATAAATTCAAACTATTGAGCGTTTTATTAATACAGTTATAACACTGGATAAATACATCAACAGATTATTAAAAGTGAACCACATTTAAATTGGCACTATTCAAAATATCAGTTCTTCAAACAAACGTCAACCTGAAGAAGTCCTGTGAAACAGGACGAAATATTGTACTAACAAGTATAAAAAAAAGTTTATGTAGAAAGTTCAAAAGAATTGTCTTTCAGTCAAATGAAGATCTATGGCACGGCATACACCCTCGGACTCATAAATTGCTTGCAAAATTGGTGTGGGGTTGAAGGGTTTGATTATGAGAACCAACCAACCACAACACACATAATAACTATTTCTCCATTAACAAAATATATTGGCGGTATTTCGAGCTATAACTTTTTTACCGTCAATTCTTCTGACCGTGGGTGTACAGTCGTTTTGAATATTTGGTTTTTGACAGAGGTTTAGTTCAAAATGATTAGTACAGTTTGATTTTTTTTAACAATCCATCGCCATAATTCCATTAATTTAGATGGACACTTGATAATTAAGTATGCTTTGATATGTTTAAAAAAACAATAGATAAGTGATCAATTTCTCTTGAATGCATATAATCTTCTTGGTCGAACTATTTCCAGTCTGTGATGCCGTGTTTATTCCTGACGTGGCCCTTCATTGGGGCCCTCTGTTTGGATCTGTACGGACACACTGGACACTGCACTTGCGGCTCTTTGCCACACTCGTATCTCAGATGCCGCGTCATGTGCTCCTTGTTCACATAGCTCTTCACGCACTGCGGACACTGGAACATTTGTCTGCCGCTAGAAGAGTTCGGGAACCACGGACCTGTGAACAATTCACATCTTTCAGTTGCTCTTCTGTCGACACTTTTTGACTCGAGAAACATGATTTTTCTTAGATTTGGGAAGTGATCACAGTTGCAGAGGTAACATTATTGCTGAATGCTGACAAAGAAAAATCAACATAAACGTACAAAACATGTATATAATAGGAAAGTCTCTTGAAATTTTATTCTAGTTAATTTGTAAATATCAACACAAATAACAATGACAAACACACTTATCATCAGCAAAATTTAAAATTTTCATTAATAAAAATCAAATTGAAATATTATTGGATATTTTGGCGGGAAAAACGGCAGGCAATGAGAATCAGGATTGTGATGTTGATGTCATTTCCAAGTCTACAACAATGTGTTACCATGGTGATTTCTTTGTTGCCATGGCAATATAGCAGATTGTGATGTCTTTGTCAATTTTCCTGTTTTAAAATTGCAAGAAATATATCAATGTAAATTAATTCCTTGAAAATTATTCATCTCACAACAAAAATAATACCATGTCTGTGTTCAGCAACATTATCAAGTTTCATAAACAAATATTATTTTGAAATGTAATTTTAAGGAGACTTCCCTATTTATTTTTGTCTGTTTTAGTAAATAATAAATACATTTTCGCACAATAATTTCAGATTGATACAACATTTTCGGTGCAAGTTTGTCATTACTCCTGATGATCACTTACTATGATTCAGGGCTCTTATCTCATTTGGAAATATGTAAACAAGAAATTGGACCTCGCATCATTGTATTGCAACAACAATTGTGTGAAAAATTCTACTACTCATTACTCAATGAATCAAGTATAAATTAAAACTACACCACATGAATTTATAACAAGAACTTTATTTTGCCTTTTCTTATGAATTTGAAAAAACAACGTACGGTATAAATAATAAACACAATTGAACATATTCTAGAGAGCATAACCCCAGAGCAGACATCAGAGCAGGCCTAGCTTGTGAGCATGATTCAAATGCCTATTGACCGAACTCCTCTGCTTGGCACAATAACTGCACAGAGGACATCTGAACTGTGGCTCGACCCCGCACTCGAACTTCATGTGGTACTTCAAGTGTCTCATGTGCTTGTAGCTGCGACTGCATTGGATGCAGTTAAACCGAGGAGCCAAGTCCAGCGAACCTGAAACAATCGCAAGACATCTTAGAGAACTGCATTCACAACTTAGTCCTACATTCTTCGGTTCTATGAACCAGAGGCAGTGTTGTGACTTATCTAGATGAAATGATCTAGATAATTATTTTATATGTATTTTCTTATGTAGATAATTAAATAATTAATTATCTTTATCTTTATCTAGATAAAAAAAAATTGTTATCTATTGGCAATCATCTAGATAAAAAAATATAAAATTCAAAATGCATTGATTTAACGATAGCTATACAATTGTCAGATGATATGAAAAGGAATATCATCCGTTTAGTCGCGTTAGTTGGCTTCTCGAAAATCTCGAATTCCGAATTTAGGATTCGAAAATAATTAGGGAACAGCAGTTGGTAAAAAAATTATCTATTATCTCTTACAATTATCTAGATATTTATTTTTTATCTTTATCTATTTTCTTGATGATTTCTTGGAAATTTATCTATTATCTTTTCGAGATACATTTTTGACAGGTTATCTTTATCTTTATCTAGATAAAAATAAAATGATCTAATCACAACACTGACCAGAGGTCGGTAAGTATTTTAGTTTGTGGCATTATTTAGGTGCAATAGCTTTAATTATGATGCATACAAAGAGAGGCGTTTAAAATATTTAATGAGTGAGTAAATCATTAAAATCAGTTCAAAGCAGCGTGCGTCCCCGTAAGAAATAAGTAGTTCCATCGCATTATTGTTTTTTATTTACGAAGTGAAGGAGTACAAAATGCATGTTAGTAACCATAGATGAAGGTCTAGGAATTTAGTGTTAATGTCGAAAACGTCCATCAACGATTTTTTCGATTGTAGCAAAATCACCATTGTGGGTAAGAGTTTCCCCATTGTGTTTCTCGTATTATTATTGCAAGCTGACAAGCACCATACATACAAAATTATTATTTTAAAAAAATCTGGGAGACTGTGAAATTCAATCTTGAACCATTTTTAATACCGAACCATTATTAGTTATAACGTAACCAAGAAATGGAGCAAAAACAAAAGACGCAATGTAAATAATCCGAGCAGTGATGTTTATTGAACATACGTGTACATTGAGATTCTCAAACTCGGGTATCATGTCATAATATCAAGCTGTGTTACAACTTTATACACGTTGAACAAATCAAAATAAGTACATCTCTAAACAATATTAAAATATCAATAAGAATATGTTTTCCATTAAATCTTTTAATTTAAAATCCGAAAACTACATAATATCACGTTTCATCAATCACATTTTATAATCATTCATTAAAAATATTATTTTAACCATTAATTATATTAAATATGAAAGGGTAAATAATTAAATTTATTATTTCATACTAGCATTCTTAATCTCAGGTGCACACACAAAATTCTATAAAATATCCGACCTTCTTCTTTTGATAACGAAAATAAAACATAACCATAAAATAAGTTAGACGCAAATCATCAACACATTTTACATGATCGAACCTTTTCGTAATGGTGCTTATATTTTCTGCAACTACAGATGAATGGGAAATGACGAAGAAATGTGCAGGATGGAACGTGGGAATGAGACTGTCGCGGCCTATCAGGACCTCGGGCAGGTCGGGAATCGAACCAGGACATCTGCGTGCAAGTCCTGAACTAACACGACTCGTTCGGTCTTGTGTAATCATATAGTTTGTGCACACTTCTCATGTGATATCTCATATGTGTCGTCCTTTTCGCTCTGTAATGGCACAGATGGCAGTTGAAGCGAGGTTCTTTGTTGCACTCGTAGTTCATGTGTGTCGTCAGATTGCACTTGCTATTGTAACTAGTCCCGCAGTTGGTGCACAGAAAACGCTTCGCAGGCGGTAAGAAGTCGTGATCTGAAAGTAGAAGAGAGAAGAAATTAAGAAGATGCAACGTGTTGATCAGGCTTGGAGCGACAGGGATGTTGCTTCGGAAATTAGCAAGGGTCTGCATTTTGATGGTCCATCCATTTCATACACTATAACTTGTCTTCTCCGAAAATGTAGAGAATAACATTTTGGACCCGTCACGCCAAAAAATTGTAGAGTGTCAAAAAATATAAGTCAAAAAAGAGAAGTTATTAAGTGATTATGGTGAACTCTTGCTTTCTCACTAAAAATACGCAATTTACAATCATTTTTGCAGAATAATTATTCTCAAAACCACTTTACTTATGATTGTACAGAAACGAAAGCAATATGCATCACAGTTATAGAAAATCAACAAGTCATAATGAAACTAAAATACACTTCCTTTTGCTAAATCTTTGATTTTGGTCTTCGGTTTCCATCAGGAGAAAAGAGTGAAAGTTAATTCAAACAAATTCAGCATCAATTCATTTTTAATACAGTCCTTGTAACTAAAATGAATGTACATCAAGTACAATACAAAAATAACCTCATAGTAATAGAAAAACATTGTTTAATAGTATGTAAATCAATAATCTATCATAAATTAGTTGCATTATACATCCAAAGAGTTTAATAAAAATTGAAAAATCCACAGCAATATCAACTTGCTTATCTCTTCTCTTATTACTCGCTTTCATTCATTTCAAACAACTTTGTTAAGAAATTCAACCATAAATATCGTAACAAATAATAATCGTCAATGTCTGAATATTCTCCTACATCCAAATACAAAGTTGTCTCTACTCCATTCGAGATGCAGAAGCACCCCTCTTCTCACACCCTGGGAGAAAACCTCTTAGCATCAATGAGGAGCTACAGTTTACAAGATGTCAATAAACTGGACAATGATAGGAGAACATTGTAAGATTCTGTATTCCAAATGGAGTATAGTAGTCAGTAATTTGCAGGCATTTGGCACTTAAGAGGGCTGAGTAGTGAGCGTGGCCTTGAAGAGATTTTTAATTGATTTTTATCAATATCTGTTACCAATGTAATTGTTAACAAAATAGGGCTTTGTACGAGTATTCAGAACAGTTCACTGAAAATAATTTCATAGTTTGGAATAAGTTATTAGTTTTATTTTGTACAACAGATGTTTAGTACCATAATTTTACTAACTTTCGGGCACTAAACATCTGTAGGACAAAGTAAATGTAATAAAACATTCCAAGCCAGGAAATTATTTTCATTGAACAGTTCTGAATACTCGTACATAGCCTTATTTTGTTAACAATTACATTGGTAAAAGATATTGATAAAAATCGATTAAAAAACTCTTCAAGGTCAAACTCACTACCCAGCCATCTTAAATAAATAATAAATACAAAAGCATATTAATTCACTCTCCCTCTATATAACAAATACATATAATATAAAATGATTTAAATCACTCCGTAGCCCAATCAATTTTATGCTTGCTCTTCAAATGGTCCCTCAGATGCGACTTCCTCCTGGCTTTGTACTTGCAATACGGACACAGAAACCTGGGCGCTTGTCCACATTCATACTGCCTGTGAGTGTTCAGGTGGTGCCTGTACTTGTAGTCCTTCTCGCACTTGTCACAATGGTATCTTCCGTCTTCGCTGGGCTCGCACTGTGTCTTCAGTCTCTTGTACTTGACGCGGTTGAACTCGGGCCCCTCTAGGTGGAGCTCTGCAACATAATGCCATGCGTTAGTGGTGAATTGTGGCAAGGTTTGACCCCGGCCCAATTGATACTAGACGATTTTAAAAATAAGCAGATGTGTGCTCTTTCAATACATTACTATAGATTTCAACTGTATTATTATTTTCCGAGAAAAAAAATTTAAATTGTGAACTTCAAAGCCAGATTGCAATTTTACATGTTTTTCTAGACACATGTTTTACCCCAAAAGTAGTAATTTCAACGTCCCAAATTGTTTGTAATTTGTTGGAATTTGCTGGGGCTCTTAGACCCCCCCCCCCTCTCTCCATATAACGATCGCTTTATAATGGACCTTCTCCCTTTCATGACATTCTTTTCAGCGTTCTATCTTTTTGGGGGTATTATTCGTATTCTACAACGAATACGAAATCATTTCTCGGCCATTTATAAAGTCAACATTGATCTGAAATTATATTTCAGACCGAAATGATTTCGTTTTCGTTAGAATAAGGAACCTGGCAATAGTGCATCCATAACTGTCCCTGAGCTGTTATAAAGCCAGTTAGTATCCTTAAATTACGTGCTGAGGACTTTTGACCATTTTGTGTCGGCATCTTCTAATTCAATCAGAGAAAAATACAAACGATTAAGTTCCATTTTGTACTTATGGCAAACTAAGATACAGTACACATAATAAAATACAATGCTTTGAATACATAGTAATTATTAGTTGCGTTGCATAAATGAGGAGCAATTTTACAAGGAATATAATGTATATGTAAGATTCAAGTGTGGGTTCAAGAATAATTTATTGTGATTATTATGAACTTTTTATTGTAGTATTGCTACATACACGTCACTGATTGTTACTGCATTCTAACATAATTTTATTAACGGACAATACAACATATTTTGGGGAAAATTACATGTAAATTTAATTAACCTGTTGATAAAGTACAGTCTTAATATTAAACGTAGAGAAGACATGGAAATTATTATGAGGTATAGAAAATTGTACAATTGTTATTATAAGTATAAAAAATAATACCATCATGTAATATCAGTTTTGAATATTTTTTCAGGATATAATACGAGTGTTCTCCATTTAAAAAAAATTGTATGAGCTCGAGGATAACAAAAGTTTATAAACCACTCAACATTTGAGTTTCGTTCACTTGTACCTCATTTACATGAAATCTAATCTTTCGGCTTCACCTCACGTGAATGTTTTGTAATGACATGCTTATTCAGATTCGTCTTCAACTTGCTACGGAATGAACAAAATGAACACTGAAATCTCGGTTCCTTTCCACACAAGAAGTTCTTGTGATATGTCAAGTTGTCTTTACGATTGTACGTGGCACCACAGATGTCACACTGGAACCGTGGTCTATCTACAAATGACAAGGACATAGTTTGCTGCAGTCGGGGTTGTTGATAGGCAAATCTACGGAGAGTCAAACAACCTGCAATGAAAAATTAGAGTGAGTCGACTAGATTTCTACTTCCCGACTTTTAGGAAATAAGGACAATAGATGGGTGAAAAGTTACGAAATGTACTCAATTACTATTCGAAGTACAAATTATTCTACACACATTCAATGCTGTTGGAAGATAATATTCTCTTTATTTTGGAAAGGACTACATAAACATATTTTATATTTGTAAATATCATAGATATTATGCAAAAATTTGCAGTTTAGTCCAGGAAACATTCATCTTAGTATCGCATTTTACCTAAGAAAAACGTCAGTGATAGAAGATCAAACTGTAACTGGATTTATTCACGTATTTAAAGTTTACAAAAAGTAAACTTGAACTAAAAACAGTATTTTCGAACATAACATAAGATAACTATTAATAAAATAAAAATCCTTCTGCCAGTTCCAAAGGTTGGGTCAGGAGGTAGCAAAATCATTTACTAATAAATTAAGTTACAAAATATTTTATTAAAATTGTTTTTAATACATACAATTAGATCACAAGTGACTTAAAGCCATTAATAATACTAGGACTACTGGCGTTTGCAGTAAATAAACAGTTATTAATAAAATTAATACTAACATACCTACTGATACTACCCAATAGTAATATAATTTAAAAACAATATTACGGAATAAGCTCTTATAGTTTTAGTCATTATCGTGTTTCATGTTATACAAATGTCTAAATCAATGTAAAGTGATGAATAACTTGAGTATTATAGGAATGAGTCAGCAACTCATTTGAGTCAAATCAATATATTATCATCCGAAGTCAGTTCACGAGCATGTCTCTTCTGCACGTGCGCCTTCAGATTTGCCTTCATCATCGTTCGGAAAGGACAGTGTGGACACTTAAACCTGGGTTCTTTCCCGCACTTGTAGCGCTTGTGATAAGTCAAGTTGTCAACGCGATTGTAACTGGCCCCACAGGAACACTCGAAACGCTGAGGTTTGACATACATCGAGGATGTGTGCAGATGCTCGGGCCACTGATATGCCAAACAAAACGGAGTCAAACCATCTGGAATAATAAGAAACGTGAGGTTCAATCTAATATATTAATTAGAATGACTTATTTATTGACTATGTGTTGTCCCAGAACCAAGTAGAAATGCAGTATTAAATTATTAGGAATTATTAATATGAAAATTGTTTTTAAAAATAATTGTAAATTAATTGAAATAAGGTTTTGAAGAAACAGGATTGAACATAGGAATTATTGAATCATGGATAATTAAATTACTTCTCTGTCTGTATGAAATTAAAATGTCTACTTATAAAAACAAAGATGAACAAATTAATCTAATATGCACATAATAAATATCTTTATTATGATAGTAGTGACTACAAAAGTAATCAACATTTCATTTTTTTACAATAAGATGTTATATATTTTATTAAACTAGACTAGAAAACACACTATCATATTTTGGCAGAAGCAAATGAACATGTATAACGAGATACAGTAACACACCAGAACTCAAATTATCACTTCGCGAGAATTATTCAAATATCAAGTAGGTATCAAATATCAATGTACGTATCAAATATCAATGTATCAAATATCTTTCAATTCAATATATTATCCTGTAGTGTGTAGTGTGTAAAATGTCTACCGGCGACATGTTTCTTGAGATCTGCCTTCATCATGGTACGAAACGGACAATGTGGACACTGGAATCTTGGTTCTTTCCCGCACTTGTAGCGTCTGTGATAGGTTAGGTTATCTTTTCTGTTATAGCTGGCGCCACATGAGCAATTAAATCGTCGTGTGGGCTCGATCATTTTACCCGGCGGATCCAGCAGCAGTTGTGGCCATTGGAAACTGAACATGTCTGCAATCAGAAACAGCAGTGTTAGGAAGAGAAAATAACTGCAATTCTGTGTACCTTAGAGGTAGAAGGTCGGAAGTAAACTTTCTCGATTTTGCGTTGCACATTCGATGATGTATAATCTACCTACTTCTTTTGATTGCCATTTGACTGATGTTGACAAATACAAATTGAATTATTCTCTTACACAATGACTCATGTCTCCATTATAAATATGATTGTATGAAGGCAGAATTACTGTATGAGCTCACCTCAAGAATCATTGAAATGGACTTCAGCCCTTTTACCTCTAAGGTACAGAATTAATGAGAAGGAAAATTTAATCCACACAAAAAGGCTTCATTTCTAGTGAAGATTATGCATTTTTACAACTTTAAAGTTGTCAAAAGTCCAGTTTAGAGACAGGTAAGTAAATGAAATTCGAATTGTGGCATTTTTGTATATATTTGACAACTTAATAGTTTTAAAAACGACTATTTTGTCAAGAAATTGAGCCTTTTGAATGGATTCTATGGATTCTTCGCCAGTGGTCTACACAGACTGACAGCAAAACGAAAATCAAACAAAAAATAATCAGAACTGAGAATGGAATTGAGATAAAATATACATTTCACGAGAGAGAACAAGTTTAATTGTTGTTATTTTGTCAAGATAGAGATAAACCTGCAGAAGAAAATATGGTAACATACAGCTTTGCATTACCATTCAGCACTAAAAAGAATTATAATTAACAAAGTACAGCTCAATTGCATTTCACTCCTGCAAAACATTTAAAAATCGAAAATACCTGAAGTACCTACTAATTTTATTAAAAAAGCGATGGGGCATGAAATGTAATTCTTTTACATGCTCTGGAGTACACTTCGGAGATCCTGAGTTCAATTTCTGGGAAGGGAAGGTGAAAAAGGTTCTCTACTGATAGGCCTCGACCGCCTCCTTACCAACATCATCATAATTATTTATCCGTCGTCATTAGCCTAGTTGCAGAGCAGAGCAACGTGTAACACATTTTTTTATTTATTTTTTTGAAGGGGGGATTTTGTCTACTTAGTCTTAATGGAAAGACAAACAAACTACATTATAATATCAAATAATGATAGAAACAGATACGTGGTGATTTGAAGGCAAGAGGAGTGGAAAACTATGATATTGAGGAGCAGGAGCGATGGTGGGAAGATGATAAAAAAGGGAAGACGAAGAAGATGATTTAATGTTGAATAAGACCACGTATTACCAAAAGTTAAATTGCGCCAGATTAACTAACTTTTGGATTAAATTCAACTGTTTCAATAATTTTGAGGGCTGTGTTGCCAATCTAGTCCAATATTTAGTTCATCCGGCTCAGATTCACTTTGGTAATACCGGCCCTTAGTTAACATAAGTTTAAATTTAAAAAATGCGTTGGGTGTGACGGTTCACGTAAATTTGTTTTTGCCTTCAACAATTTGCAAATTTTGACCTACTGTAGATTGGAACGAATGCAAATAAAGATACTTATTAATGTAAAAACAGAATGTATTTGAAATTCAAATGCACACGAACTGTTAAACTACACAACTGCTTTATGTTTCAACTGCAGATGTGTCTTGAGGGTGATTCGTCTCTTTGCCTTGTACGGACAGTGCGGACAGGGAAACTGCGGCTCCTGTCTACATTAATTGGGACTACATCATTGGGACTACATTAATTGATCAATTTAGGCCGATAAATATGCTGCCAATTTATGAAAAACTGCTGGAGCTTGTTGTACACTCTCAGTTAGAGGAATATTTTTATAAAAATAACTTTATTATGACTAATCAATCTGGATTCCGGAAAGGTCACTCCTGTGAAACAGCGGTGCAGTGGATGGTTTCTGAGTGGAACAAACTAAGAGATAATAATTTATCAATATTGTCAGTTTTCCTGGACTTCAAAAGGGCTTTTGAGACCATCGATAGGAAAAGGTTGTTAATGAAATTGCAATATATGTATGGTGTTCAAGGTACTGTGTACCAGTGGCTCGATGATTATCTCAATGAGAGAGCTCAAAGAACTAAATTTGATGGGGAAATCTCAGACACTATCGATGTAAATCTAGGAGTACCACAAGGCTCAGTCTTAGGACCATTCTTATTTTCAGTGTATGTTAATGACATAAATTGTTGTTTAAATAAATGTGTGATAAATGTCTATGCAGATGATACAGTCATCTTCTATGGTGGAAATGATATGACTGATTTGAACAATACATTGAACGAAGAATTGAAGGTAGTGACTGACTGGTTGAGCATTAATATGCTAAAGCTGAACAATAGTAAGTGTAAGGCAATGATGATTGGTACTGGGAAACTACATTATATGAACACAACTGATAATTGTGAAGTTAATATTGTACTAAATGGTGAGTTAGTGGAATGTGTTAAATCATTCAAATACTTAGGTATGTTGTTGGATGTAAATCTAAGTTTTAAACAACATATACTGTACATAGAGAACAAAATCAGAAAAAAACTTAGCTACCTTAGTAGGATAGGTCAGCACCTGACAGTAGCCACAAAACTATGTATATATAACACTATTATTAAACCACACCTTACCTTTTGTATGATTTTATTGTATCAGGCATTTAATACAGATATTGAAAGACTACAGATTCTACAAAATAGAGGCATGAGGATTATTCTGAAATGTAGTATATATGCACCTGTAAATACTATGTTAAAATCTCTAAATTGGCTAAGGATTAAGGATTATGTGTATTTTCAAGGCATGTGTTTTATTTACAAACTTCAAAATGGTCTTCTACCTGCATATTTTACAAACACTGAAAAAGTTGAAAATGTCCATCAGCATTACACGAGAGCGCATAATAATTTTTTTCTAAACCATGTTCATAAACAATCATCGGCCAAATCTTTATTTTATCTTGGGATTCGTTCTTTTAATGCTCTTCCACTTAATGTTAAAAGTGTGAGGAGTCTTAGCATATTTAAAAGCAAACTTTTAGAAATTATAATGACGGAAACATTTATGTTGACATCCTAATTAGATTATTCTATGTTTTTAGTGTGTTAATTCTTTGGTTTGTGTCTTTATTGTGTATCTTTATGTATCTTTGTATTGTACTGATTTGTGAAAGATAGCGCTTGCGCTAAATAAAGAATTATTATTATTATTATTATTATTATTATTATTATTATTATCTACACTCGTATCTTATGTGACGGTTCAGCGTGCTCATCTTGGTGTACGTCCTGTAGCAGGACGGACATTGGAACCGAGAGATCGTCCAGGTGAAGAAGTCTTCTGGAACATCGAGACACGTCGTCATTCTACAGGAGTGACATGGAGGTGAAGTGGGTGGGATGTGTGGGTAGACAGGTAGACGATATTGCATGAAATTGAGTTTAATTGTAATGACGATACAGCAGGACTTGGCATAATGTATGGTGAAAGTAGAGCAGCTTTATGACATACCAAAATAAACTAAAAATAAATATATTTGAGAAATTTGATTTAACAAATTAACAATTGTTCTGTATTTTTGACACCTTCCTTAAAATATTTGATTTTCTAGAAAAAGAAAAATGAACAAAATCAGTACCTATGGATTTAAAAATCATTATGAATAATTCGTAAGTACATTTTTGTTCTAAACAAAACATTTTAAAAGTCGTGGTTTTATAACGTTAGCATCAATTTATTCAAGAAAGTTCTTAAAAACGGAAATTCACAATTGTTTAGAAATATCAATAAACGTTTTAACAATGTTGGTATACTTCCCAAACAAAATGATGTTTTACAAAATGTGAATTACGTAAATAACAGCAACGGGATTATTTTATTGCTCAATAAAATAATTATTGATTATATTGCACACAACTGCAACTCATCTTTGGATTTTCCATGAAAAACAAATAATCACCTAATAATTACTGGTAAAACGCTCTATACATAAATGTGAGTTAGGTATGCGACAACATAATCACTCTATTGCATTGGAACTGCTGTGTCTATTCAGAATGCATATTAGGGGAACTATGCACTATTTCAGAATGATCATTCAGATCAGTACCGACAGTTTTGTCATTATAAAGCAATTTGCTTTTCTGTCTATTCTTACAATATATCCCGTAATACATTATCAGCAGGATAAATCGGAAGTTACCACTGGAACAGCCAATAAGTGCAACTTTGAGAATACTTTCTGGTGAATGGACAGGAGAGATTTTAAGTATTTTGTAAATCCAAATTAGAGGAAAGAGGCTGTACGAAGGAAGTGGTTGATCAACGAATGGGACACTGTACAAAAGGGAAGGTGGATAGAATGTACATATCAGGGCTCAATTTCTTAAATTATTTATACACTTGAAAAGCTTTCAAGCTATCAGAAGCCACTTAGGACTGTTTGTTCAATTCTCTGTCAAATTAGTAGGTAGTTAAGTTTGTAGTTATTCTAGAAATAGTATTGGTTGTTGCCATGGACCAAGTCCTAACTGTTTAAAATTTAGCAGAGCATTGAAAAACCAGCCTCTAGAGAAAAAAGAACAATCCTTTAGGTTGACTGGACTTGATCATTTGAATGCTGTTAATATATAAATATCCCAAGGAATGGAGCTCATTTATGTAGATCCCACAGCCAATCATGTAAATCTTTCTTGACAACCTCCACGCTTGAAGTATTTCTGTCCATGTTTGAATTTCTTCAAGCTTGACTGAAAGGCCCATACATCATGGACACTTGCATATCAAGTCCGACTCAAAATATATTGGCATGCAAGATTGATGAGGACTTAAGGAGGTGGTTGGATGGAATATTTGTCAGGCAGGAAGGCAGGCATGAACGTAGTCTTATGTTTCCTCCACATATGATCCTTGAGATGGGTCTTGCGTCTCGCTCGGTGCTTGCAATACGGACACGGAAACTTGGGCACTACGTTACACTCGTTCTTGACGTGGTATTGCAACGTGCTCTCGTTCTTGTAGCTCTTGTTGCAGCTGACGCAGTAGAAGCGAGACGGATCTTCCGAGTACACGTCCGTCACGACAGGGTAGCTGATCTCTGAAACAAAAACACAAGGATCAAACCAACAGAATGAGATTTACAAGAGCATGCCGCCGAGTCAGTTAGGAGGTTCGATGTTCTGTCTGTAGCGATCCCTAGATAGTATTTCTAGAGCGTAAAATACCAACGGGGTCAGGCAATGAAATGTATAGAGAGGGTAAGAAATGTATACCTACATTCTTGATCCAAAAATATTCTTGACACTTTCAATAGTTTCAATCTCATTGGTAAAGAAATCAATTCAGGCTCAAATACTATTTATAAGCTTTATTTAACAAATCTGGTGGCATATAAAGGCTGGTTGGGTGTTGAATTTGATTCACAATATTAATATGATAAAATACAAAATTTTCAATGTAATATCAAAATATTATTCTCATAAAACGAGTCACTTTGGAGAAACTAAACATTTCATGTTTGTAAATTGTAATCTCCCTTACTATAAAGATTAATTGAACACATCTAAATATTGAAAATGGCACTTCATATTTTTATTTTCAAGCAATGGAAATAGTTTCCTGCATACCTATAGTCATTTGGGATTTTTATTAATCAGGGAAATTTTATAACTTCAAGGCTTCAAACCTTATTTAATTATCTTATTTTCTTATTTAAAAATGCTGATCCTCTTTCTAAAGCGTCATATTTAATATGAAATCAAGAACGTAAATAAGTAACTACAATTATAAGGCTAAGACATTCTATTACAACAATATTTAAGAATATTATCTTGAGTAAATCCTGAGAGGGTTAGATGCAAGGACTTGTAATATTCAAGGATTGAACTTTGGCCTCAAAGCAAAACCTGGATTTCAAAATGTTGCAAAAAGTTAGGTGGTACATATTTAGCGCTGGTCCACTTACAGATATCTAATTAATTTTTACAGTACTTGGACTTGTGAACACTAAGTCCGTACTCCGAATAGAACGAGTGTTCGCAGTTCTCGCACTGCCAACGTGCCGAGTTTAAGGGGATCACACAAGGCGAGTCCGCAGTGGCGTGTTGCGAGAACTGTTGCATGCTCTTGAACAGTCGCCCACATGTTCTACATAGAATATTCCTGTTTTCTTGTTTCACAACATATTTTGCCTGCATCCGTGCTGAAACATGGAAAACAAGGATTCAAGTAGTACATTTCACTGGTAGCATTTTCAAGGTATAAGGGATTTTGCTGTAGCGTTGATTTAATTTGAAACGGGCATCAGAATATTGCAATACTCAACAAAATGATAATGTTCGAGTAGTCTGAGCATTTAATTTGATGCTCTGAGAAGATCAATTTGTCACTTTTAAATCTAACATATTAGACACCTACACACTAATTCATAATCAACGTAATGTTATTGTTGGAAATCAAATCACTCACGAAAAGCTGATGGGCATGCGGTGAGCGAAAAATAGCAAAGTGATTAATTCTACACAAGATGGGGGTTTTGTACCTACGTGACATACGAATAAAGGACTTGAAATTACAATGTCACGTAGAAGAAATTACAAAACAACACAGGTTCACAAAATCAGATACAAACGGAGGAAAATACAAATGGTACAAATTCTATTTCATTTTATATTGATAATTTTCTGAGATGGATGTAGAATGGGGCAGGAGTGTTAGTAAAATACAAGATGGAAATAAAGTTAATTTTAATTATCTTAGAAGCAAACATTAAATGGTAACATTTTGGTTTCTTGGTGACTAGATAAGACTAGAATGTGGATGGTGACTAATTAAAACAAAGTCAATGCAATCTTCTGACATGTCTCTGCAAGTGTATCTTCTGCTTGGCTCGATACTGACAGAACTGACAAGCGAACCTCGGCTCGATTCCGCACTCGAACTTCGTGTGTCTGGAATAGCTACGTTTCGTCTCGTAACGTCGACCGCATGTCGGACATTGCAGATACACAGCCGAGCATTCTGAAAGAATCAATACATTAATTCATATCACTGGATGTAAAACATCTGTTGAACAGACTGGATGATTGTCAAAGAACACCTAGAAAATTCAACACTACCTAATCAAATTATAACAGAATTATAGGAGTAATCCTGAAATCAGCCTTTCGGACATTTTGCCTGATTTCAAGGTGCTTAATCCTGACAATGAAAATTCAAACTAAAATGTTCACATGTATTAATAAGATGATGCGCAGCTGAAACCATAAGTATCGGTTGAATTAAATATTTTGGGAAGAGGTACAATAATCAATAAGCATAACTAAGCATTTTCACAAAAATAAAATCATGCATAATATTTAAATTTTAGATTTATTAGTAATAACAGAATACGTAAGCACATGATAAAGAATGTAAGTAAAACTTAAAAACCAGCAAACACAAATATAATAAAACAAATAAAAATAATGAAATACTAATAACTAAGTAATAAGAATTAACTAAAAAGTTGATATACCTACAATAAAACCCCAAACACCATCATAACACCATGATACAATAATATACTAAGCTGACTAACCATCCCTGTAAATTTGAACCCTATAACTATAATGATTGTAAAATAGTACTAGTATGCTCATAAAATAAACTCTATTAATAAACTAAACATAGCGTTTTAAAAATAGGGTAAGGGTCAGTTTTTAATACTCTGCTTAAACCAGTATTTAAGTTTGAACAGTCATTCAAAGAATGTCATTGCTTATTGCCATCCTAATAAAGGCCTAATCAACTGTTTAAAATTTAGCAGAGTACTGAAAAACTGGCCCTAATTCAGATACCTTCCACAATATTATTTGTCAGTCACAGACCGTAAAACAGAAAATAGCATAAAAACATAAATAAATTATAAAACATATAACTTAATCATAATATTGTAACTTTTCAATAATATATGTATTATGATGACACTCAAATCTGTAATTAAATCTCAAACATGTAAAAATATTTAGTATCTCTCTAAAATTTCATTCTACCACAATTCTAAATTAGGCGAGCATCACCGGCTCTTCTTCCTACTAATTATCAATCACTTGTCACTTGTCAGATATAATCCTCTCTTTGGTACAGATCATGGATGCTGTGGGCCTGCGTCAGAGCTGTGAATAAAAATGGCGCCTCTTCTGAAACAAGAAAATTAAATATTAATAATATTATAATTTGGTAAAAATTTGGTGAAACACTAATTGAAACGAAGCCCAGAAAAGCGAAATGAAATATTTACAAAAGAAAATACACCATTATTGGGAAATCCATGAGAAGGTAACGTAATAACACATCACTCACATTAAATCATTATTTAATAGATCAAAATACAATTTCCAAATGATAATGACAACCATTATGTCTGAATATGTTGATGAAATATGGACGGTTAATTATTTACTCATATAAATTAGCAAATTAAGTACATAAAAATAAATTAAGTTTCAGGTGCGACAATATTGCACAAATCCTCTTCCCACAAAATAGGTATAACTAGAAAAAGCAAGAACACGTCGTATTTCGTCTGCATAATTGAAAATACAGAATATCACCATAAAATAGTAACCAAAAACCGATTAATCACTTCTGTTGCTCCAATCCATGGATGTTCTTCATATGTCTATTCAAATCGCCCCTGAACTTGAACGATCTCTGACAGGCAGCGCAGTGAAATTGCGGCTCTTTCCCGCAGTCGAACTTTATGTGCCCCTGCAACGTGTCTTTGCGCGCGTACGAGCGCCAACATTGCGGGCAGTGAAAACGTTTCGAGAAGGAACTTGAGGAGAGGCGATGCGACAGACCGGCCAACAGTTCTTCTACGTCTGAAATAAGAAACACAATGTTAATTCATCGTCGTAGAAACTAGGAACATCAAGGTTAAGTCACGTTTAGTTAATGGGATGGGATGGAAATTATTTATCGTCTTTGGATGAGACACATAAGCTGGTTTTTTACTTCGGGAGCACTCGGCAGCTGATGCAAAGCTTTTACAAAAAATAAAACTCAATTTAAAGAATTAAAGTTTGTAAAACACATTTTAATTCATCCTCATCATTGTTATTATTAACAAAATATGTACAAATTGCAACTAAAAACAAGTGACTAGCTATAACAATAATTTTTAATCTGGAGATTAAATTTATAAAAATTTAACATAATCAAAAATGAAGCAGCCAATCAGAGCTCCCAAATTTAAATCATTATGGACAATGCATCAAGTATCAGAAAAACAAACTACCTACAGTCTAAAATTTTTCTATCATGATTTATACCAGCACTGTGATCGTATAACTTTGCTGGACAAACGATCGACAACTCTTATGGGAGATTAGCATTGACTCAACTTTGATATCGATCGACTATGATGTGTCAATGTTATTCTCCCATAAGAGTTGTCGATCGACTGTTGACAAAAGTTACACGATCCCAGTGCAGTGCAATAAGAGTAAGACAATTATGATTTGACCCAACATTTGTAAAAAAAATACATATTTGAATAATAGCTACCTATAAATAAGTAATACTCTATTTACTATAAGCAATAATATAACAACATAATACAATACCTATGTGCAATATAATTAGGGATGGCACTTTTACCGGGTCTGAAAAAATCGGTAAATTTACCGGTAAATTTTACCGGTAAATTTACCGGTCAGTGGTAAATTTTGAAAAATGATGGCAGATACCAATTCATGACTATACCAAATACAAAAATTACCCTACTTTATTATTTGATCAATTTACAAAGATTACCGCAGTCAGGACAATAACAATACCTACATCTATAATCAATGTTAATAATGACAATACTCCATATTGATAAGGGATGATATAGCCGAATAGCATTGATTCGACCAATCTAGTGTAGGCTATGCCATGCTGCCTGTGCTATTCTCCCATAAGAGGAATTGTCGACCACCAATTTGATCAAGTTACAATCTGTGTCTGCTAAACAAGCAAACCTGAAGAGAGATTCCGACATTGGAAGTAATGGTATATGGATGGAGTTATCATTTTGAATGATTGAAAATCCAAAAATCAAAGTAAAATATGCCTAACTGCTAATGTTGTCACACTGATGTTTACTTATAGTTTTTACTTAAAATTTTATATATCCATTCATACATTGGAGAGGATCAAAAAAACAAAATTTACCATTTTTTTTACCGGTAAATTAATAATTGGTAAATTTACCGGTAAATTTACCTTAATTTACCGGTAAATTTTACCGGGTGCCATCCCTAAATATAATATTTGAAGTTTCAGATATACATTCCTTTCAGGACAACCTTCATTCATAGAGTACCAAAATATTTAATTTTACTATTGGACAACTCCATTTCAAATAAATTAAAGAATTTCTATGAGACCCTTTGGATTGTCGAGAAATAAGCTAAGGGTTGTTTCACTATTGTGACAAAGCTGATAAACTGTGTTTCTCTCGCCCCTATCTTCAGTGGATTTTGACTTATGGACCCCTGAGAAAATCACAATTTGCCTTTGGCCAATAAAGATGTCACAAAATTATGAAAAAAAAAATCCAGGGTTCAATACTCAAAATCTGCAGAAAATAGAGAACTAATAAAAATGTGTGTC
Organism: Leuctra nigra; assembly: GCA_934045905.1. Lineage (NCBI taxonomy): Eukaryota > Metazoa > Arthropoda > Insecta > Plecoptera > Leuctridae > Leuctra > Leuctra nigra. The sequence continues at coordinate 7,046,861 of OW203768.1, forward strand.
AGCTTTTTTTACACTATAGCAAACAATCATAGCAAGTTTCATGAAAATAAGCTTAATTTCAGCATTTCACTTTCAGCATTTTGATTGATTTGATATGGAACGACCCTACTTTAGATTGTAATGTCTATTATTGATATGACATCTAAGATGTGTTGCTCTTTTTGCCATGTAACGGCAATACGGACATTGAAACTGGGGGGCCTTCCCACATTCAAACTTCACGTGCTTGTACAGCGACTGTGAATGTTTGTAACTCTTCGTACATTTCCGGCAGTGAAATCTCTGAGACCTGGTATCAAATCCCGTACCTGCAACAGATGAATCTGGTTCTTGAATTCAACAACAATAATTACAACAGATTCTTAAACCCCATGAACCTCAATACCTACATAATCAGAAAGTACATTTTACTGGGTATCTCTCAGCCCAGAATAACTCAGAGCTGAGTATTTTTAATAATCAATTTCATCTAGTACATCTATTTTCAATTATGTATTAATAGGAACCACAGAGAACAATAATATAGGTGTGTAACTATTGTTAATTTGTTATTAATTACAAATAATACATGGGAAAATGGGTGGGTATCCAAAATATGGATGTGTATCCTGAACATAGGTGGGTAAGTACAAAGAAAAGGGTACAAAGAAGAAGGAAAACCAAACGTAGGATGAGCCCACTAAAAATCTATTTTTAATAATTTTAATTTAATTAACATAAAATGATAACATAGTTCTAGATATTAATAACAAAAAAAAATCAATCTTTTCAACATCAATTATGGGGACATCCCAAATGAGTCTTCTGTAAAGTGTTAAAAAAATATTTGCTGATGTACTTTTACCACTTTTACACATTCATTTTTCAATACAAAAGCTCTGTCAGCATCCCTTATGTTATCGTTTAGTGGTTACTTGCACTTAGTCATCATGCATATTGTCAACAAATAATTATTCCAAATGCACATTATAACTATTACAATGAGTGGAATGGCGGCGTGAAAGATGGGACTTCATGTTACACTTCTGTTTGGTTCGGTGTGGACAGTACGGACACTTGAAGTTAGGTTCCTTCCCACATTCATAAGTCAAATGTCTCTGAAGAAGGAAATGATGTTTGTAAAATCTCCCGCAACGTTTGCACTGAAACCCGACTCCAGATTCCTCGAGCGATTTACGAGGGACAGAATTATCACCTGTACCTGAAACAATGGAAAAAGTAGTCAAACAATTGAATGATGAGACAATCGTAGTAGTACATAATTACATGAGTAGGTTTGTTCGTCGGGGTGTTCTAACCTGCTCGGAGCAGGCGGAAGTACGTCACTGAATATGTTAGGTGCAAAAATTACGAATCAAAACTCGACGGATAGGTATAAGTAAACTTTTCCGTGATAAACTTCCGGTGTGTTCCGAACAGGTTAGAACACCCCGACGAACAGACCTAGTATTTTTCCATTCCATAAGACAAAATGTAAGATTTTTTTTCAAAAGATGATCTGATAAACAAAAACTTTCATATTTGTAAATAACAATTACTGCAATAAAATAACTACTATAACTAAATCGACTTCTTTGAAATTCAATTATTTTACAAGATGGAAGAAAGCTTAAAAAGTGTTGAGAAATTCTAAGCACTAACACAGGCAATAATAACTGCATCAAAGAGGAATGTATCATTAGAAGTAGAAATTATTCATTAGGAAGACTCTTTATTTGTTCATCACAAAAATCATACACAAAATAACGCAAAAATGAATGTCTTTACTATAACACTGAAGCGTACTCATACACTTTCCAGACTATTTTAAATAATACTGAACAACAGTTCTCAGAAATCTAAATTCTAAATATTACAACAATTTGTTAAAATAATTATCACAATTAGTAGCTGTCTAAGATCACATCAGTCAGCCTATGCCATGACAGAAACCAAATATAATCCACAGAAATGGCTCCTAGACCTGGGATATTTGCACATTTTTACAGCTATCCAAATTGTCAGATGTCCACTAAAAAAGTTAAATATATGCAATCGACCAGGTTACCTTTTAAGTTGGACTGTAGACAACTAAAACGTTGTAAGAACCTACGTATCTTTTCCTAAGAAATTAAGGCTTTATGTGGATAATTTTTAATGCAGAGTTAGTATAAAATCAGAATGTAAAATCATCATTTCTAACAGAGGTCATCTGTTGTGAAGGTCATTATCCCCGTCATCACAGGATTCATTGGACTTTGATGACGAGCCAACATATGCCGACCGAGCGAGGCTTTTTGCGTCGCCGCGTAGGAACACAACGGACACTGGAATAGCCGCCTCTCGCCACACTCGTATTTCTGATGGCGACGTAACGTCTGCCTGCGTTGATATTTTTTACCGCATGCAAAGCACTGGAATGTTGACTTGTTGCCACCTAAAACAGCCAGATTCCAGCGACACTTAGGTTAAACTCTGTTATTTCATCTATCTAAAGCATTAAGAGTACGCTGTACCCTGAGGTAAAACAAATTTTTTGAAAGATCGTCATAACTTTAGGACCAATAAATTATTTTAAATGTGAAAAATAATTTGTCTGGATATTTCCTGAGAAATCATTAGAATTATTAACGTAAATTACACATTCAATTGTTCTATAGTCAAACATGACAATACAGTAAGAAATAGAGATATTTTATCATTTTCAAACTGAAACAAAAAGGTTGAACTAAAAACATCAGCTTACAACTTTACGCTTTAAAGAAAATGTAAAGAAATCATGAAATAATAATCAATCAGGCAAAAACAAACATAAATTACCCATAAAAAAATCATAAAATAAAAAATGTCATAAACCTTAAAAAATTTGAAATAATTAAACATCGACAATCAAAAAAAAATACCTACACTAATTTTTAAACACACAATAACAACACAATGACACTAACAAAAATGTGGCCTGTTCAGCTTAGGAGACCCTTACACTTGTTTGCCAGCCTTGCCCAGTGGATCATTGACAAACAAAAACCCCACCACCGCATCTTTGACCGCGCTACGTTACAGTACTTTTGGGCAGGGGGGTTGGGGGGGGGGGGGGCAAAAATATAAACTATGTATTCATTTATATAAAACCAGACCATCAATGTCCAAATTTTATTATCTAAACATTATTACACATAAATATAACAACAAAAGTGATATTGCAACAGATTTAGGTAGGTAAATCACATTTTAACTTTCTCGAGTTAATTTGCGATAAATGCTAACAGGTACACGTAATGCTGGCAGATAGACCCCATGCTCAAAACTATTTCTAGATTTATTGGCGCAAGTGCACAGAGTCTACTGGATTCTATCCATAAGATAATTATCACACGGTCTTCTGGTGTTTAGGACTGACATCCACAAATACGTACTTGCGAGCGCAACTTCTTTGACCACGAAATGAGGTTGTCAGTCAACAAATACATCTTGATTCTTGGCCACACATTAAAAGTAGTGATGGCAACAAATATAAATCATATGATAAATTCCTTGTGTCGGTTTGCAATATGTGCTCGTAGATGGACGTATTGTTTGGCAGCATAGACACAATGTGGACAACTGAATCTCGGTTCTTGGCCACACTCGTATCGTTGATGCCGTCTCAGCGTCTTCAGTCGACGGTAGAATTTACCACAAGCTGTGCACGGGAACTGTGCGGCTGCGATTGCCTCGCAGAATACAGAGTTGAACAGAACTGGAAAATAAAGAAACACGGATCTTGTTAATAAAAGTGTTCAGATTATTGAGGAATTAACACAATCAATCAAAGAATTAAAAATCAGTATGATTACATTATACAATAAAGTTTCATTTAATTTTTTTTAACAAAAAATATGAACATGAAAATTGTTGGACAGAAATACAGAAGACGGAGATATTTGTATCCTCGGTTGGCATCTCCACTACACAACAGTCTTCTCCTGTAGATGGTACAGCCATACGTCAATGGTTCAGCTTCCTCAGCCGAAGCGTCGAGTTGTTACTTTGAAGGTCAAACATTATGAACAACACTAGGCGCTTGTACCGAAGAACCATCAACAGCAGAAATAAAACATTCCACTTAACTCAAGAAATTTCTATCAATGTAAAGGGTTTTCCTCAGTCATGATGAGGTATCTACTTTGTTCACTATATTTCTCTGTCCAAGCAATTATAAATTACTTGTCTCATAAGAGTAACTTATCGAAAGCAATATGGAAATAACAATCATGCCAAAAGTATTATTTTTCTAATTTATTACTTGCTCATTCCAAAAAATATATTTCTTGATCAATATTTAATAATTCAATGTGACATTTATTATTCCTCATAAAAATAACTTATCAAAAGCAATCTGGAAATGACAACCAATTGCTCATTCCAAAAAATATACATCTAGGATACATCTTTAATCAATCAATGTGGCATTCATTATTAAACAAGTAAAGTACAGAAACAATCAAACACTTGAATATTATGTCTTCGACGCAAATGATCTTTCAGGTGCACTTGCTGCCTGCCTTGATACCGACAAAGATGACACGGAAACTTAGGTTCACATCCGCAATAGTACGATCGATGACGCTGCAGCGCTCTCAAATGTTGGTACTTCTTTCCGCAGTCCTTGCAGGTGAAAGTCCAGTTCGTCTTCCCGGGTAAAACACTCGAGTTCAGCTTAGACGCATCTACAACATGCAATTCACACACATTACAGTGGCGCATGCGACATACAAACATAATGTAGCACAGAACTATCTAACATAATGACCCACTAGACACAAGCGTTTAGTTGGTTCTGATTAGACCATGCATGCTAATGTTGTCTCACTAAACAGCACAGATTGTAGTGATTTTTAATGTACGGTCCGTGCTAACTAGAAAAGATATATGTTTAGCATGGGCAAGCCTATCCCTGGCCATGCTAAGCAGGTACCTTCTCTAGTTGGCGTGGACCGTACATTGAAAATCATTACAAGCTGCTTTTTACATGAGACAACATTAGCATGCTGGGCCGGCCTATCCTTGGCCATGCTAAGAAGGTAGGTACCTTCCCTAGATGGCGTGGACCGTACATTGAAAATCATTACAAGCTGCTGTTACATGAGACAAATCAGCATGCTGGGCCGGCCTATCCCTGCCATGCTTAGGAAGTAGGTATCTTCCTTAGTTGGGGTGGACTTTAGATAATGCTGCAATTTTAGACATTTTTTGGATGATCGTATCGGCTAAAATGATTGAGCTAAATCATGCACAAATGAACTAAATTTATTGGTGAAATTTAACATTTCCCATGCCCGAGAAACCTGGACCTGCACGAGTACAGAACATGCGACATTTTGCTACACCTACTGTTCTGAGAGACGCAACAGACTGCGAACAATAAACAATTAAATCGAGTTCACCCCTGATGTAGCATGATGATGTGCCCATTTATTCAACACAGTGGTTCTCATCAGATCACCATCATCGTAATCAACAGTAATATCAAGCGGCTATAGTAATTAAGTGACCAAGACTTGTGTCCTTGTGTTGGAGACTAGGGTGTTTGGGTCAAGGCTCAAGGTCTTCTGACATTGCGGGTTGTCGAGGATTTTATACCATCCTTCAGATGGGACTTTAATCCTTTGGCCCCGTCTTTGATAGGAGTAGGCTGGTACTGCATTTCCTCAACATCTCAATCAAATCCTAACTTTAGAACCCTGATGATATGGTTGAAGATGAGTTATGAATTAATCATTATTATAATAATTAAAATATTTACAAGCAAAATATGAAAAATTCTTAATAATAAAAAATATAAATTTATACAGTGCAGCAATCGAGTTTTATTTTGATCAATTTTACAGGTATAAAATACACAAATTTAATTTTCGTTTACAGATACACACTCTGATTTTAAGGAATAACAAATAAGTTGTCTTTATGGTTTCTCAATATATGTTTCTTGAGTGTGCCTCTCTGCTTTGCAGCATATGAACAATATTGACACTTATATTGACATATTGACACAATATTGACACTTATATCGCGGCTCTTTGTTGCACTCGTATCTCTGATGATTTTTCAGTGACGTAAGATGCTTATAATTCCTTTCGCACATGAAGCAAGTGTACTGTCTCACCACGGCATCGGCAAATTCTGAACTACTCCAACCTAGAACATTCATGACGTGGAATTAAATCCAACCTCAGTCCCCATCTCACGCTTAGGGGCCAGAGAAATCCTGAAGTTTTTTAAAATTCTCACCAATGAGTTGTGATAGTATTAGAAGATTAGTTTTAAAATGTTCAAAGTCATTGTACATCTAAATCCCCTGATCATCAATTGAAAAGTACCAATGCAAAATACATACAGTGCAGGCATAACCCTCCCTCCTGTTTATTTTATAGTACAGTAAAACATTTTACAATTTAAAGATAACATTTTTCTTTTATTGATATAATTACTAGTTAGTTCATGTGAGTCTTATTAGTTATTACAATGGAGAATGTTCAGAATTAAATGAAAACTGAAAAATTACTACCTAAAATTTTACAATTCTGTGAGGTGAACAAGATCTACTGACTAAAATTTTGTTTTTTTATGGAAGCCCATAAAAGCCCTCCAAGATGGCGGCAGTAGAAGTTGGCAAATCAGTTAGAGGAAGGAAGGATGTGGTTACAAGTAGTGTCAAATGCCCAGTATGTGAGATAGGGGTGCATACTGGGTTAAAGTGTGAGGGCTGTGGTATATGGTACCATTTTCCATGCGTGGGGCAAAACAAGAAGAAGTATAAAGCCGGAAGTAACAGTGAGTGGGTGTGCAGCAGCTGTAAAAGTGGGGTTAAGGGTACCAGCTGCAAAGAGCAAGAAGTGAATTTACCTGCAGTTGACATTGGAAGGAAGGCACACAAAGATAGTAACAGTGAGGGCAGTGAGGGTAGTGTAGGCAGGATCAAGTCTCCCACAGGCAAAATGGTGAAAAAGAAGAAGAACCAAACAGAAAAACTTGTGAACTGGATTTTGGAACAAATAAAGTACGAGGAAGAGGAAGGGAGAGAGAAAAGTAGAATGGGAAGAAAGAGAAGGACAGTCCTAAAGTCGGAAGTTGTAAAAGGAATGGTTGCAACATTCATGTGGATGAATGGGAGGATGGTGGAAATGGAAAGGAAGATTGATGATCTGAAGAAGAAGCAGGGAATGACAAAAGAGGTTATGCATAAAGAAAGAGAAGAAGTTTTGTGGCCAGAAAAAGAGTGTGAGCAGCAAGAAGAACAGAAGCTAAAAGGGTTACAGAAGGAAAAGGTCAGTGAAACAACGGAAGATCAAACAAATGATGAGGAAGTGGTGCGACAGGAAATAGGAAGCGAACATCAGGAAGATGAGATATTGAACGAAACAGAGGGTAAGCAGAATCATCAAGCTAGCGAAGAAGAAGTGGGGCCACTGGTAAAAGAAAAAGAAAAGGAAGCTGAAATTGAGGGAGACCAGGAAGTGGTAGTAGCGGAGAAAGATCCTGATATTCCGGTGTACGCTGACGAAGATCCCGGAGACGAGCGCGCTCCTGCGGAAGTCCAGGCTGCCCCTCGGGGACCTGATTCATCAGTTCAAGGATCTCAATCACCTGGCGGTCATCCAGTGCCATTCGATCGTGCGGTGTCGCGCGGGCCGCACCTGCACCAACCACTTTGTCTATTTCGGCGACCACAAGCGGTGGAAGTGCAACCTCTGCTTCTGAGTCAACGAGTTGATGCCACACGGGAGCTTGAAGATAACCCGCAACTGGAGGCATCACCGGGGGAGCCTAGGTGCAGTGGAATCAAAGCCCTGCTGATCGGGGACTTCAGTGGAGGGACAGGGACAGGCTTCTGCGGGCAAGAGGGTTTCCGTGCAGATGCCTTCCCCGGAGTTGGAACGAAAAGCTTGGCAGAGGAAATAGGGAGATATGTCATCCGGGACACTACAGACAGTGTCATGCTGTTTGTGGGGAACAGGGACCTCAGGGATGGGAAGAGCAGGGATGAGATAGAGCAAGATACCAGGCAACTGATTAATGCAGCAAAGGAAAAGTTTGGACCAGACACCAAACTCTTCTTGTCTGGTATGCTGACACACCAGGGAATATGGCCCAGAGAGGTAAATAATACCCGGAGGGACGTGTGCCAGGAGAATGGAGTGTGGCACGTCATTGGAAAGAGGCCAAGAAGGGAAGATAGGAGATGGGAGTGGCACGAAAGGATTGGAGCTAATTTGCGAAAGACTGTTGAAGAAAAGGTGGATGGGCGAATGGCAGTGGGTTTTCGGAGTCTGGTGGTGTGGAGAAAGAAAAAATAGGGGCCGGCAGAGTGGGAGAGACAGGAGGTAAGGGGATTGGACGCAACCGACCTGTAAGAAAGGTGAGGAAGGGCAATGTTGTCAAAATAGGTACACTGAACATTGTGACATTAAATGGAAAAATTGAAGAGATAATAGACATGATGGAAGAAAGAAAAATAGAGTTATTGGGTATGAGTGAAACAAAATGGAAGGGAGTGGGGGAGAAAGAGTGCAGAGGAGGATATAAACTATTCTGGTCAGGGGGGGCTGAAGGGAGGAATGGAGTGGGGTTTGTGGTAAGCCCGAAACTGAGAGGTCTAATTGTCGGGGTGGAAAACCATAGTGAAAGAAGCATCAAAGCTAGCCTGTTAATGAAGAACAAGGTGAAGGTTGACATAATACAAGTATATGCGCCACAGACAGGACGGCCAGCAGCGGAGAAGGAGATCTTCATCCAGGAACTGGAGAACAACATCACATCCAATACCATAATAGTGATGGGGGATTTTAACGCACAAATTGGGGAGGACAGGACAGGAGTTGAAGGGGTCATGGGGCACCATGGATGGGGAAAGAGGAATGTAGAGGGAGAGAAGATGTTAGAAATGTGCGGAAGAAACGGGCTGCAGGTAGGAAACAGTATGTTTCATAAGGAAAAAAGAAAGAAGATTACGCGATATGGACACGGCGAAGAGGCTACCGAATCCGTTATCGATTACATATGTGTGGGGAAGGAATTAAGGAGATTCTTGGAGGATGTTGAGGTTATCCCTTCAGTGGCCCTAGATAGCGATCATAGGCTGCTAGTTGGAAAATTTAGCGTCAAGAAGGACCACGCCGCCAAGAGAAGAAGTAAAAAGAATGGCAGAATCAAAGTGTGGAAACTGCAATCCCATACAGTACGACAGGAGTTCAGAGAGAAGATTGCAAGCAGTGAGAGAATAGGGGAAGTGGGACAGGTGGAAGAGGAATGGCAAACATTTAAGAAGGTATTTGTGGAAAGTGCAGAAGAAGTTTGTGGGCGATCAAGTGGGAGAAGCAAGAAGAAGGAAACACCGTGGTGGAATGAAATAGTCCGAGAAGCAGTGCGTCAGAAGAGAACCGCCTGGCAAACGTACGAGGCCGATAGATCTACCCTCAACAAGGCCGAATACCGAAGGTGGAAAATACGAGTAAGAGAGACAGTAGAAGAAGAAAAGAAGAAGTCCATGGAAGAACTTGCTGGTAAACTAGAAACGGATTTTGAAGGCAATAAAAAGATGCTTTATGGCATAATAAAGGAAAAGAGGACAAGAAAAGTTGGACAGGCATGCATGGTGGATGCTTGCGGAGGATTGATCAATGACCCAGTAGAAGTACAGGCACTGTGGAAAGAGTACTTCAAGGAACTACTGAATGTTGATGGAGTGGCACTACCAGAAAGTAGTGGAATACTACAGAGTGAGAACGAGGAAGAGGAGAAGTGTGCTTTGAGAGAGGGAGAAGTGGAGAAAGCGCTAAACGAGATGAAGAATGGTCGATCACCCGGAATAGATGAGATAACAGTGGAGATGGTAAGAGCTGCTGGGGAAATAGGAAAAAGATGGTTGTTTCGAGTAATGAGTGCGGCATGGAAACAGAGGACCATACCGGACGATTGGAGAAAGGGAGTGATTGTACCAATCTACAAAAAGGGTGACAGGAAGAAGTGCAGCAACTACAGGGGAATTACTTTGATGTGTCAATGTGCCAAAGTATTCGAAAAAGTGGTGGAATTTAGACTGAAAGAAGTAGTAGAGGAAAAGCTCAGGGAGGAACAATATGGGTTCAGGCCAGGCAGATCAACCATTGATCCAATATTCACTATCCGACAAGTCATGGAGAGAAAGTGGGAGAGTGGAGAAAAACTGTACATGGTTTTTCTAGACTTGGAAAAGGCCTACGATCGCCTACCAAGGAAGAAAGTATGGGAATGTCTGAAGCGGAAGGGGGTGGGATTGGGTCTGATTGAGAGAATCAAGAGCACATATGAGAAGAACGAGAGCTGTGTACAAACAGTGGAGGGGAAGACAGGATGGTTTGAGGTGAAGGAAGGACTTCGACAGGGCAGCGTTCTTTCCCCAACACTATTTGTCATTGTCATGGACGAGCTGCTGAGAAAAGTAGAACCAAGCGAAGACCAGGAGACGAATACACTGGTATATGCAGATGATATCGTAGTGTGGGGAGAAACCAGCGAATGTGTTCAAGAAAAGATTGATAGATGGAGCCAGATGACTGAAGAATACGGTATGCGAATAAGTCAGGAAAAGAGTGAGACACTAGTAATGGAGAGGAAGGCAACAAGAAATGTGAAGATCAGGCTACGGGGCTTGGAACTGGCGGAGAGAGGAGAGTTTAAGTATCTGGGGAGCTGGCTAACTAAGGATGGAAAAATAGGAAGAGAGATAACATCAAGAGTGCAACAGGCTAACACATTTTTCCAGTTAGTCAGGAAACTTCTTTGGAATGAGCAGTTCCCCCAGAAATGCAAGATACTCCTTTTCAAAAGCTATTTCCTGCCAATACTCACCTACGGTTCCGTAACGTGGGCGATCGGAGGAAAGGAGGAGAGCCAGTTGCAGGCAGCAGAAATGAAGTTTTTACGAAGCATACAAGGAGTAACTAAGATGGACAAGATCAGGAGTGAAAAGATTAGAGGAGACTTGAAGGTAGAGAGGTTGGCATTTAAAATGGGGAGAGAGCGGCTACGGTGGTTTGGCCACATGAAGAGAATGCAGAGGGAGAGAATACCGCGTCGGGAGTTCGAAGCTGCGAGAAGTGATAAAAGGAGAGTGGGAAGACCGAGGGAAAAGTGGAGAGAGCTGGTAGCAGAAGATGTACAAGAGAGACTGGAGAAGTGGGAAGAAGTGGAAGAAGGAAGGTGGTGGGAAGACAGGAAGAAGTGGAAAAAACTGGTAGAGAAGAAGAACGAAGAGGAAGAGCCAAGCCTGGCCAGCTAGCTTAGGAGTCCGGGCCCTAGTAAATGGTGGCCTCGCCACCCCCCGACCCAACTCTTGGAACCGGGAGGAAGATTATTATTATTATGGAAATGTTAAATTTGTGTCAAGACAACAACCAAACACAGAAATACTATAAAGCCAAGCTACTGGACCATTAAACTTGAGACGAACGTAAATACGTAAACATTATAGTAAACAATGTTCACTACGTAAATTATGACCAACTTCTTACAATTAGAAAAAAGCTTGAATTTTCCCAAAGTCATCCTGCAGGACCCCAAGTCTCGAAATCGGCGTTATTCTCGTTTTCATTGTTTAAAACTAGAAAAAGTTGACAACTACCTAGACCATAGTCAACTTTTTCAAGCTTTATACACTGAAAACGTAAACAGTTTAAAATCGCCAATTTCAAGACTTGGGGTCGTCCAAACTCACAAGACCCGTTAAATATCATCCGTTCATCCATTAAAACCATTAAACGAGACCCTACAGTTAATTGTTAAATTGATATTGTTCATTGTTATGTTTCCTCTTAATATGTCTGGTCAAAGCAACTTTCTGCTTGGCCGCATACATGCAATACGGACAGGGGAACTGACGCTCTCTGCCACATTCGAATGTTTGATGCCTCCAAAGAGTGCGGGTGTGTTGGTACTTCTTGCCGCAAGAGCTGCACGGGAACCAATTCATTTTAGAGTTATCCAAACTCACTTCCGCTCCTGAAATAGGCCACAGAATTACATCTTGAACTGAACAGAACATTTCAATTGACAGAACATCTAATTTAATTGAGAAATTCGGAAATGCATTCCAAGTGTATGAGCTTATTACATAGTTGACTCAGTTTTGAATCAATAAAAATTCTGTTTAAATACATGACATTAAAATAATCATAAAATCATATGATATGATTGAGCTTTATAAGCTGAAGCCCAAGATGTCTTACAAATTGATTTATTAATTAATTTAAAAAATGAGGTTTTGTAAATATTACTTTTATACATCTGATATGCAGGTACATAAATCAGACCACTACTGATTCTTGCAAGAATTCGGTATTTTATTATAGCAATAAATTACATTTACAACCAATGTATCTCAAAATAAATTATTTTTATAAATTGTTGTCCTGCAACTACTGTTCAATTTGCAGTAAGCATTAAAAATATTACAAATTAGCACAGAGTATGGCACAAGTCCAAATCACCATTTAGCTATTATTAGTTTTGTCAAAGATTATTGATTAAGAAAACGTTGTTAGCAGTGACGTCGTCTCACATGCTTGTCTAGTGACGCTTTCTGTTTCGCTGCGTACGGACAAATCGGACATTTAAACCGAGGCGCCTGTCCACACTCATAGATCAGATGGCGTTTCAGAGAGTTCGAATGCTGGTAAGATTTCCCGCAGGCTTCACAGCGACAATTCACAGCCGGAGAATAACCAATGGCTCCTATAAAGTGGAAAACAAAGAAATTTAACTCTAAGTATGATGATATTTAAATGAAGGAACACGGGGCATTTCTGGTGCTAATTTCCGGTACCTTTATACCTCCCAAATTATAATTTTGGTGTAGTGTTCTATCAGCATTCTGAATGGTCATTCTGTAACATACAAGATAAGGTTAGGTGAATACATTTTGGCAAAAACTCCTACATCTGCCACCATTTGTATATTGTACCAAGAAGTAAAGTACCTAATATGTATCAGAGAATCAAAGAAAATAATGCAACTTGTCAATAATTATTCTATTCATAAAAAAGCGAGATAAGAAGAGGCAAGATAAAAAGTGAGAAAATCTGCATCAACCAATAGAATCTAGGCCTGCTAGTGCTGGATTCTTATTAATAGTTGATAACAAATGTCTCGCATACCTACTCACTATGAATTATTTCAGGAATAGGGCTCCAGGTTCCATGTGATCCATGTAAGTAACACCATAAATCACCGCTGCCCATTAACATATTATATTTTATTAATTATTTTTGGATGACTTGATCAATTTTCAACTTTATTCAGCTCTCAATAATAATGCATGATAATCAAAACAGTTGTTTGGTAATATTTTCAATTTTTGAAGCAATCCTACATCTGTCACCATTTGTATAAAAAAGTAAACAATCATTCTTTAGAATCATCGATAATGGCCTAATAAATAAAATTTAAATATCTTTTTTTAGCAATTTATAGTTAGAATAAAGCAAGAAAAAAGTGTGAAACAAATAATAATAATAAACCTTCCCTAGTTCCATCACATTCATTTTTATACGGAATGCCCCAAATACTTATTATATGGTAAATATTGAAGGGAACAGAGAACCTATCTGCACAGTGGAAAAGCAATGTTATCCCACACAATATTCAGTTCATTTTTGTTTGACATGTACATAATATCCCTTCAACAAGCTCCGAGTCTTCATGGTATTGCTCCGACAATAATGACATTACCACTAGGCAACTACAACCAAACATTGATAGTAGTCGTAAAAGATACGACAATTCAATAGCGATATAAATTAAACATGTTTAAAGTTGCGGACAAACTCCACTTTTCAACACTCGACCAGTTGTGTTCGATCTCATTTTACCATTTTGGTGGAAGGTTCTAAATGTGTAGGTACAGTCAGGGAAACTAGATGGTTCATATTCTGCCTCTCTCTGACCTATAACATAAACATATTGTTTTTCTATGGAGCAGAGAAAGATAGAGTTTAACCATCTAATTTCCTTGACTATACACACACCTAGTACTAGGAGAGTGCAATCTTAGAAAATTTAGTATTACCTTCTAGAGATTTATATTCAATGTATGATGAAATGAGACAAAGGATCAGACGTGCATTTTATTCAATATTTGTAATTATCACATTGTAGGTGTATACATGTAGGAAGGTAAAATAACAAAAGTAGAGAAAATATTAACCAGAAAGCAATATAAAAAATCTTCTACTTTAGAAGGTACCAATTTAATTTAAAATCCGGTGTTGCTTTGTATTTAAATGATCTCTAAGATGCTCCTTTCGTTTCCCGGCATATGGGCAATGCGGACATTGAAATGCGGGCGGCTTGATGCATTCATATGTGCAATGTCTCCACAACGATCGCGGATGTCTGTACTTTTTCCCGCAGACCGGACACGCATACTCGCCTTTGACATTGACCATCACATTGCCAACCAAACGGCGAGAGCCTGAAAAAAATGTCAATAAATAAATCTGAATTCATTTATAAGCAAATAATTCAATAAATATAAAAATGGTAAATCACAATGATATTAACCATTGATGAAATTAAATATATATCAATTAGAATGTACATGTAATCAACTAAAAGAAGAGCTTTAATACAAAATCAAAGCGATCACTTGTTGATCGGATGCAAATACAGTGGACGGTATAGGAATATAAGAAACATATAAAATTTAGAGTGTGTAATTATGAAGCGTACATTTTTACATTACGAAAATGTTTCAAATATTAGATAATGTGCTAGATCAATAGTAAGTAACTGTATTCACGCCATGTTCACTTTCAAATAACACCTTTGCAAGATGAAAAATATAATTTGAAGCAGAATAATATCAAGGTTTCTATTGAGGCATATTACAGGAGGTAACATAATGAATACTTAGTAGGTAGTACATAATGACATTTCAGGAATACTCAGTTGGCACACATTTTATGTCCCACAAACACTCTCTGGATAAAACAGTATTTGCATGGTATTTGTCTTGAAAACAAAGATAAGGTCATGCCTCATGCGTTGAACCTTTGAAAACCTTTCGCAAAAAATAATTAATTTTAGATTCAAGTTCCAATTGAGTAACTTCACTACCTAGTAACTACGCTGCCACATGTCAAAATTTCGTTGCACTGACAATTTTATTAAAAAAAAATTTAAAAAAAAATTTAATTGTTGAGATTGAAAGTTTAGAATGACAACAGGCAAGAAAAAGTGTCCCTTTTGTCACTTTTCGCTACATGAACATTCGCAGAATGATCGAAGCACTACTTCTAAATATAAAATAAATCATTATATACATGGAGCAATTATAGCCACGAAAAATACAGACTTTGAGGAACCTTGGCATGATATAGGTAATGGGAGACAAGACAACAGGTAATGTGATACCACATTCCTCTAACTAGTCAGCATAACTGGACCAAGCAAATGTCCGTGCCTCCGTATCACGTGACTCCGTAAATGAACTTTCTGTTTTGCACAATACGAACAAAATTTACAGTGAAATTGGGGATCCTTCCCACATTCATATTTTTTATGTTTAGCGAGCGATCTTGAATGCTGGTACCAATTCCCACACATTGGGCAGCTGTACTTCAACGCATCGCCGCCTACTTGAATAGACGACAGTCGGACGGACCCTAAAACAGAAACACTTTCATCTTATCGCCTTTACATAGTCAGCAATTCAAGTTAAGAATAATACTCCATTCAAATAGACACAGTTTAGGCAATGGATATTAAAACCAACATGTATTATTTTAATATGCAGAAAATAATAATATTATATCAAAAAAAGAACTTTCAATAGGTAACCTGAAAATTCCAAATACAAATACATAAATGGGATACTTAGTACAAAGAAATTTTGGTGATGCAGTTGACTTTTCTTGTGTTGAAAACTAGAAACAGCAGCCACTGCTAAAATACTAACTCTTCGTCAATAAAATCTGATCACCCAATAGAAGGTGATACAGGTGCTCGTTGGGTGCTTTTGATGTCATATCAAAAATAGAACACAGTTGCTGTGTTGTGACAACCTGCCTCTTCTAGCAACCTATACAAGCACTCAATTACGTTGCATTAATTTAATTTCATTGGCATTGCCCTGATATGTAGTTAATATTACTCACACCTTAAACACAAAACAATTTCGAAAATAAGTGATTTTCAACAGACTAACAATCTACTATGTATAGCATCAATCAACTGTGAATTACATTCACAATCGAGCTCATCAAACCAGGAGGGTCAGAAAAATTCACTGAATGCACATGCAAAAGTATTAAGAAAATAAAAAACTGGGTATAGGATGGAATTTGAAAATGACTGCAAAAGGCATCAATGCCTAGCCAATAATTTGATATGAGACATTTAAAATACAATGTGTTCTTACCTAATACTACTCCCCATATAATATTCAAAAAGTACATTTTGCACATTTTAGCACATTTATTTTTGTGTACAATTAGGTGCAACCACACTGAGCTGAGCAAATTCAATAAAATAGCTGCACATTAGAACTGTGAAAAATAGCTAACTGCACACTAAGCCATCCCCTGATGACGACTCATATGAATCTTCAGGTTAGTCTTTTGTTTCGCTGCATAAGGACAAATGGGGCACAGAAACTGGGGCATTTTGCCACATTCGTAAGTCCTATGACGACTCAGAGTTCGCTTGGACTGGTACCGCTTCTCACATCCCTCACATCGAAACGGAAGGGATTCTCCGCTGTACCGATGTGGTGAACCTAAAACATGGATTACATTAGATAGCTATAGCACGCATTTCCAGGCCTGGGGGCCAATTCTTGAGATTCTAGTTTTGAAACCGTTTTATGTTTTCATTGTATAAAACTTAAAACAGTTGACAACTATTGCTTAGCCTTCAGCTTTTTTACGTTTTAATTTTAAACAATGAAAACGTACACGGTTTCAAAACTAAAATCTGAAGAATATGCCCTCAGTGAAAATACTTTCAGGTCAAATTTTCATCACAATCGCGACAATCAAATTTTGCTTCGTGAGCGCGACAGCAAATGTTGATATTTATCACATTCATTACCAAATGAATATCACAAATGATACTCTGATAATACCTTCAACAAAATGTAAATTACAAGTTACAACATACCTCAAGAAATACAGAAACACTACAAACAAGATACTAGGGATCAATAATAATTGATAAAATTACCTAGTAGGTACCTATGACTTTTCAATGATGAGATCTCTCATTTGGCACATTTATTAAATATTTTATTGTAATGAACAAGACAGGAAAAATATTACTACCACAAGTCCATGGACATACTACTGTGCAGATCCTTACATTTACTATGCATTTTTCAATCAATCTTAATTTTGTATTCAAAAACAATAATTTATGCCAAATTTCAACTTGATCAGATGAAAATTTGGTCTAATTCATAAACATGTTTTCAAAAAACGTAAAATTTTTTAATTTTTCAAGTTTTTACCAATAAAAAAATTAAAAATTATGATCAAAACATGAATATTTACGAATTAGGGTCTTTGGAGAACTTTATTTGTGGAAAGGAATTGTAATGGAACCGATTTTTCATTTGGTTTAGCCAAAAACAAATAATAGTATGAATCCAATACCTATTTTACCACACGAATAGAGGTAGGTACCTAAAGCTTGCACAAAAGTTAATGATAAATAAATATTAAATTCTTGGAACCGGGAGAAAGATTATTACCTACATCAAACAATTTCCCAAGTCCACATAATAGTTTTAGTCTTCTTTGTGTCCAAAGATAAATGACCACAACTTTTAGAGCATCGGCATTGGTTACGTTTATATTATTTCACTAATAATATTATTATGGCAACGAAGAATATGGCTTTTCAAATGAGTCTTCTGGCGACCAACATATCTGCAGTGGACGCATGGAAATTGTGGTTCAATTCCGCCGCAGTAGTACTTCATATGTCTGTACAGTTGCCCAGCCTGTTTGTAACTTTTCTCACAATTCAGACACCGATGAACAGGAATTCCTTGGCTATTATCTTGTTGCCGCACAATGCTGTAAATATCTAAAACAGAAAATAACAAACATTAATGAAGATATCTGCTTTAAACAACTAATATTGAAATGAAATTACAGAAATATTAACTACAGTGTCTGGTATATGGTACACTAAGGCAAAATAAAATTGTTTTTAAATGCCCAAATTAGGGCACTAACTCAGATTAATTTTATTTCGGGGAAGTGTACATTTGAAAAGCGATTGTAAATTGTGTAGGTTAGGCAAACAATCAGCGGTAAAACTAAAGACTGCAAGCAAAACACGATCCTGAACAAAACTATCTCCTTTGAGACCGTCCCACACAAAGATATTGCTCTGAAAACTGTCTAAAAAACTGGGTGCTGCTGCAGTAAAGCTAAAACAGAAATCCCGCTTATTGAGGTATTTATCAACATGACAACCTTGAGTCAAACAAAGGGAAGAAAGCATATCTTATCTGGTTAATATAGTAGACTCTGCAAACCTTGGGAGAGGGGTAAATTGTCTATCCTTGGAAGATATGGGGGGCATTATCTCCAGCATTTAAGGTGTTTGCAAAATTAATTACAAAAAATCTCTGTTTATTAATACAATATGTACTAAATGCAGAAAACTTGAAAGAAACAGTCAAAAATAATAATGAAGAACAGACGTTTAACACCATTCATCAAATCAATTATTATATTACACAGTTTCAAACAATTTTGTAGTTGGCAGTAGAATCAGTAAATATTAGTTTCACAAAATAAAGTATAAAAACACTATTTCCATCACATACAATATCAAGTATATTATGCAATTTTTAGAACTATGTAATTAGGTACCTAACATGGCAGATGAGGTTTTTAAAAGACAAGAAGGAACATCCTCAATTCCACACAAGAAATGATGTATAAACATTAAACTTAAAGATGGATATAAATTTTAGCAGATTAATTTGTATTATTAGGTACATTTCATAAAGGTAAAGTGTACATGTATGCTGATGATACTGTAATATTAGCCGCAAATAGGAATTTGGATGAAGCACAGATAGAACTTCAAAATAATTTTAATACTTTGCTACGTTGGACACATGATAATGGATTAGTAATTAATGCTGATAAAACCAAAATTATTCATATCTGTTCTCCTTATAACATTAATAAGAATTTAACAGTAGATATTTTATGCCACAGTGTACAGTGTTTGCATTCATTGGGTAATGGGATGTGTAATACGTGTTCAACCAAAATTCAGGTAGTGAACTCACATGTGTATCTAGGATTAATTATTGATAGGCATTTCTCTTGGAGTGATCACATTAATAATTTATGTAACAGATTGCGCTTATGCAGTTATAATTTTTATAATTTATGTTCTTTTTTACCGATGAGTCTCATGAAGTTACTATATTCAGCGTTGGTCGAGTCTATTTTAGCTTACGGAATTTTAGCATGGGGAAATGCATCTGCTGTGCACCTGAATAAAATATATCAGTGCAGTGCAAGATTTTGAAAATTATTATATCTCCAGCTACTATACAGAATAAAAATTTATCGAAGAGTATGTATTTTTCGTATTTACAATTTTTAGATATTTCGGATCTTTTTGAATATAAATTAATTCTTAAACAATATTTTAGCTCAGAGTTCAAAATTCTATATGATTGTGAAGTACAAATACGGGCTAAATCGCAAGGAAAATTTAGAATACCTAAATGTATTAATAAGTATGGACAAAGACAGCTTAATTATGAAGTACCCACAATTTTTAATAATTGAAGAGCTCGGGGGTAAATAATGGTAAGTGACATATTTGAAATTTTTCAGGAGAGCAAATTGAAATTTCAAAAGGCTCCATAAATACTGAAAAATTATGTATGATGAATAAGGATAATCTAGGACGATTCTTTTATGTTTAATGTGTATATTAATGCAATATCAATGACAAAAATAATTTTATTTAACCACAGAAAAAATTAAAATTGACAGTCTAATTTGCAGTTGCCATGTTTTACACCAATTTAGCATATCAATTTCGGCACATTTGCTAAATAATTATTTCGTTTTGAAGTATTTTAAGTAATTTACTGCCCTAATTATAAATCTCAATTAGATTTTTAAATAATGAATTGAAAAACATGAAAATTATAATGTAAGAGAAAAAGTGAGGTTAGGATACAACTGTAGTTACCATGCTTTACATGAACTGCAATGATTTCTATTAGCAATTTTCATACCTCATCTGTTGATTTAACATCACGATTTTCATCACTTTGAAGACTTTCAGCATAATCAGGATCTTCTACAGAATCATCTAAGTCATCAACATCTTCCTCTTCTAGTATATTTTCAATATCATCATCAGATATATAGTGGCATCTCCGAATTGGAGACGTTTGCGAGCAGCCATTTTGAATGCACTTACCATTATTTACATCAACCGAGTTGAAAACTGTAAAACTACAAGTGTGCATAGTGGCGACACCTATGGCGGGAAAGTTGAATTCGTGTGTTATATGTATGGGCGGTGTACTTGCCATTATTTACATGATAAAATATGCATTTCTCAAAATATGTCACTTACCATTATTTACCCCCGAGCCCTTCAATTTACCTCAAAATTTAAGAAATTTCGATACATACAATTGTATAAAAAAAGAAATTAAGATGTGGTTATTTACTAGGAATGTTTTTGGTTGAACGGGTATTGATCCAGTTACCTAATGATGACTAATTTTTGAATATGGATTGTTTCAATATGTATTACTTCCTTATTTCTACTAGGCTGTTAAATCTGATGTTACTTTATTGTTTACGCACTTGGTCATTTTTATTGTTTCTGTATGCTTATTGTTTATTTACATTATTTTGTCTCCCACAGACTAGCCTTTTGGCTATGTGGGATAGTTTGTAGATTTGTGTATTTATTGTATTGTGTATAATTGTGTGCAATAAAAAAAAAAAAAAAAAAAAAAAAAAAAAAAATTGAAGCTACATATTTATAGTGTATTACTGTCATTTCTTGATTATTTTCAAAAGAAACTTTATCCTATTAACGAAATTAAAAAATCAGACTTTATGTATAGTAAGCAAATGTTTCTTCAAATGAGACTTTTGCTTCGCCATATACGGACAATATGGACATGGAAACGTTGGAGCCTTCCCACATTCTCTGTGTACGTGCCTCATGTAGGACATACGTGACATGTACGCTCTGTCGCAAGTGGGGCATTTAAACGGCTCGGTCCTGCCGCAGTCGTTCCTGATATGATTATGCAAGATGTCTTTACGTTTGTAACGTTTCGAACATTTCGAACACTGGAATTGTTTTTCCTTCCCGCATTCGTAGAGGATGTGACGGTTGAGATTGTGATCGTGCTTGTAGCTTCGAAAGCAGACGGCACAGTGATACCGCTGCGGTTGGAACGTAGCGACTGGAAGATTGTCGTCGGGCAGAATAGCGGCATAAATTCCTGTAACATATTACGATATGTTGTAGTAATCAAAACAACTGTCTTTAAGGTACAAAAGGCTCCATTACCTGAGGTGAGTAATAGTAGTAGCATAGCAAGTAATCTTTATTAGCAAATCAGCTATTACAAAGTTTGAAATTTAAGAACATTGCTTGCACATCAATTTATACATTCACGAGTTACAGAACGACACATTTATTGTAAACTATGCAAGAAAAACAACAGTTTTAAGCAATAATTGCCTGCTAATGGTGGAGAGGGAAAAGGTTGTAAATGTACGATCAACGGAATTAGGGAAATAGAAAATAGACTACAGTTGGACACCCTACTTAGAGGCAGACTGGCAGGGAGAGGACCGTCGGCATGGCATGACATGACATGGCATGAGGAGCGTCGGTATGAGATCACATGACCCTTAAGTGCAGGTTGCGGTTGCCAGATAACAAAGTCCGTTGAGAATCTGGGTACGCAAACCTTTTCGGCACTTAGGGCGCTAAAATAACTACACACGTTTGCAATCCGAGAGGTCTTGGTTGGGAGACAGGGCAAGGCCCGCAACGGAGCCCCACAAAGATCTATTATTTACAGACAGTTAGTTATACGCACATCTGGAACCAAAGGAATACATTTGCATGCAGTTACACAAATAATATTCTCCTGCTGGCACTTTTATATCGATACAACTTCGGTGTGATTGACGAACAAGTTTTTTACTTTTTGCTTGGCCTCAACCTCACCTGACAACAGCAGAAGAATGAAGAATGCAAAACTTTCAATACAAAGATGGAAAAAGTCGTAACAATGTCATAAAACCATCCAATAGCAAGGATACAGAGAAGGGAAGACAAACTTGATGCAGCAATCACGTCACAGGATCCCAAGGGCCCGTGGCGTACATCTTATCCGAAAGATGTTGTGACACGAGCCGGCGCAATAACAAGAGTCTCATTGTCATCACGACAGAGGGAGATTCACACATTCCCAAAACAACCACTCCAGTCACAACAATGACAGAAATAGCAATGCACAGGAGGAACATAGGTATACAATTTAAAAATAAAAATAAATTAATGTAATTTATTGAGCACATAATAATAATACACAATTGGACTAAATACACAAAATTGGACAATTGGACACTATTGGCATAATTTCAATATATATATATTGAATATATATACCAACATCGGGACAAAACTTAAGGGCGTTCGAAACCTTCCGCCATTCTACCTGACTTTGTTGTCTTGGCACTTAGATTGTTCAATATTGCGAGGGTCAATTTCTATTCAATTAGGTACCGAAAAGGTTTTATGAAAAAGGTTTTATTTTATGAGGGTCTGGGAACTTTATGACTGCGGAACGTGCTGTAAACAATGAAACTCTTGAGTTAGGGGGGAGTACTGAAATATCTTGAGGCCTCACTAACATAATCACAATTATTTTAATTTCAGTATTTAATTTTTTCCTAGTTAAATATTAATGACATTACATTATAAAATAGCAGACTGAAAAATTGTAATGAATCCGGATGTGCACAAAAAATACCGATTTTTTATATTCAGCCGTTTTCTTATGCAGGTGGCCTGAAGTTTTCATTAAAGTGTACTCACTCGTACAACCTGGACCCTTACCTAATATCGCGAAATGGTAGGACGGTGCTAGTTAGCACGGTGCTACCTATCTTAATAACCCGTAGTAGCACCGACCTTGAACTCAACACCATCGTAGCACCAACATTTCGCGATATTAGGTAAGGGTCCTGCATTCTAATTAGGGCAAATGGGTAGAACTCATTTAAATATCATAAAATAGTCAGATAATGCCCGGTGAGTGCCTGCTATTTTATATTGCCGTGAGTCTTCAGGTTCAACTACAAATAATTGTGAAAGTCCAAATTTCAGTCACTTTTGGGTTTTAAAATCTCATCCCCTCATGCAACCTTAATAGGTACCTACTAGTTAAGTGACATAAAAGCAACCTATGAAAGCCAATGTGCCTGCACCTATACATCATGGTTAGGTAGCTTAGGCTACCTACTAGGTAGAAAAGTAATCTAAATAGTAAATAAGGTAAATAGTACCTGTATAAAAAATATGGAAGGATACAGTATAAGATTGAAATATTGATAGCTGTACACTATACAGGTACTAACTACCTATATACAACTCAAATATTGATTTATAATGGACAGACCAAAATGTTCAGATCCCATATAAAACCAGGTTAAAACAAAATTAATTTTATGCTCTCATAAATTAATGGGAAAATGTGTATACAAGGCGCCTGAAATAAATTACAAAACACAATTCAAAAACAGTCTAGAGTTAGGTACCATCCCAGCTTTATTCTTAAGATAATACAGGCGCTCGGCCGTTTTAGTAAATTGAGAGAGAAAATTGTTTCATAAGTGGGTGTACCTACTTTGATATCTAGGATCTTCACATGATCAGTCTGATTGTATATTAGTAGTAGTAGGTACCACTTTTTCATTTTTGCTTCGTGCCTTGTTAATTAGGCGCCAGTTATACAACAAAACCGTGCAAAGCTATGAAATTTCCGATAGGATTGGAGACCAAACCCGTGAACCAAATGATCTCAAATTTTAATTATTGATTCTAGATAAAAGACAAACTTAGGATTATCACTTGGGACATTTTTAAAAATAAATTTTATGCGGCACTTATTGAGACAAGAAAATATAAAATTTTTCACCAAAAATCAACTATTTATTACCACTAAATTAACAAAGCAAAAAATTTAAAAATTTATTAAGTGATAACCATTTAAAGTTTGTCTTTTACTATCTAATCATGATTAAAATTTCATATAATTTCGTCAACCCATTTTGTCTCCAATCGTATCCAAAAAAAGTGCCTGCAAGCGGCGAAATGGCTTGCTCTTGCACCACCTTTTGCAGTGTTGTGATTAGATAATTTTATTTTTATCTAGATAAAGATAAAGATAACCCTCTAGATGATTCCTTGGAAATTTATCTAGATAAGATAATCTAGATAAATTTCCAAGGAATCATCTAGATAATAGATACCTACCTAAAGATAAAATATAATTATCTAGATAATTATAATAGATAATACCTAGATCATTTTTTACCAAATACACGGCTCAGTAATTATTTTCAAATCCTAATTTCGGAACTCAAGTTTTTAAAAAATGGGACCGTCAAAACAAGCCAACTAATGCGACTAAATGGAGATGATCTTTTTCTATTATCTGACATTTGAGGTTCGTGCATGTGCATACACACAATGCATTTTGAATTTAATATTTTTTTATCTAGATAATTGCCAATAGATAACAATATTTTTAACTAGATAAAGATAAAGATAACCAATTATTTAATTATCTAATAAGATAATAGATAAATAAATATTATCTAGATAATTATCTAGATAAGTCACAACACTGACCTTTTGACGGCTGAGTAGTGAGTTTGACCTTGAACAGTTTTACTTTTAATCGATTTTACCAATATTTTTTACCAGTGTTTGGTAATAAAATAAGACAACGTACACAAGACTTCAGAACTGTTCAATGAAAATAATTTCATAGTTTGGATTGGGCTAAATTTAGTTTTATTTCGTCCTACAGAAAAGCTTAGTGTCATATTTTTACTAATTTTCAGGCAATGTCTGTACATGGTCTGTAGGACAAATTAAATTAATCCTCTCCAAAATATGAACTTATTTTCATTGAACAGTTCCGAAGACTTGTGAGTTAGGTACCTTATTTCATAAACAATTAAATTGGTAAAAGATGGATAAAAATTGATTTAAAAAAACTCTTCAAGGTCACTACTCAGCTGTCTTAAGCCTGATTTACACGGCCACATTTATTGAACAACTTCTGTGACACAGTCTTTGACAAAGTTTTTTTCACACAATGTTGCATTTACACGACACAATATCTAGTTTGAAGACCGATTTACACGGCCACATTTATTGAACAACTTCTGAACAATTTCAATAAACAATTTCATTGATAAAAATATTACTAAATTATTAAAAATTGCTTCAAATGTCTACCTACATCCAGGGAGAAATAAAAGGGACGGACAGTAAAACATTGATTTATGGGATGTGGGAGACACTAGAGACGAGGTGCAAATGAAGATCAAAAGTAGAGTAAAGAGACAGAGAAGATGGTTTTGAGAGTATGTGCAGAGAAGAGTGTAAGTATTAAGTAATGAGTAATGACAATGGAATGGAAGAAGACAAGAGGACAAGACACGGGTCTTTCTATAAGGCAGTGAGAAAGTTGCTGTGGCACGAGAAGTTTCAAAAGTAAGAAGATAAGAAGTAAGTTGGGTGTTGAGAGAATGGGGTTCAAACTGGGCAGGGGGGTCATTCTTGAGATTTACGTTTTGAAACCTTGTACCATTGACGTACACTGGGGGTGGGGACATGCGACTGGCCAGTCATCTGTCGTCGATGTCTAGTGACAAACGAAACCGCCCCGTTCTTACGTACAGACCAAGGTCAAATTCTTCACTCGTCCGGCTGAGATCGTCTTACATAGGCCAAGAATGCACGGAAAGTTGACGCAGCACAACAATATGCTTTGGATGCTCTTGTAGTATAAATATGTAGACACAGTGTAGCATTAACCAAAATTAATAATATGTTTTTATATTGCCAGAATTTGATAAACCAGTGTGGCCTCCGACATCGGCGAAAGCATTCAGTGCTGCAGCTATAGGCAGCGTGTTTAGACAACAGATGGCACTGCAAAAGTACAGACAGAGCCACCTAATCTGTGGGAAGGAAGCTTACCTTTTGGCAAGGCGTCCAAGTCGCTGCAGTTATATGTTATGTTGCTGCACATATTACGCATTATCAATTCTTAAAATTTACACAAGTTTATCTAATGTTTATTCGCCTACAAAATATTAACAACAAAGTGTTCACAATTTCACTGAATCTGATCACAATATTAATTTGCGCGACTAAGTTCTGATTCCGAAATATTTTGAGTACATTTGTTGACATCTGATCGGTTGCTAGGTCACGGCCAATGAGAAATAAAACAGTTGACGATCTTCCCACAAATGTTGCTAATTTCTCTCACTCGTGGCGAACACTCGGTGCCTATACTACCACCTACCTATGTATAAAATTAATTTTGGCTGGTCTGTTTCCCTTTATTTGCTACACACTAGATATAATAATTTACCCCTCCTAAAATGGTAAATTTACCCCCCCCCCCCCCCCCCTTGTCACCATAAGCAACCGTATTTTCCGATACGTATTTTATGCGTCTGAGTGGTTGCAAGATATAAAATTGTGAGATGTGGTCTACGAAGTTCAAAAGTTTGGCGACCGCTCCTCTATGAATGGATACATTTTAAAAGTTGAGATTGAAGCAGAATGCACATTGCATCTGTTAGTTTTGGTGTTAAAACTTTATTATAGATGATCGTGTAACAGATCTTGAAGAACTGTTTTAAAGATATCTAATTCTTACTAGGTAATACCTTTAAAAAAAGGTACCTAGGTAGGTAACCACAAGTTTGATGTTATGTAGGTAGACCTAATAAATCATTGAATGGTTGTACCAATTGCGTTTCTGAATCATAGCTACCTGACAACAATAATAAAGACCTACCCACGATGATGGGCATAACACAGCAACACACAAAACAAAATAACTCACCAATCAAATTCTTACAATGACATTAACAAAAACAAATACAAGAAGTTGGTAATTTTACGATAAGCGTCTTCACTCTGGAATTGCTCCTTCATTTAACATGATGAAGGTCAAAGTGAATACGCTTATGGTAAATTTACCAAGAAGTTAATTGGTGAGTCTTTTGGTCTTGCAAGTTGTGCACTGTGCTATGCCAACTCAATCAAGGATAGGCCGTAACAGACACGTCTCACATCGCTATGCAAATGACAACTGTCAGATGGTAAGTACTTTTTCATTTATTAGGTAGAATAATCGTCTCTGATGTAAGCGAAAGTAAAATTTAATTAGATTTGTATGTCTACATGATCACACAGACAACATTGTACCCATGTGTCGATTAGCAATAGATATAAAAAGATGACAGTAGAAAATATGTGGTGATTGTCATGTAAAAATAAGGTTAGAGGAACATCAACCAAATCACTTCAGCCTTGTACATAACACCACGGAATACCAACAGGGTGAAACAAAAGATTGCATGTGCATTGTTTTTCTTGTGTGCACATAAAAATATGTTATTTTAATTCTGGGTCGATTTGGGTCTGGGTTACACCTATACCTAAAATAGGGCTGCGGCCTGTTCCACTGTTGATATTCCTGTAAATTAATGACTGTTTTACTCACAAGTCTTCCAAAAATCAGGACCTAGAGACTGCTATATTAACACAACACTATGTTCTTGACACACACGAACATGATTATCACAGTGATAGTTAAATTAATCAAAACACAACAAAAATAAAGCACAACATATCAGAAAATCAGAAGATGGCAGATTTCGGCGTCCATTACACTAATCAGGAAATTGAGTCAAATGACATCTTAAATATTTTTTGCCCGCATAATATGTTAATGTTCTATCAATACTTTATACATTCGTTATTAAATTTTTAAGTACATATTATACTTATTAATGTCTGCTTAAAAGTTAAGTAAACGCGGGTTTAATATTAAAATAAAGTACCTTTTTGAACAACAAGAAAAGGGGTGGGCCAAAAACGATTTGTTGGGCTAAAAAAGATGGCCGCTTGTAGAACTACTTGTCAGCTGTCACTCTAATGGAATGTATTTTTAAATAGGTTGTGTGAAGTTATTAAATTAAACTAATTCGTTATGTATTGATCAAGAAACTTAAAAGTATTTATTGTAGTAGCAATGGATGCAAATGGCAATGGTAAGCGGGGCATACCTAAATTACGAGACCTGTTTAGTCGCCAGAGAAATGATTCTGACAGTGGACCAGAATGCCCAGATTTGGAATTTATTTATGATGATGCAGATTCAATTGAAAATGAAATAGCAGAATTATATAGCTATACAGAACAGCCAGAGTTTCAGCTTAATTTAAAAGCCTTCGAAGAGCAGATGAAAGATTATAAACTTGGCCCATACTGGCAAAAACTTACGGAATGTCAGCACAAATCCATCGTAATGAAGCTCCTGGACCAACTGGAGGTTTCCAACAAACAGGTACGAATGAAGTCTGCACGATGTATTCTGTATCTGGCCCAGGGCTGTTGGTCAGAACTTCAATCCGATGCCGAGCAACAGGATTTGACTTACAAGAACGTCATGTTGTTGTACGATTGCGGGGTGTTCAACGCTTTCGTAGAGCTGCTGAACATCGAAGTCGAGAACAGCACGGCAGCTTCGACCGCCCTTCGGAAACTCGCTGCGAGTTTGGCTGATTCGACGGAGCTGCGGGTTATTCTCAATGTTCTTTACGTGATGGTTGAAGTTATGCGAGTCGAGCGGATTGACGAGACAGAGGAATTCAAGAAACATCGTGAAGCTTTTATGTCGGATCTCGGAAGTGGAAACAGCGAAGAACTTCTGGCTGTAAAACTGCTCGGAATGGTCACACGATTCTGCTCTGGCTCGGCACCTCATTTTCCAATGAAGAAAGTCCTGCTTTTGTTGTGGAAAGTGATTCTCGTGTCGCTGGGTGGTACCGTCACGTTACGCACATTGAAGAGCTCGTATCGGGAGCTGGCTGGATTGACCGTGGCCCAAGACACGATGGAAGTCGCTCGAACCATGAGAGCATCATCTCCACCAGCATCGGCCGCCGATCTCCTCGAGTCGCAGAACCAGAAGCGAACGAACCGGCCGTTCCGTCGAACCCTCATGAAGCAGTCATCTCTGGACGAGCAGATGGGCATGGAGTTCGAGCAGTCGGAAGTAGAAGAGGAGATGGATCAGTTAGGGGAATACATCGAACATATGAAGGAACGACCAGATACTCCAATAGTTCCATCCAAGAGTAAAGGACTGCCATGGACACCAAAAGCGAGGCAAAAAGACTTGGACTTATTCTTGGAGAACACGCGAATCAAATTTGTTGGTTTTCCTCTGCAAGGGGATCGAGTTTCGCTGGCTGGCCTTCCTCAACCAATCCACGAAGGTGTCAGTGTCCTCAAGCAGAATATGTACGTCTCGCTTGCGGAAGTTCAAATCCAGAAAGAAGAGGAGATTGCCAGAAATCCCATCTCGACACCGGAACCCTACATCTCGTTGAATCCGTCAGAGATCCTATATCAAGGGATGTTGTCAAACCTACCCCAGTACATGATCGCTCTGCTCAAAATCCTCTTAGCCGCAGCACCAACCTCCAAAGCGAAAACAGATTCCATCAACATCATGGCTGACGTTTTGCCGGAAGAAATGCCAATGACAGTCCTGCAGTCCATGAAACTTGGCATCGACGTCAACAGACATAAAGAAATCATCGTAAAAGCAGTCTCGGCTATTTTATTGCTTCTACTGAAACATTTTAAATTAAATCACATTTACCAATTTGAATTCATGTCACAGCATCTCGTATTTGCCAATTGTATTCCATTGGTATTAAAATTCTTCAATCAGAACATAATGGCTTACGTTGGAGCAAAGAACACCATCCCCATTCTCGACTTCCCTTCGTGTGTGATCGGTGATCAACCTGAATTAACTGCCGAGAGCTTAGAAATCGGAGATAGTCTTCTCTTCGCCTGGCGCAACGTTTTCTCTTGTATCAACTTACTTCGAATTCTCAACAAACTCACCAAATGGAAGCATTCACGAATCATGATGCTGGTCGTCTTCAAATCCGCACCGATCCTAAAGCGTACTCTCAAAGTACGTCACGCCATGATGCAGCTCTACGTACTGAAACTTCTCAAGATGCAGACCAAGTATCTGGGTCGACAGTGGCGCAAGTCTAACATGAAGACGATGAGCGCCATCTACCAGAAGGTGCGCCACCGACTCAATGACGACTGGGCTTACGGCAACGACCTTGATGCGCGGCCTTGGGACTTCCAGGCAGAAGAGTGCGCTCTGAGAGCTTGCGTCGACAGATTCAACAATAGAAGATACAACTCCGGCAGCAAAGATCCAGACTTTGAACCGATGGATCATGACATCACTAGCGTTCTTGGTCAACCGTTCGAACTTACAGACTATTTTAAGCAACATTACGAAGTATGGCTTAAGAGAGAAGTTTACGAGTCTTCGCTAGGAGATTTTCAATAAATAGTTTTCGAGTGTGCATGCAATATATTAGCCATAGTTTAGAATGATATTATATTTATAGGTGATGTGAATATCAGCATAGAATCGGTAAACGCGGTTGATAATACTTTTAGCAATATCACAGAACTTATTAGTTGCTTGAATTCATACCTACTTTACTCAAAGCCGTTAGCCAAAATGATGTAAATTTGTTAGCTTGCCTAGCTCTCTACATTCTTTTTATGTAATGTACTTGACCTGTACAGCAAAACAAAATGATTGCATCATATAATTTAAATAAATAGGTAGGTATTTATTTATAGATACTTAGGTACTAATTAATTAGGTGATGTTTTCCTGTAAATACCCACTTGCTCTGTACGATTGATTTGCCTTTAAAAATGTGGTGCCATATTTAGCTAGGTACTACAGTACTACAGTCTGTCCACATTTAGGAGAACGTGACAATTATTTTTGCCTGTTTTGAAAACAGATTGTACAAACTGTAGTATAATAGAAACATTGTACTAATCTTTGTAACTAAAATAAACTTTCAATTCATCTTACCAGGTGTTACAAAAATGTTATTTAAACTTTAAAGCCGGGTCCACAGACCGTTTTTGCGTTTTCTCTGACTGGCAAATCACAAGTCCAGAAACTGCTCAAGCGAGACTGGATTGATTGGTTAATAAAAAACAAACAGTAAACGCAAAACCTGTCTATGTGGACCCGGCATAAAGGTCGGATGTGCATGCTCACAAGTTTCTACCGTGATCAAAAGATGAAGCGAAGTCATAAGACTGAGTATTGGTACCTCTTTGTTTCTTTTTGTGAATCCTCTTACTCTCCTTGCTCCCATCTGATGCTTGCTAAATTCTGAGTTCAGAGCAAATTTGACATTTTAACTTCCTAAATATCAATTGCCGATATACTTGCATTATTCACTCCCCAAAGAAAATAATTAGGTACTTCGAACATAATGTTTACTTAAATTATTCGCCGATTGCTTCATTATTCTATTTTATTAATTTGATTGATCGAGTAGGTAAAAAAATGTAATTCAGTGTCAAGCACCCCTAATACAAAAGAGAAATTACTTATTTTAGGAATAGAGAAAGTGGCCTAATGATGGCTTGCACCTTGAAAGGAAAATCTCCAGACTAAAAAAAAATTTAGTTCACCAGGATTGGGATGTTGATGATATTATGATGCAGTAGGTACAAAGTATGTAAGTTACAAAGTTGTAATAATAATATCATTATTTAATTGCATAAGAAGATACAAACTCAATGACGTATGAATATGATACTGTACGAATTGAAATCAACTGTCGAAAGCCACATAAGATCAAGCAGCAGCAGTTTTCATGAACGAGACACGGGTGTAAACACTTCGTAGTCGAGTACAGAGAAGTTGTAATCTCCCATGAGGACGGAACTGGATGCGTTTTCACCGTCGTAGGAGTGGGGCAGGTTGGAGTAGGAATCCATGTTCGTGTTGCAGTTACTGGCAATCAGCAAGTCGGCACCGGCACCGAAGATAGGGCCGCAACTGGAAAGAGTTCAAGGAGATTACACAATGTTAATTTAACATCACCTCTTGACCCAGTAGGGTAAAGGTACGTTTATAGCTCGAGCTGGCCAATCAGGAAACTCAATGGCGAGCGCTGACGTTCAAGGTCAAAAGATAAACCATGTTCATCTTTCAGTGCGACCCTCCAGTGCCCAAAACTATTTGTATCTGCAAAAATTATTCTACTTCCTAGTTCTTAATTTCTCTTATTGGTTTATTATACCTATTAATTTCTTTACGTGATTTCTTAATTGTTAGAAAAGCTGACAAAGAAATTGGTAACACAACTAAAATTTTCAAACACCATTTAAGATGGTTCATCGTTAAAGTAGAAGACTGCTGTTAAATGTTTGAAAATACTGGTAAGTGGTAGTGGGAACTTACTCAGGGTGATAGCAGATGGCAAACATCTTTTTGACGATGTCATACTTGGTGGGAGGCAAATCCTGGTTGTTAGTAAGAGTGAAGAGGAACGCCTTCTCGGACGGAACGTAGTGACCCTTGTTGTTGGTCTTGCCCCACGGCACGTCGCTGAACCCTCCGCAGATCTCCCCACGAGAACCCTGCCAAACATTCAAACACTTCATTAATAGTGCTCCTGGAAACAATCAGTATGGAAACTTGGACTTGGGTATGACATTGTAATTGTGAGAAATAGTACTGACTACCATCACTGAAATCTAGGTGGAAGCGGAATACATCAGAAGTCTGAGGCTCATATTCTGCCACATGTCTGATTTTCTCCAATATTTAAAATCAAAAAAATAATAAAAATAAATGATGTACAGCACAGTACCTAATGAAGTGAAAAAACCTAGAACTAAATTATCCTGTAGGGGACTATATTTTGTGAATCTAAGTTTCAGGCTACGCCCATACTGTTTTATTATCCAGCCATCACAGAGTATGTACAGAACTTACTAAACAGGAAAGTAAGTAGGTAGTATTAATCTAATACCTTCTACAGTAGTGCCTACTCCCTGATTTAGCCACAAATATCTTCGTAACATTATACATTACCTACTATTAGACAAAAAATATCTTAGAAATGTGAAAAAGAGTGTCAGATTTTATAGAACAAGTGTTGTATGTTAGCTCTTACCATTGCAATGACATAGGTCGGCGACACTCCGTCGCAGTGTCTGTGAAACGCCTCCGCGGAATAACCGTGTGTCGAGGCTCGGTAAACAAGCCGCCACGTTTGCTTCGCAGTGCCGTGCCAGTTGTTCAATATCCGCTGATACGACGTCTTGTCTTGAATCAGGATCTGG
This sequence comes from Leuctra nigra, assembly GCA_934045905.1. Taxonomy (NCBI): domain Eukaryota; kingdom Metazoa; phylum Arthropoda; class Insecta; order Plecoptera; family Leuctridae; genus Leuctra; species Leuctra nigra. Next base: position 7,080,416 of record OW203768.1, read on the forward strand.
GAACCCGGGAAGAGTTTCAGCGAGATCCTCGGCTGGAGCCGTTTGTCTTCGGTGTTGTCGCGGAACTTGTTGGGCAGCGCTGCAAAGCGGTAGCGCTCTAGAGAGAGTTCCATCGGGACGGCGCCGGTGGGTTCAACTTCTTCGGCAAACACTTGGCTGTCTAAAAGAAAAAAAGAAAATAACATCATTAGGTGAATTATACTTCTAGGGGCATTATATTTTTAATTTGCTCAATTCAAATAAAGGATCACAAAACAAACATATAGGTACCATGAAAAAATCATGATTTTAATTTTTTATATTTTTACAAGAAATCACGAAATGTGAAATAATTATTTATTTCAATTTATTTACTCAGCTTCTTGGTATCTAATTAGGTACTCATTTTTTATTATTTTTTATTTTTATTTTTAATTGGTATGTAGGTGCCTACAGTACCTACCTAATTTTGGTAATTTTTTATTTGACTCAAAAAATGTAAAATTGTCAATTGATAAAAACTTAGCTAGGTACATTGCTTAAAATACAGTTTTTAAGAACCAAAAAATAGGTACAATAAAAATAAAAAAGAGGTAGTAATTCGCTGAAATCAATCTACAATTTTTGGTATTCATGAAGTGCCGACTGACTTACTCTCAAATTCAAATAATTTTGGTGGCCAAGATGTCTCTATCAAAATATGTATAGCTACTAGAGGTCGGATTCGGGTAATGTTTTGTACCCGAGTACCCGCTTTAATTACCTGGGTAATTACCCGGGTAATAAATAACTTTAAAAAAAATAAAAATAAATTTTTTATTTTTTTTTGAAAATGTTTTGAAATTTGTTGCATTGAACCCGCCGCTCTATCCGTGTCCTTGGGGAGAGATACACAACGTCCATACAATGGAAGGTTGAACACAATTTATATCTTGCCTGCATCCCCTCCATAATAATCCATCCTCAACTCACCAGCATTCTCATGAAATTACTAACAATGAATTTACAAACCAATTATTGGTTGGGATTGTTGAGATTTAGGAAATATGAATAAATATTAAATTCAGTTTATATAGCTATAAACAATGCAGCTGGTGATTAAGTGGCAGCTGTCGCAAATAATGCAAACAAACCTAATGTAACTAATTTTTTTTTTTTTTTTTTTTTGATACCCGAGTACCCGCCATTGTACCCGGGTAATGGCGTACCCGGGTACCCGGTTGGTACCCGGGTACCCTAACTGACCTCTAGTAGCTACATGTACAAAATACACATGATTCTCACCAATAAGTAGAAGTCGTACGTGGTTGATTGGTGCTGATAAGAACTGGCACACTCTCGCTCGCTCCTCTTCTGACCAGTGGGCTGTCGGTTGCGTCACGCCAGCCTGGTACTTGGACCAAGACAAAACCGCGCGCCATACATCTTCTTCCTCCAAACACAACTGTAAACAAGAGATTAATTGGTTATATACATTAACACAAATATACCCTTCATCACCCTTGTGGAATAAATTATGGAGACGTACGTAATCGGATGAAATCAGCTTTATCAGGGCTTCCTTGGGTAGGTTGAGGAAAGAGGTGGTTTTCGCACACTCGGCTGCATTTTCTCCAACGTACGAAATACAGCGATCGACAAACGACTTAGCTCCCTTTTTCCCTCCTGCGAACATTTTAACACAACATAATCATTCATACAACAGGAAGGACATTACGTGTATTTAATTTGCATGTTATCGTTTTTACCTTCAAAGTTATCCAGCGATCCTCCAAGTTTAGTACAAGTAATTTCTCTTTAGAATAAGTCTAAAGAGAATTCTTTAGAATTACTTAGTTAGGGATATTACTACAGTGCATTCGGCTCACGGTAATGGTCATATGAACAAGGAATAATAATGATCAAACATAAGGTACTCTACTGGCAAATCAGCAAGTTGGATAGCAGACTGATTATTGCCTAGCTGATTATCTTCATAAACAGAATACATTTTAGTTAGGTACATTTTTTAAAGAGTATGTTACTAATTAGTAGGTTTTACTCGACTGCGAACGAGACTACCCCGAAATGGCTTTTCAGAATTTGTGTCATATACTTTTCATTTTCACAAGCCATTTTATAACATTTTTAAATTTACAACAAGAGTGATAAATTCCATCATCATCTTGCGTTAAGTGCCCGCTCTCCGAGATTTAAGCAGAGTGCTGCATTCAAAATGATCATCCACAAACAAAACAGTCTTCGTTCTTCGAATGACTCAACTATTCGATGAGGATTCTTTCTTGAATGCTCTACAAACAGAAGTGGACTGCGCTGAATAGACCCGGGATGCAAGAGGACAAGAAGGCCCATGTTAAAAGGCCGGTGCATTAAACTGTTTAGAGAAGGCACAGAAACCGGGTAAAAATGCTTGTAAATAGGAAAACTGCCACGTAATATGAAAAAAAGCCTGTAAACCAAAGGTATTGCACCTGGCATCCAAGGCCATGCCGTCACTGTCCACAACTATTTGATTATGTCTGTGCATAGCCATCAAAGCCAAGCCGAGAGCAGAATGCACCCTAGCAAGTGAATTGGAACTGGTTGATAAAAACCTACAAATATTATGTCATTAATTAGACCATTTATAAATCATACTTTTACATGTATAATAAAATTAAGTTAGGTAATTAATGCTAATAAGACAAAAGTTAAGTGTTTTAGATGAGTAATAATAAAAATTGTTCATAGTTCTGTTGTTCAACACAAGGCTCAGTCTTTGAGCAACCCCACTGCCGCTGTAGGGTTCACGTTTTGAATTAGTGTAATGTTGTCCCCTTTCATCATAATACGGCCAAGAGTTTTTCTCGTCTTCGTTTTGGTATTGTACTCCTCTGCTTCGTCCAGGACCAGGTTCATGTACTCGTCAAACCCTACGATGTGCCCTTCAATGCGAAGATTGATGTTCTCGAACAGCCAAACTTGAACTCGAGATCGGTTCTGAAGATATCGGAAAATAAGGTTGATGGGTTGAACCATCACCTTCTGAATCTTCGGTGGGCCTTTAAACGCCATTGTTCTTTCACTTTTTACAACTAGGAGAAGAAGAAACTATAAACGTTTACAGCACGTTGCCGGCAGAAAACACGGCGTCCCTCTTGCTTTTTGAGCCTGTTGTGAAGTGATTGTGATTGTGTGACGTCACGACAACAGTGACCTTCGGAAACTTCACCAGCAAGTGTTCAGTACTGCCAACTAAATTTGATACAAAAATAATTTCCCTTGACAATAACCCTTGGCCATCAAATTCAAAATTATTCTTCAAGTTATGAAAGCAGCAATATTATACCATGATTATACTTTCATAGCTTGTATAAAAGCTATTGTTTATTGTATAAATAATCAACATACTACTTCCCTTACTATTTACTATGTTTGAAAATAATTTAAATATATTCCTAAGTTAAAATCTCAGATAATATCTCTTGTATTCAAATGTATAATTAATCATTTATTTATAAATATCATCAAGCAGGTACATAAATCCTCCGAACAATCAATTTTATTGATGCAAATGAAGGAACTGCGACAATTATTAATGTTTCAACTTTATTAGGTTTACAATGGACGTCAGAAAGGACATTAAGCAAGTATATTTATAAAAAGAATGTACGACGATTTGTTTCCATGGCGTGTCTTCTGTTGTTAATGATCCAAATATATTCTCCCGTCTTGGTGTCAAAAGTCCCCTCCTGCAGCGATCGTAAACGCAGAGTAAACCGAGGTCCCAGCTCACGCAGACTAACTTTCTTTTGGGACTTGAACTCGTAGCGATGATTCCTGAAGAAGATGTAATCTCGTTGATTGTGAAACGTGACCGCTCGACGTCCTTTAAACTCGGGATCGTAGTGGAAGAGCGAAGCCAACATTCGAGCCACAGTGTTGCCGAGACGAGTGCCGAAGTTGTTCAGAATAATTTCAGGTCGATGAGTGTTGATGCCTTTGTAGTTTCTCTTGAGATATCCTGTCGTCTTGACGTTGCTCAGTCGGAAGTGTGCAGTGGGTCCATTGGGAAGATGTATCACAACCATACCGTTTGGCTCTCGATTATCTTCATTTATAACAACAATGTCGGTGTAATTTTCTCTCAAACTGCTCGTCACAATCTTCTTCACTCCAGACCGATTTCGAAAGCGAAACGTCGAGTTTGGGATTACTTTGCTTAGCTCAAATCCAAACGCCCGAGTCTTATTCCCCGGATTATCCGAAAATGTGATCAAGACTTTGGGCTCGTAGACTCCTTGGAAGTATTCGCTGAATTCGTCGTTCGCTAGATCCTTCGCAACTTCGGCATTATCTTCCTCTGCCAAGTCTCCGACCATCGTCCCGTCTGGCTCTCGTGTGTTTTCAATTGTACGTTGTACGGTCTTGATTCCAGCCTTTTTCCTTTGCTTTCTTTCAATCTTCTTGGTCTTCTTCATAACTTTAATATACTTCTGCATCTCTTTCCTCCTTAAAATTTTGTTCGATATGTTGTTGATAGTCGTCAAATCGAGACACCTCCTCTTCCCGGCTGATTCTTCCATCCTAGCATCTCGCAGCCTCTGGATCCGCTCTTTCCGAGTCTCTGTGATGGATGGGTCCACGGTCTCCTTTTCATAGACGACTTTATTACCTTCCTCATCGTATTCCACATCCTGATTTGGCACCAAGTCACCTTCATCTTCAATCATGGAGTCATTATCGTCGTCGTCGTCGTCGTCTGAACTATCGTCGTCCTCATCTTCACACTGAAATTTTAGGTTCATGCGAGGTTCTGGTCCAACCTCTTCTTCATCACCGATGTCAACGCACTCAACCTCTGACATTTCTTCGTCCTCAGACATTTTTAACAAAGTTCACAACTTATAATAGAGTCACAATGAATAATAAGTACACGTTATATATACCTTACTCCGGTAACTATTAAATACACGCTTATTTACTTCAATATTATCAAAAAACCGATTTTGGACATGTGGTGAAATAACCTCTCTGTGCGTGCTCTTTCTGATTTTGACGACTGCATCACTGCTACCAACCTACATCATGGAAAATCGAAATACTGTCGAGAGGTGGCGCTGCCGCGAGAGAAAGTGCAAACAAAGGAATATGAAAAAGTGGCGCGTAACTATTTTCAGAAATTCATTCTGACTGCGAGAAATCGGCTTACCTTGCGGTCGGTCTTGAATTTCCATCGCAGCTGCTAGAAACGTGCACGCGTTGTTCACCGACAGAGTAGACGTCACGTGATCTTCGCACGTGGCACGTAACTCTTCCACCCCGAGTTCCTGAGCCACATTTAACATCTCGAACACCCCACTGTCTTGGAGCACAATCTGGAAGGAATGAAAATGGAATGAAAAAAAGTGGAAAGAACTGGAGATTAATATCACTTGGGATTTGTTCTAACATATTTTACAATGCGCTCATCAAATAGATTGAAATACGAGAGCGAAATACAACTGAGTACAAAGTGTCTCCGAGGATTTATTGTTATCTATTTTACGAGCGTGTTTCTCACTCATCATCGCCGCATTTCCGTCCCCGCATGTTTATTGACAAAGACGCGAGTCTTGTGGGGTCTCCGCTGACTCACCTTGCCTGTGTAGACATAGAGCAGGAATTGCCTGAACGTGTCCCCCTGGAATTGGGGGAGGCGGATTGGCGTGGGCGTCCCAGGCGCCGACGGGGTCACACTGCAGCCTGGAATACGGCAGATTTCCCCTCGCTTGGCTGTCTGGAAGCTTTTGCATCTGGATAAAAAAAAATGTGGAATGGAATTTTCGGGATCTCTTAACAGACTTCAGACTTTTTACAAGGACAAAAAAAAATAAGATTTACACTTGTTTTTCATGGCACCAATGACATATTTGTTTTGTGGTAACGTTTTTCTGAAAATTAGGGCCGATTACGAAAATAAATCACTCAAAGAATAAAAATACACAAACCCAATTTTTAAATTCACATTTTTTTCTCATAAAAAGCCGAAATATAAGTTAACATTTCGATGAAATAGCAGAGATCTGCTTCTCGAAAACAAATCTTTGCAAACATGAGCGAAGTGTAAAATAAAAAGAAATGTTTCCGCCCGGGATCGAACCGGGGACCTTGTGCGTGTGAGGCACACGTGATAACCGCTACACTACGGAAACCTGTTGGGAAGTGGCCGGCTAGTTCGTCAACTGATGCTCGGCACTGCTGGCTGGCGCGACTTGCGAATACTTCACTTCATGGTTGAACACATTATTACCTTATTGCATTCGCATGGCAGGTTTATGTAGGATTTTTCTTTATATTACACAGTAGGTACTCGGCAAAACAACATAATTAGTTCAGAGTTTTATTTTCTGGCAAAGACTTTTCAAACGGGAGAGGAAAATCATCCAGTAATTAAATTTGCGCCCGTCCATAAATTACGTTCGCGATTGGAGGGGGGGGGGGGGGGGGGGGGTTCACGATTTGTGACGATTTTTGATAAGGGGGGGAAAGGGTGTAAGTAGGTATGTAACGTCACACTTCCAAAACTCAAAATTCCATATTTGTTTTTATTTTGAAACCGAAAAATATCATTTAAGTAGCCTAGGTACTGAAGTTGGCTGAATAATTAGTTGGTGATGTAGTTGGTTATGTTATGTTATTGTGTCTTGCAGTTGCGCTGTTGCACGGTGGCAAGTCCCTGATGATTCTATAGTTTTTCTAATATGTATGTATGTATGTATGTATGTATGTATGTATGTATGTATGTATGTATGTATGTATGTTTTATTGATCCGCTTTGTGATACAATGCACGGTGGCAGAACATTTAATAATGTGATAATATTATCTCGCATAATAACATGATAACAATAATTATAATACATGCGTCTCGACATTAAAAATCTAGTGTAGAATGAGAATGAATGAGAATGAGATGAGTGATATGTGATGAGTACAAACAATAATAATATGGATTCATGCTGCACCTTCTCAAGAAAATCAATCTTAGTTGAGTAATGACATTAATTATTAATCATGATAACTCGAGATTAGATGTCTAGTATGTAGAATAGTGATTAATGAGATGTGATGATGGTGTGATGCGTACATAGTATTATAGATGCATGCATATTCTCAAATAAATAGGTGAAGAGGTAGTAATATTAGGATGAAGGTGCCATGTTTCATTAGTGAATACAGAGGTGAAAGATGACAGCAGGACAGAAATGGAGGTAGAAGATTGAGGAAGACACGATTTAGGGAGGCACGTCGATTAACTTGTTAAAGTCTTGTTATAGTTTTATTCGAAATGTTTTCATTGGGTCCAAAATTTGTGACGTTACAGAGAGGGTGTAGTTGATTTTTTGACAAGCTGTGACATCGGGGGGAGGGAGGTTGAAGAAGGCCTAAAAATTTGTGAATGATGTTTTGGCGCATTATTTTAAATATGTATAGTATTTTCAGTAATGAATGGTAGTTTCAAGAATATTTGATAAATTTGAGTAAGATCCTTTGAGAAAAGTCTGCCTATGGAATGAGAGTATGTAAATGATGGAAGCGTGACAAGGTGTTGGGGAGGCATGGGGACAGGGTTGAACAGCAGGGTTGGCACATTTTGCCCAGCCCGAAAACCCCACTTGAAAAAAGTCATATCCAAAACTGGGTTTTAGGTTTCCTGGATTATGGAAACTTAGACATGCACAATTGTCAGACAAATGATAGACAAATAAAATTACCTTTCCACAACTATAAGGCAATATTCATTTAAACCTCGACCATTTTATTAAGTTCAAGTTTCATGTTTTATTCAAGTTCTTGAAACAAAGTGAAACCATTGTAAAAAGTTAAGCAAAAATTAAAAGAAGTCACAAACTACATTATAAACAATAGAGAGATAAATAAAACTACCCATTTATTAGATTTCCTATCCATTACCTTGCCATGTCATAATCTCGCTCAAAGTTGTACAATTAATTAATCAAACGGCATTCATCCATGCTTTAAATGAAAGACACATCGTTTGAAAGAAAAATGTATATTTACGTGAATAAAAAATACTTGGAAATATCTTGATGCCTGCTATCCAAGAAAAACAAACCAATGTTTTCCAGATCAGCTCTATATTTGACAATTCCCAGGCCATAAATTACCCCTGACGAGACATGCAATGCCACCCTCACCACACCACCTTCTCCCGCCCTTTCTACCGCCGCCGCCGCTTTCCCGAAACACGTTACCCCTGGCAACGCGGAGGAATAACAATTTCCAGAGTCAATCGGGGAAAATTATTGGAACTAAAACCCTAACGTACGTGGAAAATCTGTGGGAAAACAGTCTGGTTTATGCGCTACTACACATTTTTGCAACCCAAAGAAAAAGTAATTCTGCTTGAAAAGTTAATTACTGTATTTCAAAGACAAATGCGGTCACGTAATAAGGACACAATTTGAATAACAATCATTCGAGTTTTTTTACGATTTCCCGAAGTTTCGAGATTTACTTGAGTAATGACAGTCCATTGATTTTCTTGAATAATTAATTTAGACAATTTGTAGACTTGGGGTTGAAACGTAAGTGGATTACTAAAGTTGAATTGTGGAGAGATGTGGGAAATGGTGGGAATGACATTTCAAGAGAGAATGTCGACGGATATTCTACACAATGTGAGTTTAAATCTATGAAATGTCACGATTTCCTGACTTGAAAAATTACAGATTCTCCTGAATAGTTCATTAACAATTTAAGTGGATTGGACATTTTTGCTTTTCTCCATTTTGGAATAATTTATACTGAGGAATGTGGAAATTGCTGGAGGAAACATGGTCACGAATTTTGTATGTACACCCAACAAATCATAAAACGGTATTCGAACGAAACGGATTGGCTGTTGGTCAGGTTCCTTGACAATCAATCCTTGTTATTATCAATGAAATCAGAGCTCACCAACTTGAGGTAGATGATCCGATAGCATAGACTTCATCGGATGATGCCATCACATTTTTCAGCCAATTTCTTTCAAATACCGTTTTATCATTTGTTGAATGTACCTGCAAATTGCAATTTGAGAATACGTAAATCCAAATTGATGAAGAGAACAAATGATCGCAAGTTCACGATGTGAAAAAATCGTACTCGATCGATTATCATAAAACTTGTGGGATTTTTTTCCGTAGTTGTCACAAGTGGCTTGAAAAGATATATGATTCACTTGAATAATTAATTCGGACATATTGTTGAATTATCAGGGGTAGAAACGTAAGTGAATTAGGGTTTGAGCAATTTGTAGGAATGTCCACCAAGACTCTAGACAGCGGGATGAATGAAATATAAGCCAAGATATCGTGTGTATCGTGAACTAGGTCTCAACGGCGTCGCATAACGACGAGATGGCGTGTCATCATAAACTGCCTCCAGTCACGAACGCCGCCGTCGGGATTCGAACTGCATACCTGCCATACATGCTGCATGGAAACATCACATAACAGACGCTGAAGCCGATTGACATTCAGAAGGACTGGGTTCGATCCCCGAGCCCGACCTTTCCCTCTGACATTGTGACTTTAACAGACTTCTTCCCCTTCATCGCCATCAATCATCTCCCAATCATCCTCATAATCCTTCGCAGACACGAACATAGACCCTTCTTCAAATTTAACTTAAAACATTTGCTGATTTTATTGGAACTATTTAAAAAGTATTTGCTTCGTTTTCTTGTTATAAAGTTGATAATTTATCGTACGATGAACTTTTTACTCTACTAAAGTAATAGAACTGATCTAAAATTAATTCTATATGCACACTGAAACCAATTTAAAACTGTACTACTTTGCACAAAACGGATTGGCTGGTGGTCAGGTTCCTTGACAATCAATCCTTGTTATTATCAATGAAATCAAAGCTCGCGTACTATAGTCAGATAATGCATTAGCACAGACTTCATGGGATGATGCCATCAAACCTTTATCAGACAATCATTTTCTTTCGAGGTACCGTTTATTATTTGTTCGAGTGTTTTAAATAAAATTTAACATTTTATCACCATCCAAATACAATCAAACATTTGAAACATGAAGGCGCAATAAATTCCTCCTACTATCTCTGGAACATTTCCTCCTGATAGGCCACGGCCTCCTCCTCCTGATCAGTCTATTGAACTTCACTTGCATGTGCAGTATTCACGGATATTGTTTGGCTTCATGTTGATAAGATCACCTCATGTGAGGATATTAATGCAGGTCATTGAGCTCGAACCTGGGACGTTCGACACATGCTTACCATGAAGTAGCTATTTATTTATAATGCGTTTATAGAGTACCGAGATTATGAAAAATAAGTTGCAAGGGAAATTTGTAATATGCAAAGTAATGGCCATGAATTACAAGTTTGAACTTCTGATAAATAGCTAATATCATCTTATATGCTTCGGTACCATGCACGGTTTTACAGCCGATGAAATGTACAAAAAACTTCATCCTGTTATGGATCATTATTTAATCGCGACTTGGGTATAATTTACCTCTTCTTCAGGGACATTCTTCAAGTATACTGATGTTTTCACTCCTTATCAAATAATTTTTCAGTTGCTTTTACTTAGTTGTTCCGTGTTGACATTTTATTATGTACACTCGGCCAAACAAAACATGAACGTTGACCAAATTTGAATGACTGCTGGTCACGTCCCATAACCAATCAAAGCTTGTTCTTATCATTGAAATGTGAGGTCACCTATTAGAGTGAGACAATGAGATCGCTTAGACTGACTTCTGATGATGCGATCTTACATTTATCAGCCTATCAAATTTATTGAACGTTCAATTTTTGTTTGGCCGAGTGTACATTGTCTTCATCTTCTTACTTGATCTTTATTCAAAATATTGATCTGTTAAAACAATTAGACTCGATTATTTTATTTTTCCTGATATCTTCAAATTCCCGACACAAAAAATATAAAACTAATGACGCCAGAGGAGGGACCTATCTTCGAAAGAGGACAGCGTAGCCAAAATTCAAAAATTAATTGAGTAAAATGAGCAGCATTTTTATAAAATCCATCACGTTGCAATACCATGCAATACCATGCCGGCTAGATTCAAGATTTTATTGTTCCAGAAATTGATACATGTACATTTTATTAGCGATCGATTTGTATACCCTAAGAAGATTAACTATCTACATCTTCTCCCTTCTCTCATTTCCTCTCTTCTGGATAAAGTATCAAGTACCTAGGTACGATGATATTAATCTGGATGTATTACCTGGTCATGAGTATGAGACGGTGCGCGTACACCGACGCCTCTGGTTCCCTGCCGACGATGAACAGGATGTCGGCAGAGTCGTGGTCTTCCAGAAGGCGGTGCAGGTCCTCCAGAAGTTGAGGCACGCCGGCCAGGGATTTGTCGGGAAGACGAGATCCCATCTCGTGCTCTGACATCATGAATACAACGTCACTCTTTCACACTTCAACTTTGCAATATATTACGCAGTTTTGCACTTTTCTTGCCGTTTTGACAGGCAGGATATGCAAAAGAGACTTCCAAAAACTAAGCAAAATAAAATAGGTAGGTAATAGGTATGCAAATATTAGGCTGAAAGGGATGTTTTTTTCTACACTATTTCACAAAATTACATGTGATTTTCACAGTGCTTTCACATAGCTATTAGCCTTGAATATTCACTTTTATTAGACACCCCAGGTGAATTAGTAGGTAATACACTGAGAGTAAGAGTATAAACAAAGAGTAAACTACTTTTTATCGCGCACAAAATAATGCATCGACATTCTGAATGTCTCCTAAAAGCAAAATATCCTGGGTTTCCGTCAAACAGACCGCAATTTATAAATTCGCTAAATCGCTTCATACAAAGCAAGGTGTTCTAGAATTCCTCGAGAAGCCTCACAATGCCGTCTGCGTGCTAACCTAACCTTTCTACCTGTCAAACAACCACAAACTAACAGTTTCTCGCTTAACTCTTCGAACAGGTGCACGAAACCCCTCACACATTCTCAACATTCAATCAAACTCGATTATTCCTTCACTCACCTTAGTTGATGAATTGAACTGCACAGGTGTAATGTTTTCGAGCACGTTTCGGAGTCTAGTTGTTGACAACAGACAACAAAGTACCGGGGAAGTGGTTTTGTCTTGAGATGGCCAGTGCCCTCTACCGTGTTGCCAAGTCTTGCACAGGTAAGATCTTACCTTGACCGTGTCATGCGAAGAATGGCCTTCGAACACTGGGCCAGTTCCGTCAGACTAAATGATGTAGGACATTAGATTTAGACGTAATAAGGCGAGTTTTGTTTTGAAAAATATTCGAGGTAAAAGTGGAACGAATTTTGTCATTAATAAAGATTGTTTTTCTTTCCTATGAGCAGTGAACATCTTACTTCAATTAAATTGAACCAAATGATACGGTGAGAAAGGGTGGGATATTTCATTTGAACGTATAATCGTAAATTGAACAAGTTAATAAGTAAAAAATACAAATACCTATAAGAAACTAGTAGCTGTACTACATGCCCACAGATATTATTATGGGTTGGATTATGGTTTTGAAATCAGGATTGCAGCTATTCATTTTATCACTTCATCAATAAATCAAACATTTATCATACATTTCCAACATTATTTATTAGGTACTTGTTTAAATTAATTGCAGGTAATTAATAGTAGTAATAATAGTAATAGTAAATACTAAATAGTAATTAATAGTAGTAATAGAATTAATAGCAGTAAATATAACTAAAGACATTACACAACATATTTCCACTTCTTCATAATTCTAGAAATTTTTAAAAATATTGCAAATAGCTGCCCGATTTATCAATTGTACAAAATTTTAAATCTGTGTTGGATCAGTCCTTGGGGGAAGGAGCCATTTTCACACAATCATTGTTCCTTTTAAGAATAATGTATAATTTTATAATTTAGTAGAACCAGTACAAAACTGATTTGTAGATTATACTAACAATTATTTTATTGTGTCTTTGAAAATAGTACACAATGACTAAGGTGACATTATCGAAACAAAATCATGTTTTCAACACTCGAGTTTTCTTTGTATCTCTAATCGAACGGAAGGAGTTCGACGAGTGTTCGAGCTCCGTCACCCACATCTGTAACCACGATCTTGTCTGTACCACAGTGCGAGGTGTCAGGTGGCGCCCACATGAACCCCGGCGTCGGAGCTTGACGGGGGAGTGTAGGAGGCGGCGAACCAGCTGGGGGCGGAGGCGGAGGTAAAATATCTCGTAGTACAGGGAGTCGCTTACTGTCTGGTTCACTTTCTTGAGTAATTATTGTTTTCAACACAAATCGAGGTTTTAAAGTATAATTCCTATGAATATTCATTTTATTCAGCGTCAAGTTTTCAAGAATAGTTGGTTTTTGTTTAGTGAGAATTTCTGCAAGTTTCGGTCGACGTTTTCTCATGCCCATTTCAAGAATCTCTTTGTCCCTCTTCTCCTTTTCTCGATCTAGTTTATTTTTCAAGTCCGTTTTTTTCGCGATCTCCAGTATTTCTTGTAGATTGGCAGGCGAGGGAGGGCATTTGTTACCTGCTGCGGGAACAGTTTTTCCAGGGATCGCTGGAAGTGAGTTGGAGGTGGGATTCGCATTCGGTCGAAGTTTGATTAGTGGAGGGAATATCTTCTCGCCCGAAGTTCTCGTCGAACTAGGGAGAGGGTGGCGAAGTGGATCGACAGTGATGGGAGGCGGAGGAGGTGGAGGTCTGAATAAGAAACTATTGTCTATAGGATTCTTGTAATTGCATTGCTGCCTCAGGATTGGTACACACTGAGGACGAAAACTCCCAATGCCATTGAGCATTAGAGCCGATGAATTAAATTGGTTTTGCCAAATTGTTTGTGAAAACTGTGGGTAAAATGGCATGACTACATTTTGCGAGAAAGGTGGATAGAAAAATGAAGGATTCATGTAGTGCATTGGTATTGGTAATAATGTAGTATTTGAACTATGCATTGCTGAGTTTTGAAAAGTGTTTTGCTGTAATGGTGGTACTGGCATGGTTTCTTCCAATGAGTGCATTGGTAATAATGTTTTGGAACTATCAGGCACTGTAGAGTTTTGAATAGTATTTCGCGATAATGACGGTCCTGGAATGTTTTCTTCCAATGGGATAAACTTATCAATAACTGGTGATAAACTCGGACATAAAACCATATCCACCAGTTTACAGTTGGGTTCATTTGTCACTGGAGTTCTCTCATTTAATACCTTAGTATCTTGGGAAGTCTTAATACCTTTCACTTTGTCTTCTTTGTGGCGTCGTGCGTCACTACGCGACGCTCTGACAGGCGTACTTCTTCTCCTCTCTCTGGATCTGCTGCGTCGGCGTTCTCGGTGGCGATCACGTCTCACATCCCGGTCAGATCTGTGGATGAAGTTGTACCTTCCACGAGGAGGCCCAACGCTTCTCGGAGACAGTAGTTCGATTCTTCTTCTAGTTCTATGGTTATCTCTCTCCTCACTGTGTTTACGAGATTGGCGGCGTCTCTCTCGATCTCGAGATTCTCTGCGATCTGAAGAACGATGTCGTCTCTCTCTTCTTTTCATTATTCTTCTCGCGTTTTTTACTACAAACACTTTGAGATTACTTTCTGCGCAATATTCCATTTCATTTTGACAATACAAAGAGTAGGCTTTAGAATGGCATTTCATAACATTGAAAGTGACACTGACGTTTCAATTTCAGTGCTGCCAAATTTGCCAATGTGTTTTTTTTGTTTACTTTTAATCACTGCTTACTTGATCACCAATTTTCTTCAAACATTCTTCAACAGGCACCATACTTTACACTAATAACGTTGCAAAACTAGGTGTTTTGGAATTAAATGTACATTGTTTAAAAAATACTTGTCGAGTCTAAAATGGGGATGAAATAGAGTCATCCATTTTCTTTTACTACGGCCGCAGCATTGCATTGTGGTCCAAGATTGTGAAGTGAAGACTGTGTGTGTGAAGTATGTTCCATGTGCGGTGGTGTGTCAACGATGTCGAGGTACCAACAGAATCAATGCTGTCAATCAATCTGACAGGTGGCCAAGCAAATTGTTGCAATATTCAATCAGCTGTATGAACACCTATCACAGGGCACAGGCTATCATAACCTACAAAAGATATCTTGTAAATTTGCTTCTTAATGATTTGGAATTATGTCCCGTTTGAATAAAACTCGTATTTAATACTTACGACCAATAAAACGACAATAAGTCTTATTCGTTTTCTACATTTTGCTAAATAAAATAAACGCCGTTGAAGGTCAAATGTTTCAAAAATTGAAGTTGAGCCCAGCCCATCCATTTTGAACACAACACAATCACACATTTATCTCGCCAGCAGTCTAGCAGAGGCACTGGTAGATAGTTTGTGTTATCGTATATTGTTGTAAACTTGTTTAATTATTGTAAAAATTTGGAAAGAGGTGTCATTGTTTGATAAAAATGTTGTTCAGAAAAACTGGGGTACTAGAAATAAAGTACTACATACAATCAATAATTGCAATGCACATCCGCAATGCACAACAATAATGTTGTCAAAATAATGAATTTATGTTTGCGCTTAGGACCCCGTCATGGTTCTTGCACTTGGCCAGAACACAAATAGAGTCACTGAGTCACCAGACGTCGCGGCGTCGCTCATGAACCTCCGGACCATCGGCGTCGACAGGACGACGAAGAAGTCATGCGACGTCGGAAACTGCAGCGTCATGTCTTAGCGAGATCATTCAATGTGCAAGTTATACCCCCCCCCCCCCACACACACAGTCACACACACACTAAAAATACAAGCAAAGAATCGTAAAATAATAGTAAAAGGTGTCAATAAGAAATATGGCAATAAATGACTGCAATTGTGGACGGGATTTTGAAAATAGTGTTCCTCAAATTTACTTCATTTTTTGGCATAAAATACAGAACGGAATCACCTAGTTTTCATGGAATTTTGTAAACCTTTTTAATACCTACGTGTCTTGAGTGCTAAACTATAGTCACAAAACAATCTATTATTTCTCAAGAATTGTCAAAATAGGACTGGCAATTCCAAGAAGTCCCCAAATCCACAAACGAAACCTTCGATTTTCCCATAGAATTGGAAAAAATATAACACCTTCATTGCATTAACTTTATTCCAATATCTGCTGAGCATCTCATAAAACCCGATATTTACCTTCAATTCCCTGGAAATAAGACGCCTTCATCAGGGGCACGAGATTGAGATTTAATAAGAGAGTAATCTTCTTGATCGGCAGTCAGCATCCAGCTGTATGCTACCCTCCCACGTGTAGGCCTGAAATATCACCGTATGCTTGACGGTTCACCCATTGCAGACATTTTAACACGTATTAAGGAGATTTTATACCCCACCAAATTTAACAGCGCCTTGGGGCTAACAAAATCTGGGAGATTTTATACGTCACACCAGCATATGAAATCCAATCTAGATTCCTGAATGAATGAAAAACGTATGATGGTGACAAGTGTAAAGATACGTTCACAATCACATGAGCGGATTCGGGATTTGCGTTTTGACTTTTGAGGAAAGGAAATCGTCTTTCAAAAATGATAAGTTGGGCTAGGATGTTTATGACATATCCTTTTTTCGGTTTTTGTTCAGACGCGTCTAAAAATGAGATATAAATATGATTCATGTGTTCCTGATTTCAAAAATATGTGTTTCATTTTGCCTGAAAATGCCTTTTTCTCATTTTTTTTTATGAATTCAGACCTTTTCATGCTATTTTAAGGTCTTTTTTTCCTTTTTTAAATTATTGTGGAAAATAATATGATGTTTGTTGCAAGTTACAAGTACAACGATTTTATAAATTTTGGTCTAGACCACAATTCATAAAATTTCCATCCACCATTTGGATGGCCAACAACAATTGACACTTCATACATTGTCACATTCATACCATAATAATTTTAAGTTAATTTTAATATATTACTCCAAGTCCAACTCCTAAACCGATAAATCGAATAGTATGTCGAAGAATCTATCTAACATACCATAAAATTTAATTGGTCCTTTTTCGGGATTTCGTGGTCCTTTTTAAATAGTTTTAAGGTACTATTTGCCTGCCTTTTTGGACGTTTCATAGTTCATAAACATCCTAGCCCTAAGGATAAGTAATCCCAAAATATATTATCAATAGCAAAGTATGATGTAACAAATTCGATCCGAGCGCCTTCTAAAAGCATTGCTTTCTGCGCCCAATCCAACCCCCTCCCCCCTTCTTCAACCCTCAAACAGACCGTTCAAACAACATCTAAAACTGTGTTTGCCAAAACTCAACTGCAATTTGACCTCAGCACTCGGGCTTCCAAATGGCCGGCGATTGTTTGGCGAAGTTTTTCACTACTTGTGAGGTTTCTGCTTTCTGTTCCCATCTGTCTCCACAGCTGTCAGTCCCACGTGGTCTCATTGTGTTACGTGTTATGCGTGGGGACGAATTGTCACCACTTTACAGTTCAAATAGTTGCTTCCCTCTCACTCATCCTCGATGATCCTTGATGGAACATCGTCAAATAAGTGGAATGGCTACAATCTAGGGTTATGATTTAAACCATGTTTAAATATTAATAATCTGCTCACTCAAATTTGACAGAAGTTTAAACCTCTGTTTAATCCCCATAGTAATTATTATTATGGATATCCACACTCTCACTCTACTAATAATTGAGACTACGAGTCAATTTTTTTATTTGTATGGACTTTCAGAATATACCTTCGGTTTTCAGAAAAAATTGCCACAAGTCTTGAAAAACTCAATTGAAATATCGATTTGTATGGAAGATAAATACAAGTTTCAACATAAAACATCGTTTATCTCTTTTTCATTGAATGTGACTCATAGCGTTCTTTCCCTGTGCCCTTCTTTACGTGGGTAAATTAGGACAAACAACTCTGAAATTATTGTAGGTCTCTACTAAGAAACTGATTGGCTGCTGGTCAGCTGTACCTTGATCAACCTTGTTATTATTATCATCAATGAGATCAGAGCTTATACCATAGAGTTTTACATGGCGAGTTTTACTTAGGATTCGTTTCTCTTCAAAACCGATTTTTCTTTTGTTGAGTGAACACATTTTAAACAAATCTAGTGTGTAGTATAAGCTTTGACTTGCTCTTGCTGAGTCAGTTTATGTAGATATAAGCCACATATTTTATACCTCTCTTGCGAAAATCTGTATTCTACGAAAAAAATAATGCAATCTGTCGCTAGTGGATGGGGTTTTTAAGTTACTTCTGAAAATATCATCATAAACGTGGCAATAAGTTCTCTTGGAAGCTCGAGTAGAGGGACTCGACACAATTTATTTGCACTTGTAAATTGCAATCATGGAAGCCACGACTGCATCCTTCCCACATCCTTACTCCATCCTTACTTATTATTCACCATAATCATCATATTCATTCGCCGCCATACCTGCTGAAAAAGGATAAATAATCTCTTCCCATAGTCAAAATACTCTACATGTAGTTCATGCAAAGATGTTCAAGAAAAGGCATGTGCCACCTATTTGAGTGTTGTTGTCAATAAATCACATAATAAGAAACAATCTTGGATTTCACTAAAATTTTGAGTCTGTTTTGACTGAGAATCTGAGAATCATTTTTGCAAATGGTGGGTTTTCGATACGTGCTCAAAATGTTGTTTGTGATGTTGGACATTAAAACAAAAACAAACTGCAGCTATACGTTTTCAGAACAGTATCAACTAACATTTTGAGATTTTTAGTATGGATGGCGAAGGAAGCTCAAGCTCAACTTGACTCATCAGCTACGATCTAAAATTGCAGACATACCTACGGCTACACATGATCTGTGTAAGAATTTTACTTCTTTCCGAGGTTTTGTGTTGACGTCCAAGAACGAAGAGACAGTTTTGAACTCTAGATGCAGGGTATTGAGAAATGTCAAAAACACCTGAAATGTCTCTGGAAACGAAATGATTGAAACAAAATGAAATGAAATTCTTTCTTTGATACAAAGAGAAACGAAACGAAGTGTCACTGTCAGAAGGTGTGAGGTTGACATCTGAAAATACGGAATATTATACTTTCCTCTTCGTGTTCTCAAAAAATATTTATCGATGCAGTGTATTAAATATTAGTTCGGGCGATGTTTCATAAAATTTCAATATTCCTCTTTCTTTCATGAACAAGAACTCTGCAGACGAAATGCCTAAAAAAGTATTATCGTGCTGAAGGTAATTGTGTATTTTTAAACATTGCATGTATTTATTTCTAAATTTTAAATTATCGTCGAACAACACGTAAAATCAACAAATGCATAATACTGGTGGAATAATAATAGTATTCAAGGATGGTCCATTTTGAATGTTTGATGCAATAGAATTTGATGGTTGTCTTGGAAACAAAAAATCGAAACATATGTTTATCCCCTTCTCATAATATCTTACACAATTCCATTACAAACGATGGCAAAAGTTTTTATGAACATAATTTATCAACAGCCGATAAAATATCCCTAGCAATCTTTAGGTTTGAAAGGAGAAAGCTTTACTTCTATGTTCTAATAAATCTATAGAATAGTGTCAATTTTCCTCCATATTTCTTTCTGTGATGGCAGAATAAAGCTTTGTTTCCTCTTTGAGGGAAGAGGTAGAGGTGTGAAAAGCTTATGGTATTTCCCCTGCCGCCTGTAATCTATGCAGCCCCATTGCATTGCCAGCGAGGGGTTGCCTAGATCAATACCAACAAGGGGTAACTTTAACTACTACTGTTGCTGTATTACACTGCACGCACTACTCCGGTGTACGGCGGGAGGTCTACGCGGCCAGGGGAATTGAGGACTTGCATTGCTATTCAAGGATCATCCACTGCCAGAGGGCTCTGGAATACCATTCAGGGGTAGCGAGATCGTATCCCGGGGACTGTTGTTTCTCCAACTTTCTAGAGGCAATTTGAGAAAGAACAAAGAACATCCTCTTTCTTGAAAACAGCTACATTTTGTGAATCACATTTCCTCAACATTTCTTCCACATTACTTCAAAATCATAGAACGAGTATCAAAGTACAATATACAGTCTTACTTGATGAGAACATAAATTACAATAAGGATACAAATCCTAAATCCTATGATAAAAATCTCTTTCTGCACTTTAAAACTGAAGATTTTCACAACAAACAAACTACGACCAAACAACAAAATCATCATTGTCAAATAACAATTTGAATTGAATTCAAACTACAATAGACGATGATGAGCTTGCAATTCGGGAGTTGTAAGGTCAAGCTCGGTTAAATTGAATTGATGTCCGTTATAAATTCTACAAAGTGGTTACCGTTGTTTTCCTGGAAACAGGAATATTCGCTTAAAACAAGAGACGTAAACACCAGTTTATGTGCAGAGAAGAAACGAGCGAAACATTACGGTTAAATGCATAGAGGAAAACGATAGATTCAAAAGCTAGGTCCGACCTATATTGCAGAGTCTTCCCTTGAAGTTCTTGAACGTAAGGCTTTCAAGATGAAGAAGGGTCTATACTCAAGGGATGAAGGGATAGAAGCCTAAATTACACGAATAATATTGGAATCAATACTCAAAGTCAAAGTCAGTCCAGTAAAATGCTGTATTCAATTCTTATATTCTTCAATTTATGATTTTGTTCTTATGATTATGAACATAATCATATTATGATTTATAAATTTATTTTTTTGTTCTTATTTTGTCTGAAATAAAATACTTTGTGATTCTTATGGACAAAATTACAAACACGATTTGACTCGACATTCATTTAACTATTTGAAGCAATATTTTTTTTTAAATCAAAAATTCAAAGTGGTATTCATACCAGGAGGTCTATTCTAGAACGATTTTCCAATTCCATTCTGATGGAATTCAGTCACGGCCATAAGGATTAACATTGTATGGAATTGAATTCTACCGGAATTGGGAATTTAAAAGTTCTAGAATAAAGGGTCCCAGTACTATGTTTCAAAGGTCGGGAAAGTGATTTTTAAGGTGATATATATTTTTAATCCATACTATTTGTGGTATCTCATCCCAAAAGAGGCCCACAATGATTTCACCTGTGATTCGGTCGAGCTATAGCCACAAGGTCCAGTCTTGCGTAGCGTCGCGTCTGAAAGCGTCTCGACGTCGGTTGCTAGGCAACCAAGAAACCCCAGCTTCAATGAGGGTTGCCTACTTTACCCCATGTGGAGGGTAAATGATTAGAAACCCCTACTGTGTCAAAAGTGTTTCGCTCTCCTCTCATTCAACTTGTGGGTAGGCGTCGGAGAGAAAAGGGAAGAAGGTTTTATAATAAGGGCTCTTCAATACATTATGAAGTAGGTAGTTAAATATTGCCACTGGAACAATGAATGATACAAGTGTTTGCTGTTCAACAGTTGCCTCAGTGGTTATAGCGAACTTTCAATGGGGTCCTGGGTTCGAGGTCAGCATTCGGATTTCTGCAAAAAGAAATACAAGACTGTGTGAATGAATTATTCTAAACAATACAAACATTGCAACGCATTATAATACAAACATTATGTCATTACAATGACATTAGCATGTGTCATTACATACATTACAAAGCTTTACAATTCGTGTTTTGTAGCTATTATGAAAGCTCTAGAATAATATGTTTAGTGGTAAAACAGAATTCCCATATTTTTAAATTTACATTTCAGACATTTTTAGAACTACCAACTGTTTTCTGTAATAATACGAGTACTTCAATTGATTAATAGCAATCATGAAAGAAATGTATTCTGCTACATTTCATCATTTTTCAATTTAAAATATGCATCAGCGCCCCCTGAACTCGTTCAATATCATTTCATTGTTCGCTTTTGAACACAACTCCACATTTTCATATCTAAAAATCAATATGATTGAAGTTGACGCTAATAATGAAGGAAGGATATTACATATATATTGTGTAAAACGAAACTGCAGACTACAAAGTAACATAGTGCATTGAAATTCCACCCTTGTGTCACCGTTCCTATGGGAACCAGCATATATATACGAACAAAATGTGAACAAAATACATCAAACAAAACTGATATTCACGTTTTCATTTCAGCTAAAACCTAATTTCCATTCTCAGTTTGTCAATCCTAATTTTCAATTTTTAATGTTATTATTATTAATCATAGACGACATAGTGAATGATAGTTCTGTGCTTTAGAGAGTTCAATATTTTCAGACATAATTTCACATGATGGAAAACTCCAACTCCCGTTAATGCGAATAAAATGTAAAATAGAACAATGAAACTGTTTTTCTGCTTTGATGTAAATTCCTCTCATCGTCACGTGCTGCTTTAATCATACTAATTGTTTTCTAATGTGCCTACCAGACTGGCTACAAATCCTTCGACAACAATTACAGACACTTCCTTTGATTTGCGCAAATGAGCGTAATTTTCATTATTAAAAACTCGACTCGACGTGTCTCTTGAGTTGAGATGGAAATACAGTTCTTTCTTTGAGAGGATTTCAAAAAGACTTTGCCGCTAACACGCATTTCATTATCCTCGAACTCAATGCCTTTTCTTTTTTTCCGTTCAGTACTCAAAGCTATGGAAATAAGAACTCAAAAAATGTATAATTATTTATTTTTGCAACAAACACTGTCCTTTGCTTATACTGAGCTTCTACAAAATTCGTTTTAATTTCGTTTTAATTGAATTATCAATAGTACCAAAACAATAAAGCAAACTCATCACCAACTGCCCTTTTGTCCCTATCAATGTTTATCTCAATGGTTATCTCCGACGTAGCTCAGAGGCAGCAATGGACCAGAAATATGACATAATGATTTCGGGCATAATGATCAGGACTTAAATTTTCGGGAGGTACACTTGGCATAACTAAAATTGATCGTTCAATAAATCTGATTGACTGAAAAATGTTAGATTGCACCATCAGAATCAGTCCAAGCGATCTCCTTGTCTCACTCTAGTATAGGTGACCTCACATTTCAATGATAATAACAAGCATTGATTGGTTTATGGGACATGACCAGTCATTTAACTTGTTCACCGATCAATTTTTGTTGAGCCGAGTGTAACTGGTTCGATTCCCGCGACTATCCTTCATGTCAGTGGTTTTCTCGTGGTTTTTTGCAAATAGTATACACCCAACAAATCATAAAACGGTATTTGAACGAAACAGATTGGCTGCTGGTCAGGTTCATTGACAATCAATCCTTGTTATTATCAATGAAATCAGAGCTCACCTACTAGAGGTAGATGACGAGTAAGTATAAACTTCATCAGATGATGCCATCACATTTTTTTTTCAGACAATCCATTTCTTTCAAATACCGTTTTATGAATTGTCGAGTATACCTTATTATAGAATGTTCCGTGATAATAGGCCGCGATCGGCTCCTTCCCACCATCCATTCTCTCCATATCATCATCATCATCTTCCAATCATCATTCTCATTCATCCGTCGCTATCAGGGTTTTACAGTACAGTGCGCATTTGTGGAAGTTTATTTTCTATCATCCTAATTCGCAATCGTTCTTCCCTAATTTATTACCATTTAATTCCACCCAGTCCAAACATTTACTTGCTTCTTCTACTGAATAACCTTAGCTCTTGATGGATTCATTATGTCAGCCTTGACTACCGATCTGCTGACACATTTGTGTAGTAAACCTAATGTCGCTGCCATCATAAGATTTATCCATATACTCCAACTTCCTCTTAGTCCTAAATATCCCAGCCAGTGATCAATAAGCAAACTATTAAAGACATTTTAACGACTTCGACGACATGAAATGAAATTCACCAGATCTTCTTGGCATTCCATCGATTATTAACATTGAGGTTCAATAATAGAATGCTTGTATAATTATCATGGTGCAAGATCAAATAAATATGCCGATGGAGATTGTAACGTTAGCCAAGCTCCTTTCTCAATAGTAGATGCGACTGTTCATTAGATTCAGGATGTGGGTTTAGGAAAGTCCGAGGGAAGATTGAATTTCCACCCCAGCGGAGTAACAGGCAGAGCAGAAGTAATGTCATAGAAGGTATTAATTCTTATCGTACGTAACTGTGTGTTGACGTTTGATTGGTCAAGTGAGTAGAGAGAATCCTGTTAGTGTTGATTGACTCTGCAGTAATTGATTTTGAGGATTTGGGGAAGAATAATGAAGAAGCCGAATGTGATCAAGAGATTGTTTCGACCACTGACGTCACAGCTTCTTGATTTCTCTACGGCAGCTCTATAGTTATTATTTTACTATATAAAGTAAATAATAAACTAATGGAAATATATCAAAAGCATTATTCAGTTTAAGGAGAGATGTCCAAGTAGATTTTCCGAAAATATATTTTTTTAATTTACAATTTTTATTAATTTTGTCAGCATTTTTACTACATAAAAGATTCATAAAATGTCTTGTAAATTGCAACTCTCGACTCATATTAAGTTTTCAATTTTATGTCTTAAGAATGTGAGGAAATTTTAACACATGTATTTACTTACATGTATTGTAAAAAAACAATTGGAAAAAAAACTGAAACTGAAACTAGGAAAATTATTCAAATTTTGGTTTCTAACTTTTAAAAACGTAGGTAGGGGTATATATAAAAAAATTATAAAATATACGGAAATGCCTTAATGTCTAATGCACATATTATTAATTTTTGGTTAGAATCTATCGGCGGAAACTAGCTTAAATCTAATACTTCGTGTTTTTTCTACTTGCAATGTTAAAGATTGGGCTAACTCAAATTTATAAAGTGATATATCTTGGAAAATAGTTCGGCTACCTCACTTTTTCTTGCGTTTATATGGTGCACAAGGAAATTATCTATTAAATAAGCATATTAATTCAAATATCTATCGGAGACCTCTACTCGGGCATCCATCCCCCCTTAACTTGCCTATTTTTATCACACAGCTAATTTAATAAAAAGATATGTCAAATCAAAACATACTGATATGCAATTGCATCAATGCATATTTTCAACTAGGTAGGTCCAGTTGCATATAGAACAGTGCCAAATTTTAAGCACAACAATATAGAGTTAGGTGTCAAAACAGTAAAATGAGAATTACTCCATAAATTGGGAAGGTAACTTTTCATCTTTATCGTGATAAAAGTCACAGCCATGAATGTTTCACAAATGATACACATGCAAATGACAATATAGAGTTCAGAGTGTCAAAATAGTAAAATGGAATGCTTCCCCCATAAATTGGGAAAGTTCTTATCTCCGTAACTTTTCATTTTTATCGTGATAATAGTCATTATTTCTTATAGCTTTGGATGTATTAAGCGTATCATTAAACACACATTAAACTGAATAAGCTATGAAGATGATGGGCTATTCGCTGAAGATAACCATAAAATAGTCGTTAAATGAGATCTGAACAATATGTTGAGGGGAGGAAGCGGGGAGGGGGTTATAAAAGATGTATGAGTAACTAGAGTGTATAAAGACACTTCTAATCAATTAATATGGTCATTCAGACTGATACCATTGGTTTTTACCTTCGTTAACGAGGGACCTTAATATTGTGTAGGTTTCTTTATGACAAGTCTATCGTAATTTTGAGATATAATAGAATACAGGGGCTGGGATACATCAAAGACTTAATTGCCAATAAACCTATTATGCAGTTAATGGAGCTAAACTGGTATAACTTTATATTGTCTTGCGCAAATCCCAATTTATAAACAAAAATATAAGTAGGTTTTATCATGGCAATATAATATAGATATTGGTAATTTCAATGCTAAATCAAAACAAAGCTTTAAACGTTCCAAAATGTATCAAAATAATCAAAGAAATTTCATAGGTGTTTTGAAATATTCCTAATATATTTGGAACGATTTGAAATGGTTTTGAAAGTCCTGAACACAGCCCAATATGCAACGTTTCATTGCCATTTTTTATTCTTACAGGTAGTATAAATTATTCGAGTTACAAAAGCTCTAATAAAAATTCTCACAGGACAAAAAATATGAGGACTGTCAAATCAAACAAATTTCTTAATTTTCTATAAGTGCAAAGCAACGTCTATATAAGAAATCCTGACCCTCTATAGCTTCATAATAGCATAATAGTACTACATAGATGGAGTCAAGTCCCTCCACAAATCATTCTAACGTAATAGTCGTTTTTCTACATACTATGTTAACCAATAGCATGAATAAACCTTGGATTACCGTCGCCACATAAACACCCAGCAATAGGGGATGCTGGGTCCAGAACATCAAGATCATCATCCCCCGTTCACTCGTCGCAACCCCCACAGAGAGCGCATCCGACGCTAGTTAGGAATTAGGAAGCAATTGAAGTCGATTTCTTGCGACTTGCGGGGCAATTGCTTCCCACCCCTTGATGATCTGCAAGGCGGGAGGGGTTATCTGTACTTACAACCCTTATGATTACAACTCATGTATGGTGGTTAACAAATCCGAAGGATGATAATTCAATAAACAGTGTCAACCCCTATTCGTGAGGAATTCTCTCACATTCTCTTCACACCCTTCATTAGGCGATGTGTCAGAACTCATTACACTCTCTTAAATAGATAATTAGATTTCAAACAATCAGATGACACATTCGTCATCTTTCAGAGATCACTGGATTGAAATATAGGATTGAAAAATCTAGTAAACTCTTGAAATGGTAGAATAATCATCCCCAAAATTAAGCCATGTGTAAGTGCTCATAGTAACCAGTAAAATACCTACATTGTTTTCCAATTTGGTCCTCACAAGTAGAAGGCCCGAAGTCCATTTCAATGATTCTTGAGGTGAGCTCAAAACCATAATTAATTCTGCCTTCATCCAATCATATTTGTAATAGTGACACCAGTCATTGTGTAAGAGAATACTTCACTAGTTATGTTATTGTTGAGTTCATTCAAATTATTATTGATTGTGCAGCTCAAAATCGAGAAAATTCACTTCCGGCTTTCTTTAGGTACAACCGAACTGAGTTGTTTTTGAGAGAAATAGAGAAATTGCTCTTGAAAATGTGTTTTATGTTTGGAAGTAAAATAGTGAGTATAATAATTTATCACATAAAAGCCATTTAGTTGCGTTTAGTAGAATACAATTTGTCTTCATTCTTGAAACATTACGTCAGGAAATAAAGCCTTAAATCA
The DNA here is from genome assembly GCA_934045905.1 of Leuctra nigra. Lineage (NCBI taxonomy): Eukaryota > Metazoa > Arthropoda > Insecta > Plecoptera > Leuctridae > Leuctra > Leuctra nigra. The sequence goes on from OW203768.1 coordinate 7,107,534, forward strand.
ATATTCAATAAATTACCATTAGATCACTACATTTCCTGCCAATCACATTTCCTCTCAATTTTCGTTTCATTTACAACCGAGAAAGAGTGATGACCCCACACACTAATTCATCACTTTTTCCACCCCCCTTCCCCTCCAACTCTTGACCCTGTGCGTCCATGTATCGGCCGGGGGGTGGTAGAGGGGGTGAGAGTGGTTTGGGGGGTAGTAGGAAAGCTATTCGTCATAGTGTCACTGCCGCTACCCCTAAATCCCCCCCCCTCCGCCCGAAAACATCCCCCACCCCCGTGGATCAATAAAACGACGCATGTCACGTGGGTTGTAGACGTCGGTTTGGCGGCCGACGCCATTATTAGTGCCGTCGAGACGCCGTCGGGACGTCAGTATAAGACAACAGGTAAGAGAACTTGACAATGGAGTTTATTGTTTTATGGTGGTTGTTAAAATGAGAGTTATTTCGGCTTGTAATAAAGTTTATGACGATTGTAAGTTTTATGATTCAATACAATTCAATCAAAGGATCACGAAACGAAGCTTTTTGTTGGTTGTAATTAATATGTCACGGAAGTAATAGTTTCCTGTTTGTTTTATAAATAGAATTAAACATCATTTGTAGCTATATTCAAAAGATTTTTCTTCTTTGTGTGTTTGCTTAAAAGTTCGGTATTTTATTTGAATTGAAATGAGTACTTCTGTTTTATCATTTAATTTCCCAGAGGAAATTCAGAAAAAATTGCTTCTTTTTCTCCGGTAATCAAGTCGTTTGAATGGAACCTAAAGTTTGCCTCGTGAAATAAAACAACCCCGGTGTTTGAAGTCGGTTAGAATTGCAGGTGATGCGAGGGGGTGGGAGGGGGGAGGCGAACTCACGCCCACCCGTGTTTCGGCATGAAGAGCTTTTCATTATTCTATAAAATTAATAACTGTTATTTCCTCCCCGATTAGAGGATCATCCGAGCATAATGTCGCGTTAGGGTTCGCGCAATACAATGGAAACAAAACTAACTTTCCAACAAAAGTTCGTGAAATATTTATAAACGGCTTTTGTCGGTGAAAGTGGTCTATAATAAGAGAATCATCCATATGGATCACCAACATTTACCGGAACTTAGTAGGTACCACGTGAATTATGTCATTTTTACATTAGACAATAAATCCAAAGTAAGACTTTTCATTCATATATTAACCTAACTCGTATATTTTTCATGGAAGGCGTCTTAGAAAATTGGATTAAATAATTTTAATACACAGTGGGTAAGTGCATACTTTATTGTCAGTATCTTTCATTCAATTCAAAATATATTGAGTGAAAAATCATATTTCTCTAATTCTTTTATTTTCTTATTGATTTCTTATGGCTCGAATATTTGTTTTTGTGAGTTTTTCGCATTACATGTCAAACGAAGCAACATAACAAGCCAATTTTTTCCCAAAAGATTCATATTTGAATGTTAAATCCTTACGAGAAGGAATATTCAAATGATTCATTACTATCTAGCTTTGCGGCATATTGATTTCTAGTAAGATCAGTATCCTGGTTTTACTGGAAAATTGATTTATAGTCTCCGCTTTACTGATGGATAATCTGCTGTGGTCAACGTCTTCCATGCATTTCGAATGCTCACTTGCATTCACTGAGCGTTTCTAATGAAATATGACAGCATTAAAAAATTCCTCTGTCATTTTTATCTCAAGAAGTTAAATTTTAAATAGTTTTGAATTTAAATTATGCAGATCTCAGAAAATTAGACTTCCGGATCATTGTCCTAATTAAGAATCAAGATAAACATATCGTTATCTAATTATTAAGTCACTGTACTTGGCTATCGGCCAGGTAGAAAATGCAACTGAGAATGTCTGCTACCGAGTTACTACCTACACTATAAAACTGATAACGTTAGGTGTGAACAACTTTGTAAAACACGTGTAATTGATAAGATAATGAATGGGCTTGTATAGAAGTGCTCTATGTACCTACAAACGTGTTCGCTTTTTTATGTAAACATGGACATTTAGAGCTTTATCGGAGAGCGAGGATATGCTTCAATGTGTGTTTTAAATGTGTAAGATGTTTGACGATTTATTTTATGGCTCTTCGTGATTTGTTTTGTATGGAAAGCTATCGTTTAAAATGCAGATTTGGTACTTAAATTATCATTTTGTGATACATGTCATGTTTCATGTGCACATTTAATTTCATGTTTGCGTGAGTTGATATTACGTAAAACATTCTATTTTTAGCAATCTTAATAATTTGCAAAAACACAGACGGATTACTAACTTCTGGATTAAATTTAACTTGTTCTATAATTTTGAAGTATCCGATTGATTGGCTGAGCCGCCAATTTAGTCCAATATTTAGTTAATCCGACATAAGTTAACTTTGGTAATATCTTCTAAGTGAGCGTTTACTAATCGATCTATCAGTCAATCTGAAATTTTGTGATTAACATTTTTTTTGCAAAATCCTCTGATTTGATTTGAAAAGTTAAAATGAATCGTTTCTTCTATATCAAGTTCAAATTTTGCAGTCATTGTGGTCTATATTTTATAAGAGTTTACAAACTCTTATTGAGTTATTAATATTTGGCTCTATATTTTATAAATTAGTTTATCGAGGAGTAAATAACCTACACCTTGACCATTTATAAAATTTTGACTTCACATATGCTCCAAAGTCTGTATCAGCAATTTTATAAAGAAAATATATACCTATGCAAAAATACCCAGGCATCCCTTGTCACCTACAAAGCGTTTCCCTAGATTTAAACAGTATGACAGGAGATAAAAAATATTGTTTCGTTTGGATTTAAAACTATTTTTTTTTCACATTTCCGGGTATAAAGTATGAACAAAATTGACATCCATATTTTTGAATCAAGAACGTTGTTTATTTCGTTCCATTACCTGAACAGACTGTCACGTGACCTGATGCTGAAGATTATTAATGAATTAAACAAGATTACAAATGATTGATCGAAACAGGGGAAGACTATAGATAATTGGGTTGCATATAGAAAAATATTGAAAAGTAGGTATTACTAATAGCGATAAGACATGTTAAAAATGATAATTTTCTCAAGCACCCTGTAAACCATGCCACGGTTATCTGTGTGTGTGTTTGTGATGGTATCAAAGTTTCAATCATGACAGCTCGGAGGCTGATAAGGATTCAAGTAGATATATTTTAGCGTGCAGTCGATAGCCAACTGGGAAAGCCACAACATGTCATGTACTGTTAACAAGGTGAATACGACGCATGTGTGTGTGAATTGAAAAGTGCGTGAGCTAACCAATCTGTGAATCATAGTTTTAAACGAATCGATTGGTCACAATTAAGTGGATTAAGTTATTGGTGTTGTATACAAAGAAGTTTTGATGAGAGTAATGAAGAGTTAAAGGTAATTATAATTTTCAGAATGATTAGAAATAAGAGCAGAGAGTGAGGTTAGTGGATAGAAAGAGTAAGACGTTTATCCCAGAAGCACGTAGCCATGAGGGCGACGATGACGGGCATCGAACGCGGGTATTTCAAATGACACTTCAGTGCTTTGCTCACTAACCCAACCTCGCCGGTAGAGCATATTTTTCTGACAAAGACTTCGCAAATGGGAGAAAACAATATTTTTGTATAATTCCAGTTTAACATTTTTGAAGTGAAATAAATGGTTTATCTAACTATTATATTATGTTTTCAAATATCATTCACTATTCGAGAAAATAAGGAACACAACTGACCTCTGGTGGATTTTGTGGTACTAGGTAAATGGCGGCTATCAAGGGCGCATTTGCATAAATATAAATACAAATATTTGATATAGATGTTTGTTATGGCCAAGAAACTAAATTTATAGCTAAATATCAATTTCATTTGTTTTTTGTTTTTTCACTGCTTTATGGAAACACGAAATGTAAAAACAAACAAATTAATATGTGGACCTGATAGTAGCCATCTTGCCAGAAGTGGCTCCATCACGTATCACTTATTTGTGGGAATAGTTCTGGGATGAAATTAAAAAAATTTAAAAAATGTTCGATTTCTTAATTCGAAATAGAGCATATTTTTTGTTAATATATACTTCATTTTACTGATGTAATAGCTGTCAGAACACAGTATGTATACTGCACTTCTAAATCAGAGTTCTATTTGTATAAATAAGTAAATGAATAGAGTTTTTGTCACAGTCAATTTACGTCCCATTTACAAAGTCTTTGCCAGGATATTCTCGCGTCCCGGTAGCAATGTTATCAGCTGACCATGAAAATAGATTTTAGTACTAAGCTCTTTAGCAAATTGAACTTTTAATCAATTACAAATAGGTCATGTAGCTCCAATGACTTCTTAAAAACCTACGAAACATTTGAGTCAATCTACTCCTTCAATTGATTCTGATTGAAAAGAACACATCATTGCTTTGTAACTGGATTCGAATGAACTGAAAGGTTGTAGATTTAGACGTTCCAAACATGATCTTGGCTGTGATGGATCTGTTTAGCGTCTTCCGTGGGTATTCTGACAGAGTTTCATAATAATATGCATGCTTCTGGAATTGTGGTTATTCTCATCGCGTTTCCTGACTCCAAGGCAGAGGGGAAATTCGATCACTGAAAGATTTTTACTCTTCGAGAAGAGAATTTAGTTTTCGAATCACCCAGTGTAAAACCTAAAAACTACGTTTCAACTTCGGAATAGCTAAAATTGATGTTACATCATTCTGTTATAAGGTCATACGATATGTGAAATCTATGAAATCGCTTTGAAAAGAGAATCTTCTTCCCAGTGAACCACAGTTTGTTTTACACGTGATTTAAGTTTATGACATGGCTTCCCAGCTTGTCTTATTTAGTCTTCAGCAGCTTAGTTTTGTTTTCACGATTTAGACTTGGATTTTGAATCATTTATGGAGTTGTAAATCTCCTCGTTGCCCTGAAAAAAGCATGTGAACGAATTCGATAATTTATTCCTAAATTAGAAACAAAGTTCAGTTGAAAATCCAACTGATAAGTTTTACTTTGCAAATATTGTCTTGATTTTATCAGCTATCGGATGTTTAAACACGAAGTGAGGACATCAACACTTCTCGAAGCAGTTGCAAACAATTTGACACTTTTTGACACTCGCATCTCCGTCTTCTTGTCGCCTCAGTTATTTCCTTCTGTGAAAGGCTTACCGTTCCTCTGATAGAGCTGACATTTGTCACATGTACAAATATCACATCTCTGATTGGATAACAAGTGAAAGGAACCAATCAAGCTGAAATTTCGCAAGTTCATCGACTCCACGAATTTATACAATCAGTTTGTTTTAGAAAAACTGATCAAGAACAAGAATCATGATTTATTTTTAATATTTGCCAATTTACTATCTCTAAAATATACAACTGATATTTAAGAAGACTTTTGTCTATAGTAGAGAATCAAAGTCTACATACCTATCATAAACTCTTACGCACCATATTACATTGTGCAGTGCACGTCTATTTTTTTATTTTTTTTTGCTGGGGCTTAACTTCGCACTGTTCTGCAGCGAGGCTAATGGCGACGGATGAATGATTATGATGATGATGATTGGGAGATGATGGTGAAGAGTAGGTAAGGATGGAAGGTGGGAAGGAAGCGTTCGTGGCCTATTAGTAGGGTACCTTCCCAGCATTTGCCTGTCGACTGAGGGAAAACCACGAAAAAACCCCAGTCAAGAAGGACGGCCGCGGGAATCGAACCCGGGCCTTCGGAATACAAGTTCAGTATGCCTGTTCCGTATGCACGTCTAAAGCCTTGCAGTTATTGTCATGTGTTCATAGTAAATTAATTCGAATAAAATCAATGAGGAAATCTTTTAAATAAAAATAAAGTACGATTTCACCCGCTGAGTCTCCGACTTGACTTTTCAGTCACGTAATACTCGTCGTCGACCGAAGGGTTTGGATTATTGATTTGAACGCATTCGAATGTTCCATCAGTGCCAGAGAAGTGTTCTGGCCTGTTGCTGGAGACGGCGGGTTATCGTGTGTCTACAATACTGTTTATAGGCCTAGAAGCTCGTGGTAGAGCGATCAAATCACTTCCGACTCGAATATTATATGAAACGGTCGGAATAATGGATGTAATATGCTTCCAGTGGCGAATAACGACATTTATTCGTGTTATTTAGTAGACAGAAGTCACCTACAGAGAAATATTTGGTGGACGACTTATTTTGTCTTCTTGTTTACTTGTCATGATTTTTAGAATGGATTTATGTCGTTATCAAACTAGAACAAAACACATTCTAAAAAATGCTGGTCATAAAACACTCATTTTGTTCGATGTTGTTCCTAAACTTTCATGAATTGAATTTTACTGAAATTCTGCTCTAAAAGTTTGTAAAAAAGTATGCTTTGTACATTAATTAATAATTTGTCTTGATTTCAAATGAGAATTCAACATTCAACATTTCAAAATATCAATAAGTTGAATTCAAATTCAAATTCAAAATAACAAAATTCGTGATACAAGGATTAAATTATTTCTGAAAATTATAAAATTATTTTCTTAAAGCTTCAACGACCACTTCTCTGCCCGGAACGAAATTCTTATAACCCTTACTTTTAAGAATTATAAATCAACCAATCAAATAATATGATATAGAATTCAGACTAGATGGAAGTCGCTTTGTTAATTGAATAAAAAGTCACCCCAAGAGCTGAAGTGCTGCGTGTAGGGTGTGAATTGGAAGGGATGTCTGAGAAGTACTTAAGAAGGGCATTACTCACATCATGACTCATCAGAGGCGTGATTCTTCATTGATTTGACTAATCATCCCTTGGACAAATAATAAGTGATATTCTACCTCGTGTCTAACATGTCATCTTGTTCATTATTTGCAGAGGAGCGAGTGCTGCTGTCTCGATACCAACTTCGTGACGAGGTAAGAAGTCGAAGATTTAACTATTCTTGTCAATGTTCTTGTGCTGTACCTTAGAAGCAGGAGGCCGGAAGTCCACGTTGCAAAGAATCATGGAATAATTAAGTCTGTCAATTGCAAATCTACTGAATCCCCAAATACAATAATATCTTTAAAATGATGGTGTCTCCATTTGGTGAGGTTTTAGCTCACCTCAAAGAATTGTTGAAATTGACTCCAGGCAAAATTTGATCTTAATTTATAGGTAAAACAAGCAGAAGAGGTTTGTCATGTTATATGGAATTTTTTTTGAATAAAACAAAATTTTACAAATCAAAGCAAATTATTTTGAAAGTGATTTCTTTTTGGTTCCCATGAACCGCGAAGGAAATGCGTAAGAAATGAGATATAAAGAGTGTGAAAAGTGAAAAGGCGTCACTCGCGAAAGCTCATCTCTACTCCCCACGGTCGTTCCAAATGATTTCATTGCTCATAAAATAAACGGACATCATCGTTAAAAACACTGGGCCATTCAAGAGAGACTCCGAAAACCTTCCGATCTGCGCGTCTAATCCTGGCTTTTATCTTTTCGCGGTTTATTATCTCGAAGCAAGCTTCTGTATCGATGACAGCTTTATCGATAGTCGAAGAAGAAGAGAACGAAAAAAAGAACGAAAATCAAAAAATACACAAACGACGTTAGATTACATAGATTGTCGCAGCAGCTCCTAAATAACGCTGGAGCTGTTTGCCTCCGAGCGTGCATTGATACGGGTTCCGAATTTGTTCGACAAACTTAAATAAATATGATAGAAAAATCTTGTTTAAAAATTGTATAACAGAACCATGCCTGTTCTTTGTCCCCTACAAGATAACATCTGCCAGTTGGCCCCTTTACTCTTGAATTTATCCCCCCCACCTTCGTCTATGACCAAATCCTACGTCATAGTGTACCTATACGTAGAGAGTATTTCGAGTAACGCAAATTTCTAAAGAATAATTTGTTCAGTTTGCGGGCTTGTTTGTATGATGTTTGTCTCGCAATGATCGAGTATTCAATGATATTTTTTAGAGAGTATTATTTTTGACACAGAGCACAATTTACTCTTTCGATGTGTCAATATTATAGAGAGGTCAGGACTAAAAGTTAAATCCATTATCAGGCCTTGATTAAATAAAAATATTATCGACAATTGATTACGTACAACAACAATGCTTAGTTGAAATAGCGTAAGCACTGTAGATAATGAGGACTAATTGCTTATTGAAATAATGTACATTTTTAAAAAAAAATGTAACACGTGCAGAAAACGTTGAAAAAACATGAATCGAAATAATTCCACCGCATGAAAAATGTCCAATATCTTCGTTTATCCATTCTGTTATAGCCCAGTAATTTAAAGCAAAAAAAGAGCTGAACCCACCACTAATTGCAACAGAAGGTTTCAATATATGATTCGATTCAGAAATATGCCCTCTACAACATATCCTAAATCCTCCCGAATCCGAGTGCCGGAGGTACTTTTTAAGCAATTTTTAAGTTAATTTCCCATGTTAATTCCATCTTCAAAAAAAATAAAAAAATCGTGTAACTCCGATTTAGACGAAACTTGGCAGAATTGTTCACCATCCTAAATGAACACAAATAGTTTTCTTAGCGTTTTCCTCTAAATCTCATCGTTTGGGAAATATGGACCTCGCAAAATGTCAAATTGCACTCAAAGTGACCTAAACGTCGAAAACTGACTAAAATATTACTTTTCAATGGGCCATATTTCCCAAACGATGATATTTAGAGCAAAACGCTAAGAAAACTATTTGTGTTCATTTAGAATGGTGAACAATTCTGCCAAATTTCGTCAAAATCGGAGTTACATGAAAAAATTTTTTTTTGGAAGATTGAATTAACATGGGAAATTAATTTAAAAATTTATTAAAAAGTACTTCCGGCACTCGGATTCGGGAGAATTTTGGATATGTTGTAGAGGGCATTTTTCTGAATCGATTCATGTATTGAAACCTTCTGTTGCAATTAGTGGTGGGTATAATCACAAAATTACTGGACTATTATTGTAATTGTAATTATTTTAATAATAATTTATTTCATGCTCATTTCATAACAAAACCACTGATGAAACAATATTCCAATTTCCAATATCATGCTACGTTCATCGAACTTTTGTAATCATTTACAGAGTTCACATTTTACAGGTGTAGGCGCGAAGGTGTGAATTGAGTTTTGCAGCCTGCTACACATAAAACATCATTTCAACATTGTATACAAAATGGGTGATCGGAGATTCTCACATACTCTAATAAAATACAACTCTCGGCGATCTCATAAAGTTCAATGACAAGCTTGCGCATTTCCAAGATAATATACTAGAATTAAGCGGCCGCAAATATTTATTTGAAATCGTACGAAAGCCAAACACTGTTTCAAAGTTAGAGGGCATGACAAGACATGGTGCAGACATTGTATTTGGAATCTCGAATATAGCGTTTTGCAAATTGACGCAGACGGACGACGCGGACGGACGACGGAGACGGAAACGATGTTTAGGTATGACAAATTCATTCTGCTGTTCACAATTCGGACGCGGACGGACGATGCTCTTTGACAAATGATCAATATTTATCATTTATCAATGATACTAGGGCTCAGCTACTAGAGCTCTAGATGCCGAGTTAATAAACTACTTCTGTTGGAAAATGATTATCAAATAATTTTCAGCCAATTGACTACCTCAAATACCGTTTTGAGTGTAACATCGATCGGTTTCTACCCGATTTAAATCGGATTTAAATTTTTTGTTTAATAAGCCCTTAGCCGATCTACAGTTTTAATTTTTTATAAATATAAAATGTGTATCCATGCGATTTTTTTAAACCTCTTTATTGAAGGTTACTTACAATTTCTCAAGTTATTGATAACAATTCCTTGTTAAATTGATTTTTATGCATCAATGTACGATTTTTATAACCCGTTTTTTATCTTTACGGTTATAAGATTTGTATTTATATTTTAATTATAGAATCGAATCGCTTATGTTCTTCTTTAACCTTTTGCTAAAATAGTACTCTCGTACAAAATAATAAATCATTCTGGCATATTAATCGTTTTATATTTATATAGATATAGATAAGAGCATAATATCTTTGATATGACATTTCAATAGTACACATCTAGGTATATGCCCGATGACATTGTTTTAAAATGTGTACATTTCATTTAGAGGGGCTAAAAGTCTTTTCAAAAGTCGAAATGATTTGTTTACGGCAGTTTTGTAGACTCTATACTTTACGCGCTTCTCTGACATCTATTCGAACGAAAAATAGGATTTTAAATGGAAGTCGATGACTTTATCAATCATACTTAAATGATTAGTAAATCATAAAATTTTATGAATGCTTGAAATTATGTGATTAAGGTCGAAGTATCGAATTTCTTTCTCAATAAAATAGTGTTTATTTAGCTTCGGTAACATAAGTTTCTTTAGACGAAATCCGTTCAAACTTACATGTTACTCCAAGAAAAATTGTTCTCTTAGATTTGATCGAGATGCTAAAGATCATAGAATTAATAATCTTCCTTGAATTATTATATAATGTTTGTGCAGACCAAACAAATAGCTTCTCTACACTATATAAACCAATGAAGTCATAAAATAATATTTAATAATAAATAATAATAGAGCATAATCTCAGTTTTATTGCGGGGTAATAAAGTGACACAACAACGAGCACTCTCAGGTCTATAGGTGTGATGTTATTCCTCATACTATGTTAAAGTGTACTTATTCCGCTATTTATAAACATGGATAGGTGTGAGGGTTCAGGTTCTATTCCCGGGGTGGTCATTTCACACAAGGCAGTTTATTGGCACTTCAGTTAACGCTATAAAGTGAATATTCATGGACGATAGACATGATTGAACAGTTCAACTGCATTTACTTTTTTGGACCATAATTACTATAATCAAAGTAGATAAGTAAATAATTGTTACCCAGTTTACAATTGTTGTCGCGAAGAAAAAAAATAAATTAAACATATTTCTTACTTTGAAATTAAATACGATATTTTGAATTAGAGAACGAATTTAATTTTAGGTAAATACTGTCAAATGTCCATGTCACAACGCCACTATGTTGGTTGAAGTGGTTGAAGCTACGTTCGTTTGTTGAAAGTATCTCTAATTTAATCCATTTGTTCCCACCAACTACGATTATTAAATATTTTAGCCAAGAAACGTAATTAAAATATAAACAACCCATCTTCTTTGACGTTGTATACTGGAAGTTCATATTGAACAGGCTTTACACAGGACACCACATTACCAACAAATGCCTATTTACATTCTTTACTTTCTACCTACTTTCTATTCGTACACATTTTTAGAATATGCATTCCTTATTCCCGTGAACCATACACGAAAGCAATATTTCTCGAGTTTTAGTTGTGAAAAAGAAAAACGAAATATGATTGTAATTGAATGGGATTCTCGCGTGTTCTTTCTGACATGATGAACGTTTTCACGGTTTCCCAGGTCCGGGCATTTCCTCCCCTTCTTCTTCCCGCAGAAATGATCACTCCCTAATCCCACAGCGAGCCATCCAGACAGGACTCGCTGCAGCTTATCCCTGTCTTCCCAGATTACCCTTGACCCATCCCCTCTTCCCATCCAGCCGCTTGAGCCACGGAGAGGGAAGTTATAGGGATCAAAATCACACGTTTCTTCCCCTTCAATGAAAACTAACTTTAGCCTTTTGCTGCGTCGACTGATTTTCTTTATAACATCTTTCATTCGATAACTCAAGTTGCAAATCACTGGTTTCCCGCAATTATCTGAACGGATTTCATGAGATATAAAAATTCTTGAGCATCAGAAATTACTATTTGTACTTGTTTTGTTTTTATTATTATTATTATTATTATTTATTTTAAAATGTACATACATACAGAGGTACACTTACCGGTAGCGAGTATAGGGCAAGCCCCGTAACACATGTGCCTCGCTACCGGCTTTCGTATCATTTCGTTCCCGTGAATATACTAGATAATACTTTAGGTCTGGGATATCAACCTATGACAATCCCATCGTAGAATGAAAATGTCTGATCTGAAAAACCAGCCCTGAGAAACTGGCAAGAAGTATAGAAGTAATTGTTAAAACCGTTTCCTACGAATTTCAAATAAAATTCAAATATTTCGAATTATAGAACGACATTTGTGACATAACAGTTTATTTTGTGATGCTAGCAAACATCTTCCTAAAATAAGAGGTAAATTCCTTGATAGTTTGCCATTCACAATACAATAACTGAATTGAAGAAAATTATACATAAGAGGTGTGTTTACTATGTACAAAAGGTGAAATATATTTCTATCACACATGCAGTTTAATTCAACAATGAGTTACTATAACATAACGGAACTCAATGTGTATAACACTCCTCGTCTCCCATTGAGCAATAATTGAGATCTTGAATGAATGCCTTCTCTTGAGTGACAGTTGGATTGACACCTCGCTCTCAAGGGGCCTTGAAATGAGAATAGAAGAACTCTCTTCTTCCCTCTTGGTCCATCCTACTCAGCATCCTCCTCAGAAAGTAACGGAAAGTAAGGGGCTGGACAGAGGAGTGTCGCCGGGGACTTCAAAATGTCACTTCAAAATCTGTTGTGACTGTTCGGAATTCTGACGCTTTGTGTAATGGAAGGGAATGCAACAGCGAGCATGAAAAGGTTCTTTCTTATTCTAACCACAAAGACGAAAGAAAAGTATCAAGAAATCGATTGCAAGCTGACTCTCTGCTATATTTCAAGAATCATTTGATGCCAATAGAAAAATAAATGTCTTTACGACCAGAACTTCACGAGCTTTTTATCTGGCTGTAACGTTTTCCTCCTTCACAACTCAAAGAAACAAGCCAATGAAATAGGCATCAGCACCACATCATTTTCAACGACCAAGTTACGCCCCGGTAAAAAATACACTAATGTGTAGATGGAAAAAGAGGAAGGATGGCGAAAAAATGAGCTTATTGTTTGTGGGAAAATGAACTTTTGTGTGCGGGAAAATGAACGTTTTCACATTTCCTTTTTCATCATGTGTGAAATGGTAGAGCTTTCTTCAAAGCTTAAGCATTCTTCATGAGTTTTTATTCGCATCACGGCTACATAATTACAATACAGGATCGCTGGGTTCAAAATGCTAGATTAAAAATCTCGGTAATTGATCTCTCGTGATTTCTCATTTGGTGGAAAGGTGTGGTCTGATTTTCTACTTCGCGCAATCACATAGACAAAATGAGTGGAGCGAGAGAGATAGAAAATCTGTCACATGCAATTCTCATTTCCCTCCCCTTCCATTTCCTCCCCCCTCCGCAAGGATAGTGCCAGGGAAAGACTCATTATAAAGCACGTATATTTTCCGCTCTGTTTGCTCCGGAGCGCTCGCTTTTCGCGCTCCCTAATCCACTCTCTTTCCACTACCACCCCAGCCGTCCGCCATCCCGGCGTACTTTCACACTTGCCCTACCATTGTGTGGTTACCTCTCTAGTATTAAAGACAACCCCCTTTCCACCCCCGCCTTCGACATCACCCTACAAAGAAGTGTTAGAAATATCATCGAGCGATCTTTTTTCTTCCAAACCCCGGGAATCTCTTTCCTTTCTGTGGTGGAAGTTCGAAGAAAGGAATTAAAGTTATCTTTGTTAATCTCTTTGGAAGCTCCAACTGAGAGAAGTAAACCTGAAACCGAAGATGTTCTTGTCACCTCATTATATTGATTTCAAAGCAATCGTTTATACGAGGGGTTGAAAAATAATGATGTTGGGATAATGGATTGGTGTCTTTCAGGTCTATTATCATTTCTTTGTCTCGATTTTATTTTACAAGCTTCAAATAACATGGGATCTGTTCAATCAACTTCCAGCATTTACACAAAATAATATTATATATACGGATATTTCATATTGTTTATTAATTCATATTTTGTGTGAAAATGTAATTGATGACACTGTTCTGGTTATATTTTCGAAGGTATCTCAATTCTCTAGTCAATAAAATATGGTCTGAACTAGTCACAATTGACATTTCACTCTATCAAAATATTACTGAGTTATGAATTGCACAAAATTAATAATTAATTCCAATAAACGGTTTAGATTGATGCTATTCTATTAGTTGAAAGCGAAAGATGATTGCGAATTCAACGTTTCCACCCCCACACAAAACCGAGTCAGAATGATTTACGATTCCTTATCTCGAGATAATTAATTCCCCATGACAAAAAGCTGCAGGTTCTATAACTCGAGGTGGAATTCGAGCACAAAATCGACTATCGATAGATTCAGAAGCGAGATGATCGATCGACTAATCGATCACAGTCCGAATGACGTTTGATGGATGAAAACAATTCACAAAGTCGAACAGGAAGATAATGATTGAAACTTTGACCAAGGTGCATGATAGAGAAATCACGGAGAATGGATGAAATCAGTGAATATGTCCAGCAGAAGTGGACTTATCGATGTTTGTTTATTAATCCATCTTAAATCTTTGACACACGAACACTATAAAAGCAGTCTTTAATCTTTTTATTTGAAAATGTGATATGATTATCTTGTAGAATTGGGTTACGTGTTAGATATTATGTTTTAACAAGAAATTTAGAAAAAACTATTGATTGTAAGAACAAGACAATAACAAGATTGTTTTAAAAATTACTAATTTATAAATTGTATAAAAATATAAATCAATCTGTTATACAGATAACCTATAGGAACGATACAAAATACAATATTATACCCTTACTTATTTTATTACTTATTTTACATCTTCGCATCACATCCTCTTCTTAGGTACGAGAATTAACATATTTATTGAAAATATTGACAGCATTCGAACTGAATCAAACAAGTCGTGTAACTTGTGTGGGCTTGAAACTTTTTAATCACAAAAGTTTTTTTTGCACAAATTGTCAAACATTTCAAAATTACATCACTTTTGCTCCTCTTTTCATTTGAGGTGACAAAATTCCCACGAAAACTAAATCTGACCGCAAAATTTGATCCAAGGGTAAAATTTGACGCGAAATCTAAGATGACGTTATTATATGGGGATTACATAGAAATGCTTGAAACACGCTGCAGAAGATGGCTGGGTCTGCTAATGCATCGGTAATAAGATCTCGTGGGGCCAAATTACTTCTCTGACAAACAATATTTCAGACAAAGTTATACTCGATCTATATACAAATATATACATTTGAAAATACATATTGCTCTGTCGGTAACTTTCTGGAAGTGCATCCCAATCCCAGGGTTCTATTCCCGAAACTGCCCAATTCCGGAGTGAGTTTTTCGTTATTCCCTCAGGTCGAGGAACAAACTGGAGGTTCCCTACTAAAAAGGCCACTACAGCCTCCTTCCCCCCTTCAATCCTAACCCCTTTCATCATCACATCTATCATTTTTACATTTTTTTTGAAATAAAAAAAAATTATCCTAAGCCATTGTCTATAGTTGTAGAACAGTGCAACGTTAAACTCTACCATGAATAAGATGTGTACAATTTATTGGTCCAAGAGTATACATTTCCCCTTCTTATGAGTGACATCCATTGCTTTGTAGGTGGTGAATATCTCAATCATGCTATCTTTAGTCAGGGGTTGATGATTTGGCAGAGATATCTAGTATCACCCACCCCCTCCTCCCACCCAATGGTTTGGTTACAATTGGGGTGCCAAATTGCTTCTGTAGGGGGGGACTGCTGTGTATATTTGCTCTTGTACGGACGGACCTCATATTGCTTTATCCATGAATTAGCATCTGAATGTAGATGGCTGGGTTTCCGTGGGTGATCAATACGCGAGATTAACATGTATGAGAGCAGAGGGTGGTTTGCTAACAGCTGTTGGTTGCAAATGCGGTGGTCACTCGAATTGTCAACCGTGTTGTCAACGAGGTAGCGCGATTTTAGATAAAAAGTTGGGGACAACAAATCATAAAAGCAAAGTTAGAGGTATAAAAACAAACGTAAAACCGTAGGTGAAAAACAACATTTGGCAACGTTATTCTTTACCCCCATTTTTATTTTAGTCCCGACGGGTTTGAAATTGAATGAAATACCTAGTTATTTACTTTTTTTAAATAATATTTTGAACTGTAAAGCTGGGTTCCCATACTTCGCATCGAATTCGCTTCCGGTTCGCTTCGCTTTCGCAAAATGGCTACCTTTTATCAAAGGATATCGTCCATATTTACATTCGCATGTTCGCGTGTTTCGGTTTCGTTAAAGTTGAGCCAATTTTAACTTTGACGAAACCGAAACGAAACCGAAACAAGTGAACATGCGAATGTAAACATGGACGATTTCCTTTGTTAAAAGGTAGCCATTTTGCGAAAGCGAAGCGAACCGGAAGCGAATTCGATGAGAAGTATGGGAACCCAGCTTAAGCCGTTAGTTTTGGCTATGTTTGGTTTATTTCAATTCAAAGTTAACGATTTTCTGGGTACCTATACATGGTACCCCGTCCTTCCGTCCTTCCTGACTGGGGTTTTTTCGTGGTTTTCCCTCAGTCGACGGGCAAATGCTGGGAAGGTACCCTACTAATATGCCACGACCGCCTCCTTCCCACCTTCCATCCTTACCCACTCTTCACCATCATCTCCCAATCATCAACATAATCATTCATCCGTCGCCATTAGCCTCGCTGCAGAACATTGCGACGTTAAGCCCCAGACAAAAAAAAATACATGAATGATTTAATTACTTTATATGTTTATTACTTATCGTTATTGGAATTCATGTTATGTCGTACTATTGTCATTTATTAAGATACGTACAGATTAGTCCACCAAGACTTTGTAGGGATTTTTATACCTAATAAAAAATATACTTTAATTATCTTTGATAGCTATAAGTTTAGTTTGGTTATATAGGTTAAGTGGTGTAGGTATCGCAAGGATTGACTAGGTTTGTCTAGATCAAGACCAAAAGTACAGAAAGTATTTTTATTCATTTTCATGACGTTTAGGGACTAATTCAAGAAGTAATAAATAAACTCAAAACTCGAGTGATTATCACTCTGTGCTCTGATTATTTGCTTTGGTTTTGAATAATGGTTGAATACCGTGATGTCGATAAGATCGTGAGTTACGGTCCGTGCTCACTTGACGGTATTGTTGATGGTATCACGGAGATATATGGCATCCGTGTAATAGTTGGGGCGAATTAGCGCAATGAATGCATTGCGCTACGGGCAAATAGAGACAGCTGGACTTTTTCATGTACTATGATTCATTTGAGCAACACACAGGGGAAGGGATGCACAGGATTAGTCATTGGGTTTCAAAATAATATTTTGTTTCGAAAGAACCCGATTGCAGGGCACTTTTTAATGACCCATGTATCGTGTGTATTTTACAGTTATTATTCAGAGATGAAGTTTAACTACTTTCATGTTTGATTCCCTTAAGTAAAATTGCAAAATGCAATGAAAATGGTACTGAAAACGAAGTAACCCGTAATTATTTTTAAAAAAACTTTTATAAGCGTTCGAAATGTATTTCTTGTACGTTGTCGTTAGCTCTACGATTATCAAGTATATTCTAAAAGGATTCCTTGAATCAGGTAAAGTAATGTAATTTCAATTTCATAATATAATATGAGATTGATGCTTTTATGAAAAGTTTCCGATGAAAGATGAGAAAATATCGAGCGGACGCATACGATAAAAACAGCGGACGGAATCTCCAATAACTTTGAAAAATTATATAAAAGTGTCTTATTTTTTATTCCTTTTTTGTGAAGGACACCCAAAATATTTTACTTGACAGTTTTGACGTGTGGTTTTTGCTAAATGGTCTTCGTTAGTTTAGGATGACGTGGGTGTATTATTAAGGGTTTGCAAGGGGAAGGGGGAGAAGGGGGTTGACGCCCAAGGCAAGGCTTCCTCCTCTACCATACGACACCTTTTTTATTCCAGAAACCTAATCCTATTTGAAGTGTTTTCAAACTTAATCGGTTTACGCCCGCATTTTTTTTTATTTACATCAAATTTTCGAAGTCTTCAATAAGATTATCGACAGTTTCTAAAGCCTTTTGATCTGTCTTTTATCAAAAGCTGGGTACATTTCTTCGTCATCTCCCTAGCGAATCTTGAGCGGCGACACGCAATTTTCTCGAGCTTTGCTCTTCACGCCGAGAGATTTCATTCTAATGCTAAGTAGCTCAAGACGCAGCCTCTCTAATTCTCATCGCGGAGAAGAGAGATATCCAACTTTACAAAACTCCGGGCGCGAAGAGAAAATGTAAATTCAATTTAGAATTCAATTTTGATGAAAAACCTGAGAAGAAAGACATCACAGGAAGGAGAATTATTTTCATCTTTATCACAAACTTACTTAAAAGAAAGTTTCTACCTTCGTTGACAGTCATTCATGCACTGGTTTTCGCACGAAGCGACTGTAAAATATCACTGAACGCATCCACATAGCCTGAATTTTACATGTCAAATATGCCTTAAAATGCAAGGAGCAATATTATATCAAAAATGTAACGCACGCTTTTAGCTTTTCAGGAAAAATGTCAGGATGGTTCAAAGTCAAAACTATACGGCAAACCCTTGACTGCAAACATAAACTAAATACATTCTAACTTTCAATAATTAATTTTGTTTTCACATATCATGATCAATTTTCGACATTTTACTATTACAATTTCAATCAGTTGCCATAATTCTACGATTTATAGTAATAATATTATAATAGCCTATTATTTAATTAAAAAGTAAATTAAAGTAAATTTTCTCTAAAGGAAACATCGATCTGTGTAATTTAGACTTGAAGTAAATGTTGAATTTGATCTAACTTCCTCCTCCCCCTCCCTAGAGAATTATTAACACTATAGGGTGTACGCAGCATGTGGTCGTGACGTATTATGAGAGGGGGGAGGGGGGTATCGGAAGTAATAACACCATCAGGAAATTATAAACGGAAAATCAGTAATTGAATATAAACGCCAGCAATTAGTAATCGACTACCTCATGCAAAAGGAATGTAAGAATCAGGTACGGCAATCAAGTTGTCTAAACAATTTATTATTATTGGCATCAATAAGGCTGTTGATGGAATTATTGACTACAGCACTGAAAGTGTAGGTGCGAATTTATACGATTATCTTATGTTTTTAGATAAAGAAGACAAAGACGTTGTTTACACTGATAACAATTTTATTACCATAACAAATGCAACCACATCCTTAATGAACCACACAACAACCGTTGTACTTCCTATCAAACTAAAAACTCATGTACACTCAACAAAAGATAAAACGGCATCGTAAGTAATCGGAATGTCTGAAAATGATTTGTAACTCGACATCTAACTCTAAGTAGGTGCAGAGCTCTCATTTCATTGAAAACAATATAGATCGATTGACATGTCGTTCAAATTTATTCACATACCGTTTTATGTTCTGCCGAGTGTACATAACACTTTTAATTACTCTAAATACGATGATAATAAAGTCACTAACAGTGTCAACAATTCTCAATAAATCATCTTGTCTCTTTTCCCCTCGCATGAAATGAACTTCTCATTCTCTTCTATCCCTCGAAATATTTCCCGCCCAACTAATTGACCATCGTTAATATTTATTTAGTTTAGGTTTGAAATGTGCCAAAAATAACCACAGCCCTAATTGAGAGAAGGGAAATAGCTGTGTGGCGCAGACGCGGGGGCGCAGGGGGGGTTGTCGTAGTGTATAATGCGGACAATCTAAGAGAACACAAGTAATTTCATGCAATTTGTTTGGATGTTTGCTTCACTTTACTTGTGTATTGTTTCCAACATATTATGCAATTCTCATGATATTTTTAGCGAAAGTATGAGCGTAAAATCCACATAACTATTATATTTGATTATTTTAGTGTTGTTTAACGTCGCACTGTTCTGGAACATTGTCAACGGATGAATGATTAAGATGAGGATAAGGAAGATGATAACGAAGATACGGATAATCACGGTAACTTGAGGACCTACCTTGAGGATGAATGATGGGATGGAAGCCGATGTCGTCGTCAGTAGGGAACCTTCCCAGAATTTGCCGGTCGACTGAGGGAAACCTCTGATATTCTCAGTTAGGAAAGACAGTCGAGATTCGAACCCAGTCGTCTGAAATCCAATGCAGTGAGCCTTACTACCTGAGACATTGTTCTGACAAATGTGCGCACGCATTCGCCTTCTATGCCCGTAGGAATCATCGGTATGATTAAAACTAAACTAAATTATAATACCTATACATCTATTATTATTAGTTTTCCGTCGCCATTAGCCTCGCTGCAGAACAGTGCGACGTTAAGCCCCAGAAAAAATTATAAGTCAGAATCATAATGCCTTGTTCACTGATCACTGATTGGGCAGCAGTGCCATAAACCCAGCAAACAAGGTACATGCCTGGCACCTCCCTGGCACATCCCAGTTTGACCATTTGGGATATGGCATTTGGGAGCTCCCTGTTACATGGCGGGGACCTCCCAAATGTTCAAACTACTTAGAAAATGAGTTTGAACATTTGGGATGTCCTCGCCATGTAACAGGGAGCTCCCAAATGTTCAAACCTTATCGAGAGGAATGTGGTGGCATTTGGGAGGTCCCTGTTACATGGCGAGGACCTCCCAAATGTTCAAACTCATTTTGTAAGTTAGTTTGAACATTTGGGAGGTGCCAGGGATGTGCCAGGGATGTGCCAGGCATGTGCCAGGGATGTGCCAGGCATATGCCAGTTTCATCCCAGGGAGCTGCCTGGCACATCCCTGTTACATGGCGGGGACCTCCCAAATGTTCAAACTCATTTTGTAAGTAGTTTGAACATTTGGGAGGTCCCCGCCATGTAACAGGGATGTGCCAGGCAGCTCCCTGGGATGAAACTGGCATATGCCTGGCACATGCCTGGCACATCCCTGTTACATGGCGGGGACCTCCCAAATGTTCAAACTCATTTTGTAAGTTAGTTTGAACATTTGGGAGGTCCCCGCCATGTAACAGGGATGTGCCAGGCATGTGCCAGGGACGTGCCAGGCATATGCCAGTTTCATCCCAGGGAGCTGCCTGGCACATCCCTGTTACATGGCGGGGACCTCCCAAATGTTCAAACTCATTTTGTAAGTTAGTTTGAATATTTGTGAGGTACTGCCATACTATAGGTACTTGTTAAAATAACAAGTAGCTAGATAATACTAAAATTAGTTTGCTATAAGAACTAAGCATAACCTAAACTTAATTAGGTAATACCTATTCACCTCGAACTTCAAGGTTTTATTTTTTTGCCTGGGGCTTAACGTCGCACTGTTCTGCAGCGAGGCTAATGGCGACGGAAAAAAGGTTTTATATATTTGCAAGGAAGGAAAATAGATAGAAGTAGATAGCACTCCATTGCACCATGGAGTCTTTTTCTGATTTCGTCGTGACCGGCGTAATTCATTCAGAAGTGAAATGAATTCGATCGCGAGGAGAGAAGAGAGGCGCTCCAGCTGGGGCCTATTCTCGAGTTGATACCGCATGTGAAAATGAGACTAGATGCGATACCAAGGGAAATCTTTTGTTTTATCAAAGATAAAGTTATGTGCTCATTTCCGCATGGTGAACATTTTCAACAAACTCGAGATTAGGAACCCATTTTTACATAACATTCTTAAATTTTTATATATTATAATAACATAACTATAGTGAACTAGTAATGTTATTCCTTCGTCGTAATAGCCCAGTGTTTGTATTACTATAAGTATAGTGATAACACTAGAAGTGCCAATCCCAGGCTAACATTGATTTATTTAAAAATAATACATTTTAATTTGCCTATTAGTTTAA
Source organism: Leuctra nigra (assembly GCA_934045905.1). Classification (NCBI taxonomy): domain Eukaryota; kingdom Metazoa; phylum Arthropoda; class Insecta; order Plecoptera; family Leuctridae; genus Leuctra; species Leuctra nigra. The sequence goes on from OW203768.1 coordinate 7,129,290, forward strand.
CTTCATATTAATTTTGTGGATCAATTATTTACGTGAGCATAACAGCCGCAACCTATCTCCTTTCAAATGCTCGTTTCAACTACCTATGTTTCAACGCACCAAACCTTCAGCTGCCATCGTGGTCCCTTGGATAGCGCGTCTGCCTGCCACCTGGAGGTCCTGCCATCGAAATCACGTCTAATCCATTTGCGTTTTATTTCAGATTCTATTCGCAATTGTAATAATCTCTGTGAATATCTTGTCGTAATGTAATTATGATGAAAACCCGTGTAGATATCGCAATTATAGTTTACTTTTTACAGTTTAAATTCAAAATAACCGTTAATTTTAGGCAGCTGAACTCGCTGGAATGTGCCAGAGATGTACCTGGGAGGTGCCAGGCAGCTGCTGGGATGTGCCAGGCAGCTCCCAGAGATGTGCCAGGCAGCTGCTGGGATGTGCCAGGCAGCTCCCAGAGATGTGCCAGGCACCTGCTGGGATGTGCCAGGCAGCTCCCAGAGATTTGCCAGGCACCTGCTGGGATGTGCCAGGCAGCTCCCAGAGATTTGCCAGGCACCTGCTGGGATGTGCCAGGCAGCTCCCATGGACATGTGCCAGGCAGCTCCCAGACATGTGCCAGGCAGCTACCTTGGGAGGTGCCTGGCATCCCGTTGTCCAGTCATAGTTACATGCCTGGCACCTCCCTGGCATGTAACTGGCAAATCTCATGGGAGCTGCCTGGCATGTAACAGTGTTTGCTGGGAAGGGACATGGATTTCATACCCGCTCATTTAGATTTGTTAAATTCGCAATCGTTTTTCTACTACCAGCATATTCTAGAGTTATGCTCAACCATTTAGCCGAGTTTACAAGAGAAAACTTCTTCCTTCTTCCTGACTCGATTCTGTGAATGACATCGAGTTCTAAGGGGGACTGAGCGAAGGGAGAATATATTATCAACTTTTTGGCGCTTCATAGGGGAATGTGAAATGTTCCCGTAAGAAACGCATCATCCTCTTATCAAAGTTCATAATCAGTCAGCAAGGTGATAAAATCGTGATTATTGATTATCATCAATCTAAGATGAAAATATCGATACATGATTTTTTTCTAAATCGTAAAGAACATCATTATTCATCATATTATTCATAAATGATCATCATATTTTTACAGTATTTTCAAAAAAAAATTAATACCTCTGCTATTCAAGGGCCATGACATGTAAAAATGTACTAGTTTGGAAATAAAACTCAAAACTAAAACTGAAATGAAACTTATCGTATGCACTGGAGAATCATATTTGAATTCGAGATAAATTAAAAGAATCGTATTTGAATTCCAGATAAATTAAAAATCCCCATCCAAATATCAGCATTACCGCGAAATATACTCAAAAAGTATGCCACGCGCAAAACCGTATAACACAACACTTCACCAAACCCTTTCAAGCACTTTTCACACTTATTAAAAGCCCCCGGTTCGACGAATCTATCGCGCATGTCAACTGGCGAAGAAGGATCACGCACACACTCTCATTATTATAGTGATCCGGGAGGGCTGGATCAACTGTTTACTCGTTCACGAAACAATGCCATTGTTTTACGCAGCCCATTCGGAAACCCGCACTTAGAAATAATGACTGAGGTTAGCGAAATCACGAACAGCCAGGCGTTATTATTTTATAAGAGCTGCATAAAAACACAGTGCATTTCGTGTGTGTTTTTTCGATAAGTCAGTGACCTATGTTCAGTAATTATATTGATCTATAATGGGGGTTTTCGAAATTGATTTATTGATTTAGGCATCTAAAATGTCAAGTGTAATTTTATCACCCATATGAACGAAAACTTGTAAAAGAGACCTCAGCCCCTAGGTACACTTGGCCAAACAAAAATTGAACGTTCAATAAATCTGATAGGCTGATAAATGTAAGATCGCGCCATCAGAAGTCAGTCTAAGCGATCTTATTGTCTCACTCTAGTAGGTGACCTCACATTTCAATGATAATAATAACAAGCTTTGATTGGTTATGGGACATGACCAACAGTCATTCAATTGGTCAACGATCAATTTTTTGTTTTGCCGAGTGTACGTACCTAATAAAATTAAGATCTAAAAGGAGTGTCAAGCTAAATTTTTAAAGAAGCTACCATGATTACAAACGTGTGGAACATAAATATGATATTATGTTGGTACACAAACATAAATTATTCTTGATTTGCGAAAGAATAATAATGAAAATAAATCGTATGACTGCTGCATAATTTATTCCTGTGATTATTTAAATTGTATCAAAATTCAATCAATTTTGTAAACAAAAAAAATGTTCTCAGATAGATTTTTTCGCGGTATAAAAATTGCAATAGGTTAACGAAATCAGTAATAGTCTCTGTCTACAATAAAAAAATACTACTCAAGATTATCAATTTTTTCAATTCCTTATCACATAAATGACATTATCGAAGGACACATACGTAGTTATCAACCGAGCTTATAAACTGTTGCTATCGTAACTTCATTCATTACTGCAAGATAGACTCTGCAAGAGGGGAGGTCCGAGGTATCCGCTAGAACAGAACGCACTATAGCTTCACAGTTTAGGTGTCATATGTTTAGCTCTGTCTCTCCATTCACTACCAGCTTCAGTCTAACGCCCGTTCCCGCGTCGTTAACACGTTTAACTGGCCGTTAACTCTTAACTACGTGTGAGTAGAGATATAAATATGTCATTATTTAGTAATTACATGACAGTTGAGTAGAGATCGTGAGCTTCAGCTACTGGGCTTAAGCAGCAAACTGGGAAGAAGAAATTGGATTTAAACAAGGATTTAAAGAACATGTGCGGGATTTTAAGTGAGAATTATGTTTATTTTATAAAGTGTCGAGATTTCAGTGGATTCTGCAGTGAACGTTAATATTTTCGAATGAGTCATGGTGTAAGTACCGTATTTTACCACATTACAAATTCAATAAGTGGAATCTTTCTGTTACTCACAAAAACTTAGAAAAAACTAGGACATTTTTATCGAAGTTTTATCAATGTTCAATGTAAATTTGCTGTTCTGTTCGTTATTATCTCAGCTCGGCGTGGCTGTCTGACAGACTGACAGTGACAGATCTGTAGTCATGACATCTCTATCAGAAGATAGGCCGTTTTTGATTAATAATTAATTATTGAAATGTGAGAGAGAAAATTAATTCTAGAAACTCTACAGATCTTTTTTGTCCATTACGTAATAAAAAATAACGAGGTAAATAATTTACAATAATCGTTAATTATCATATTTTATAAACTAAAAATCTTTAATTTGGATGTCTTCACTTTCGTATTTATAAACTCTATTATCTATCTTCCGACGTTAAGTATAGGTGATTATAAATGATTATATTATAGATATACTGCAAATAAGATATTTGCATTTGCGTGTTTCTCTAAATTATTTTCGGCATTATAACCAAACGTTTAATAGTTACATAACTATCGGCAGTAGAAAATTAACTCAAAGAAAACGTTTTTGCTAGAAAATGTAATACGTTATCACTTATCTCCTATAATGCAGTACTAATTAGAAAATTACTTAATTATGCATTCGGTTAAAAAACATCAATACGGAATAATAAAAAAAAAATGTGTATCCTTCAATTTCTGCCACACCCAGGTTAAAAGAAAATAACTATTCACAAAAATTGTATACACCAATTACCTAACTTTAGAATCGGGTTTCAATTATCTTAATCGGTTGTTAAGGTTTAACTTGAAGAATATACCTATACTCTACACGATTTAATTTTATTGTGCATTGAAAAACCGACCCTCAAGCTCGGTTTTATCACCTGAAAAAGTATGATAAACTATAACAGAGCGTTAAAAATTATAATTCCAAGTATTTCATTGACCGTTTACTAATAATTGTTTACTTTTGTTAGTGGTTGTTTAAGTGTAAAGAAAAATACCAGAGCTTAATAAAAACATCTTTTTGGCATCACGATTAGCAACTAAAATATAGTCGGCATATATTTTCCTCTTGACAGCGCGGTGATTGGCTGGTGTTTATGCTCGTAAAGTAGTCAATGCGCGAATATGAGCTGCTTTTATTGAGTTGCGAAGCGGATGGAAGCTCTGAGTTGACTTTCAATGCGCACCCCCGCGCTCATGAGCGAAACTACCGCAGTTAAACCCGATGATTGATTGGAGCGTATTTGCATGTACAGAGTGGACCGAAAACACGCACTCGGCTGCGGAAAAGAAGGTATAAAAATATAGCGTAAAATATTAAAAATATTTAATATTTTTAGAAACGATTTTCAATACTTTGATAAAACCAGTAGTTAAGTTTAAACAGTCATTCAAGAAATGTCATTAGGTATTGGTTGTTGTCATGGCAATATATCCAGTCCTAATCATAAGTTTAAATTTAATTAGGGAGTATTGAAAAACCGGTCCTAAACCGGATTATAAAATAGTAAAAAGTATAGGTATAGTTTTTTCTATAATGAACAATGTAAATTTTTATAAAAGGTGGTGAACATTAATTTACCAATATTTATATACATTTATAAATAATTTGATCCTATCCTAATGTTCATCCTATCTACAGAAATTGTGCAAAATAGACACAATATTTCGATGATAGCTGAAATATAAATGGCCGCTATAAAGCATGAATTTGACTTCATAATATCAAAGTTACTATCTACTTCTTTCCTCTTTGTGCAACTAAGAAGTGTTTGTTTTGACCCATCCTGTACTTCAAGCATTATACAGCTGTTACTCTGGAGTCCTCTAAAGTACTTACTTGTGCTGAGCAATGCTGATTTGCTTTTACAATTCCCTGTTTTGAATTTTATTACTTTTCGTGTCTTAAATTTTCTACTGAATGTCTGGCCCTCAGGCTAGCCACATGTCAATTTTTCTACTCTCGTAATTTTGTAAAACTTTTTTTGCGGAATAATGGTTTCGGCGAGCACAGAATTCCAATTGCAAATTTCAAATACACATACAAATACAATATTTTGCCTTCTCCGACTGATCAACAAGTAAATGCGTCAATGCGAAAATTGTTCTTCTTCCTAAATGTAAGATTCGTTTTATTCAGCATTGATCCTTATTTCAAATCTCAATAAAAAGGGATTTTACATTTTTTCCTGAGATTTGTACCAAGTAAATACAACCCGTCAGACATTGCAGGGCGGTGGGGAAAGGGAGGGGGGATTTTGGGCGAGGCTTGTTACACAGAAAATCTCCTTATATAATCTCGAACAAGAAATCTCAAGAGGAATTGATAAGTAAACATGTTATGTTGGATCTTATTGACATTCGAGAAGACTTGTATTAGAAACTAATATTTTTTACATCTAACGAAATATTCACGTGCTGCTTTAGTTTTTTATAAAATGTATTTAGTCGAGTTTCAGCTGATAAGTTTGAGAATGATGTAAGGTTGGAAAAGTGAAGTGTGTACAAAATGTGACTTCCTGCATGAAAAATTTCATATTATTGGTGTTCTTTGCAATCGGAAATTGTTTCTATATTTTCGTGATTTCTTATTAGTTATTACTTCTGGGATTTAACTATCTGAGTTGTAAATATGTTTCAAGGGGGTGGATAACGACACTCAAATGTCAATAATCGTAAAAACCTGAAAATTACTATGGAAAGCGTAATATATATTTTTTTGTATTATACCTAGTTATTTTTTCGGATAATTTTTTTCTCAAATTCCATCCATTCCACAATTTGATTAAAAATTTGACTATACTGACATAGCAAATACAGAACCAAACATTGGAATCGTTTTATGTTCTGTTTTGCACATTCCACTTTATCGAATTGGCTATTTTTAACAAATTCATTGATAACTGATATGACATTGACTGAACGTATTAATTTTCATTGCCACTTAAAAATTCTACAATCTGTTCTATATTAAACAAGTATTTTTAAAGAGCCTATCATTTTATAGCCCTCTGAGTTTTATGAGCGTGCAGTAAAATTAATTGTCTGGCAAGCGTGTGTCATGATCTATGGGTAAGGGGGATATTATCAGCAGGTTGGCCTATTGTGTGGCATAAAAATCATAGATTAAACTCAATCACTGTTTACGCGCTCGATAAGAGATAGTTTTATGGAATCTATAAGAATGTAGGCATAAATGTATTTATTATCTATCAATGTTATTTGTTATAGGTATTATATTGTGTTAAGGGGAAGGGTGACCTCTACAAAACGCCAGTTTTCAGATTATGACCGTCTCTTTGAAGATAGAAAATGTTTCAGTAATGGAATTACGATTTAAAAATCCAAGTTTTAAAAGTTCCGAATTTAAAATTATTCAGAATTTCGCTGGGGAATATGGGACTTTTATGCAGAAAACCTAACCCATAAGAATTTCTGGAAGACAACATTTTTGACGTTTTCCAAAGAGTAATTCATGGATTACGAATTTGTCACTCCTGAAAAAATACGAAATACGCCGGCGGTCTTTCTTCTTAACTCAATTCACCCACGAGTGCTGAAATGAGTTTTCTTCCTTTCACGTTGTAAACATTTTCCATCATGGGCATTCCTTTATTGGTCAAGGAAAAGTCCTCGAATGGAGCCGAAAGATAAAACACGAAACACGAAAGCGGGAAACCAACAGGCCTGTTTCTTTCTCAATAAGAAAGCATTTTGTCTCTCCCAATCAAACTGTATACGTGAGCCGATTAACTTAAAGCTCTTTGCAGCGTTTCCACTCGTGACTTGTCTCTGATCATATCTTCCACTTAGATACCTACTAGAGAGAATAAATTCACAAAAAACATTCTTTTCACAGTCAATTCAGTTACAATTTTGTGTCCCATAAAAAGAATCATGTTCATCCACATGACAAATTTTTATCTACCCACCATGAAAAAGGAAGTCACCAAAATAATAATTCAGGATGGGAAGTCTCTTGGAAGCTGGAAACGTATTTCTAGGTACGATTTCGGCCACACCTCAAATGCCGCCCCTGTGCACAAAGGCCCCCCTTCAAACCCGCTATCAAATTGTGTTAGGGTTGAGGGTAAGCTTCTGTCAGATGTCACGTGGTGTGACGTCATCCCTCCCCAACCAATCAATAGTCAAGTTGGGTAGCCCCATTCGAAAACCACTCTCAGACTGCAAATGTCATCGGTGAAACCTTTTACAGACCTGACGTGGCGATTGCATGAAATTTGAGACTAATTTTAATACTCCTAAAAGTGGTATTAAAAAAAAAGATGTCACCTGTCAGAAATTCTCATATGTTAACAAAATTTTTATATAATTTAGCATTTCACCTCAAACCCTAACTAGACGCAATGCAAGCTGACAATAAAATTCCAAAAGTGTAGGAAAATATCTAAATATTTTGAATTATTTATAAATAAATCAACTTCTTTCGAATGCATTTAATTTGCTTTTATACGGTCACATTTATAGTCAACCAAAGAAAATGAATAATTTATTCGATACCTATTTCGATTTGTTGTTCGTTCCAAAATTGTACTCGGATTATATTCGAAACATGTTCGAATTCTGTTTCAAATAACGTATGTTTTTAGAAAGTTTTTCAAATAATGGCTGTTCTCTACACACTCCGACACCACTTTTAAACTGGATGATTATCTGGTGTTACCATGGTGTTACATTCTAACAAAACCAACAACTACTTTTATAGCCACTGTGTGAAATAAAATAACCTAACCAAGTACATTGTTCACAACCTCAACCCCTTTGTTTAAAAACATAAAACTATACACACATAGCACAGTAATCAGTGTAAAACAGACAAGTTTATGTCTGTCAATAAGTATTGCGCACGTGGCAGAGTGTGACATTGAGCAGATGATAGATGGCAGATGCTGTTTGACAGATGATAGGCAGACTTGTTCAGGGGATAAGCAGGATGCTGCCATTCATAATATCTAGAACCTAACCCCATCGCGCCTACTGTGTGACTGTGAGCCATTTGGTGGGATGTCATTTGTAAAAGGTACTAACGAGGTTGGAATTTAATGAAGCTAGTATATGTCAGTGTGGCAAAATACCTAGTTAAGAGGTAGTTAAAACCATCTGGAATTGATGAAATTCGTTACTGAATTTTTGAGTTTGTGTGGGGTATTTTGAATTGTAATAAATTTAAACAATTCAGGTTCAGTAAAAATGCAGGCAAAGTTTTATATAACACTTACACATCTTATTGCAATACCTAACTATTAAAATGTAAACACATGCAGTAATGTTCAAATCAATGTTTTGAAGAATACTGGAAAGAATAATATGATGAATGATGATTATTGATTGTTTTTCTTTTATAAAAACTAAACTAAATATTGATTTTATTATTTATTATTTATTATCTGTTCGTACAGCACATACAAATTGCAAAAAGCACAGAATATTAAAGAACAAGAAAATGTTCTCAATCGCTACTAAACTTTGAATAAAAATGATTTCTCATTATACCTATAGATGATTTTTTTTGTACATAAATTGAAATTTTTCTAATAAATGACTTGCTTAAATTAATTAAAACGTTTACAAAAAGAATAAAAGAAATCAGGGATCGTTCCTCGAGCGCCTATCATCAGACCTATAACCTCGATGTCAGCTACTGAGTATTGTGATTTGTAGTAATCTCTTGCTGGGTTGTAGATTTCCTTCTTTTCTTCATCTACTTCCTGGGGTTGATTAGCGTCCCGCTCGAATCTTATTGTCGGGTCCAAGCATCCTGTTTTCACAAATATTGAAAAATACGGACACTGAACTTTTACCAGACATTCTTTCTCAAAACCAGATAATTTAAACACTAAAGTGAACTTGCAACTTGCATTTATCTTCGTAAACCTCAATTCCCTTAGAATATCCACTAAATTTCAATAATAGTAAAAGCCACAGCATTATTTATTACCCTCAAACTTTGTACGTAAATAAAGTTTGTTTATTTTATCTTTAAGTAAGCTCTCCTCTCTCGGAATATGACTAGTTCTATCAAAATTTCCATACAGAATAATTTAATAGCGGCCTAAAATGTAAATTACGACCGACCGTACAGAACTTCGTCCCGAAATTGAACTTTACGTTCAGCTTCCCCACTTTACTTTTCCTAAGCTTTCTCTCTTGGAAACTTTCACATTTTCTGCTGAATTGAACCCTAACTTGCCTTCCGATAACCAACTTTAACTTTAGAGAGAGTTCTCTTTAAAAAACAAAGTTTTCGGTATTTGAGAAATGTGGAGAAACGAAGCGGCAGAATATATCGGAGAAACACAAAGCTATGTGGCACGTAGTAAGTCACAACGAACAATTTGTCTCATTCGGAAATAAACTTTATTTGAAAGTTAAAAGCTTAGTCGATACTCCAGTTAGAAGACGGAAGAAAACATTTCATTAATGTCACTGGTTAATTATACCGATTATTTAAGCGTATCCCATAAGTCTGGAATAAAATATCATCCAGCTACATGGAAATCATGTGAAATTGTTACCATTCTTTTGCATTGCAAATAAAAAGAACACATAGTTTTCACATCAAAATATGATAGGGTTGTTTTGTGTAGCATTTGCGTAATTGTGTGCTGTTCAAATTAATTGCATTTTATACAAGACTCGGCAATTTAGCTTATTACAAAACGAAATGTCACTTGATATTTTCGAATTATAACGACTTTTAGTCTTTTGATTAGTGAACTGTTTGATTTAGTGATCATTTTATTTGAACCGCCAAATAAAGGAATAGGTACCCAAGTAAAAATATCGCAACCTTGCTAAAAACCCAATACTGTACTCTATTGACTCCAACGAAAAAAATCATCGAAGTTTAAAAATACTCTTTGTTGTTTTAATGAATTCTAATACTCCCTCTCTTTAGATGTTTTCAACTCCACGGATCAAAACCTCGTGTTATTCTTTTCTCCTTCATAGTAAAACGAACGCCCGTGTAATAGAGCTAGCTTCTGAAGGGAGGTAAATCACTTAGCATTTCCATTCGACGCCGTTCCGACTTAGAATAACATCGAGCAGTGAGAGAGAAGGGAAGGCAAGGAACCGACGTCGGCGTCGGCGTCGCCGAGTTTAGGGAACACGTGCTAGCTAGTCGAAGCGTCGCTCTACTAGCAGACCTGAAAACATCAGCTTGGTCCTGTCAAACTGATTTCATTGGAGAATGAAGACGGTTGAAATAGATTTGATGGTCTTGATTTTATTAAATATTACTAAATTAAGGTACCTTACTCACCTTTTCTATAATACATATCCGTTTTTCAGAATTCAAATAGTTTTTAAACTCGAAAAAAATATCCAAAATCATTTTTCCAATTCTACTGAACTATAGAAATCTAAAGTTCAACATCTGTACTATAAGAGTGTAGAAAGCCTCCAATCTTTGGGGTTCAATACGATTCAATAGCTTTTAAGCGATTCAGTTTTACCGGGCAGCAAAGTGAATCCCAAGAATGGAGCCTTATTGTGTAGATTTCATTGTCCTTCTATTGTTGTAGTACTAACAGTTTCTTGAGGGGTTCAGTTCAACCAATGAACGAACGAGTTCTTTAACGACACCTAAATGACAGCTGTGATTGGTCATGATTGAGTTTAGTTGTTTCAACGATCTTCATCTTTTCTCGCGCCTTTAGCAATGAAAACAAGACGTTTCTGTCTGCTAATAAAAACCACAGACAGAGCAGTTCATAAACCACAGTTCCTCAGACGATAATGACTGCGCAGTCATTACAACAAACAGGGATATACAAAATGTGATTTATTTGCAGGAAACAGAAGTTGACATTTTTTTGAATTAATCGGTACAAACGATCAAAACTGGAGGCACTAAAAATATCGTAAAACTTTAATAGTACAACCTACGAGGAAATGAATAAATTGGTGGACATTGCACGCACGTAGGAGCTATAATTACTTACTTTTCTTTAGTATTCTCTTGCGTGAGGATATCACTTAAGAATATATCGTATCAATTGCCGTAAATCACTTCTTCAGAAAGAATTTAGGAAAATATACTCAAAACAAGAAAGAATTCTAAATATTTAGTTAACGAAATCGTAGAGGAGAGGAAATTACGATACAATAACTATAGTTTTTTGAATTCTCCTTTGGACACATTTGATTTTGGATTTGTAACTTACTTACTTAACTGACAAATTAGCTACCAACAATGTCAGTAAATTAATGTTAATGATCTAAAACATTTTTATCTGGACAATAGGCAGCGTGTTTAGACAACAGATGGCACTGTAAAAAGTACAGACAGAGCCACCTAATCTGTGGGAAGGAAGCTTACCTTTTGGCAAGGCGTCCAAGTCGCTGCAGTTATATGTTATGTTGCTGCACATATTACGCATTATCAATTCTTAAAATTTACACATGTTTATCTAATGTTTATTCGCCTACAAAATATTAATAATAAAGTGTTCACAATTTCACTGAATCTGATCACAATATTAATTTGCGCGACTAAGTTCTGATTCCGAAATATTTTGAGTACATTTGTTGACATCTGATCGGTTGCTAGGTCACGGCCAATGAGAAATAAAACAGTTGACGATCTTCCCACAAAAGTTGCTAATTTCTCTCACTCGTGGCGAACACTCGGTGCCTATATACACGTTTCGAAGAGCTAATTCAGATAAAATAATAAATCCAAAGAAGCTGTATTCAACGAATGGATTATAAAGAACAAAAGCTCAGGCGTGAAAGCTTTGTGTAGAAGTTGACACTTATCCTCTCCACTGTCGGATTATGTCAACCTGTCCCAAATCTAGCAGAAAATATAAAAAAATAAATCTCTAACTCATTTATCAAAAAGGCGGAGACAAGTTTTTATAGTCCACTGCAGAGGCTAAGCTTGTACAATGTACATTGCAGGATAATAAATTTCAGTAATACAAAATCAATACCACTACGATTTTTTGATGTAATTTTGTTCGTTTTCCTGATCGTATTTTTCTTCCTGATAAAAGAAGGTTATTAACTTTATTATTTATTCCGAATCCTTATCATTAACCCATTGGAGTAAATATACATAATTCATGAGTAAATCAAGTCACCAGTGATGATGGATTGACTGATAATGTCAGACTAAAAATGAGAGCAGCAAAAATGAAAAGCAATTCAGTTAGAAATAGGTGAAGGGTCAATCATCAGACTGAAATATCAATTATGATCAAATAAATCAATTCAAGTAGATTAATTTATTGAATTTCGAAATGCAAAGAGATTTGCTTCATGACCCATGTAACCTTTTTGATTATTAAATGAAATTCGCAGAAATTGTTTTTAATTGAATCTATGGCGTATGATGTGCCAGTCATATCCTTGTCAATGAATTTATGTCATAACATTTATAATGAACCACAGAATTCTCGGTAATCTGCAGTTGACCATATAAGGAGTCTAATAAATATGTATTGATTGGTTGCAGATTGGTGAGGCTGGACCTTGGACATCGTGTGCAGTTGTGAGCAATCATGCCAGTTCTGAAGTCAGTCATCCGTGATACGTTGCATCGAGTCGTCCGACGATTTCACCAACGCCACAATCCCTAGAGTCGAAACCATGCTCTGAATGTGGCTGACTTTATCTTACAACATGAAGGAATACTGCCACCTAGTGGTGATGGTGATCATCTTTCACCAGTGCATCGCCATGGGTGATAAACCAGTAGCCGTCGCCATCGCTCCCGTCACCCCGCTCGCTCGCTGCGAGGAAATCACGATACCGATGTGCCGAGGCATCGGGTACAATCTCACGTCGATGCCGAACGAACTGAATCACGACACTCAAGAGGAAGCGGGACTGGAAGTGCATCAGTTCTGGCCGCTCGTCGAGATCAAATGTTCCCCGGACCTGAAGTTCTTCCTCTGTTCGATGTACGTTCCGATCTGCCTCGAGGAGTATCACAAACCGCTTCCGGTTTGCCGTAGCGTGTGCGAGCGAGCGCGTGCTGGTTGCGCGCCGCTGATGAAGCAGTACGGATTCCCTTGGCCGGAGCGCATGGCGTGCGAGCGCCTCCCCATGCACGGCGAGCCGGACAACCTGTGCATGGAGCGCGACAACCACACGGAACCGCCCGCGCCCTCCACGCCCAAGCCGTCGAGGAGGATGACAACCCCCGCGCCGAGGTGCAAGGGGAAGAAGTGTGCCACGGACTTGATATCGCAGCCGTTGGACTGTCAGTGTCGATGTCGTCCGCCGCTTGTCACGCTCGATCATCATTCCCCGTTCTACAACCACAGCATCTCCATCGGCGGCGTGGACAACTGTGCGTTCCCGTGTCGCGGCGTGTTCTTCAGCCAGGAGGAGAAGGAGTTCGCGTCCATTTGGATCTCGCTCTGGTCCGGACTTTGCTTCGTGTCCACGCTCATGACATTAACGACCTTCCTGATCGACACGGAGAGGTTCAAATATCCAGAGCGACCGATTGTGTATTTGAGTGCGTGTTACTTTATGGTCAGCATCGGATATTTGGTGAGGATTGTGCTCGGTCATGAGGCTGTTGCATGTGAGGCTAAGATCATCCGATACAGCTCCACAGGACCCGTTGCGTGCACGCTGGTGTTTTTACTCATCTATTACTTCGGAATGGCGTCGTCCATCTGGTGGGTTGTGCTGTCGTTCACGTGGTTCCTGGCGGCGGGATTGAAGTGGGGCAACGAAGCCATCGCGAGTTATTCCCAGTACTTCCACTTGGCGGCGTGGATGATTCCGACGGTGAAATCTGTTGCGGTGTTGATATTGGCAGCGGTGGACGGCGACGCAGTGGCCGGTGTTTGTTACGTCGGGAATCAGAACCCCGACAACCTCCGCGGCTTCGTTCTGGGTCCTCTCGTCGTGTACTTGCTGGTCGGTACGTCGTTCCTGTTGGGCGGATTCGTGTCGTTGTTCCGCATCCGCAACGTGATCAAGCAGCAGTGCGGTCGTTCCAAAGCCGACAAGCTGGAGAAGCTGATGATTCGCATCGGGATCTTTAGCGTGCTCTACACGGTCCCGGCCACGGTCGTCATCGGATGTCACCTCTACGAGACCACGCTCTACACCGAGTGGGTCTCCTCGCTTGTCTGTCCCTGCCGAGAGTCGAGCCTCGGTCAACGCGAACGCATCCGGCCGCTGTATTCCGTGCTCATGTTGAAATACTTCATGGCCCTCGCCGTCGGCATCACGTCCGGCGTTTGGATCTGGTCGGGAAAGACGCTGGACTCGTGGCGCCGGCTCTGGAAGCGACTCTGCGGCGTCTCACAACGCCCCACCAAGCCGTCGCAACGATACGGCGTCACCAACAACGTACTCATGCCGGTACACCAGAGCAGCACGCTTCTGTCGGCGCCGCACATCAACGCCGCCGGACCGGGCAGCATAGCGCAGTCGTCACATAAACAGATGCCGCTGGCGCACGTATGACAGGAGGATGGCGTCACAGTCGTGGTTGCACTGCAAGGTCAGGGGGAGGGCATCAACTACGGACCAATATGAGACGACGTGTGTGTCCTTGAACTCCGAGCTAATGTGCGTTGCTCTAAGGACTATTCGACTCCGATAGGAACTAGTGTGTGAACACATAAAGATCTAGTGCGGTGACCTACGCTGTGACGATGCAAACTACTGCCGCACTGAGGTAAAGGAGGAAGGATCTGATGTTATGGGGTGACAGGATTAATTATTTTCATGGCTCTGACCTGCATTGCTGCTGTTACCTAGTCTTAAACGTAGGTACCGAAGAAACGAAAAACTATATCGTCCATTCCAAATCTCCGGCTTATTCTGTAACTCCACTTCAGCATCAGTAATGAATCAGTCTTTTCAGTTAAACCAACGAATGTGGTAGCCCACATTGTATTCATTGCGGGTTGAATTAGAGGTACAGAATACCCACCCTCCTGCCCTTGTGGCAAGAGGGTTTGGGGTGTAGCCACAAATTGAACGATATCAGACAATAGGATCCCACCTGTCTTAGAACAAATATTTGATGACAAGCTTTACCGCTGGACAAAAAATCTGGAGATACCAATAAATTATCACCTTCTTACTGTTAAAGACCCTATCAAAACAGTTCAATCCTAAAGTTTATGAAAAAAACACTGTGGTTGATCCTGAATGTTGAAGAGCTAGACTGGGGCAACAGCAGCTATGACATGGCAGATTGTGAGGACCACCTTCACACAAAGACCATGTTATGCCATGTCACTAAACTAAACAATCTCAGAACAAGTTCCCGAGTGCTTGACAAATAGTGCCAGCCTCGAGACTGTGACAATGTAGTTGTATCTAGACATTAGATGATACTGCCTGGGCTAGAAGGTGAACACTTCGAACTACTTAAGATTTTCATAATTACATCTGAACATTGTAGTGAAGTAATGGAAGCTTGTTGTAGAAATCCCTAAAAAGTAAAAATATTGCCATTCTGAGTCTGCATTTTCTTAAATGTGATATTTAATAAAATAAACCTTAAAGCCCAGGAGTTGGACCTAGCTACTATTTGAAATAGAGTTAGTAAATTATTTTCATTGAAATTTGTACGTAAATTTAATCCATCATTCCCATGGAATGTCATTAATTTATGAATGAACAGATATTTATTTCAAGAAAAAAAAATGATTATCGCTGTCATTTATGTTTTATTTACCAAAGAAAGCAAGTGATTTTTATACGTAAATATCTTTAGAATATCCAGTATAAATAATACATCTTCGTAAAATGCATGTTTTCTAAATGTTTGCATGCTTGTGTACTTCTTGACGCTTTTCTATAAAATATCCAAACCAAAAACATTTCGAAGTAAAAATAAATAAATAAGAAATGTCTGCAATGCAATTTCCATGTATCCCGAAAAAACTAGGGGTTTACAACTATCTATACTGTTTAATATAAAAAATATATGTATAGCAATGTTTGTGAATTCTTATTGTTTTGAAAATAATTCTTTCATTTGATCTAGGTGAAGAACTTTTTGTTAAAGTGTTATTATCATAGAATTATATGTATCTGTACACATTTGCTTTTACTGTGTTCCAACAGAATACCTAATTAATTTCATGAGAAAATTAATCCTTTGAAAGTCAAAGTACATACACAAATCACCAAAGTCTGAAATTATAAATGTATACGAGAAAAACATGATATTATTATGTAATTGAGAAAACACACAAAAACCTTTCTAGTCTAATTTTTCACACGCAGGGTAAATTGTAAGTACCTAATTGTTTTTTTAACTCCTATTGATTATGATTACATAATACATATCATCAACAATCTGATATCATTATTATGTTATGTCAAGAATTAATTTTCTGCATAAAGTGTTGATGAAATTTTATTAATAAGTTAGGTAAATGGGCAAATAGAGTAAAATGTTACGTATATTTGTACTTTTCGATCTACAGGGTAGTTATATTTCAAGCAAAAATGTATATGTTGTTTTTATACCATTAATTGTGTAAATATTATATACTTGGCGATGATATAACATACTCTGATCTTGTGTAAATATGAATGTATTTTCCTCTGAAATATATCTCTGACTATGGAACTCCAGTCGTATTTCTGAAGCAAATAATATCCTTGATGAATGTGGAAAAGAACATCAACAATCATCAACAAATAAGGTAAAAAATGGCATTTCAGCCTGGAAAGGTACACATTTCAATTGATAATAGGTATGTACAAAGAAATGCATACAATTAAAGAAATGGAATGTACGGATTCCATAACAAATTTAAGAATTATGTACCTAGTTGATGAATTTCGGTACCAGTTTAAAAAATGATGCAGTGGGAAAAATAAAATTTGTTTCCCTCTCATGTCTTTTAGAATTTCAATAGCTGAAAATATATTTTTATTTTTTAATAACCACATCATTTTTCGGTCCGACAACTGATAAGTAGGAGTCCTGGTGATTTTCTTAAATCAATTTTGAAGCTGTGCAAAATACAGAGTAAACAATTTTTTATTGCAAGTTATAAAATACAGAATACATACTTACTAAGATTGTTATTGGCCTAAAATATAATAAAGCAGATACAGAATGAGAATAAGAAAAGGTAAGAACATAGAAAAATATTAAGTACGTCTTCCATGACGGCGGCATGTCGGCGGCATCTGCGAAATCCGCCATGCTTTTTCGTTTAAGCCAATCACAGCTCAGATTCAGGTGCCGCCGATGCCGCTGCGAAATCGCAACAGAAGTTGAGTCAACTCCAATAATTTCGCAATGCGATGCGACACCGGCGTTGCGAAATCTTTCTGCGCATGCGCTGAGATTGAGTTGGCGGGTTAATTTAAAAGGGTGTGTGTTTCAACGTGGTTTTAGCTTTATCTTATTGTTCACGCTCCACTTCTATCATTTTTTTTTAGCAATTTTAATAATTAAATAATTTATTGAAAATTATTATAAATATTAATAAGTAAAAATAAACACTATTATTAGAGGTTGATAGTCGTTTGATGAAAAACAATTTTTAATTAATAATAATAGAATTTTCCACATAACAACTATATTGTTAATTATTAATATAAAGACACTTTACTAAAAGATATCAGCTATGTAGTTGCTTCAAGTCCCGCTAGGGTCGTGTCAAAATATCGTGACGCACTGCCGCAGTAACGCACTCATGGAAGACAGTGAGTGAAACTGACTGCGAAATCGCAGCGATGCCGCCGACATGTCTCAGGAATGGAAGACGTACTTTAGATGTACCTATTACAGAACATACCTACTTATTTATTACTTAGTGTCGTGAATCTTGCTCATAGAGAAAAAAGATTGTTTGTTTGTCTGGCACAACCTGCTCTAGTGCCAGCTATGTAATCCCTCGTAATCGTTCTTGTTGACATCTTGTTCATATTACCAGTGCAGAAAAGGTAATCGATACCGGCTATCGACCCGACACCACATTAAGAGTCGACAGGACTCGCAGAAAATTTCGATTCCGATGTAAAAAAAATTTAGAATTGCATGAAAATGCATTAGCTCTGGGTTGTACGTGACATTTGTGACATTTAATCGTGTGTTGCATGTTGCATATACTGCTGTGAAGTAAGTTATTTTAATTCAAATATTGAAAACCACAAAAAACCATAAAAAGGCGGCCATACTTTTTTCTTAACGGCTTGACCGATTGTTTTCAAACTTGAACAGCATATAGATAAAGAGTAAATCTGTGCCTCCAGTGATCGAAAAAAATAATAAAAATGTTTTTTTCGTTTTAAGGAAGTGCTAACATGGGCAATATATTAGTCTTTTTGGCACCACTGCCCTGAAAATTCTTAACAAAAAATAACATTTTTGGCCCACTAGAGGCACAGATTTATTATTTATCTATAATCTGTGAAAATTTGAAGGCAATCGGTAAAGTCGTTTAGAAAAAAGTAGGGGCCGCCTTTTTGTGCTTCATAAAACATGGATTTCATCAAGTATCGTAGACTCTTAACCCACAGCTGCGAAACTCTCTAGTTCTTGGTGAGAAGCTGGCAAGGCAAAGATGCAAGCAAAAAGAGCAAGGATTCTGAGCAGCTTTTTTTGTCGAAAAAATACAAATGCCAAAAAAATGAAGAAATTACATCTATTTCCATGAGTGCAAGACCAACAAACAAACTTAATGTGATATTGATTATGAATGACAATAAGAAATTATACAAATAGACCAATCTAATTGATTACCTATGTATCTGGGCAGTTGTGGTTTCTAAACACGTTTTTAAGCAATTCTATTTAGTATTTACCAAATATCTTTAATCGTCAATCGACAGTTTTTGCAAAACGTTAATATAATAGATCTCCAGGCACCACAGTGAATGTGAAATTATTTAAAAACCATAACTTACAGTTGGCTCGATAGGTACCTTCAGAATTGGTATTTTGATCAGTCTTGTCTAGCTTTAATATATATCTATTGTCTAGTGTGGCTTTTGAATTTGTTCTGCATGCACTTTTACAATGCCAGTTTCAGAGTGACCAAGGAGTAACAATTAAAATTAAAAGTACCAATTGTAGCTAGTGCCACGTTAATGTAATTGCAATGAATGAATGATGTGCCTAGTGCAATTACATCTTAATCAACGAGCACATCAATTTTTCTTTTACTTAAAAATAATAATAATTCACGAGTTAAAAAGTTAATAATATGCTAGACAAACAAATTTTGCAAAGTTCATATTCTGGTAATGATCTACTAATAGAAATGAATATGATGATCATCATGATTGACGAACAATCCTTACGAGTAAAAGTGGATATTAACCACGAAGGCATCACTTGGCGGTATGAGTAACTTCACCTCCCCCCGAGAAGACAGTTGATGTTGTCCCTCAGCTTCTGCAGTTGCCTCATGACGTCGTCATCGACTTCGGGCATGTCTTGCGGACGGAGGCCGGACTGCGGGAGGATCGACAGCACCTGCAACGAGCCCGGCATCTTTCACGTCTTGCGGCAGTTCAAACTCATGGATCTAGTACAACTGTCACATGCTAAGGACTATGAAACAGAGCACTACAATTACTAGGAAAACGCTCAGTGTAACGCGTTGATGAGCGAGCACGGGTACGTGCAAATTCTCGAACCGGAAATGCGTACACAACGCACAGAAAACATATACATCCATATTGAATTGATTATGATATCAACTTAAAAGTGTATGCTTTTCATCGAAACTTTAAAATAGCATCTAAGCCCCTGGTTCATAAAGCAAATCAGAATCAATTTTCAATTGGCACTGGAAAACATTCATTTCGATACTTCATTACTGACAGATATTAAAAATGTAAATAACTTCATACGTTCTTAACTGATTGGGATGAAATTTTGTAAAATAAGAGACAATATTGGTCTTAATGATCATGCAAAATATGAGTTTGATCAGAATTATCGAAGACCGTTTTCATTTTTCAGCCTATCAGGAGATATTTATTTAAATTTTAACCAATGAATGGATTTCAAAAAAAAATATGGTATGCAAACAGAGAAGGTTGGTTTTACATGTGTACAACATTTCAGCTCGATCAAAGAAAAACTCTGACCTGTATAGCCAAAATATGAGTTTGATCAGATTTATCGAAGACCAGTTTCATTTTTCAACCTACCATCAGGAGATGTTTATTGAGCGAGCGTCACCACGGTACTCTTATGGCACTTTCTCTGTGTGTTTTTTTTTTTTTTTTTTTTTTTTTGCCTGCACTGCCCAGGTCAAACCGCACAACCAATCGATCTGAAATTTTGTACACATACTAACGTAATCTATGCGATCCCTGGGATTTTTTCTGAACGGTATCCTGTGATTGGTTCAAATTTTATAAAAATTATCTTTCGATTGGTTGGTTTGATCAATTTGAAATTTAGCAAAGTCATTGCAACCAACATTGTACCCAATCAAAAAAAATTTCAGCCAAATCCTCCAATTGGTTCAAATTTAAAACCATTTTTCCTGTGATTTTTTGAAATTTAAACTGGAACCGATTGACCGACCAGCTAAAAACTTCGCATGGTCATTGGTACCAACATTTAAAGTATTTTTGCCAATTTTCACTCTAATCTGTCGTTATTTTCAAAAGTTTTTGTCATTTTAGGGACATTTTGCGTGTTGGCTGTCAAATTCACGGCGACTTCGAATCTACAGTTCAAGGCAAGGTAGTTAGAGCAGAAAGTTTTAAACGATATGAAACTTATAATGACCGTTCAACAGATTGATCTGATATTGTGTACACACACTACATATCATATCATATGGGTGGTCCCAGGTATATTTTTTGGACGAGATCCTGTGATTTTTGAAAATTAACAAGGAACCGTTCAATCATAAAGGTTTAATCGATCAACTTAAAACTTAGCAAGGATTGGCACCAATATTTTTGGAGATTTTGGAGATTTTTATACAAGTATGTGACGAAACTAAAGAATTAGGTAATGGCTTTTAATGACATTCGATAGACATAATTTCAGTTCGAGGTGTTGCGTGTATCCGAATATCTGTCAGTAATGAAGTATCGAAATGAATGTTTTCCAGTGCCAATTGAAAATTGATTCTGATTTGCTTTATGAACCAGGTGCTTAGATGCTATTTTAAAGTTTCAATGAAAAGCATACACTTTTAAGTTGATATCATAATCAATTCAATATGGATGTATATGTTTTCTGTGCGTTGTGTACGCATTTCCGGTTCGAGAATTTGCGCGTATCCGTGCTCGCTCATCAACGCGTTACACTGAGCGTTTTCCTAGTTTAAATTTTAACCAATCAATTTTTTTCAAAAAAATTAGGGGTCGGCAAACAGAAAAGGTTGTCTCCACATGTGTGCAAAATTTCAGCTCGATCGAAGAAAAACTCTGACCTGTATAGCGTCAGTAAACGGAAAAAAAAAAAAAAAAAAAAAAAAAACAGAGGTCTGTGCCAAAAGAGCCAAAAGGAGACGCTCGCTCAATTATTGTCGTGTTCAGAACAGGTGCGATTTGTTTTTAATTGTGTCTGTTTGTGAAATATTTTACAGGAAAAACATCTGGAATATTAAGAAATAACGGAGAGAATACAAAATATTTGGTAACCTTCTCATGACGTACCTAACTAATTTCATATCGAAAAATTCTCAACATCAGTGACAAAATGTGTGGTGAGGTGACACAAAAAAATCGAAGATCAGTTTGGTGCAAAAAAAGTAAAAAAGTGCTTGATTGAAGTAAGTACATAAATCATTACAGTGCAATGGATTAAATTAAAACAGCTCGAAGCATGTCATAACAAGGTACCTGCCTGCATTGCCCTACCAACCATAAAACACCTTAACGACATGAAAGATGATTTGAGTAATCTACCAAAAGAAGTTTGAAACTCTGGTTAGTGGTTAGCCATCATTGGTTAATAAATCCACAACTTTGTGGGGATAATAATGAGCACAATAGACAGAAAATGATCTGCTCATTCCAATGACACCAACACAATATGTACTTTCAACAATTTCACTTGGTTGCTTCATGGTTTGTACGGCAGTACAGTGGAGACAAAATTTTGTAAAACTTGAATGGTCCTCTCAAAATAGAATAATATTAAACAAACCAACTGGTGTACACGGTCTTAAATAGAAAGGATAGAAATGTAATGAATCAACACATTGTTACATAGTTCGAAACAAGCTGGTAATTTATGCCATTGCACGTTCAATGTATTAATTGTTGAGCACAAATTAAAATGTAACTTTCAACCACTACTCCAGAATCACCGATGTTACATCTACCTCAATAGTTAACAACAGGGAACAGAACAAAGCGTTTGCGATGTGCGAAATCGGGAACATACCTTTCCGCCAGCGAGGGGTATGTTGACGTTGGCAACATCGTCTCCGCCCCTCGTCGACACTAGAAGCGGACTGCCGGACAACGCAAACGCGATCTCCCCCTCTTGCGGGCGGCGGAGCACGGAGATTGAGGAGTTGGGCTGAACTTTCGGAGTTATCATGTTGTAGCGGTTACCTGAAAGAATAACAGATTGTTTATAACTGCCATCTCAAGGCATGAGCACTGCTTGGGGAAGTTTGATGATATTTTATTCCAGTATATTTGTAAATTTTAACACAAATTTAATAGTAATAAATAAATAGTAGTCATCATCATCATCCAAAAAGTGTAAAATTTGTATTAATAAAAATCAAATTTGAAAATCATAACATTATGGTCAGATGCTGGTAGAGCATCTGACTGGATATCGGAAGGTCGTGGGTTCGAGTCCCACTCGAGGAAAAATCTTTTCACATTGCAGTTGGTATTCATTAACATTCACCTAACTGAGGGAATCAGTAAAAACCATATTTCATGATAGGAAGATCTCAACTAGGTATGATGACAATTCTAACTACAGATGCAATAATGAGACTTAATATGGTAAGGGCTTTTGTTGCAAATTTCTATGGTCACATTGTTGGCAAGGCAATAGAATAGGTAAGGCAGTACATGGCGTCAATGTCAATTTAACTTTTTAAGAGATATTGTCTAGTAATTATCCCACAACAAAAATATTACCCCCTTCAGCTCAGGCATCTTAATTTCATAAAGCATTAAATTTTGAAATCTAATTTTCACAAAACTGTCCTCTTACCCAATTTTGGTACAAAAGAAAACTTAAGTTCATAATTATCTGTTGGAGCAGTACGTAACACATACCTCCTGGGGCGAGGTTGCAGTTAGGTGTGCGGAATCTGTCAGGCCGAGCTGGCGGAATCATCATGCGGCCTTGACCTTGACTCCTTGTCACTCGCCGAGGAGGCATCTTGAACGTGTTGGACGCATCGAAGTCCGACACCTCCGTCACCGCTGAGGACATCTCCAACACCGCTGAGGACATCTCCGACACCGCTGAGGACATCTCCATGGACTCCGCTTCAGTCATTGCCTAAACACGTTACGTTCAGGTTCAACTCTTGGATGTACAAGCAACACGATAAAAAATACTAGGAAAACGCTCAGTGTAACGCGTTGATGAGCGAGCCGTTGTACTTCATCCGATTTGATATGCGTTTGCAAATATGATATGCGTTTGCTGCTCTACAGGCCTTGGAACTGAAGCATCAAGAAGGCAGGGACGAAAATTTAGTTATACTATACATTTTTTAAATATTTCAAGATCATAGAATAAAAATGTCCTCAAAATTAAACTAACTTTTGAAAATAACGACAGATTAGTCTTTAAATTAGCAAAAATATCTAAAATGTTGGTCCCAATGACCATGCGAAGTTTTAAGTTGATCGGTCAATCGGTTCTAGTTTAAATTTCAAAAATCACAAAAAAGATGGTGTTAAATTTTAAAAATTAAAAAAAAAATTAAATTCTAAAGAAAGATTTCTATGTCTACATAATGATTTAAATGCTAGTACTTACATCACAAACATCTTCATCCTCATCTACAGGCACCATATCCATCATGGCTGGGCTTATGTCCATCTTTATTATGGAGAAGGCGTGCTCAAATGCTAAGACTTTCTCTTCATACAACCTCTCTAGACCTCGCATCATTCGTGCAACTAGAAAAACAATATTTTATTAAATTTACAATCTAGGTACAATCTGATAAAATATAATGTGTACTCTCTTGCTTGTTAACTTACATTGTTCATCGATGTCAAGCATCTTCAGTTTCAGAGCTTTCCGGTCTTCCTCGCTACTCTCCGTCACGGGAGGGACAACATTCACTTTCTTCACAGGCCGTTTTGTTCGTGGCATTGTAACTTCTGTTTAGGTCAACTGCAAAAACAATTGTTGTAAGTATGGTAACTTTGAAGCGATAGTGTCTGGCCATATCAAATGCAGAGAAAGAAACTGTTTAAAATAGAGTGAATCAAAGTTAAAAGTTTAAACCATGGGTAACTCTGCTGAAAAATCTTGATAAGTTCATGCAAGATCTTGCAAGTATTTTCAGCAGGGAGAAACCACCATGGTTTGTGTCAATAGTGTAATTTATTGAGCACGTAAAATAGATACACAATTTGTCTATATTCAACAATCGAGTCGTTGATCTTCCATAAACATCCATCTCTTCAGCTGCTTCACCTCTTCACCGTTTAGTACCTACTTCTTCTTAAGTTATTCATAATAGTCATTATATAGTTGTGAGGAAAGTCTTGCCATTGACAGGGCAGTGTTGTTTACGTGAACGATGTGAACAACGAAAACAACAGAAATATTTTAACAGTGAACGAACTTTAGAACAAAGAAGACACTCTGTAGGTAGTAGGCTAGTTAATCTTGTATCTATCGACAACTATTGCCTAACAATCCACCTACCACGGTTCTCGAATGATCACCGAGGTGAGCGGGGACAGCAACATTGAGCGGGGACAGCGGTTGGATGGGTGACCGTTCAACTCTAGCTTGCTATTTGCTGCCGTCTAGGTTAGAGAGACTGGGGTGTTTGGGGGCTTAGTGGACCACTTCCCTGACAGTATCTCACCGGCGCGGGTTGTTTAGGCCCATGCTGCAAATTTGTTACACTACACAGTACTTTGATCGGGACATTAAGCCTTTAGCCCCCTTCGTATCATTCATTAGGAGTAGGCAGCAGGCTCCATGCCAGTATCGGGCTTCCTCTCCTCCCTTCTCTATGTACCAATTCTCACTAGTGAGCCTCGGCTCCATTGAGAATATGGGCTTACTCTTGAATAATCCTTATGTACTAGGTACCAATTCAATGATAATACTACCTAGTACCCTAGGGAGGGGAGGCTAGGCTAGGTAGGTAGGTAGGTACCTAACTAGGTACTAGGTAGGTACTACCTATCTTTGAATAACTATCACTCTTATCTGTCACGTCAACAAGCTAGGTCCTAGTATCATTCAAAAGGCATCTGAGAACATTCTTGGTAGTGTAGGGGTCAAATTCATAAAATACTATTTAACTTTCCTGCATAGGCTAGGTAGGTACCGACCTTTCCTTTCCAACTAGGTAGGTACCTACCTAGATAGTACCTAGGTAGTAGGTATAACCTAACTCCAACCCAAACCACAAGTAATTTTTAATCTTAGCAGGATCCCTAGTTAATAGTTCCATTGGTGGTAATGTTGTATCACAATGAATATAATATGGACTGTAAAAATTACTTACAACTGATTCAATTTTTAAAACAAACTATCGTTTTAAGTTTTACTCACATTTCACAGCAGACTCAACCGTCACGCCACATTCGCGCCAACAAATTTCAAATTTCAATCAACAAAAAAGACAAGTTCCAGTTTATCCAACTACACAAAACCCAGTTTGGCGGCTCATCTCAGTCGGCGCAAAAAGAGTCAAATCAAGCTAGATTCAAGGCATCTAGTGTTTTACTGTTATTCCAAACTAAATACAGTAGCTAACAATCTTGCGTAGAAAATACATACAATATAAAATCAATAAAATGATGGACCCTCATTTAATATCACAAACCACTAGTCCGGTTATTTGAAGTCCCGGTCATAGCTATATCAATAACATTGCGGGACTAGCCTTGGACTAGGAGAACAATGCTATTACACCACTGAAGTCAAAGCCTAAATGGATATTAGGTTAGCCCCATGATCTCTTCTTATCTTGAGCTTAGGTAAATTTATTTTCCTCCGATGTTAGGTGGCAAGCGTTTTAGCTGTTGCGCGCCAAAATGACATCAAGTACCGTAATTGTAAAATCAAAACTGTAGACCCTAATTTAAAAATTGTAATTGAATCTGAAGAAGTTGAACTGCTTGGTGAGTTTAAATATTTAGGTATATTGTTGGACGATCAATTAAATTTCAAGGCACATATGGAATACATGGTAAAGAAAATTAGAAAAAAGGTTGGCTATTTGAGAAGAATAGGAGGGAGGTTATCTATGTGGACAAGAGAAGTTGTGTATAATACGATAATCAAGCCACACTTTGAATACGGTGCAACGGTGGTGTTCCATGCGTACAAAAATGATATCTGCAGACTTCAAGTGCTACAGAACAAAGCCATGCGATGCATAATGAGATGCAAGAAAGAGACCAGAGTGCAATTAATGTTAAATACATTAGGATGGTTAAGTGTCAGTGACACTATATTATTGTTAGTATTAGTTTTTATCTATAAAATCAAAACAGGCAGGATGCCAGAGTATCTCAGTAAAAAGTTTCAATCAGTTAATGAGCTGTATACAATTAATACCAGGGGAGCATTGAAAGGAAACAGCGTTCAGAGGTTTTGCAAAAGTAATAAATGGAAAGGGTCTGTATTTAATGACGGGTCGAGGATATACGATAGTTTGCCTGTTGATGTAAGGTCTGTTGAAAGTGTAAATTGTTTCAAATCAAAATGTATGGATTGGTTAAGGAAACGTAATGTATAAGAGTTATAATATTGTATGTGTATACTAATGGCTTCTGAGCTAACAAATAAATAATAAATAAATAAAAAATAAAAATCAGTCACGAAAGAGAAAAATAACACAATAATTTGCAAATGATCAAGATGCAGTGAAATTTACATGAACAATTTTGGTAGCCATTTCGAAATAAGTTAAAGGGATGTTGTAATTTATTTTAGCTTTCAAAATACCCTACAAACACTGGGCGGCCCGGGCTTCTGCCCATCTAGCGCCCAAGTGGGACGTCCCGGGCGGGAACTACTAGGGCATGCCCTGGGCCTGCCCAACGGAGCCCAACCGATCCGTTTTATCTGGCTGTAAAATTTCTAGGAACGTCCCGTCTTGGTCCCGCCCGGGAATGGCTAGGGACGGCCCGCGCGGGCGCTACGACTGTTTGAATTTGAGCTGCTCTAATGACTTATTTTTTTCATATTTATAACTTCATTTCTATAATAATTACATCTACATTTCACATGGATATATTGATTTAAGAATAAATATGTTTACAATTCCAAAGCAAAGTATTCATACCATTTTAAACGTTATTAGTAAAGTTTCTTTTATGAACTCGGCAGTCGGCCATCTTCGTGAATCAACTTGTTTCCATTCTCCCTTCTTCATTTCAAACGCGGCGTTTGACGTTTGTTGATATTTTACAGAGTGTCATGAGTGTGTAGTTTACGTCCTTTTGAGTGATTTTGAATGTGATTTCAATTATTATCTGTGTCCGTGAATGCAGTGTTCACTGCTGAATAGTTTGTCTCAGTTCAAACCATTTAATGTGACAAAAATCGTGAAATAATTACAGTTTTGTTGTGCCTCTTTTGCTTGGATTGTCATCACAGAGCCATACAACCCATTAAAGGTGAGTCTTCATCACAACTACCTACATAAGTATCCAGGCATTAATCGTTGATACTTTAGTTTTGTATGCTGGGGATACTAATAAACCAATAGGTAGTGTGACCAATGTTCAGTAAACATTAACCTCACATGTAAATTTTTGAAATGTAGCAATTTATGCAAAGTAAAATTTCCAACTAGGTAGTTTAGGTATTTATAAAATAAATAAAGTAGGTAAACAGTTTGCTTGGCGTGGTAGTCTATACATATCAGTGGTAGTAGTCAGTAGGAAACCCTACCTGTAGGTACCTAGTACGTACCTCCGCCTATTTTGGGAATATTTTCACCTCTACATTAACCAATAACCATCCCACATACCTACCAAGGTACCTACTGCAGTTTTAATAATGTTACTTGTTAAAGGTGAATCTACTCTGGAAGAAAATAGGCTATTAAGATATTGAACTCCAGAAACAAAGCGCGTATTCGTCCTGCGAGCGAACCAAGCTGTATCGTCAAACCGAGCCGAAACATTAAGAACCGAACCGAGCAGAGTGGTAAATATTTTCATTATTTTTAATTATTTAACTTTATCAAGGATTTTAGATATACATCAATTATTTTTGTTTATGTAGGTACCTTACAAGGCCAATAACAAACATTTTTGCTGTGATCCGAAAGTAAAAATTATGTTGCATGGAAATTACATTCTTGTCGGAGGTAGTAGATACATACATTGAATGGTGGTCCCGCTTCATTCAAATACGTAGTAAAATTTTTGAGATTGAATGTTGTCATCCAAAAAAATAAACCGCACCTTTTGAATTTCCTCCAACGCGCCGGTGGTAAGAGAGCAGCCATTCCATGCGAATGCAGACATATTATGCCACATAATACATGATGACTGCTGAATTATTAAATGTAAATAAATCAGCATGTTTTTATATTAAATTCATGGTATTTTCTTGCTGATTCCAAATATGTAATCAGTTTTTTTTTAAGTTTGAATAGTTATTTTGTTATCAGTAAAATTGTGGGACCGCATTTAAA
Organism: Leuctra nigra; assembly: GCA_934045905.1. Lineage (NCBI taxonomy): Eukaryota > Metazoa > Arthropoda > Insecta > Plecoptera > Leuctridae > Leuctra > Leuctra nigra. The sequence goes on from OW203768.1 coordinate 7,158,009, forward strand.
TTTAAATTTCGTGTCGAACCATGTAAATTACATAAAAAATTTAGAAGGCTGCACAATGATCCTAGAACTATTTTTATTTTGATGAATAAGATGCTGAACATAGCATCTTACACCCGTACACCCGTAACACGGAATGGCTGAGAGGAAATTAATTTGAGTTGCTAACTTTCACCTTACTTTTTGTAGGTTCTACAGATTCACCGTGAACTTGCCCTGCTCTTATTCTAGAGTCGATTTAATTGCCTACCTACTTCAATTAAAAAGTAAATTTACTTCTTGGCAAATTAGCGAGAATTCTGAAGATGCACAGGACTTGGGACTTCATCGAGTTAATGGATTAAATGTTACCTACCCTACAGATGTAATGATTCAGAACTCTCTGATGGTAAGCCACATTTTAGTATTTTATATGTGTAGTATTTCCTCTAACCTTACCTATAAATCACATTTATGCAATATAGAATGTTTCAAATTTTTATTGGGGTTTTAAATAAATAGTGTACCTAATGGTAATAATTGTACCTCAAGTGATTATTGTGGCAGGTCACACAACACAAAAGTGATTTTTGTATTATTCATTGCCAAGAAGTTTATCCTATCAATTTACAAATTCTTCATTGAATCTATCTTTCTTTTTTTTAGGGATCACTCTGTGCCAAAAATTCAATTTTTAAAATTTTTGTAAAGACTGTTATTTGCAGCTATCTGCTATTGCAGTTATTTACATAAATAGTTCTTGTGTAGTAGGTAGAAACTATTTGCTAGGCAGCCTCATGCTCAAAAGAAGTTGCATCCACGTAGATTGCGGATGTCAGTCCTCGACACCGTAAGACCGTGTGCTAATAATTTATGGATGGAATCCAGTATCTGGCCATTAAATCGGAAAATTCTTTTGAGCATAGCATAATAATAGTGTTAAATATTGACAAAATTAACAAGATCTTACTGATAACAAGATCTTGTAAATGTTGGACTTTCATTGGTCTGACCGAATAAAAATTTACACAAAAAATAAAAAACACTTCTAACAATACGCTGCATGATCTTGCTAAACTTTTCAAGATCTTGTATAAATCTTGTTTAGGTTAGAATCTGTACCTACAATAATAAATAATTGCAAATATCTTGCGAACATTATTAGTACAAGGTACATTACCTAAATACTCTGCAATTTTATTTTTTCAGATGAAAGAAATACGTATTCAATAGCATTCATTTTCTTGAAAAACTGAAGATGAAAAATTGTGCCAACATATCCGTGAGTGAAGTAAAATCCGAATTGTGTCTTGTCGATAAAGAGACAGCGTGCCAGACTCACTGCCAGGTAGTACCTACCTCAGAATGTTTTGATACTATGTGACGTGTGAAGGTTGAAGGACATTTAAAAATTTTAAGTGATGTGGTAGTATAATCTTTTACAATAATATACGTTTATATTATATGAAACTGTTTTTTTTTTAATTTTCGTGTGTTTTCCTGCTCTTTATTATTCCTAAAATTCAATTGCAGTGAATCTCCTATGTGTAGCATTTTATTTTTTGTAATTTATCAAAACAATATAGTACCTAAGTAAGTAGGGAAGAGTACATGAAAAATTTATTATTGAAACGATTCAATCGTCCTGTGGGAGATTATCAAAAAATAATTGCTAATTTCAAAATCCAACAACTGATTCATAAACAAAAATTATGGATCTTTTTATCCTTCTTCATTTTTTTATGAATAAGGTAGGTAATACTTAAGTCTCTAGAAATTTTGTTCCAGTAAGTTTTTAAATATCAACGCAAATAATTACTGACATTTGTCACCCGCGAAATGTTAAAAATTAATTCATGCAAATGAAATTCAATTATAATGGGACTTTTGGCGGGAAAAACGACGTATTACAAGAATCCACTTACACTAATGTGTTACCATTGTGGATCATCTGTCAATTTTCTGTAAATTTTCCTGTTAAAAGTAATCAAACTTTGTAAATTCATTCCTTGAAAACTATTCATCCCACAGCAAAAATAAAATCACATCTGTGTTCAGCAACATAATCAACTTTCATAAAATAAGGGTCTATTATTCTGAAATCTGAATTTCACGAGACTTCCCCATTATGTGACAGTCAAGTTGAGGATTTCAAATGATCCCAAAATATTTCCTCCAAATAAAAATGCGTTAAAAATAAAAACAGTAGGAGGTACCTTAGGTAATGTGTCAGGTCAGTGGAACAGCTTTCAAACAATAGGGAAACATGGCGAGATAAAATAACTTCCAATAACCACTGATTAACTTTATAAATTAGGTACCGGCTATTTTTTTTTTTTATTAATATTTGACCATTTAAGGTGATACTAGCGCTCGGCCGTTTTAGAAAATTTAGAGAGAAATATTGTTTCATAAGCGAGTGTAACTTTTACAGGATGTTCACATGACCACTCTGATTGCATATTAGTAGCACTTTTTCATTTTTGCATATTGCATCGTTAATTAGGCGCCGGTTATTCAACAAAACCGCGCAAAACTATGAAATTTGCGATACGATTGGAGACCAAACCCGAAAACCAATTGATCTCAAATTTTAATCATGATTAGATGAAAGACAAACTTAGGGTTATCACTTGGCACATTTTTGAAATTTAATTTTATACGGCGGCCAGGGAGACAAGAAAACAGCTAATTTTTCACCAAAAAGCCACTAATTATTACTAATCAACGAAACAAAAAATTAAAAATGTACCAAGGGATAACCCTAAGTTTGTCTTTAATCTAATCACGATTAAAATTTAAAATAATTTGGTCTACCCGTTTCGTCTCCAATCGTATCGCAAAAAGTGTCTACAAAAAGCAGCAAAATCGCTAGCGCTTGCAGCACCTTAAATGCATTTCTAATGTGTTTGAGTAGGTACCTACTGTTCTTCTAGTTGACATAACAAATTACAACTGTTGTGAAATATTCCGTGAACTGTGAACTAATACATTGACCCTGGAAGAAAATACCTGGATTATTTTTTCGTATGGCAACGCCCACTCTCCGAAATTGTGAAAAAATCCCGTTTCTCGTGTCACTCACGTTTGCAATTAATTATGTCTTAATGAAACGTATTTTTTCCAGGTACATTCGCATTCAAAATTAGTGCCTATATGCACGTGTCTGGATCAGAGGCACGTTTTGTAGGTACTGCATTTTGAATGAGAGTGTACCTAGCAAGCTAGCACGTGACCGTTATGGAATGTGCGTAGGGGGAGGGGGCTACAAAGCGAGCAGCTGCTCCCGCGCGGGCCGCCCGGGCGGGGGCCAGGGCCGGCCTATGCCTCCCGCGCGGGCCGCCCGGGAGGGTCCAGGGACGGCCCATACCTCCCGCGCGGGCGTCATGGGACGGCCCAGGCCGCCGCCCGGGCTTATTCCCAGTGGCAGGCCCCGGGAGTCTCACTCCATGCTAATCACCCATAAGACGGGAGGTCCCTGGGCAGGCCCGTACGCCCATCTGGGACGGCCTAGGACGCGTCCAGGGACCTCCCAGTGTTTGTAGGGTATTTAACTTGTTACACCTCCATGATCGGACAAATCAAATTTTTCACTATTAAACATGATTAAACCATAGAATTTTGCCCAAAAATATGCCGATAACAAAATTTTAGAAATTATACTTATTAGTTATTATAGTTAGATATCCTCAATTTTTTTATTTAATTATTCTCATCTATTCTGGATTGGGCAGAATAATGGAGAAATCACAGTAGATAATTAGAATTTCATGTATTTTTTAATGGTAGAGTAACTACATATTTAAGACAAGTTTCCCCTCTTGACATACATGTACGGAATCAATATCTGAACTATAGTTAGCAATCTTGGGAGCATTAAAGTACGTCAAAGACGGATTTAAACAATTAACTACTATGTTAGCAGCTGGGCAAAATGGAAACAAATTAATTGGGTATGGAAGACGACAATTATTTAAGGTTGGCAAATTTATTTTCTAACCCTATTCATAAAACAAATTATTTAAAACAATGTGCAATTACCAATATTTAATAAACATTGCAATGTGCTTAATAGTTTAATATACATATTACACAATTATCTCAGTCCATCTAAAATATGACTGCCAAATATACAGTTCTCAGATATTTCTCTTTCAGAGCTGAATAATCAATCATCTACTAATTATGTTAGTTTGATTATTATAATAATGTCACCAATTATCTCTTTGCTCGAGGAAATGGGCACTTGATAAGAAAAATTTTGCGTACCTACTCTCGGATAACTCAAACAAGCCAACTTTATATACATGAAAATTGAACATAAATATGGATAGCCAGCATTGTATCAATAGTACTCCTTAATTATCACAGACTAAATGGCTTACCCCACATTCTCAACAATCAAACTTTCCATTAGAAAATGTGAAATTCAATTATATTTTTTGACTAATTCAAATAAAACAATAGTACCTAGTACTAATTGTAACCGATTAGAGGAGTTTGACAAAAAGATTAGTGGCTCCGCATCTAATAGTGAGCTATGATTCCAGATAGTGTTTCACAATCACTGCTAAGGCACAAGCATATGACATGTCCCGAATGACCATTTTTAATGATACGATTTCCATATTCGTTCTGCTGTTGTCGTTACGCAGCGACATCAAGGTTTTGCTGGTACCGGCATACGATCCATTAATTGGTACGTTACAACACAAACGAAAATGAGTATCGTTATGATAAAAGGAAAATTCTGACATGTCCCTAGAATGATAATGGATCCCAGACAAGCCAAATATGATCATAATTTTTCTCTCCACGCAACTCTTCACATTATATGAAATTGGCAACCAATGCAAACCAATTTCATAAGATCTAGCAAAACATAAACAAGCAATCACACAATTTCACAAAAATCATTAAAAAAACAGTTGACTACTGAAATCATTATCAAAATAACGCAAGTAATATTGCTATACTACTTCACAATCCAATCACCTAAAACGCCAACAGAAGATTTCTGACCTTTCTAATTTTTACTAAATAACTACAGAAATAGAGCAAGTTTGCAGTAGGCTTTTAGTGAGCAGTGGATAGCAGAAAAGGCTAATTATCTTTTGTTTCCATGCTGTACATATCAATAGAAGTAGGACACTACAAGTAATCCCAATAAAAATATTTTATCAATTCAATTACAATAACACAGTAACTAAGTTAAGATTATTGAGCTATCCAACTGTAAAAATATGTTAAATCCACAAAGAGTTTGATTGTTACGCTTACGTTCAATAACTTTTAATAAATGTCTATGTAAGCCCAATGGGTAAAAAACAACTAAAGGTAGCAACACGTTAACAAAAGTATAGTGTGAAGAGATAGCGTGGCAAAAATACCTTCTTGCTCTTTACGGCAAGTTGTCGGGCATAAAGAAATCAATTAAATATGTCAGTTTTGTAAGTGGAAGAGACAGGTATGTACATATTAAATACCTACTGGAAACAGTATGTACTTTCACAGCTAAATCCCAAACATCAATTTAGAGAGGTAAAGTATTCCTAATCCTCATTGTTGGATTTTTCTGAAGATCCAAATGTGTTCTACGGAAAAACGGTCGACAATAACAAGTACAAGATTTGTGTACATATGTAATTACGATATAATTATTTTTACCCAAGCAATCTATGGACTACCTATGTATTTGACTGCAGTTGAACACAGAAACATACCTATATGTACCTACAAATAATATAGGCGATAGCATACATGTACATAAACTATTGCAGGCATTTCAACATCATGTACAAAGACCCTTCTACCAAGGCCGACGTATTAAAAAAATGTAAGCATGCAAAAAATGGAAATAATGTCAAATTGTCAGCATCATTGTAAACAAGATACATTTTACATCGCTTACTTGAGAAAATCCAATACCTAGTACCTATTCGACTCTTCAGCAATGCAATGCATCCAATATAAGAAGACAAACATCAACGAATGAAAAGGGTTGCCTCTGCTAGGGCTGTTCAGTTCTTGTCGAAAATATTTTAAATTCTATTCACATTTCTTGTCAAATTGCTCGACCCCTATTTCTCCCTTCGAAAGTAGAAACGTAACTCACAAGTTACAACTTCATGAAGTCATAGTATTAACACATTATGATATAGGAAAGTCAAATCATAAAATATCAAAGTAGTACGAGTTAAAACTCCATAACTATGTTGAGAATAAACTCCCTTGAACGTAACCAAGATATATAATGAATGCTCTTCACATAGACCAGTTGTAAAACAGACTTGTATTTTCAGTACTCGTTTCATTCTTAACAAAACGGATTTTTACAGGTAACAGCAAGTTTCTAACTTTGTTGGAACCAAGTCCAAACGGCAATCACTATTTGCTTGAAGTATGTAAATTCATAGTAAATACAAACACAACTCTAGGTAGATAACAGCAAGTATTTTATAAAAACAAAATTTATGATTAAGACAATAGGCAGGTACGAGGAAGAAATTACTTTTACGCAGAAAAATACACAGAGTCGTTGACACAGGAATATTTAGGCCAAGTTATAACTACCCACGAATAAGCCAGATTCTGTCGCCATCTATCGGCCGGGCGTTTGGGTTCCGATCGTGTCGCAACGGCGGTAGTAAAGTAGGTAGGGTACTCGCGGCGTCTTGGGATGTAGCACGTGGTTCTCTTGCACTGCGCGCACGGCAGAGTCATCGTAGCGGACCCAACCGCCGTAGCCGACATGGAAGGCATCCGTCACGTAGTGGCCCTTCGATGCCTCTTTGCCGTCGTGGTACACAACTAGAACAAGAACCCGTTGGTTATCACGCATCACTTGCAAACATGGCAGACTCAATCATCTTACGTGATAGTACAGTAGAGTCTAGGTTTTACGATTTTGAAGGAAGAAGAGGAAAAATTCAGATATAATGATGAATGTTTTTTAAATGGTTTCGAGATTGGCTGAAACGAGCTTCGGCTTTCTGCTCAAACAAAATAAAAATAAATGGTTCAGAGTGGAGAGGCTATCAAAATAGTCACATCGGTGAAAAAAAAACATTTAACTGAGAAACGCATAACCAAGGCTACTCCCTGGAATACTCGAGCCTGCAATGAAGTAGCCCTCTCTAGTGCAACAATCAGTTTTGTTACAGTTTGTTTTTCCTTTGTTTGAACTCTCAACAGACGGAGCCACCGTCAGTTGTTCTGTAAGGCCGAGAAAGACAACATTGCAAGGTGAGCGCGCAATGAAGTCTTTCTCGGCCTAGCAGAACAACTGACTGTGGCTCCATCTGGTGAGAGTTCAAACATAGGAAAAACGAAATGTACGTAGCATATTTTGTCAGTTGCAACTGTTCACGGAAATTCACGATCATTGCAATAAATACACCCAATCATCAAAAGAAAAAGATTTTCATAACCTATCACAGTTGCAGAGTCGAGCATGAAAGTTCAATAAAATTGTCCAATTCTTTTCTTTATATTAGGGGTGTGCGAATATTCGAATTAGGCGAAGTATTCGGCCGAAGTCGAAGTATTCGATCTCGAAGTCGACTATTGATTTATTACATGTCGAAGTATTCGTTCAAATTCGAATAGTGCGCGCGCGTCGGTAAAGAAGTTCATCAGACCAATCAGCGTACATCTCGCCCAAGGACAAGGTCGCGCGGCGCGCACCTTGGGCGCGCACAATACACGGGGTGGTCTATCTTCACATAATTCCGGCGACAACACGGTTGGTACCACTGGTTGGTGCACAAGTTGACTGGGCAGACCAAGGAAAAAAACTCTCTATGGGTAGACAAATTCGAACTGGCGAGAATTAAAGCTGGGCAAACCAAAAAAAATAACTCTATGGTTAGGCAAAATTAAAACTTGTGAAAATGTCTAAATAAAAAAGTGCGACCGTGGCCAGAATCGAACCGAGGTCCCCTAGTCCCGTAGCCCAGCGCTCTACCATCTGCGCTAGGTAGGCAGCGATGCTTGATGGCGTTTATAATCACTTCATATATAAACACAACTGTAGTGTACGCGCATTGCGCACGAGGTTGCCAAACCTCGTTGTCGCCGGAAATATGTGAAGGTAGACTCTACCACAATACACACACCCCCCTCCAAGTTCCAATGCCAAAACTCATCTCGTCGTGTGTCAACAGTAGACAGCTGATTTCAATTTGTTGCATTCGCCGTGCCAAGCTTACATGTGTTTTGTGTTGTGTTTTTAATTTTGCGAAATATTTCCGACACGAAGTCGAACTATGGAATCTGCTAACGCAAATTTAGAGCAAGGAAAAGCGGCTTTGGAACTCTTTTTCCCCTGTCAAGGGCGAAGTGCAACACGCGTCAAAGCATTTTGAAGACGCCTTATCTACAACTTGGGTACAAGCTTATTGAGCAGGAAGTAATTTCCTTTCGTTAATAGCTGAGATAACATACAATATTTTGATATTGTTTCAATTTTGTGTGCCTATAGTTCGCCACGTTCGCCACGAGTGAGAGAAATTAGCAACATTTGTGGGAAGATCGTCAACTGTTTCATTTCTCATTGGCCGTGACCTAGCAACCGATCAGATGTCAACAAATGTACTCAAAATATTTCGGAATCAGAACTAAGTCGCGCAAATTAATAATGTGATTAGATTCAGTGAAATTGTGAACACTTTATTATTAATATTTTGTAGGCGAATAAACATTAGATAAACTTGTGTAAATTTTAAGAATTGATAATGCGTAATATGTGCAGCAACATAACATATAACTGCAGCGACTTGGACGCCTTGCCAAAAGGTAAGCTTCCTTCCCACAGATTAGGTGGCTCTGTCTGTACTTTTAGCAGTGCCATCTGTAGTCTAAACACGCTGCCTATAGGTATTTAATTTTTACTGTTCAATACCACATTGTAAAAAGTATGTTTTTATTTATAGGCACAATACCATGCTACCTACCTATGTCTGATACTGATCCTACATTAATTTAAAAAAATATATAAATCTAAATTTCTTGAATTCTATTTTAAATTTGTTGGTAGGAAAAATAGCATTATTTACAAAAAATATTCGACTTCGAGAAACTACTCGAGAAACTATTCGAATTCGACTTCGAGAAATTCATGGGCAACTATTCGACTTCGACATCAAAATTCACTATTCGCACACCCCTACTTTATATGTATCCCGTTATGTACGACATATTGGCATTAGGTTTGGACAATTATGACAAGTTGAGAGCCAAAGTTAAATATTGCTCTGCTAATGCCACAAAAAGATCAGTATAGACTGATTCGAGCTGACGTCACGATCTCGGCGTGGGTCAGGCCCATCAATGTTAATAAATAAATTGGAAATATATCTCCTTAAATGAGCATTCTGAGCTGGTTTATGCGTAAGGATCAGTATTGCCTTTTCACACATATAATTTGTTTAAATATATTTCTTGCACAACTTGATATAAATAAACTAAGAAAACAATCACCCTAAATGCATGTTGTTGCTGCATCTCACTGGCCTGATGGCCCTACGCCGAGATTTCAAGGTAGGGGGAGGAGCCTATTCCTATTGTATTCAGAGGGGGTGAAATCACTCTATAAACTATAAAGCTGGGTCCACATAGACCGTTTCTGCGTTTTCCGTTTTTTTCCTTATGACCAATCACAAGTCCAGAAACCGACTACGGCAGACTTGCGATTGGTTTATAAGAAAAAAAACGGCAAACTCAAAAACGGTCTATGTGGACCCGGCTTTAAGTCAATGATTTGATCGTATAAGAGTAGGTAGTCTCTATTTTTACAAATAAAAAGCAGTGTTTTCCCATTTCGCTTTCTGTCATCTGCTACAAAGAAGTACATTCCAATAATAAATAGGTAACCAGTACTTAACATACCTGCAAACAACTTGTATTGTTTAGCTTTGGCAACGTATTTCTTGTTTGAGGACATTAACTCTGAAATAAATAAGACAATAATATAAAAACACTGCAGTGTTACAGAAAACAAACAAAATGCATATGCTCAATAATTGAAATCTTACTTGGATCAACTTTGAGCTCGATTGGGAATTCAACACTCTTGACGATTTTGGTGCATCCGTCGACCTTGTAATCGAACCACTTGAGGTGCAAGACGAGCACGAGAGGTAGATCTTCGAGAGTCACCTGTTGCCATGCCTCCACCTCCTGATTGGTCTTGGTGCATGTCACACCCTCCAGCTGGTCCCGGCCCACCAGCAGTTCCAGGGCCTCCTTGACCGATTGCGCTTTCTGGAGAGAAAAGTTAAGGATTAAGTTTAGGTCTCTCAAAGGCAGTGACATGACTTTTATGTTTTAGAAAAGTCTGTTAATCCCGGACTTGAATTAAGCCCCAATCACCTCGATATCGAGCTGCAGTGTGAAGAACGGCTGAACGTTGTCCGTGGATTGGTCGCCGGCTCGTTGAACTCTCGACCGCAAGTGACCACGGAATATGTCCGAGACTGGAGTGCGGCCGAAGTCCGAGCGACGTGTTACGGCCCCCTTGTTCTTTGGACCCATAACCTACAAAACATTAATTGTCGTGTGAGCAACTTACATTGACTTCCTCGGCTCAAACAGATGCTCGGACACATGTGCAACTGCTCAGTTCTTCTTAAAGGACAAATTTGATCTCTGTTATCACAACGTTTGGATCATCATTGCAGTCATGAATGAAAAGAATTACATCACAATCTATTAGTTGACAGCTCTGGCGAATTTATAGGGCGTTTTTAAAAACACAGCCGAATCACCGAGAGCTAACTACAGGCTTGGAATGAATTGAGAATACACACTAGGTATACAGATAGTTCACTCACCCTCCACTCAGAGTCTGCGTCATCTGGGTCGGTCGAGTTCGAGTCATCGCCATTGGTCACAACTTCGCTGGAGCCATCTTGCACGAGCTTCACCACCTCCAGCATCTCGTCGTTGAGTGCATTCAGAAGACAGCTGAGAAACTCCTCGGCGTCTTCCTGACGTCCTTCCACCTGCCAAGTAAACGTCACTTCCTTATATTCTCATGTCGTCGTTGATCGATAACATCATTCTCATGACATTACTCAATGCAGTATAGTACAAAAAACCAACATTGTTGATGTGCTAGTGCTCAAATTCGATATTTTGTAAAAATTAAAATTGATATGAATCTCAGCTGGACGTGTGCGTTCTCACAATTTACAATCATAATATAATTTGTATTGCATGTTGTAGAAATTAACTTGGTTGGAACTGTGTAGGTAACTGCACTGTGGAAATTAAGTATGGAGAAAAGCATTCACATCGAATAGTGGACACTGTTGTCGGCATACCTTGAAGGTATCGCTGCGAATATTGTTGAGCATCTTGTAGATGTACGACGGCTCGAATGGAGCGCCCGACTGCACATCGATGGAACCATCCTCCTTGCGATTGCTCCTCTCTTTGCGATTTGCTCGCGTCACGGATGCCAAAGGGACGAACTCGTTCACAAAGTCAATGCTGGAAAATACAGAACAAGACTAAAAAATCAGGGACGAATTGAAGCAGGTATCGATACTAGTGCGATGGGACTAAGTGAAGAAATCATCGATAGGTACTCCGTTAAATGAATAATAATCCAAGGTCTTATCAAGAATGTTTGGAAGCAATATCCTAAGAACCAAAACTACTGAACTTTCGAATGAGGAAAACAAAATTGCTTTGCGCATACAGAGCGGAGTCGTGACTTACATGCTGTCTAGGATGGGCGTCTGAGACTTCTGTCCCCGACGCGGAGACGGAAGCGCCTTCATGAGGTTGTAGAAGGGCGGACAAGCGAGCAGCGCTTGCAGGGTGGAGTTGACGTAGCACCAGTTGCTGCGGTTGGTGAGGCCGCGCGGCTGCAAGCTGATGGCTCTGTGGTCCAACTCGTACTTGCTCAGGAACTCTGACAAGAAGACACATGGATTTCAAACAAAATTATCTATGGAATTCAGATTGAATCCTAAGCATCACCATATCACCTGCATGATTGACTCCCCCCCCCCCCCCCCTACCCATACTGCTATAACTGTCTGTTTACTCAAGTCAACAAAGTCTTTAACTAGTTAGGTAATTACCTAGTACCTAATTACTTTATTAGACTCTCACTAACAAGCCATCCATTCATATGATCATAGTGCTTGTTCATTGGAAGAAATTTCAAGATGCAATCTAGGAAATTAATTTTTCTCTAAAAAAAATTATTACCTAATGGCCCTAAAATCATAGGTATGTGGGCTGCAGGTGGCCATTGATTTTAAAATCGGAAAAAATGGCTTGACCACATGACTTCTAGCTTTATCAACTTGCAATGTTTATTAAAAATGACCCATACCACCCTGCTGAAAAATCTTAGACAAGAACATTTACCAGATCTTGCCAAGATTTTTCACAGGTAATGACATTAATTCACTGCAATAGGAGAGTACAAGAGTAATCCTATTTTTATATCTAGATAGGTACGGTACACGGTATTAATAAAAAGGTAGTGAAACCTGCGGGATTTGGCTCAGAGGGTAGAACACAAAGAATCAGCAATATTATAATTTGTTTATTACAGAGAAAATAAATGTTCATTGATGTGAAAAGAGCAATCAAAAATTATGAAACAATATTACGTTCGATACGTCGGCAGTAGTGATGATGTCGTCTGGTTTGTTTACTTCCGCGTAAACAAGTGGATGGCGTTGACTCTTGCGTAGTGTGTCCCGTGAACTCCAGTCCACCAGCAGAATGAAATGACTGGATATGTCACCTCCTTCAGCTGCGATGCGATGATGTCGTCTAATAACCCCTTGGTTACCAGGACGTCCAGCAGTCCGTGCACAAGGAGTGACCTCCTCGAGCAGTTGGATCAAGTTGGCTCAGGCTGATGACGTTCGTGGCTGCAGACTCGTCGGTTTCTCCCGGAGTTGCAATTCACTAACTTTTATACTTTAACATTTACTGACTTTAATGTTGAAACTGTTCAGTTGATCACTTGTAACTTGAAATTGTCTTAATGGGATATTATTTGCCTCAGCATTAGGCTTGAAGTTTGAATTTACTGAGTTGACGTTTATACAAAAATGTTATTTTAATGTTTACCTTCGATCACATCGGCACTGTCTCGCTGAAATTATACTATGTTGCGTGCACAAGGCTTCACGGTTCGCGAGGCAGGTCTCACTGCTCTGAGAAAATTCCGACTGATGATGTTTGGCTGGTAGCCTGACGTTTTATACCCTCTGACATCGTTTTCCCTCCAAAGAATCTGATTGGTTGGTTTCGTACACGTGATAGCTAATTTTAGACATTCTGTCATTTCTAAAGCCCGCGAAACGACTTTCTTTCTGCACGTAGGCCCATGCTTTTCTTGGAATCACTGAAAACTAGTCTGGCTGACTGGTTTTGTAGCGTTATCACAATGACTGGTTCACTTGTTATTACGTGGTGACATCACAATTTAGGTAAGGTCACATACTTTTTATATGGATTCACTCACTTTCTTGATATAATTGCACATTGTTAAACTTATTTGATTGCTCGTTATATTTTTGTCTATATTTTGATTGTTGTTGAATTTTAAAGATTGTAAGTTTACATAATGATTCTAATTAATTACTTTGTGTTCAGTTAACCTTGACTCTAAGAATGCCATGCTACAAGCTTGTTCATTCTTTAAACCTATTTCAAGCAAACATTATTATTTTTAAAGTTAATTTTCTAACCTAGATAGGCCAACTTGTTACAGAGCCCCCTGAATTCTTGTTGTTCACCTTTTGACTGAAGTAAATTTGAAACACATTGAAATTTTGAATAAGAAAATGGTGATAAAACAAGGATTCACATAGAGACTGGACTATCTAGCAGGAATAATCTCTTCCTTTTGACAAACAAAAAGTTTCCTTCAACAGATGCAAGTTTATTTCCCCTTACAGCTGTCTAATCAAAACCTGAATGAATGAACTCACCCCTCCATCTACCAAAACAAAACAAACCTCATCCTACCTCCCGGAAACGATGCTCGACTCAACCCTCTCTCTTATCACAGTCCCGTTATTGGCCTAGTGACCTACTTCTGCTGGGTCATCATACTGCGACCATAACATCAACATAACATTGCTGTTGTCATCAGTAGGAATCATTTGTTCGACGTATTGATTTCTTTCTTCCGTCCACGATCGAATGGAAATGAAATCGTTTCGTCTTCTCCATCGTCTTGAGTTGTCACTCTTGAAATATCTTCAAGTAGCTGTTTCCAAGTAGAATCTTCCTTGTTATCTTGAGCAGTGGTCGATGTATAGTTTTTGTTTTCTTCAGCTTTCTTCATTCCGGTTTCTAGTACATTTAATTGCAGTCGATCTTGCAAACAAACATTTTCGTCGTCTTCTCTCAAATTTTCATCCTTTAACTCTTTCGTCGAAACATCATTGTTTTCATTCATAATTACCGCGTCATTTTTCTCGTCGTGAAAATCTTCACTATAAATTCCAAAGTCGTCTGAAGACATCAAAACATCGCCGATTTCTTCAAATTTTCGAACGTCGTCGAAATCATCTTGATTCACACTCGGAATCTCCAATTCTTCCTTCTCGCTCACTTGTGGCAATGCTACCTCGCAAGTGTCTTCAAAATTCTTCCTTCGTAATAAATCTTCATCTTTCTTCATCTTCGTATATTCACAACTACTTCCTTCAACTTTGTCTGGGCCATCCAAACATTTAATTTTATTTCCGTCGATTTCTTCTAGCACACAGTCCCCCTCTATACTCTCTTGTGATTGCAACATCTTGCAAGCAGCAGCGTCTTCAATCCCCTTCTTGAAAAGCATAAAATCAAGTTGAAGTTGTTTTTCTATTGCAGAAACCTCTGCTTCTTTGGCTGCTTCTCGTTCATCCATCTCTTTCTTCCACCGTCTTGAAGATCCGCGTATAAATTCTTTAAGATCCTCACGCTCTTTCTTCTGTATTCTTCTAATCTCTTCTTTTCTCTCTTTGAAACGTGTCTTTTCGGTCGACGCAAAATCGTGTCCCATCTCTACTTTCCATTCTGTGTCGACCTCTGTTCGTTTCCCGAATTTTCATTTTTCGTTTCCTTCGTATCGGACTCTGGTGGACGATTATTATTATTCCCGTTACCATGCCCATTTCTGTTATAGCCATTTCTGTCGTGACTGTTTCTCCCGTAGTTGTTGTTATTGTAATTTCTGTCATAACTATTCCTGTTATTATAGCCGTTCCTATTGTCATTGTAACCATTCCCGTTACGAATTGGCTCATATTGCTTTGGATCTCTGATTAGTTTTTCAGTGAATTCATCATGCTCTAAGTCAGTCAGCTCTTTTATCAACTCATCTTTAGTTTTGACTTTGCCACGTACTATCACCCTGATGTTTGGTGGTAAGTGATTAATCAATATTCCAACCAAAACTTGTTCCGTCATATTGACCAATTCTGTCACATATTTTGCCTTGTTGATAATCCGATTGACATAGGTCACCATGTTTAGGTTCGAACTAATTTTGTATTCTCCAGCATAGATTGATCTGATTAGCTGATGCTGTACAGTTTGCGACCAATATTTATCTTTAAAAGCCTCTTCAAATTTGTCAATGTTCTCAACGGGATTATTTACATACCAGTCTGCTGCTTTTCCATGTAAACACTTGACAATGATTCCCAGCTTCTGATTGTTATTCACATTGAATGTTGAAAAACGCTCTTTGATTAGCTTCAAAAATTGCATTGCGTTTATTGGGCAACTCTCTTCCCCATTAAATCTTATTGCCTCTTGTATCAGCGACTCAGTACAATGTTTTGCAAATTGTAACTCGTTATTTGCGTGACAGATGACATTTGATGTTGTTCCAGTCTTCTTTGCATTTTCATCTACTTTCTTACTTACGTCCTCTATTTTCTCCTTCATAGCTGAAATGCTTTCATTCTTCTCTTTATCCTTTCTTTCAAATCGCGAGCTTAATGAAAATAGCTCCAGACTGAGTTTCTTATCACGTTCATCGATCTCAGTGTTGATCTTTACTAATTCGGATTTTACTTTTTCCTCTACACTGCTCGTTTGTTCTCCAATTGATTCTATGTAAGACTTAATAACCTCCAACTCTGTGTCGACTTTATCATTTATTCTCTGTACGCTCTCCTCTACATTTGAGACTCTAGTTTCGACCTTTTTCAATCCAGCTTGAATTTCACTGACGATCTCCCTGACATTTTCAGTTTTTAACAACAACTTTTCCATCTCCTTTCCTCTTTCTTCCTTTTCCTTAATTTTCTCGTTTTTACTTTCCTCCTTTTCTTTTAGTTTCTCTAGTTTCCTATTCATTTCCTTGATAGCTTCTTTTTCCTGTTGTTCTTGCTGCATTTTCATTAAGAATTCCATAACTGGATTAGAGGATTCTTTCTCACCGAATTGTGAATATATACTGTCAGCTCTGGCTTCTTTTTGTCTCTCTTCAAAGATTGGCATTTCAACATGAGGTAGCGAGTCATCGTGTTCGTCCTCCCCTATCACCTGGCTCCTAGTTACCTCGAGTTCACTAACCACTGACTGGTCCCCCGCCCCCTCTACAGTCTCATCTAAATCTACAGTTGACGCTAAACTTGCATCTCGATCTGCCATCGTAACAGATGTAATGAACTAACATGCACAAATCTACAGTTGGCTTTATCTTTACGTTAACGGGTTGATTCTATGTAAAATTTCCAAATACATGAAAATTTTACGCAATGCCTGTGTCCACAAGTTTCAGAACAACTGAGTAACTCTTTCACAATCAAGAAAACAATTATTTCTTTCAAAACAATTGCTCCCAGGAATGTTATTCGAGCCCCACACGTTGAGCGCCACTGAAACCTGCGGATTTTGGCTCAGAGGGTAGAACACAAAGAATCAGCAATATTATAATTTGTTTATTACAGAGAAAATAAATGTTCATTGATGTGAAAAGAGCAATCAAAAATTATGAAACAATATTACGTTCGATACGTCGGCAGTAGTGATGATGTCGTCTGGTTTGTTTACTTCCGCGTAAACAAGTGGATGGCGTTGACTCTTGCGTAGTGTGTCCCGTGAACTCCAGTCCACCAGCAGAATGAAATGACTGGATATGTCACCTCCTTCAGCTGCGATGCGATGATGTCGTCTAATAACCCCTTGGTTACCAGGACGTCCAGCAGTCCGTGCACAAGGAGTGACCTCCTCGAGCAGTTGGATCAAGTTGGCTCAGGCTGATGACGTTCGTGGCTGCAGACTCGTCGGTTTCTCCCGGAGTTGCAATTCACTAACTTTTATACTTTAACATTTACTGACTTTAATGTTGAAACTGTTCAGTTGATCACTTGTAACTTGAAATTGTCTTAATGGGATATTATTTGCCTCAGCATTAGGCTTGAAGTTTGAATTTACTGAGTTGACGTTTATACAAAAATGTTATTTTAATGTTTACCTTCGATCACATCGGCACTGTCTCGCTGAAATTATACTATGTTGCGTGCACAAGGCTTCACGGTTCGCGAGGCAGGTCTCACTGCTCTGAGAAAATTCCGACTGATGATGTTTGGCTGGTAGCCTGACGTTTTATACCCTCTGACATCGTTTTCCCTCCAAAGAATCTGATTGGTTGGTTTCGTACACGTGATAGCTAATTTTAGACATTCTGTCATTTCTAAAGCCCGCGAAACGACTTTCTTTCTGCACGTAGGCCCATGCTTTTCTTGGAATCACTGAAAACTAGTCTGGCTGACTGGTTTTGTAGCGTTATCACAATGACTGGTTCACTTGTTATTACGTGGTGACATCACAATTTAGGTAAGGTCACATACTTTTTATATGGATTCACTCACTTTCTTGATATAATTGCACATTGTTAAACTTATTTGATTGCTCGTTATATTTTTGTCTATATTTTGATTGTTGTTGAATTTTAAAGATTGTAAGTTTACATAATGATTCTAATTAATTACTTTGTGTTCAGTTAACCTTGACTCTAAGAATGCCATGCTACAAGCTTGTTCATTCTTTAAACCTATTTCAAGCAAACATTATTATTTTTAAAGTTAATTTTCTAACCTAGATAGGCCAACTTGTTACAGTAGTAACTGTAGGTATTGGGTATTAGTATAATGGTAATCACATCAAGTTTCTTATTTGAATAGTAATTTAAGTGTATGTTCCAAAACTAAGATCTCGGCACGGAAAAGTCCGAGGCCAACTCTCAGGAACGTCTCCCCGAGTTCACAAGAGTCCGACAAGCCAGAACGGCTGAGAGTCAGACCCGAGGAGCTCTCGGAGAGGATTTCTCTCCCACAGGTGTAACGCTGCTGCCAGCATAGAAGTAGCCGGAGCCGCTGACTCCATATGGGGACGATAAAGATCAATAGGGTAGTCTCGTGAACATTAAATCAGTATCAGAATATTATCTATTTTATGAAAGTTGAGATGTTGCTGAACCGATGTGGTATTATTTTTGTTGTGGGATGATTAGTTATCATGCAAGGAATTAATTTAAAAAGTTTTATAGATTTCTCGTAATTTTAAAACAGGAAAACTTCAAATTTGCTGTATTGCCATGGCAACAAAGAAACCACCATGGTAGGACAAACACATTGCTGAGGACTTGGAAATGACATCACAGTAGGTACTGATTCTTGAATCATGCCGTATTTCCAGAAAATATGCCATAGGTATGGCACATATGCCATATGATGCTTAATTTTTTTTGCATTGCAATTTACGCACTAGAGAGAATACATATATATATGCTTATATATAATCAATTACCTCGTCGTATCACTGAATCTACGTCCTTTTCTATATTCATTACAAGTCTCAAAACTTTTCTCCTACAGAATCCGTTTTATAATCTCTATTTTTAAATTTAAAACCAATTTTTAATTGCTGACTTTGTGAACATTATTGTGTGTAAACAACACACTTGTGACTTTATTTATCGACAATGCTATTTTTTTTAATGGCAGACTATAGTGTTCATTGTATTTTTACATGTTATTTATTTGTGTTTTGTATTTACAATATGTATACCTATTTAATTGACGATGCTCTATACAAATACCCTGTATATATGTCTTTTGAGATTAATACAAAAAATACAAAAAAAAAAATACAAAATACAATTTCACGAGACTTTGCTCTCTAGGCAGGAGGCCAATTCTTGACAATTTGTTGAGAGGAGTGAATTAAAAATAGGAATGCCCAAGCCTACCTATTCTACCTATTTCACATCACATTCCTTTAAAAAATAATAAACTAGTACACTCAAAAAAAAAAAATATGTATTAAAAAACGGATTGGCTGCTGGCCAGGTTCCTTGACAATCAATCATTGTTATTATCAATGAAATCAGAGCTCAACTACTAGAGTTAGCTAATGCATTAGAACAAACTTCATAGGATGATGCCAGACAATCCTTTTCTTTCGTACCTACCATTTATTATTGTTCGAGTGTACCTACTGACTATGAACATATTTTCCGATATCTTCCGATATTTTCCGATATCGGAATGAAAGGGTGAGAGAGGCAGTGAGGAGGAAAAAGGAGGCATGGAGAAGGAAGGAAGAGTCCCATACGGAAGAAAACATCAGGGACTACGGGGAAAGCAAGAGAATTGTAAAGATGATAGTAGAGGAGGAGAAGAAAATATCAATGCAAGAGTTTGCAAACAGGTTGGAGACAGACTTTGATGGAAATAAGAGACTGCTGTACAGTCTAATCAAGGCGAAACGACATACGGGGGAGACTCAAACCATAATGAAGAAGGAGGATGGTGGTTTCACAAACAGACTGGAGGAGATAAAAACAATGTGGAAAGAGTACTTTAAGGAGCTACTTCAGGGAGAGGCAGTACAAAGGAAAGACAGAGAGACAAACCGAAGAATGGCAGAGGAAAGCGAGGGGGTTGCGGGTGAAATACCAGGACAGATGGAAGTGAAAGAAATGCTAAAGAAGATGAAGAATGGAAAAGCCCCAGGAATGGACGAAGTCAGTGTCGAGATGCTGAAAGCGTCAGGGCAGAAGGGATTTGAGTGGCTCTGCCGGGTAATTCAAGCAGCATGGACCCAGTGTGATGTCCCAGAAGATTGGGGGAAGGGAATACTTATTCCTATCTTTAAGAAAGGGGACAGAAAGCGATGCTGCAACTACAGGGGAGTAACTTTGATGTGCCAAACAGCTAAATTGTATGAAAAGATCATCGAAAGGAGGGTGGCTGAGAGTATTGAGAGTAAACTAAGAGAAGAACAATACGGTTTTAGAAGAGGACGGTCAACGATTGACCTCATCTTTGCAGTGAGACAAATCATGGAAGACCGATGGGAGAAAGGGAACGGGATGAGAATGATATTTCTGGACCTGGTAAAGGCGTACGACAGAATGCCAAGAGAAGAAGTGTGGCGGTGCCTAGAGAAGAAGGGTGTGGACAGTGGAGTGATACAAAGAATCCAAAGTATGTATAAGAAGAACAGTAGTTGCGTGCAGACGGGAGTGGGAAAAACGGACTGGTTCGAAGTGAGGGAGGGACTGAAGCAAGGGAGTGTATTGTCACCAACATTATTTACAGTAGTAATGGATGAGATGCTGAGAGAGGTTGAGCCGGAGGACCAAGAGGACACCCGCACACTCATATATGCAGACGACGTTCTTGTGTGGGCAGAGACCGAGGAAGAGTTGCAAGAGAAACTCAACAGGTGGGAAGAAGTGACAGCAAAATATGGACTAGAAATCAGTAGAGAAAAAAGCGAAACCATGGTTATGGAAAGGCAACAGAAGACACGGTGCCGGATGCAGATGCGAGGAGAGGAACTTACGGAAAAAGACGAGTTTAAATATCTAGGTAGTGTATTGGCAAAGGATGGAAAGGTGGACAGAGAAATCGAGAGGAGGGTGAGAGCAGCAGAAGTGTTTTACCAGAGTGTAAGGAAGCTACTATGGAATGAAGATGTACCACAGAGGTGTAAGATATTACTGTACAAAACCTACTTTGTACCAATCTTAATATATGCAGCAGTAACTTGGCCAATGGGAGGGAAAGAAGAAATGAAGATGCAGGCTGCAGAAATGAAGTTCCTGAGAAGTGTGGCAGGAGTGACGAAGATGGACAAGGTGAGGAGTGCAAAGATTAGAAAAGACCTAGAAGTGGAATCTCTTAGATTTAAACTTGGAAAAGAGAGGCTAAGATGGTACGGACATATGAAGAGGATGGGAAAAGAGAGGATACCATGTAGAGAGGCAGAGCGTGCAGCCATGGGTGTCAGAAGAAAGGCAGGAAGACCTAGAACCAAATGGATCAACGGAATAGAGGCAGCTGCAGAAGAAAGAGGAGAGTGTTGGGGAGTAATTACAACAGAGAAGTGGTGGGAAGACAGAGAGAGATGGAGGGAGCTGGTGGAAAGAGAGGAGGCTGAAGAACTGGAAGAAGAGATTGAAGAAGTGTGGAGTGTCGGACTTGGCAAGTCGGCTCTGAGAACACAAGTGCCCTAGAACATTGGTGGGATCATCCCACCCCCTGACCCGACAATAGTTGGAAGCAGGGTCGCGATATATTATATCTACACTACAATTCATATTTTCAGAGGTACTTTAGGAAGAAATAGAAAGGTTACTGGGAATCTAGCCCTAACACCCTGGAAAGTGGTTACTGGTTACTATTTTTAATTTTAGGCAGAACTCAATGATGAACTCATAGTAGTACAGGCATTATTCATGAACTTCCTACACACAATAGCAGAATTTTCACCAATGAATAATTCTATTATCCAAGGTTTGCTGGGGTCAATATCAGGTTCAAAGATGTATCATACATTATTCATAATCAATTATCATGCATTCCAGTACATACCTACCTAACTAATGGAGCATTCTTGAATGAATGATAAACTATACCTACCTAAATAATGAATGCCTGTAGGTAGGTGGGTGGTAAAGTTCACATGATTAATTCTAATTTACCAAAATATAAAATTACTGTAGGTATAGTAGGGTCACCCGGGGGAAGTGTGGACACTTTTTCAGTAGTTGGAGTTCAACATGCTGAAAAGGGCACAAGTCCTTGAGCAAATCAATTCAAAATTTTAGGAAGTCTTAAACGTATTCTTGTTATCATATAAAAAAATTGAAAAAGTCAGAATAGTGTTGTCAATGAGCAGGCTTTAAGAAAATGGAGACATACCTCCGTGTCACACTTCCCCCATCAAAATGGGGGAAGTGTGACACGGACTGGGGGAAGTGTGACATGTACTGTTATGAAGAGTAAGTACTGCATTCTAATGTGTGAGTAAGGTAATTATATACCTATAATTAGGTACCCAATAATTTTGAGATGAAGCGTTGATCGAGGGATATTGAAATATTTGGCCGCTTTACCAAGAGACATCAAATTCCTTTTAACATGGTCACAAGCTTTATCCATGTCTTCTAGAGACCATCGTCCCCCTTCCCCTCTATTGGTTGTTCGAATTCGATTTCGAGGCATTTTGCCGTCAGTCTATAGGCATGAACAAAAACACATGGTCATTGATGAGAACCAATTGCCACCCTACTAACCTAAATGATTGTAAAAACTATCAGTAATTTACACTAGCTGATCAAAAGCATGCACATTTTAGTAAATATAAGTGATGTATAACACAAAACTTTGATTAGGCCTTTGTAATTTTACTAAACAGATTTATATGATCACACTTACCTTTCATCCAAGAGAGTAGTTTCAATGAAGAAAAAAAAGCCACTTTTTTGCGCCAAAATCATGTATTTCACTGCCTTCTAAAGTTGTCACAGTTCCCCCAACATAACAAATCACACTTCCCCCAACACTAAAAAATCCTGGGGTAAGTGTGACACCCTAATTAAAAGATTGCATTTTATGATTTTTCACTTTCTTTGCATATTTTGTCATTAATATGTTTATAAGTGACAGAATGCATTTAAAAAAATCATATATTTAGCAAACATATCATAAATAATGCCAACTTTCTAGAAAGTCATAGAATTATGATTTACAGTTCTTTTGCAAGTTGATATTCTGGTCATCATACAACTAATGGAGCACACAGATTTATACTAGATTTTATGTTTTAGGAGGCTCAATAGATGTCCTAATAGGAAGCAATTTTTTTTTTAATTTAAATTTAAAATCAGGTTAGTTATAGGCGGGTGTCACACTTCCCCCGAATCACACTTCCCCCGGGTGACCCTACCTTTGTAGTACTACTACCTAACTTGGTTGGGTTGGTACAACCTATTATGTACGGTGACAAACATTGAACTTACACAGGTATACACAGTTATCATACAGCTGTAAACACCCAATTGAAATGAATTAGTAGACTCACCTCCAAGCCTGTAAAGCTGTGGATCATCCAGCTGCTTCTGAACCCGTCTTGCCTCGGCGTCTGCCTGAGCACAGTCCTGAGTGTTCTCCTGAGACTTGAACGGCTCGACTCGAGCCACCAGCTTGCTCGGGACGTCGGCCTCGGACTCCGCTGGGCCGGAGTTCTTCTTGAAGAGGCTGGCCCAGGACTTGCCGGACGGAGCGGGCGCCGGCGGCTCGACGGCCACCGCAGGCGGCGGGGACGCTGCTTCCACTTTCACCACCGCAGGGGCAGTGTCTTGCACAGGCTTAACGTCATCACTAGCAGCACTAACTACCCCAGCGTCGGGAACGGTGATTGGCGGCATTTGTACAGGGGGATCGTGTATCTGAACAGGGTCCACAGATTTCACGATTGCTGGCGTCGAAACGTCCTCACTATCACTTACAATTTCTTTTTTTACATCATAAACTACATTATTAACAGGATTTCGGTTCGCGGGCCGGAAGATTTGAGCATCAGTTTTCAGCTCCGAAACGATAACATCACCACCGTATGTCACTGGTATCTTGACTTTAGTTTCAGGAGATACAATGACAAGCTTTTTGGATTCATTTACACAGTTATTCGGCACTTCACCCTGCTGAGGCAAACTTTTATCACAATTGTTTAAAATTTGTGACTCTGCTGGTTCTTTCTCATATGACACATTGTTTTCCACACTCTTGCTTGCATAATGAGTCACAATGGTTTCACTACGATTATTATTATAATTCGTTGAAGCAATTTTTTCCTGAAAATTAACTATTGAAGGCTCTTTCACATCACTCGCACTATTGTAAACCACTTCCTGTGTGTACCCGTCATTTGGCTCATTATGATATTGTTCCTTATTGTTCTGTCGAGAATAATCGTAGCCACGCATTTTGTCAGGCTCGTTGGCATAGATTGTGGGGTCAACTGGCGAGAACATAGGCTGATAGGAGTACTGCATCTGCGGCTGCTGATACATGGTGACATGATTCGGAAGGAAGATCGGAGCCCCAGTAGCCTGCTGCGCTGACTGCATGTGACCAGGTGTCGAATAGTAGTTGTACGGAAGGATGTATTGACCGCCAGGGTACTGCTGCTGTATCGGACTGCTCGGATTTTGCCCATCGAGATTCGGCTCAACGTTGCGGTAATCTCTCGGCTTCTGACCGGCCTTGTTCGTCCGGCGGCCTCCCCGAGACGACTGGATGTCTTGCGGCGGGTACGGCACCGGATGGTAACTCATGTACGGGTGGACGCTCACGTTGGCGGTGACGTTGTTGACGTACACGGAGGGCACCATGTATGGCACGGGCATGTGAGCCGATGACGAGGGGTAGGGTGGCACCTCGGGGTTGAGAGTACTCGGAGGAACGGAGCACGGCTGATCGCTGCCCGACACATCGTCGTCTCCGGCAGCTGAAAGGCGGAGAGATATTTGTCACACACTTTTCCATTTTACACCATGTAGCAATATTAGCGCTATAAATAGTAGCCCAGAAATATGATGAAGTAGCGTGTAATATTAGTTCTGAAGCAATTCACTTACTCCAACAATCTGTTGGTCAGTTAATGTCGCAAAATGCTCTGCGACGCCGACATGACATGCGACATAATATGTAGGTAACTTACTTTACTTTACCCCGTGGTTCAAATAATACACATCAGTGCAGGCAATAGGTATTGACTTTGATGTCGTGGACGTTTTCGGAACCATCGGGTAATAGCATGGCAGTGGTGACGGTATACATCGGAACAAACCGTCACCACTGCCGTGCTATTGTTCAATGTAGTCGTGGACGTTTTCGGAACCATCTGGTAATAGCATGGCAGTGGTGACGGTATACATCGGAACAAACCGTTACCACTGCCGTGCTATTGTTCAATGTAGTCGTGGACGTTTTCGGAACCATCGGGCAATAGCATGGCAGTGGTGACGGTATACATCGGAACAAACCGTCACCACTGCCGTGCTAATGTTCAATGTAGTCGTGGACGTTTTCGGAACCATCGGGTAATAGCATGGCAGTGGTGACGGTATACATCGGAACAAACCGTCACCACTGCCGTGCTATTGTTCAATGTAGTCGTGGACGTTTTCGGAACCATCGGGCAATAGCATGGCAGTGGTGACGGTATACATCGGAACAAACCGTCACCACTGCCGTGCTATTGTTCAATGTAGTCGTGGATGTTTTCGGAACCATCGGGCAATAGCATGGCAGTGGTGACGGTATACATCGGAACAAACCGTCACCACTGCCGTGCTATTGTTCAATGTAGTCGTGGATGTTTTCGGAACCATCGGGTAATAGCATGGCAGTGGTGACGGTATACATCGGAACAAACCGTCACCACTGCCGTGCGATTGTTCAATGTAGTCGTGGACGTTTTCGGAACCATCGGGCAATAGCATGGCAGTGGTGACGGTATACATCGGAACAAACCGTCACCACTGCCGTGCTATTGTTCAATGTAGTCGTGGATGTTTTCGGAACCATCGGGTAATAGCATGGCAGTGGTGACGGTATACATCGGAACAAACCGTCACCACTGCCGTGCTATTGTTCAATGTAGTCGTGGACGTTTTCGGAACCATCGGGTAATAGCATGGCAGTGGTGACGGTATACATCGGAACAAACCGTCACCACTGCCGTGCTATTGTTCAATGTAGTCGTGGATGTTTTCGGAACCATCGGGTAATAGCATGGCAGTGGTGACGGTATACATCGGAACAAACCGTCACCACTGCCGTGCTATTGTTCAATGTAGTCGTGGATGTTTTCGGAACCATCGGGTAATAGCATGGCAGTGGTGACGGTATACATCGGAACAAACCGTCACCACTGCCGTGCGGTATTGACTTTGTTTTGTTTACTTGGCTTCAATAAAAAAAGCCACTTGCAAGTTCTTTTGCTCTTATTCTGCAAAGTTTCTGTGCTATTTTTTGAAGGTTTCATTTGGTAGGTAGGTAGCTATTATGTTGGATGTATTCAGTATTGTGTTGGGGATGTATTGAAAAGTTCAAAAGAATGAGGTAGGTAGGTATCTCATTCTTAATCTGCAGGTCTACAATGTATTTCTGGGTTGTATTCTTTGTGAACATTTCAATAAAAAATAGTGATTGTATATCTACAAATTCAGTGGGGTTTCAGAGAAATATTGGCATTATTACTAAGTAGGTGTACCTAATTATGTAATTATGTAGGTAGGTGCTCAAGTTCGTTCACGTTTTGCATTATTGAAATTGCATAAATTATGTGAAATATGTAGGTACCTACAGAATTTTTAATCTAGTAGAAAATATAAAAAAATTCAATAAAATTGATTTATTTTTACCTACAGTCATCTTAAATGCATATTTTTTGATTATTGATATTTACGTGTAGGTTTACAAATGCTCGCTTGACTACAGTAGTACAAGACCGCCATACGGATCATTATTCTTAATGTGAACATTACAAACTTAAATTAAAATAATTATAAATGTATGTTCCAAAACTAAGATCTCGACACGGAAAAGTTCGAGGCCAACTCTCAGGAACGTCTCCCCGAGTTCACAAGAGTCCGACAAGCCAGAACGACCAAGAGTCAGACCCGAGGAGCTCTCGGAAAGGATTTCTCTCCCACAGGTGTAACGCTGCTTCCAGCATAGAAGTAGCCGGAGCCGCTGACTCCATATGGGGACGATCACATCTTCAAAGCATAGCTTACCTGTGTTCGGCTCATCCCATGGCAGTTCGGGATATTTCACTCCAGGATTAGAAGGATTCAGGACATTCTGCAGAAGATTCAGTTCTGCATCATTGATGTCCGTCAGATCGAGAAATTGAAGCCCCTGAAAAATTAGACACAGGTGAAGATTAGAAATGTCGATAAAGCAGATGAATTGTACAAGACAAACACAAAAGAACACAGAATGCTTTTGAATAACAATTATTCCAAAGGCTCATTGACATCATTGATACAGATTTGCGGAAATTGTTGATCAATAAAAATAAGGCGTAGTATAAGTAAAATTGAACATTGGATTGTTCAAGAGAAAAACTCTTCGCTTTTCCTAATATTGCAACCTGTTCAAATCCACTAAAAAAAAATCTTCTAACATTTAGGTGCAAGTTGGTTTGCAGTGTAGGTACTTTAAAGCAGAGAGCTCCTAACTCCCGGACAACACATTACCTACGTTTTCACAACTGCACATAAATAATATTGTAGATAGGTATAAAATCTCCTGAACACCAACCCCAGCAGACCCATTTGCTGGGCAAGGACAACAATGCCTACAGGGAGTGGGAATGCAGAAAGGTCAAATAGAGAGGATATCCATCTTGTTTAACAAAGTAAGACATGCTACATTGTATTTAATGGGGTTGCTTCAAAAAATAGACAGAAGCTGGTCAGAATAAATACAAGATATTGTGTAAATCAGTCATATTTTGTATCACCACGTGCAGTAGCTAGGTATTGTATGCCCAGTTTATCATGGTGACGAATCAACTTTTTGTGACAACTAAAAAGCGGTTTATCCTGACAATTAATGCAATTTAATCTGCAAATATATATGATTGCACAAGTATGTATGTAATTAAAGTTTTGTTTACCTGAATTATAGGATCCATGGTCCAGTAAACTAAAATTAACTTATCATTATCACAAAATCGGACATGTTTTCTCCATGAACATGAGGCGAATTTCCACCACACAGTGTTTCCGGTTGTCTACCATGAGCCTGTTATGTAAGAAAGATATTCATTGGCTGATATAATTAATACAATATATTTTCAGCCAATCAAAAGTATGCTATTAAAACTTTTTTCATGTACCGGCGAAAGAAAGTCAACACATACCTAATTATGCATTATTATACATTTCATTATTACAAAAATATTTAATAAATAGGTAAGAATGTTAAATTAATTATTGCAGCAAGCTTAAATATATAAGAAACGAGCATTGTTCACTACAAAACTGTCAATGACAAAGAATATAGATTTATCATGTTGGTTACCCTGACAATGGATTTGCACTGCCTTCGTGACTTCAAGGTCATTGCAGATGTACGTATTGTGAAGGCTGTGGTAACAACAATTTTATTTCGTGCAGCTGTCATAATTTTGTGCAAGGATTTCTTTTAAAAACAGTCGAGATAACTGTATATAAACATTATTCAAGTGAAATGTGAGCCTTAATTCACTTTCTATCCCGTGCATCATTACATTTTAGCTTTCGTCTCTGTGCTAGTGCAAGGTGAAGAATAATTTGATCTACTGCTGCTGTCCAAGGCGATGGCACCAAAAGGAGAGGAGATTCTGAAGGGATTTCAGGTGTATCCTTTTTCTATGTTGTTTGGTATTGTTATGCCTAGACGTGAGAATATAGTACACTCCGCTGTTAATACCTATTGTGTGTTTTGTACCTCTAACCTGCTGTCATTGTTAAATTGTTAAAAAATCAACCTTAACTGTAAAACAGTAACTGGATGACCCTTCGAGATGCAGACACGGGTAGAATACTGTGGCAAGGCAGCGTTGATTTGTAAGTACCTACCTACATGAAGATGATGTATTCATGTAGGTATGTTGTGCTAGTTAGTTTCAGTTCAGAAGATTAGGTAGAACCCCTACACCTGCGGTCAGAAAACCCTGTGTACCTACCTACCTACTATATTGTTAAGTTTAGACGTAAGAATACCGCCGTCTGTACACTCGTCGTTCCTCCTCCTCCTCCTGTGAGCTGCCTGTTATCTGAGTAAAAATTGTAGTTCCAAACCTGCCAACCAAACCGCTCACAGGAGGAGGAGGAACAAACGACGAGTGTACAGACTGCGGTGGGTAAGAATAATCACATGTTACGTCTAGTCTCACTCATTGGCTAGACCACAGAATAATGTTACGTCCAGACTCGCTCATTGGTTGAATAATGAAAAAATGAAGTCGGACCAAAACCACCTTGAAATGTCAGGGGGAAACAATTGAATTTTAGATACCTACCTAAAGTGACCAGCAGTCGATCTGTGGATTGGAAAAGGGTCATTTTATTTTCCCGTCCCCTACTTTACCTGCGTGCGCACTATGCCCCATTGTTATGCCAAACCTTCTCGTGGGTTGAGCTCACTAAGGGGTTCGTAAAATACCTGTTTTTCAAGAAAATCCCAATCCACAGATTGGTTGCGGGTCACTTTACCTACATTTTTGGCAGGTTATCTTTATAGATCAAAATAAAATTAATCACAACACTGACAACTTAGGTAGTTGGTAAATGGTACATACTATATAGTGATGTAAAATGCTTTTAGCTGAGCTTATTCTTTTGGAGAATATTCTACAGAATATCAGACACTAAGAATCTTATTTTCTTATCTTACTTATAGTTACCCAGGTCTGTGTGTCTGTCTGTCATAAACGCCTGCACGCGCATCCTCTCAATTTCGCGCGCACACTCTCTATGTTGTATTTAAAATTAAAATGGTCGACGTTACATTGCCCAAATCATGTATTTACTCAATATAACGTTATTTGTTAACATCAGTGAAACGGTACTTGATAGAGCTAAGATTACAATCCAAAATTGTGCACCGCAAAATCAAACAAATTTACTTCCGCCCTACATCTGAGGAACGTATATAATGAAACCGTAGATACCATGTAATAGCATCACAAATGAAGAAAAGGTCGTGGGCATCAGGTCACGGTATCAACGTAATGTATATATATTTTTTTTTACGGCGCATACATTGTTTTTCTTCTTATTTTTACTTAGTACGAATACTCTGGTGTAAATTTGGAAACTTATATGAAATTGTTTTACCATAATAGGTATGATCAAATTGCTTTTCTTCGTTCCTCATTTGTTAACGTATTCTGTTAAGATTGGGTCATCAATGACGTCAAGTGTATTAACGACGCACACTCTGCTGACAAATATTGCTGTCGTTTTATATTTACGCATACCTCACTGGTGCACATTGGTCATGTTTTACATGGTGGGACCCTCTAGTTTACAATAAGAGAACAGCAATAATGGCTTGATAAAAGAAACTGTAGAATAAAAGCAGAATGTAGAGGGTCCTCCTACTACTTCATGAAACCGTGTTTCGGCGTATTTTGATGGATATAACCCCCCCCCCCCATGATTCCTCCATCCTTTTAAGATCAGCAGGATGATTTTTCATTTCCTCAATTTACAAAAATAACGTAATCATGACTTGTTTAAATGGTTAATCTTGCTCTAAAAGTGCCTTAAATCTCTTAATGTTTTCTTTAATATTTCAAAAAAAATTGCCTTCGGCTCCTGGGGCGTCCACGGGAGGGGAAGAGCAAGGATGTGAGAATAACATAGGTAAACATTTTGTGGTGTTTTACATAGGTAGTTTCATTTTGTAAGCTGAAAACTCAAAAAAAATAATTTCCAATTGTCAAAAAAAAAAATACCCTGCGGGGCAAGGTGGGCAAGGTGCCTCCACCACCCTAAAGTATCAAAGTTTAAAAAATATTGAATTGTTCAACAAAATAAACCGAATAGTCAAAATTGAATTTCAAAATTGAAAATTGAATAGTCTCAAAATTGATTGTCCAACAGTCTGTCCAAAACCCAATAAAAGTCCTGAGGGCAAGGTGGGGGGGCACGCCCCCCACACCCCCCTTATTCCATGAAAAATTGTTTTCCTTACCTTGCCCCCACCCCTGGCAGAAATCCTGCACACGCCCGAGGCTGGGTGACCCCCAGGACCCACTTCCATATTTTCCAAAATCGCCCCCCCCCCTCCCCCCCCCCCCAATGACAAGAGGCTAGATCCACCCCTGTTTTCCAGACAGGGTTTAATCTCTACAAATCATGTACCCCAATGGGTTAAGGGAATTCTAGGGGGGTATGAGATTTTAAGTTCAGGGCAAATATTATAGGAAGATGTTAGTAGAGATCGATATTCAGCGAAATCAACCCATTTTGGAAAGTCAAAAAACTATCCGGGACGATTCAAACTAACTGGTCAAAGACGATTCACAGAAAATGTCTAAACTAAATAACCGTTGGACGTAGCAAGCTGAAACTTGGCATGAATAATCTTAATACTTATACTAGGAAGTACTAGAGTCCTTTTTCGGTATTTTTATTGCAATTTTTCTAAAATAAAGTCGGTAGGTACCGGAATTTTCGGCTAAAAAGCCCATATTTATTGGTGCCTGTGGCCAGGTTAGATATCAAGTTATTAAAAAAAAAACTTAGTGCCCTCTTCGCCTAGATTCATAACGAAGACAACGAGCCCACTTGCAAGTCTGGAGAGTGAACATTGGGTCTCTGGGATTTTTTTAATGCAACAGCAATATTTCGTCAAAAAAATTTTGCGACCAAAATATTGGAGTTAAAAAAGGTATAGTGGGTTGTAGAATCACTTATAGAATGAGGATAATACATTATCTTCCTCTTATGTCCAATAGTTTGGCCAATTTCGTGATTTATATGTTTAGTCACGTGGTACCACTCGAATACCCTTAAAAGGTACCTACCTACCTAGTACCCCAGACTTGTAATGGTAGTCTTCAAGGCTAACAAGTCTGTGCTAGTACCTACCTACCTACTTACTAAATGAAATGGCTTAAACTAGGGACCTGTTGTGAAATGGAACTTAAGTACTATTTTCTATCTATACATTACAATACCTAATGATGAAATGAATTTATTGTGATAATTAATGTAGGTAGCCAGTCACACACAGAATTTTAATGAAATGATCAATCATATCACATGCCAGTGGTCTTCCATTTTATGCTTCATCCTAATGAAGCAACTTTCAAGTAAATCGAAATTTACACACGTCCCACACAGTTCTCGAGTTCTTCCCCTCTTTGAAAACGCACACATTGTTGTTGATTCCTACATTTGTCACAGCGATTGATAGTTCACTTCCTAACAGGTAATTAGAATACAAGATTTCTTCATCCAAAAATAAAAAAATGCTCCTTTACACTGAGTACTTGTTTGTTTTTACTCCAGATATTTCATTTCGGAAATAATATTTAAGTTTTATTCTAAATACATCCATATTCTTCCATCACCATAATTCACTTGACTCGAATGATTAGTCTAGGCAGCCACCTGCCATAACTTGGCACCTCTTGACATTAGCATGGCTAGAGATAGCAGAACCAATATCCATGGTAGGTACAAAGGACTCAATTTAGCCTGGCATAAACCATAGACAGTTACATAGTTTATCTTACAGTCAGTGAACAATTAAATTGTTAAATTATTTTTGCTGGCAGTAATGTTCATTTTTAACATTTTCAAATACATAGGTCTGATCAAGAGTCGTTCTTCAGTTGCTGAGCAATATTAATTAATAATAATAATAATAATAATAATAATAATAATTCTTTATTTAGCGCAAGCGCTATCTTTCACAAATCAGTACAATACAAAGATACATAAAGATACACAATAAAGACACAAACCAAAGAATTAACACACTAAAAACATAGAATAATCTAATTAGGATGTCAACATAAATGTTTCCGTCATTATAATTTCTAAAAGTTTGCTTTTAAATATGCTAAGACTCCTCACACTTTTAACATTAAGTGGAAGAGCATTAAAAGAACGAATCCCAAGATAAAATAAAGATTTGGCCGATGATTGTTTATGAACATGGTTTAGAAAAAAATTATTATGCGCTCTCGTGTAATGCTGATGGACATTTTCAACTTTTTCAGTGTTTGTAAAATATGCAGGTAGAAGACCATTTTGAAGTTTGTAAATAAAACACATGCCTTGAAAATACACATAATCCTTAATCCTTAGCCAATTTAGAGATTTTAACATAGTATTTACAGGTGTATATCTACTACATTTCAGAATAATCCTCATGCCTCTATTTTGTAGAATCTGTAGTCTTTCAATATCTGTATTAAATGCCTGATACAATAAAATCAATTGCAATATCTCTCGGGACTTCTGTTCGGTCCTTTTTCTTAGTACACCTAGGGATGGCACTTTTACCGGTTCTGAAAAAATCGGTAAATTTACCGGTAAATTTTACCAGTAAATTTACCGGTCAGCGGTAAATTTTGAAAAATGATGGCAGATACCAAATCATGACTATACTAAATACAAAAATGACCCTACTTTATTATTTGACCCATTTACAAAGATTACCAGTCAGGACAATAACAATACCTATAATCATTAATAATGACAATACTGCATGCATACCTATTGATTGGAGATGATATAGCTGATCGAAATAACTAATGGCAGAATAGCAAATTGATTCGACCAATATAGTACCTATGCCATGCCTGTGCTATTCTCCCATAAGAGGAATTGTCAATCGCTATTCTGTGTCTGCTAAACAAGCAAACCTGAACTGTTGAACAAAGATTCCACCATTGGAAGTAATCGTATAAGGAATTATCATTCAGATTGATGGAGGACAATCAAAACTCAATGTAAAATATGACTAACTGCTAATGTTATCACACTGAAGTTTACTTAATAGTTATTATACTTAAATGTTGATATCTCCATTCATACATTTGAAAGGATTAAAAAAAACATAATTTACCATTTTTTTTACCGGTAAATTAATAATCGGTAAATTTACCTTAATTTACCGGTAAATTTTACCGGGTGCCATCCCTAAGTACACCTGATGTATTTTTAATTTTTAGTACTATTTCTTTTGCCCACCTGTTAAATTACAAAATCACTCGATAAACTCGAGGGTGGAACGATTGTATGGAGTCCCATACATCATTTGGCAGATGTACGTGTTAAAATTTCTTGAAGTAAAGTTTTGTAAAGGTGGCAATCTCAGTCAATGGTTATTGTTTCACAGTCTATGGTTATTGTTTCATGGTGGGAGTCGGTGATTGTTTCACAGTTGACTATGATGGGAATTTGTTGCGGATCTGCTTGTTGGGATATTTCTTGTACGTCGTCAACAGGAATAGATGGAGTTTGGATCGGAGTTTGGATTTGACACGGTCTCTTTGTGTAGTGTTTCGATTCACACCGTTTGCACCACTTAAGCTTGTTCCTGTTCTTGTTTTGGGGTCGCTTCATTGTGCTTGAAGTCATCAAAGTTATCGGCAACCTCGTGGTTTGATAGCGTTCTTGTGAGCTATGAAGGTTCGGTGTTGGAAAAGTCATTGTTGCTCTTTGCGCGTTCTCCAGGTGTACCGGAGGTCTAAATGAGCTATGAAGGTTTGGTTGTGGAAAAGTCATTGTTGCTCGTTGCGCGTTCTCCAGGTGTACCGGAGGTCTAAATGAGCTATGAAGGTTCGGTTGTGGAAAAGTCATTGTCGCTCGTTGCGCGTTCTCCAGGTGTACCGGAGGTCTAAATGAGCTATGAAGGTTTGGTTGTGGAAAAGTCATTGTTGCTCGTTGCGCCTTCTCCAGGTGTACCGGAGGTCTAAATGAGCTATGAAGGTTCGGTTGTGGAAAAGTCATTGTCGCTCGTTGCGCGTTCTCCAGGTGTACCGGAGGTCTAAATGAGCTATGAAGGTTCGGTTGTGGAAAAGTCATTGTTGCTCGTTGCGCGTTCTCCAGGTGTACCGGATCTTGTATGTCATCAACAGGAATTGATGGAGCTTGGAGTTGACACGGTCTCTTTGTGTAGTGTTTCGATTCACACCGTTTGCACCACTTAAGCTTGTTCCTGTTCTTGTTTTGGGGTCGCTTCTTAGTACTTGAAGTCATCAAAGGTATCGGCAGCCTCGTGGTTTGATTGTGTTCTTGTATGGCATGAGTTTGGAGATTAGACACTGTTTGCTTCCCACTGTTGTTGGGCGTACCTTGTTGAGATGTCACTCCCATCTCCGAGCTTATCGTCATCCATCTTCCAGAAAACATCTCCAGGTGTACCGGAGGTGCACGTGAGCTGTGGAGATTCGATGGTGGAAAAGTCATTGTCGCTCGTTGCGCGTTCTCCAGGTGTACCGGAGGTGCGCGTGTGCTGTGGAGATTCGGTTGTGGAAAAGTCATTGTTGCTCGTTGCGCATTCCCTAGATGTACCGGAGGTGCGCGTGTGCTGTGGAGATTCGGTGGTGGAAAAGTCATTGTCGCTCGTTGCGCATTCTCTGTGCACAGGGGAAACACAAATCAGACCCCACAGGAGTAAGAAATGTAGAAGATCAACTTATCAAGTGACTAGATCAATCTAACCCCACACGGAGTACAAAATGATAGCTAATCCTTGGATAACACTGCTGTAGTTCTATAACTTCATTTCTGATGGGAAAGCAAAAGGGAAACTTTACTTTTAAACTGTTATTGTTTCCAACGTTCTTGTCTAGTTGAAGGCAAAACATGACAACATACATAATCTGATCTGAGCTTACATGGCTTACAGCATAAGGGTCTTGGGGGAACTGCTTCATTGAACTTGGTGACATCGTGTTGTGAAGATTTTTTTATTAATGAATAATGACGATCAAATGGTTCAATTATTATTAATTTCATAAATTGGAATGATGCCCCTTGTTTAAACATGTCTACTACTAATTCAATATTTTCTTTTTGTTACAGGTCGTGTCCTGAAGTTGAACATCAGGCAAGAGTTCCAAAAAAGATTCTTAAATGTCGAGCTGTTTCTAGAGAAATCAACTTCTCATCAGTTGAGCCTATGGAAAAATTCAGGCTGGAGCAAAAAATCTTGTTTAAGGTACCTACATATTATTTTCCTATCTTGCATTTGATTTTGAGAAACCTTTATATTTACCTACCAACAACTATTGCCAGCATTAGAAGCTCAGACTACCTAGATTGATACCGTATGGATTCGTCCACATGATTGTTAGACATGTGGCCGAGAAATCAATAATAAACACTTGAAGATATTGAATAATTCCCCACAGATATGTACTGTATTAACCTTAATTGAAGATAGATAAATCTAACAAATTACAGTAGTATTACTTAACGTAATAAATATTGATTGATGTGTAGTACCTAGTAATCAATAAGTACTTGGATATTGTTACACAATGAATAATGTCTTCAGACGACATCATTAAATGGTGGACTTAGCCAACCTTCCTCCCCCCTCACCCGACCCAAACTTTTAAACCAAGATTAACAATAAAAATTATACCCACCCATCAAAATGTATTAATTCCATTTCATGATCTGGGGTCGTATTTAAAAATTTCTGATTCTGCTGGAGTCCGATTTGCAGTGCAACGTCAATCCATGGCCGTGAGTCGGATTACAGCAAAATCAGGAATTTTTAAATAGAATAAGAGCCAGAAGAAAACATTGAAATTTTGCACTCTAGAGTAGGTACCTATCAAAAAATCTATTCTATACCTTCACAATGACCTTGGATTTTCTCTCTGTCTGCCATGGAGCTAATTTCAAGCATAGAATAATAAAGTGTATCTTTTCATTTTTCAGGGTCGTTGTTTAGAAGAATGGTTTTTTGAATTTGGATTTGTTATTCCAAACTCGACCAATACATGGC
Source organism: Leuctra nigra (assembly GCA_934045905.1). NCBI lineage: Eukaryota > Metazoa > Arthropoda > Insecta > Plecoptera > Leuctridae > Leuctra > Leuctra nigra. Next base: position 7,194,809 of record OW203768.1, read on the forward strand.
AGTCGATGTTAGAGGCAGCTCCCGAGTCACAAATGATGCCAGCCAATGTACTCAAGTAAGATTACCACCACACTGTTTCTTATTGCCAAGTCACACATTTAAATCAAATTTGTATTCATTTTTTTAACTGTCTTTTTTCTATCTTTTTAGTGGGAATGTTGTGATTGAAACCAAGTTCTTTGACGACAATCTTCTAGTCTCCACATCGAAAGTAAGGCTCTATTACGTCTGAAGATGAATTCTGACTACTCATGAAGTCATCCAATCACGCATCAGCCTAGTATTTTGTTCACACATTCCAGGCAAAGATATATAGGAAGAGTTTTAGTTTTGTATTGTCAGGCGGTCAATAAATTACGCGGAATGTGAACAGTAGCTCCTTTACGATCACAATAGACCAAAGTGTGAACATTAACTAACATCCCAGAAATATGACTGTAAAAAGCTGTATAGAAAGAAACGTTAAGTTCCCCTATGTTCCATTTGGTGACCATCAAGTGGTACATTGTTGACCTAAATAGTTGCAAGAAGTTGTGGCCTGGAAAAATTAATAATTCTACGTCTTTTAATCTTTCTACTGTAATTATGTTTGAAAGGTTCTCTTCCCATTGAAGAATCCAGTTATATTTAATTTATGTCATGTACTACATCTTTCTTTTTAATTGAACTTGACTCTTTGTCTCCTTCAAAATACTTGATACCTAGGTATAAATTAAAATTACCTATGGCTAGTTAGGCAATTTCTTTATTAAAATATAGTCGGAAAGCTGCCAGCCTTATTCCTACATACCAAGTCTTAATGCTAAATCATAGCATACCTCACTATAAATATTCATACCAACTAACAGCAAATGTATATACTGTTAGTGTCAATTGACATGAGATGCATGAGTATGACACATTCAAACAAACTGCACAGTTTTTAAAGGTTTCTATTAGGAGGTACCTAAGCAATTAGTTACTTATAGATTAAATTTTTGATGTACGTACCTACTACCTACATAGTTCTAGTTGCTCACTTGTCAACAATGTAAAGTTATTATTTATTATGTACTACACTGCACATCGAATTTTAATTATTGTAGTTGACTAGTTGTGTAATTCACAACTTTTGCTCAATTTTAATGTATTAGATCAGTAGAAGTATTGGACATCATGCCTAAAAACATTGACAAAATAGTCTGTTTGCAATTAACTTGTACTATTCCACTATGTTGAATTTATCAACTTTACTTTCTCATAGCACAGAAAACGTTTTTCGTTTTTCGGATATCAGCTAAGGCTGGGTGTCGTTGATGAACACTAAAGTAGACCAGTTGTGCAGTCAATTGTTTTAATCTACCTGGATTCTTGGGACCAACACTCAGCTTGATGAATAAATCAAATGCAGCTAACTTCTTTGAATTTGCAGTTATTTCATCACTGTGTTTTACACACACGTAGCAACTTTGAATCTAGATAATAATATGAACTAATTCTAGGGTCACATTATGTATTTATGTAGATAAGAAAATAAACATTGTTGTGAAATTGATATTGTATTTATTATGAAATTATTTGAAGACATATAAATAATCATTTCATCCATAATACGTCAAACATGCATTTAATTTTACCGGATAACGCCTTAATGCGAGAAATGAACTTGGAAGCCAATGTCATTGAAAGAAAATACTAGAGAACTAGAAATCTGATGTGAGCATGAACCTGTCCTCATTCCATAACCAACCAATTGACTTGGACATTGGGCATCAAAGATACTAGAGTCGGTGACAGGCAAAGATGAACCCGCTCTAGCATGGGCCGGCCTATAGGTACCTGGCCATGTTAACAGGGTTCATCTTTCCCTGTCCCAGACCATATTTATACAACTGCTTGGGCATACAAGCCAGAAGAATAGGAAATAGTGTTGCAAAGTTAGTGAGCATTTAATCATGAAGAAAGTTATTCTGTTACATAGAAGCTCAAAAGGTGTTTGCATTTTGCCTAGTCGAGTAAGAATCTTCCTATCAAACTATTACTCTTCTTCTCTCTCTGTAAATTAAAAAATAAACAGTGGTTAAACCTGGCATGTAAATGAGAACGTTTCTATCTAGTAATAACTGATAAGTTATAATGCAAAATTTCAAATTAACATACATTTATTGTTGTTTTACATACAAATTAATTAAATTTCAAATTAATAAATTTCAAATTCATATTTTTTAAAAATTTCAAATTAATATATAGGTACTATAAATTATTGTTTTACATACGTTGTATAAATAAATGTATATAGTAGTACAAGCTCTATTTTGTTTTCATTCATGTACAACAAACAAAAACTAAAAGATGTAGACACCCAGACATAGGAAACCTAATCAATGGGACCTGTAAGTTTGTAAACAAACTACAAACGGACTCAAAACAAATTGTCAATATTATAAACAATACCTATAAATACCTACTACCCTTTGGGCAATTTGAGCTGTTAATACCACAGTCCACACATAATTGATACCTAGTATATCACGAACGTGTACTCATACAAACAATGACGAACGAGGGATTGAGTTTCTGATAGACTGGAATACACAGATGCACGAGAGTGTTATGGGGAAGCACTACAATAGTACTTGTCTTAATGATAAAAACAATATCTCTTCATTTGATTTACTACTACTTACATCCAGTCCTAGCGAGAAAGTATATATTGTTCATACGATAATAGATTATCAAGTTAAAAGAACTGAATGAACTTGCGACTTACGTAATGTCAATGTGCAGTTTGGTGTAAACAACTGCCAAAGCTCAATTTTCACTTCATGGATTTACTTGGAAATGGAAAGTTTAGACGAAATTTTTGTACACAAAGGTTCAACTTGGCAAGTACGAAAACACTCTTTCCCATGGTCGGTAGAAACATTACCGAATTCTTCACTGCAATTAAAATCTACCTGTAAAACTCTGAGGTGCTGTAATGTTCTTGAGAAGGTTGCCTTGAAGTAACGAGTCGAGCGCTTTCTGTACGGTTGGGTCGGAGAGCAGCGGGTTGCTTGTGGCGGACTCCATGGGCGACCAACCGGCCGGGGCTGGCTTGGCGACGGGCGCAACGGTGATTGGCGCAGACACGGGCGGAGTGACGGCGGCACTCGCCGAGTTCGAAGAGTTGAGAATGTTAAGGATTCTGTTCTGAAGTTCCACCTCTTGCTTTGTCGACACTGCGGAAACATCGAATGACACATTTAGCTGTGCAGGATCTCGGGTAGTATCTACCCAACACCTCTTATTTGTCACCGTAGGTGGTGCTCGAGTAGTAACAAGTGCAGTGTACATCTTGTATGATGTAATCATGTAACAATCCATGAAAATATTATATTGGGGCTCTGAAAGAAATTAAATTGTTGTAAAACTGAACAAGATAATACTACAAACATAGTTATAAATAAATATCCAGACCCTGCTTTTAACTATTGCCGGGCCAGGGGGTGAGATGATCTCAAGGAAAAATGGTGATCTCACCATAAAAAAAATCTAAAAAAAAATTGCTTATAAGTGGATTTTACTTTTATTATACTAAATAAATAGGGCAATCTTATCTGACATCAAAAATCTTACCAAAATCTAACTGGGGGACAGAAAATACACGTGAGAATATCTCAAGATAAATCATGAAATTACTATATGAAAAATTATTTCATGTAAAAGAAACCTTTCAAATTCCAACTAGCCTGTCTTTTCATTAGTTTCGTTTTGCAATCGAATGCAACACTCACCTTGAGTCGTTGGGACGACGTCTTTCGAGTCACCCAACTCGATCTTCACTTGCAACTCCCGCTTCTGCTCGAGATATCGAATCACCTTGTCGTACTGCAGGACTGTGAGTTGGCGATCGTCGCTGAGGAGTTTCAGAAGGACTCGGATTGGTTCCGGATGTCGATCCATGCCTCCAACTCCTACGCCAAACAGATTTCACACTTTAATGGAAACAACCAGCAGGCTTCAATTCATCAAAAAATATACTTTGACATTTACAATTGAAGATCTCTGAAGACACTTACATGAAGATTTTTATGCATCAAAAATTATATTTTGTCTGAATCACTAAAATCGATCAATCATTCTGAATTGACATTGAGATTCAATTTTAGTATTCCACAATTTCTACAAAATAACTGCAGGTGTAAAATATAGCCATTCAAAGAATATTGAACACAATTTAAATAGTATTGTAAAAAAAACATTAGGTATATAACTGATAATAGTATTACATATTACCTCTGCACAACCTCCAAAAATTAGGTCTACCTAAATCATCACTTGGAATAATTATCTATAGGTACTCTGAAGAAAACCAGACTTAAGGTAATAAATCATCCTTTAAACAATATATTACAACGTTTTCTTCTACTAACCTGCGATACTTGCTGGTAGGATAGAGATAGGCGTTGGTACAGAATTGTTTCCGCCCCCGGATTTCTCTCCCCGAACGTAAGCCTCGAAATTACGAGAGATCAATTTAACAGCATCTTCTAGAGGCATATTGCGATGCTCTGAAATGGAAGAAAATACTCAGCGTTTCCATTCTCGGCGTGATTTCTTTGAGCCTTAGATACTCCAAACAAAAGCTCACCTTGAGGTAACCCGTGGAGAATGTTGAGGGTCAGCGATCTGTGTTCTTCGTTCAGAGGCAACACGACGATAGCGTACAGTGTCCCTCGCGAGGAGATGTTTGCAAGAACTCGGCCGAGAGAAATTTCATTCGGGAAGAGCAAGTCAACGCTCAAGCCCAACTGCTTCAGCCGTCGTTCAATGTATTCGCCATATTCTCTGCAGATTTAAAGAAAAAACAATTCTAAAGGTTTAAATAAACAAAGGAAAAAATAATAGAGTGCAAAGTATTGAGTTGATGCATCATTCGGCAAGCAATAGTAATTATAATTTACCGATTGCTTTTGTTAACCACGATGATCTCGAGATCGTTGGTGCGTTCAGCTGCAGGTACGTTGTTGGGAGGAGTCCCGTAGTCATTTGTTGGTCCAGATCTCGGCAGATCTCCCATCCCCGGCCGGAAGCTGGGTGGACCTCCTCGGAAGCTGTCTGCAACACTTTTACCATAGAAGCTGGCGCGATCACTTGGTCCGCGGTCCATAGGGCCTCTATCCATAGGTCCTCTGTCAATAAGTCCCCTATCCATGGGCCCCCTATCCATAGGTCCCCTATCTATAGGCCCTCTATCCATATGGCTCCTATCCATAGGTCCTCTGTCCATAGGGCCTCTATCCATAGATCCTCTGTCCATAGGTCCCCTGTCTATAGGTCCTCTATCCATATGTCCCCTGTCCATAGGGCCTCTGTCCATGGGGCCCCTATCTCGATCTATGGAACCAGAACCTCTTTCTCGATCCATCGGACCAGGCCCCCTTTCTCGATCCATCGGACCGAGGCCTCTTTCTCTATCCATTGGACCAGGCCCCCTTTCTCGATCCATCGGACCAAGACCTCTGTCTCTATCCATTGGACCAGGACCCCTTTCTCGATCCATTTCTGATCGATCAGGTCCAGAAAAGCTATAATGAAAAAGATTATTAGCTCCACATATAAACATTAACGCACTAACAGAATTATGTAAAATGTCTCAATTACAAAATTATTGAACTACTTGAATGGTGACTCCGTACCTATCACGATCTCGATCACGCCAATCAACAGGTGATCGATCCCGTATATTGTGATCTCTGTTGTTGTCTGGACGATCGCGAGGATTTTCAGGGCGATTAACTCCGGTAGTGCTTCGGTGAAGAACACGTGCTTGCTTTACATCTGAAAGTTACAAGATGAGTGCGAGACGACGTTACAATAATGACACTTCTTATTATTTTGGGCACAAAGTAGGTTGCTATTGGATACATTTCTCAGGTCAGCAACATTACATGGATGATGAAAAAAATCAAGTCTATCGACCAAAAGGCAACTGAAATTTCTGAATATAATCAAATGCTTTTTGTATCATCTAATTTGAGAGACAGAACTGATATATCTCACAGAAAAAACGTTTTAATGGGAAAAAAAATTTGTTAGTAGAATGTTAAGTATTTAAAGACATAAAACTCAAATAGAAGATAATTTTCATTTTCTTTGATATTATTTCAACAGTTTTGAATAATTTTTCAGACGAATCTTCTTCAGGTCAAATAAACTCAATTGAATATCTTCAAACGATTACCATAAAATATTGACATCGATAGTTAATATCAGCCAGCCCTATCAAAAATCTTCCTACCTATCTTTTTTCCTCGAAACATTGTCCCAGATTCTTGCGAGATTGCATCCACGGCACTTGATTCTGATTCAAACTGAACGAAGCCAAATCCTCGATTCATCGATGCACCTGAAAACATGAATTAATGTAGAATAGTACATTACTTGGGTTATGTTTACTGGTTGGCATCCACATCTCTACGCCTGGCCAGTCGGTAGAGACTACACTTGACTAGGCAGTAGAATGAAAGACAAGTGTCTAAGGACAGCATGTTTTAGGGCTTAGATTGGCTGAGGTTGGTTTGTATGCGCGCATCAGTTATTATACATAGACCGTTGAGTCATGTAGACTAACAATGACGAGATATGGGATCGCCACTGTGGCGCAGTGGTAACACGCTGGGATGCCATGCTGCAGGCCGGGGTTCGATTCCCGCCAACTGCATTTTTTTTATTTTGAATTTGAGCAAGTTTGAATTTCTCTAACTCGACCCATAAAGTTTTTTTTTAAAGGTTGCCCAGCTATAATTTTTGTTAAAAAGTGAGATTTCCCTTCGTCTTTATGCGCGGACTTAGATTCTGCGAACTAAAGGGGCATGGTTAACAAGCTGCCGCTAGACACTACTGATTTTTAGCAGGAATTTAGGCAAGAATGTGTGAGGAATAACAATAACAATAACCACAAAAGATGTTCAAAATATATAGAATACCAAACAGGCAGAAAAGAGAGGACCTAGGAAGAATCTGACTCTAGTAGATGATTCTATGCAAGAATGATGACTGGAAGATGGACTCTGGCAGGACAGAGACGAGTGGAAATTTAGATTGGGATGGACACCAGCCATAGGAACTTTGCTATATGCAATATTGAATATTTGAAGGTAGAGTTTTTTTTTTACCTAACCATATAAACACGACGTATTAGTCAAATTCACAGAGATTATATTTTAGAAAAGAATAGCTTTAGAGAAGACCAGTGTGGTGTGGTGAGGTGCACGTGCAAGCAATGGAACCAGGTAGGTAGGTTAGGTTAAGCCAAGGTAAGTACATTCTTTTCAAACAAATATTAATGTATGAATCAATTTTAAGTCGACAACAAGTAAACAACTTACCTAGTACTTTACCGTACTTGGCAAACATGTCCCCTAATTCAGTTTTCGTGAAGTTTGGATCATTAATGGGCAAATTCCCAACATATATTCTGGAAGGTGCAGTGGCTGGGTCAGTCATGTTGAGATCATGATTGCCCTTGTAGGGCTCTCCACCTCCGCGAAAACTCATTGCGGCTCCCGTGAAGCGTCGACTTGACTAGAGCTAAAATTGATGTGCCAAGTTGTCCTAGTTTTCAACAAGAGACAAGAATGCGATGAGCTTGTATAAAAAACAAGATGTGCGGTAGAGTTAAGTATCTGTCTTGAAAACAATACCGCTGTTTTAAAAGATAATTAATACATCACAGCAGCCATGCCATCTCAAACCAAACAAATGGAGGACAGATCACATCTTCAAGAGTCATAACAAGGAGTTATTTCAAGTCTTCTATGACTTTCACGCAGTTAAGTCGTGTAGTAATAATTTCTCTGAAGCAAATTATCATTGATGTTCAATAAATACTAAACTATAGAAGACTTTTTGACGTTATTACCTTTAAAATATCACTTTGCACTCACATTCAACAAGCTCGTCGGCGAGTCACAGTCTTCTTTATGTTCAGCGGAAGTGTTCAGAAGAGTTGGAGGCCTTCAAGGACGTATTTACGATTTCTAGAAGGCCGTGTGTAAAAGCATAACCTCACTTTCAAAAAAGACAGCTAACCTTTTATTACTATTTTGTACCTACCATCTAGGTACCTAGCCGAAATCATAGTTGATATTGCAAGTGTAGTAGGTAGATTGACACAATATTGGTATTGTATAGGTCAATAGATTGACATTACAATGAATCTAGTCAACAGTTTACAAAGAGTGTTCAAACTTGTCAGACCAATCGTACCTCTGGTGTCACAAAATGCACTTCAATACCACAGTCTAGTTAAAATATTGACAAGTTCATCCATTTGGAACACGAATATCACCCAGAGCCAACTGCAGCCACTGTTAAGTAGCCGGACACCCATAGTTACACCCGTTTGCGGATTTAAGGTAAAAGGACATCTGAAGAGGAGGTGTAAAGACTGTTACTTCGTAATGCGTCAAGAGAGACTTTACGTTATTTGCAAGACTCATCCACGCCACAAGCAAATGTCCATGAAGAAAGCTGACAGGAATACATGGATTTTGACCCATGCTACAATGAGTCCAACTCGACCTTGGTAAAATGAATACAATAGTTAGATTTGTAGTTTGTATTAAATTGTCATAAAAATAAAATGTCAATTAACTACCTATTAATTTGAGGTGATTATTCATTTACATACTGCATCAAAGCCTTTTTACTCATCTTCTGTGTTCGTATACATAGCCTGATTGCGGCGTTTGAACTTCTTTACTTGAGGTTCGGGAGCGGGAGCATCTGTTGCATTGTCTGCAAGTGCAACCAAATAAAAAACATGGTGAAAATCATGTCAACAGAATATTTCACCAAAATCTAATTGTTTAGCAGTATACCTTCAAACTATGTCATAATGTAGCCAGGGGCGAAGCGTCAGGGGAGACACTGTCTCCCCTGTTGAAATGATATAATGTGCTAATATATATTTTATTAACCTGAAATTATTGTAATTGTTTATTTTCATTTGATATATCAATTAGTATTTGATTTAAACTCATTGAGTGTCATTTGAAAATCGTGTTCAATTTGGCGCTGTTATGAAGCCTATCTCAGCGCTTGAGCCCGCGCAATTCCAATCGGGTATCCCAATAACATGGGAGACGTTTTCAGCGATTCTCAGTATACGTCTACTCGTTTATCTCTCATCCTTCTTCCACTCGTTGTTTCCAGCTTTGGATGTTTTCTTTCTCTCTCGCACTCTCAAGTCAAAGGCGCGATCCTATGCCTCATGTGGGTAGTCTGTTTGCTAATATAGTGAAATAAAAGACATGTCTACTGTGCTATTTTAGTCCAGTAGCCACGCCACAGTACCAAGCGATTCATTTCGACTGTACTCGTCACACACCGACACGAAATTCACTCACTCACACATACGCGCATTTAAAGCCCATGCGCGGCAACACATAGTTCTCAGAATAGCAGTAAACTATAAAATGTGTTGACATCTTGAGTTGACATAAAACTAATTCTTCACCCAATGAAATTACCTACGTTGTTCACAATCATGTAATTTTTAATTATAGATAATTGTGATTATTGCGTTGTATTGTGTCTCCCCAATGTTGGGATGCACGCCTCGCCACTGAATGTAGCATTAATTATCGAACCACTTTTTGGCCCTTGTTACAAATTCACACATGTGTACAAATACATAAATGTGTAATGACTAATGAGATATTTCCTTGATATTTACTTGACTTGAGAGTATTTGTTAATTAACTTTATAACTTAACACAATTTTGAATGAAACAAAAAATTTATGAATATTTTTCAGTTACAAAACAAAGTGACATAAATTAAACCTCACAGCAACACTAGCAAGCTGAAATTTAAGAATGGTCCATTATTATTGCAACTCGGTTTTAACTCACTTGAAGTTGTTTCCTGCAGTTCTGAAATCTCAGCGGTGCTTATTCGGGATGACTCCTCCAGATTGTTGCTTGAATCCAATGGCTCAGTAACATTGAGCAGTGATTGAGCACTCTCCGACAAATCTCTTTTTGTCTCCATTATTGAATCGGGTCCATCTTCATCTGCGTTGATCGGGTCCGGAAGAGACAGATTCAATTTTGTTTCAGGCTTCACATCGATCTCATCTTCAATATTCTTAGGAGACGGTAAACTCATACTCAGCCGTTTAGGTTTTATTTCTTCTGCAAAACTCTCCGACATCGACACATTTGTTACATCACCCGGCCTCTCCGGAGTAAGGAAACTCGGCAAAGTTTGATTCAAGCTCGTGGTGTTTAAACTCGTGTTCGACTGCCCGAGCAGCATCGACATTGGATCATCAATCCCGAGCCGGTCGCAGAAGAAAAGTGTCTGAGGATTGATACATGCATTGGGTTGCTGCGATCTTCTTTTCGTTCCCATGTTAGGATCGTATGCATCGACGGTTTGACTGAAGTTATGTGGAACCTTCAAGTCATTGTCAAACTTTTGTCGTACAAAGTTCATCTCTTCTGCGGTTGGTGTGAAATCCCATCTGAAAGGTTTTAAAATAAATGTTGAATATCAATACCATTTCTCACTTGTAAATTGTAACACATAATCTGAAGTTCAGGCATCATGATTTGATTTGAAAATACCTAGGTAGGTACCTGTATTTATCACTCTCAGCTGGCAAATAGTTCATCGATCTATTTGTGCTTGTCAAATGATTGGTCAGATGTAGGATAGTTAACCATTCCAGGTCATATTCTAGATCCATTGATTCAGATTCTTTTTGGGGGATGTCAAGAACCTGAAATTTAAAAAACAATAAATAACTTCCAAGAAATACCCTAGGATTGTCGATCACACTTAAAGATGACACATACCTGTAGGAACTGTCTATGAGGTAAACATTTGTCCAGTGCCAAGAATCTTGTTTCCTTTGAGTTTGGGTTATCCTGAAACAGAGAATAATGGGGGTTTCAAAATAATATCTCTACAGAGACTGATGGAAATAGAAGTTGTTAAACTTGGAGAACTTAAGAATTATAAAAACTTCAGTTTCATCAATGGGGTTGTTCACGCAAAACTATTGTAGATGGCGTTGCTATCCTAACCGTAATAAGAACCAATCAAAATGCCGAGAGAGAGCCAATCAAAATGCAGAGCGGAATGGAAGATTTTTAAACCTTGGAGGGAGTTTGATCAGAGATCTTTGATTCAGAGACCAACCAATCAGAGAGAGACACCTCCAATGCCGCTAGCGCTGCGAGTGAGAGCAAATGGCAGTGAACAACCCCATTGTAAAGATTATGCACATCTGTGGATTGTGTAAAATACAGAATTGTTGAAACACTTCAGACAACTCATCAATAGCTCAATAATGTTAGTTGTTCGTCTTGTTCTACTTGTGCCACACTCAGCAACTTACTGGTTCGTGGACGACCAGAGCAGCAAACTTGACGTGCAGATGTGCAGCAAACCAATATGACGGCTGCAGATGTTCAAGCAACTCTTTACAAGGTTGACTACCAAGCGTGTTGGAATGCACTTCTTCTCTAAAAACAGAAACAAAATTAAATTAGTATAACAGTCATCATTTCTGATAATTTATATTTAAGTGGGAAATTAGATTTGGGGAAAATTTAATAATTTTCAATGTTAGAATAAATAAGATTTTACAAATTATTCGAAGGTCGCTTTTCCCTACCCCTTTCCAATTGTATGACAGGTGTATGACAGGTGTTGCTTTATGGCTACCTGAAAAATGGTTTCTTCTTCAGCAACTGGTTCACATTGCCATGGTTGTACACACTTCTTGGCCAATCATGTGATATGCAGATGTCCACGTGACTCTTTATCTGCAACCAACAAAACAACATAGAGGAGGAAAAGAGGAATTTGGATAGCTTATGAGCCAAAAACTAAATTTTAGTCAGGGGGTTCCAGATCCAGGGTTACGGCATAGGAATGAGAATTTGCTGTAATTCACACCAAAGATTAATGAAACCATATTAAATACAACTAGCAAAAAATATTTGCTCCTTACGGTATCATATTATAATTAGATTTGATTGAAGATCATCTTTTCCCCCATAAGATAACACAGGGAGACATGAAATCGTCCCGGAAAATTGGCTTTAAATTGCTCCTAAAACCGCAAGAGGAATGACAAATTATTGAAAATAGTCTCAAATTAAAGATAATAATTCTTAGAATAAGACTGCCGTTTGAAAATATGGGGTCACGGGCCAAATAAGAAAGAAAATGTGTACAATGTGTGAAATTTGACATAAATCTGGCAACATTGCCCTACAAATATGAATTATTTTGGGATAGTTTAATCTACGATCAACACTCTTTACAGGGATTGGCAACCAGTCTGCGCATGTGACGTCATTCCCATAAGAACAATGTTAAACGGACGCGGTGAATGTATAGTTTTAAATTTTGTTTTGCACACGCATTGCACACACACTTTCAGGTAGCTTTATACATTGCCGCCAGAGTGAAAAACAAATTACCATCACATGGCGTGTATTCGCGCGCATGACATATTTGCATATTACTTGAATCACAAAATAATGGACATGTTAGCGTGATATTTGATTAATAAATTAAGTAACTTATTGAATTATTACCTTTATTATCTTAAGCTTCAACAAACTGTGCCGATTATTGCTACATTTCGATTTTGACAGGTCATTGACAAAGAAAAAGCAAATACATCTGAAGGTATCCAGTGCCTTCTTGAAAGATAAAGACATGTGTCACGAGAGTGGAATATTTGCCATGTTTTGTTCAATGACCAAGCAATACATCCGGTGATTGGTTTGCTTGTTGCCAATCCCTGTAAAGAGTGTTGATCGTAGGTTTAATTGGAACTTCAATTAAAAACATATAATTGGAGCACACGGTAAGATATAATTGTTTTATGCTGTTGTTTGAGGTGTTATTTCATCAGAGATTTGTATGAATTACGGCGAATTCTAAGCACCATGGCTGGAGCAGTGGGACCGATTTAAGCTTTATAAATTACCTATGCTTAATAGGTTAGCAACTTTATAGTTCCACACCCTTCCCAAAAATACTGCTTTTTACATCAAAACAATTAAATACAAGTTTGTTCCCTAAACGATTTGAAGCTATACCAAATCCCATTTGCCATTTAGTACGTACATAGCATTGTGACACCATGTGACACAACACAAAAATAGTAAAATATTCTCACTTGTTTCAAACGAAAAACCTCTGTGTTGCGTACGTGATAAACACTTCGCAATGTGTCCTTCGAGTAAGGAGGTTGTTCAAAATGACCCTTCATGTAGTCAAATCCCTTGTAAATACCAGACACTCCAGCAATTCGAACACCTCCGTAGTTGACAACGCTAGCGTAACCCATGTAATAAATGTTGGGTGCCACCCAACCACCAAAAGCAAGTTCTTGGAGATAATTTGAAGCTTCATGATTACCTCCAATGAATAATGTTAAAACTGGAGCAACCCTCTCTCCAGAGTAATACCTAAAATAACAATAACAAATGTAATGTTTACATAAAGAAATAACTGAAACGCCATCATCGAGCTGACAAGCCTTACTTGTAAAATGAACACATTTGTTTATATTTATCTGGAACTGCCATACACTGTAGATCATTCTCATTTCTGGTCGACTGGAAATCTCCGCAGCATATTAACAGGTCAAGTTTGAAGTTATCACGCTCCTCAATGAAGGTGATTGAATTGTATATGGTTTCCAGCTCCCCATGTGCACATCCTTCAATGGCAATCTTCATTTTATATAGAATACCTGAAACAAATTTTTTAATACATGGACTAAAATATAGGCAAATAGAGGTAGGTCAGCTACCAAACATAAAATCTTAAAACATTTTAGAGACATACCTAACCTATAAAGAGGATGCGGGTGCAGACTGAACAATGCAGCTAGGTATTTCGAAACTCACCTTCGGCCCTATTTACATTACTCGTGAAGCCGAGGATTATAAAAGTTCTAAGACGACGGTTAAAATGTCTTCAATTACGATAAAACATTTATAAAATCACGTAAAATATCAAACAAACACCTTGTTGACAGCAAAAGACCTAAAACCGACAGCCATTCGGCGCGAACGTGAACCAATCAGATTCGTCTCTGAAGAAATTCTATTCGATCAGAAGGCTGTGGAATTTAGAATTTAGCCACGAATCATTCGAATCGAACGAATTCGTATTCTTTCTTTTACACGTTGTTCAGCCTGTCTGTGTAAGTATTTAAATGCAAATTATAGTAGTTGAAAACAAGTTGGATACTATGGCATATGGAGTTTGTTCTAAAAGTATTCGCGAGTTAGATAGCAATGCAGAAAATTTTCTGATTGTGGGTATTATAATTGCGCAGCAGAATGCAAGAGCAGTCATTTCTAAGAAAGGTAAGTAAGTTACCTAGGCCGGTTAGACCTGGTAGGTAGGTATGTAATACCTAGGTTACCTACCTACCTACTTGATATTTCAAAGTCACAAATAACTTTTCAAAGGAAGGAATCCATTAATTTGTTCCAATACCCAATTTTACAGATAATCAGGAGCGGTGCACTTGGAGTTTCACTCTACGGGACTCGCCTCTAGACTGTATTAATGTCTCTGTTTGGGGCAATCGAAGTTACGTATTCGAGCTCAGTGAAACCTTCCATATTGCTGACATTGGTAGGTAGCTACATGTACTTTTGAAATAGCCATAGGCGCGCCACTAGGTAGCACGACAATTAGCGCTTACCTGGTGGATGAAATGCGAATGAATTGTGAGGGCGAAGTATTGAAGAAGCTATGGCCCCCGTGTTAAATTGTAGAATATTAATAAAGAAATAATAATATTGACTTGTGCTGAAGTAAAACTGACTGGAGTGAGTTTATTACTGATTTTGTTTGTTTCAAGCATACCACAACACAGCAAACAGTTTTACCTAGGAACAAGCTAATATTACGCATTTCTTTATTCATATTTCTACTTTTTACACGGTGGCCATAGTGTTACAAGGTAAATTCCCTACCAAAATTTTCGTCTTCTGCCGCCTAGTTGGTGCTACAGTCTTCTTCGGAGGCGTATAACAAGATAATTAATATAAGATTATCATTACTTAATTTCCTAACTCGTTTATTTTAGTTGAAGTAGCCAATCCCAGACTGTTGACTAGGCGCTTTGGAGACTCAAACGAGAATTTCTTTCCAGCAGTATCAAGGTAGGTACAAAGACGAGAGTTACTTATTCAGTCAACGGGAAAACTTCTTCCAATTGAATTATCGATTTATATTATTATTCCTTCCTAAGCCCGTTTCAACTGAACATAATCGAGAATAAGACGACGCTGCAGTTGCATTTATCTGAGAACGCCAGACAACAAATCCTGCCGCTCTTACGCTGCTTGACGAAGCCATCGTGCGATTTCTTCTCATTGGCCGACCTGCAGAAAAATGGCAATAACAAGACCGAAGAGTGCGTAAACTTGCTCGTTGCAGTCAAGAAAGTGAGTTATTTAAACCAATAAGATGTAGACTAACTTATTTTTTTTTCCGAAAATTAAATTACTTTTTCCCATTATAGGTAAAATATACAAATAACAATTACGATTTAAAAAAAATTATACCTACTATTTATTAGAAAAATATATATTCAGAAAACTACCTAACTGGACAGGTACTACTTTTAGAATAAGACACAAATTAAACATAATTTTCTCTTCAGTTGTTACCTTTAAATTTGTGAAAAAGCAAAGATGAATATTATTGACGGTAAAATGTTGAGAACAGCTTTTTCTAAACCCCATTATCTTACAAAGATGTGCGAGAGAGCTGTTCTTCAATAGTGAATCTGCAATTAGGGAAATGTTTGATTCCCAGGTGGGAACCGCCCGTCGCATCAAGACGAAGGACGGACGGGAGATTGATTGTCGAGACTGCATCGTGTTCGATCAAACCAACCCCGGATTCACGCTTCAACTGTGGAGCTCCGAGCTTGTTCTCCGAGCAAACAGCTGGCAACCCAGAGAGACGAGTACGTTCAAGACATAAGTACCTCTCATACCAAGATATCCTTACATTTTTATTGTTCATTTGTAAATATCAACACAAATAATAATGACAAATGCTACATCTTTCGCCTGAAAAACTTTTCCTTTTCATTCATAAAATATCAAATTTAAATTTCATATGATATTTTGGCGGAATAAATTATGTGTGCCTGCCGGTGATGTTATTTTTAAGTCCACAACAATGAAATACCATGGTGAATTCTTTGTTGCCATGGCAACGCACTGCCCCATGAAGCATTCGAGGTTTCTATCAATTACCTACCTACTTAAAAACTATTCATCCCATAACAAAAGTAATAGTTTCTCTGATACATCTCAACTAGGTACCTACCACTATAACAATTTTTTCAAATATAATTTATATGATATTTCCCTATTTTGCTAAGTCTCAATTCTCTTCTCCAGTCCTGTTCTTGGCGGACGTGAAAGTGGCGTACAACAACTTCCGCCGTGATGTGGCCGCATCTGATGGGGCACGCACGATCATCACCGAGAATCCCGAGACCAACGAGAGTGCTAACTTGCGCCAGTACGCTCGCTCCGTTCCATTCGACGGTGATGCGCTCGTTCAATCCCTCATCAGTCAGATCCCTGATCGTGAGTGCAGCGACTTTACTGGTTTCATTGTTAATTCGATTGGGTAATTATTAAACTGTTTTGAAAGGGTTTTTTATAATAGAAATGGATCACATATTTTAGCAATGGACATTTGAATATCTAAAACCATCATAGTTCGGGTCGCACTATTCAGACAAAGTGACGAGATCTTCTACTTTCACTTTCTAAAAATTAATGTTCCATTCGACGGTGATGCGCTCGTTCAATCCCTCATCAGTCAGATCCCTGATCGTGAGTGCAGCGACTTTACTGGTTTCATTGTTAATTCGATTGGGTAATTATTAAACTGTTTTGAAAGGGTTTTTTATAATAGAAATGGATCACATATTTTAGCAAGGGACATTTGAATATCTAAAACCATCATAGTTCGGGTCGCACTATTCAGACAAAGTGACGAGATCTTCTACTTTCACTTTCTAAAAATTAATGTTCAATACTGACCCAAACTGAATCGAACTCCAAAAAATGTCATTAATTTTAAATATATCTACATGTTATTTTATAAAGGTAAAATTCCTGAAATTAAAAATGGAAATAATAGGGTTGGGCGAACCTCATTTTTTTTTCGAACCGAACCTCGAACCGAACCTTTTCAAAAGGTTCGAAATTTTCGAAATTTCGTTTTCCAGTCCAGATAATGTAGTAAAGATAAGCGCGTAAGCACCAGTCACCATTCTCCCCCCTCCCTCTCGCAAGTCAAGTGGCTAGACACTTGAAAACAGCTGTTTGATGGGGTGTTTGTTTACGCAAATATTATTTCTATTTGTATACAGGGACATTGACATAATACCAAATATAATAGGAACAAAAACGCGAAATATACTGCTCGAAATTTTAATACATTTCAGTATATTCCAATATTCTTCAAAAAATTATCTCGCCAATCGTCATACTGTTTTTTATTTTGCATTGGGTTACAATGAAGTTTGGAAAGCTCAAATATACACCATTATTTTTTAACTTATGCGTGATATCTTCCCTTCATTTAGATCGCGAATGGTGTTCAAACTAAGACAATTATTAATAGAAAAAGCATATTACTCAATAGACGAATTCTTGAATGATTAATGTATAGTAAACTAGGAAATCGATATTTTTATTTTTTATTTTAAGAATGTTTTAAATTCCCAATATTAGAATCTAAGTACATGTATAATAAAAAAATGTACTTAGAAATAGACTTTCCTTAATACCCTTATAAAGAGAGAATTAACTCTCAAGGGTCATGTTTTAAACAGACAAATGTATCTACCTACATATTGTATTGTAAAAACAAATTGGAAATAAACTGAACTGAAACTGAAACTGTTCTCAATGACCACTATTATATTTTATTCAATAACCATGAACATACAATATCATATAAATAAAATAAAATATGATGTCAAGTTATTTGCCATCTGATTACTTCTTATTGCGAGTTCACAGACCTTTGAACAGAGAAAAACAAAACAATCCTCCCTTACGCAGGCAAGGGTCAGGTTCAGGTACCTGCTGGCAAGCAGCTGCACTCTGCAGGACCCAAAAGTACACTCTGTTCCAAAAGTACAACACAGTTTAGATCGCAACAATCATTATTTCATTTTAATACTTCGAAAATTTTACTCAACAAGGAAATTACCTGGACTTCTAAACTGAAATCAATGCTACTTTTCTAGTTGGTACCAAATAGCACTTCGAAATTGCGTCTTATGAAAAATTCGGTTCAAGATTTATTTTAACATGAAACACCCTATAGTGTGACAGGATTTGAGTTTACTTTGATTTATGATGATTTCGGCTTACAGGGGTTCGATTTACCCAGGTTTTACCATTTTACTGCACCACTAAAGACAAGAGGCCAACATTAGACAAATAGTGACAAGATATTGGTTGCATTGTTTGAATGAAAAAGGGCGGGAAAAAAAGGCGGGAGGTTCGAAAAAGGTTCGAAAACGAACCTTAGAGGTTCGTTTTTCGAACCTAGCTAGCCGGTTCGGTTCGGTTCGAAAACGAACCGGTTCGCCCAACCCTAGGAAATAACCTACCTACCTACTTTGCTCCAATAGGGCGATGCAAAGATAGGACGCCAGGTCGGTCTCTTTTGGCGCTAGCGTCGAGGGAGGTCACTTTTAAATCAAATGTTTTCTTGCTACACAGACCATATTTTCATAAGAATTGAGAATAAGAATTAAAAATTGATGTTGATATTTGGTTATTTACCGAAATAGTGGATAATTATTAGATATTGTAGTGTAATAATGATATTTTGATCGCGTCACAGCTGTCAGTATTTTGTTTTTGTTTCCAAGGCTCTCTTGAAGGGCTCACGGCAAATGGAAGCAATGAAACAACTGAGGGGGTGTCGTCTTGTTATTACATGGAATTAGATATTGCGATATCTTCTTATTTTCAAAAATTTTATAATACTAGAGTAAAAAATGGATATATCTAAACAGTAAGTACATCTTCTTATGCCTGTCAAAAAAGTTTCGCGTGTTGTTGTTTTGATGGACCTTGGTTTTGACCTGTCTTGATGCTAGCGCCATGCAAGCGGGGGAAAGTTTGGCTAGTGCCCTATTATTATAAATTTCCAATGTTAAATTTATACAAATTTATTTTAAGGTAAATTTCCTTCAATTGAAAATGAGAATTTACTTTTCTACACTAAATCAATTAACTATCATTAAAAATACATTTTGGTGACATTTTTAGATTAAAAGGTAAGTTCTCAAGTTTGAAATAACCCTGCTGTCATGTAAATATTGTTTGTTTCAGCTAAGAGCATCCAGAATGTGATGACCGTGCAGCAAATGTTGGATCGAGCGGGGTCGAAAAGCAACGAGCTGCATTTCACCGTGCTGATGTATTGCCTCATCACCAAGCTTGATCTCGACGGTTGTCATTCAATCATCGTCTATAAATGGTAAGAATATGTCAAGCAAGATCTGCTACCCATGCCTCCAGGCAGAAAACAATGCAAATAAAATTATTTGTAAATTAAAATTACATTTTAGGTTTAATTTCTCACATTTCCGTGATTATTTTAGAATTTTTTTAGAATTTTGTATGAAGACCAAACTCATCCACATTCTCTTTATTTTTTAAATAAAAAAGTCATATTTGAAATAAAAATTGAATTCTTAATATTGCCTTCCTCAAGTGTGTAAACCAATTCCGACTAAGGTATACATGATTTTAAAGATGCATGACTATATATTTAAACAATTAAAAGTGTAATTGGGTTTTTGGTGTAGTTTGATCATTTATTCCTGAAAGAGATTTTAAAAGGAAAATCGAAACACAAAAACAAATCATATGAAATAAATCGTTGACAATAATAATTTAATGTAGGTAAATAAAAAACATGACAAAATATCCCAACTATTAATTTTGTTTAAATATATTCGAACTTCTTTGACTGATTGCAGTTCGAGGTGCAATTCAATAGCCAAAGAGGCGACGGGCTGCGCTAAGCCAGAATGCCAGCGGATGCAGCCGAATCTCTTTCCATCCTTCGACATCCAGGTGGCTCTGTCGGATCACACCGGAACAGCAGACAAATGCAAGCTCACCGGCGTGGAAGCGGAAAAGGTTCTCGGCTGTAGTGTAAGTGACAATCCAACAGTTCTTTCTTTGCATGCAGCCTATAATGACAGGTACTTTCCGTTTACACTCAGGAGTCAGGACACGAAAGTGTACTTTCCTTCTATATAATATATTACAGACAAAAGATGTAATACAGTCCATTTGTTCTCTTGGAATTGGCCACCATGGCAGACAGTAATTGTTTCTTTCATTGGTGTTTGTTTGTTTCGTTTTTGTTTTCACTGTGGTAGGATAATTTCTTCATTTTATCTTTTCAATTTATATAATCATAGCTTTTTTTAGTTCAACCAAACATTATCTTGTTCTTTGGTACGTATTCTGTGTTTTTTGCATTTGTATGTGCTGTAGTACTAACAGATAATAAAATAAAAATAAATAAACCCAATCTCATCCTGCAAGATTCCGAAGTAACTTGAAAAAAGACTTTCCAAGTTAGAGGGAACGAAATGTAAGTGCAAGTAGAGATTGATAATTTAAGAAACATAGATTTTTTGTAGATCTGGCTAGAGATCCAAGATTCGAGCCCCGTTTTGCCTGAGATTTTTCACATCTTTCTTCCAGGCCGTCAACTTCTGCCGGCTGTCGTTGCAAGGCAAGATCGCACTCAAGTGGCGATTCCTGCTGGAGCGCTGCGCAACTCGCGTACTGGTGCTGCCTCCTCGTGCCGACCGCTGGCGACCACTCATCGTGCTTGTCGCATGTGAGCTGGCCGACCCCACGGAGGTCGCTGCCCGGATCCCCATGCACTAGCCACAATTATCTTATTCATTACTAAATGTTAACTTCATTTTAATTAGTTTCTTAACTTCTTAATTTTCTTCTTAATTAAGTTTCTTAATTCATTAGTGAAAGACTCTTGTAAAAAATGCATACAGTTAAAAGCATAGAACGATTAAGAATGGTGCACCAACCGAGTCTATTGCTATTAAAATATTCAGCAGTCCAAACATCTTTTATAATTCGGAACTTTTCAGAGGACAAAGCAACAAAATGATGCAAAATTTTAAAAACTCAACCGTTTTTAACGTGATTGTATGCATTTCAAGAGTGCCTACTAACATAAAAGAGTACTATGTAAAAATCTCTAAAAAAAAGTTTAGAATCTCCAAAATGTGGAGTTTCCTACGTACTATGTTGGACCTATTTCATAAATCTGTACCTAGATGTATTATAATAACTAGAATTTAACACAATAAAAATTAATCAATTATCGTATTTCGCCTTCTCGTTTTCCAATGACACACAAGGTGTACCACTCCTCAATCACCCAGCGTCATTTTCTAGTTTTTAGGAATTGTGTATGGAAAGACCAATGAAAGCAAGTCAATAATTCTATTTAAATAACTGCCCACTTTAATGGTGAGTAAATGACTTAAAATAAATTATATGCATCAGTAGGTACACAAATTTAAAGTTGTACATTAGGGGTTGATATAATATAATACAATGATAAGTTAGCATACAAAAATCCACTGAAAATTTGAAGAAAGGTGGAAGGTTTTTGCACTGATATCATTGCAACAAAATTGCACACATTTTTCTTTCAATGAAGTGGCGGTCACTGAAAGTGTAACCCAGAATAAATTATAATCCATGTAACCTGTTGAAGAAAGAGAAAAATATTAGTGCATGACCAACGTAGAGGATTTCAGATGGAGAAGAATGCAAATATATTGCGAGTACATACCAGGAAACCCGCAAACGAAGTCATAAATCCTTCCTTCGTTAATTCCCATGCACCACCAAATTCTTCTTCATCTACACATTGAAAGTTTGCAAAGTAGAAATAGATAATCCCAGCATTCACCAAAGCAAACCTGAGAAAGAAAAGATAGCAAATATTTTATTAATTACCTCCAGTATCACGAAGGTAAGTAGTACTCAAATAATGTAGTAAGTAGGTACTTACAGGCCCAGAGCAAAAGCTCCTTTCAATGGAAAGAGTCCCCATAGTAAACCAAGAATTATTCCTAACACCTGTCGCGCCCAATAGATAACATCTAAAAACTCGTCCTGAAATAGAGGGAAATTTGCAGCTTGACAAAGTACCTAGATGTTACCTAGTCACCATGTTGCCACTCTACCTGATTTTCTACTACAAAATCTAGCTTATAATGTCTGAAACTATGAATTAGTACGGCCAACTACCTTTACACGGTTTCTTTTATAACAATCTTATAATCTTTGAACTAATTATTGTCTTATTATGATAATTTAAAAGAACAATCTTAGCAAAGTTTAAAAAGAATATGATCAATCTGAATTGGTTCGTGTAAGTCATAGTGAATTTGCTCGCTTGAGAAGCTGCCGCTATTTTCAAAGTAGGAGTAGGTAATTACACGGTCATAATAAAAAATCTGTCCGTATGATGATGTCGACGACTAGGCACTACCTGCCGGGATTATGCTCAGTTGCCCAATAAGACAGTTTAGGGACCTTATCCGAAAACTCCCAATTGTGTCAATTTACCTAGACACAAAACTGTGACAGGGCTACACATGGAGGCTTCATAATTTGCGACTTCGAGTCGGCTCACACCGAATTTGGAATGAGTATGAGAACTCAGCTCCGATAATCATCGTAGCCGAGACATTACAATTTCAACAATGAGATAATTTATTGCCGACATTAATTGGGATGAAATTTCATGTTGTTGCTTAATACCTCTACAAGTTGGTACAATAATCAAGAACTACATTTTAACTAACCTTATCCGGCCACTCTGAATTCGATGTCAATGCCCTGCTCCACACGGAGTCTAAAGATGTTGATTTCGATGAAGTAGCCGAACCATTTTTCTCCACAACCTTCTGTTTTGTCATAATTACAAATGTTCACACTATATATTCTAGAAAAACACGTATGTACAGCTAATCATTGAACTACAAATTGCTTAATTTGTAAAAACAACACATTTCCCATTCCCTTCGTGCTTCAAGAGTGACGTGAGAGATGATGACAATCGAATCGATCGCGCGAGTGACATTGGTCGATATGAAGTCGAATCGAAATCGAATTCGATTCAAAATGGCGTGCATGCGGTTAACATTTCGGGCACCCTACATTACTGTTGCTCGTAAGTACTTGTTTTATATCAAAATCTCTTTTAAACTATTTTAAGTTTTGATACATAATTGCTTTTACGTATTACAATTGTCATTTGGATCAAACTGGACGCTGTTTGTGTTCAGTAGCATACTCGATCGTTCATCATTTGGTTGGAATCATTGGACTTTCCTGATTGGTTGACCCGTTTGTACCTTTTAGGCGGCAAAAATTTAAATCACGTCATGAGATTCTAGGATGATAAAAATTTAAATCTTATTTCTATATTTTACAGATTAAATTATTTATGTCTGAGGTTTTATTTATGTAATTGCCACTTTTGTATTTTAATACAAACTGAAATTGATATAAAACACTTAATTCATTTTCAGGTACGCATATCAGTTCTGCAGTAATATACAAAATACCTATAGTAAATTCATTTAGTACTACGAGTGCATGTTGCTTGGATCAAAAATGGAGAGAGAAGTAAGAAAACTTTATTCTTTTGTCGTAATTTCTGTTGAGGTGTTTCCTGACCATTCTGATGACATTGTTTTAGGAAAGGACTAAGTAAGAATCCAAACGCTTATGGGCCGCTGACGAATCTCCCAGATTATTCCTATTTGGATGGACGGCCAACCCCTCTCAGTACTGCACAGAAAGACCGATACCTCAAACAAAAGCAATATCTAGTGAGAATTTAGAATATTGCATTATTTTATTAGATTCATTTGGAAATTGTTAACTTGTGTCAATAATTTTGGTTTATTAACTTTCAGGAAAAAGTTGTCCGATTGACTGGAGAGATCAATTTTGCAGAAGAAAGATATAAAAATCTGGAACAAGACAAGATGAATACCCGGCAAAGAATAATTGATGGACGTTTAAAGCCAAAGGGGTCTCTGTTAACAAAAAATAAACTTGACGTAGACTAAACAGAGTTAATTAGTGCTAAATTGTCTGGATTATGTAATTTTTATTGTATTTGAATAAATATACATGTTTATCATTTTCATAGCAGTACATTGTTTGATTATTGACGACAACATTCAATATACCTATTCACATATTAACTCAAAATGTATATATAAATTATTGGGCTTTAAAACGGCTTAAATATTGTCCCCTCACATACAGTTATGATTACTATATTCCATAATTCAGAATGGTCTCTTTAGTTAGGTATTTAAGAACAGTTTTACAATACAACACTTACGTATAAACTCTTTTCCCACAACTCAATTCAATAAAAATTCAAATAACAAAGAGACTTGGAAGGTATTAGATACTGATATAACAAGACAACTTTGAATAAGAATAAATAATTAACATTACATGTATATAGCATGAACAAACTTTATTCTAATTAAGGAAATCTTAATTACTTTGTTGAATGCAATAGATAGTATCCGACTGTAAAATTTGGGTTTAATAATTATTGAGTGCCGAATGGGATAAGAAATTAGATTACTGAATTCAAAACTGTTTTACCCTTTCATGAATAGACAGGCAAAAAATCACATATTTTTATTATATTGGTATCCAATTTTTAAACATAATAATTTTGCTATATAGTACGAAATGTAAAAAGTACTAAAAGGCACTGATTGAATGATAACTCAATTCTTTAAAACTTAACATTTATAGAAGGTTATTTGAAAAAGTAACTTGACTAATTTGACAGAATATTTTAAAATTAGTAAGTTTACAATATAACACTGGCACTGAACATATTTAAGTAGAAAAACATACAGCTTACCCTGTATATAATGATTAATTTAATTGTATGATTTGAACAATAGTTGAAGGATGGCTTGTGAACTGAATGCACACGAGAGATATGGAAGCGCCATGATGGGTGGAGGTGCCATGAAGTAACGTGCATTGCTATGAACATTATTACCTTCCCGTGGTCTCTCCTTTAAAACCACGCGAAAAGGGGTTGTTAAAGAACAAAACGTGAATATTACTATATAAAGGCTCGTACTTTACTCAAGCAATGGAGCCTATTTGTGTGTATTCAATTCTCATTCATATGTGTTACAGACGGTAAAGTCTGAACTACGAAAGATGATTTGCAATGGGACAGACATTTAAATTGAAATTCGGGAAACATGGTTCAGGGAAAGCTGTGTATTTAGTCCATATCCTGACGTTGTATACATACACATTGAGGGAGCGAATCGAGCGTTTTCATTTAACATAACTGTCCGTCATCTGTACGTAGCTATTTATAATCATATTTTTCAAAAATGACTCGTTTGTTTTGTGTGAATTTCTAATAACGAAGCATTAGATCTTCACTCTATTTACACGAGAGGTACATATTGAGATAGGTACTTATAAGTTTCAACAATATTTGGTTCAACCGAAGAAAATGCCAAGTGTGGCACGTGTATATCTGAAATAACAGATAGATTTTTTTTTCTTCTCAACAAATCTTGTAGCTGAGTAATATATAGTTTGTTTTGTGAATAAATCGTTTCAGAAAAGTTTGATATAGTTTAACGGAGAATGTATTATGTGAAGGTTACATTGTATCAGAAACTGGAAATGAATTGAACTGGCAGTTATTTCATTTTATCAAGCAAAATTATTAGAGTGGTAAGGTAAGATAGTTGATACTGAAGACAAGTTCACTCACATCATACCTTTATATTTTGTCTCCACTACTATTTGTTACTAACGAGAGAAGGGGTGTGATACATACATAAATAGGCTCCATATTTTGGAGTACGGGTAGCAAGTTGCCAAAAGCTACTTATAGAAACAAAAAAGTTCTATCTTTGCAGTTCACCAGAATTCAGAGTAAACTTTTGACAATTTAATGTAGTGGTAAAACGTATACGTACTCCGTGAAATGAAACCCTTTTTTGTAGAATTTATATAGAAGCTACTTAAAGAGGCTCTATATTTTGGGGGTTTATACGTTTTAACAGCTTTGAAGCTGTGAAAAGTCCGCATTTGAAGTGGGCTCAGTTTTTTGCTTCTATGCGGACTTTGGACGAATAAATCTATATAAACTCCCACGAAATCGATCCTTTTTAAGTAGATTTTCCCTTCTCTCGTGGTAGAGATTAACTCAGTATCGGTCGGATTGTTCATTGCTTTCATGAGAGCACATTGAAATTCTCACAGTTCTTAAACTTGGAGTCTTCTTTGCCGAATACCCACGTGAACATCTGTCGGGCCTTCATGCTGGCGCGTACGACGCCTCTGCTCTTGTACCAGTGAGCGCCGGAGCCTTCTCGCTCCGCGTTCTCCAACTTCATGCGGATCTGGTTCAGGATGCCCACCAGGAGCTCGTCGATGTTGTGGCTGATGCCCACCGACACTTCGATGAACTTGGCGCGGTAGGTGCACGCCAGACACTTGCCGTCTGCAAATGCACACAGAAGCATTTATAAATATCAAAACATTTTTAAAAACGACGTTTTTACGTAGGTAAGTACACTCGACAATTCATAAAACGGTATTTGAACGAAGCAGATTGGCTGCTGGTCAGGTTCATTGACAATCAATCCTTGTTATTATCAATGAAATCAGAGCTCACCTACGTACTAGAGGTAGATGACGAGTAAGTATAGACTTCGTCAGATGATGCCGTCACATTTTTTTTTCAGACAAACAATTTCTTTCAAATACCGTTTTATGAATTGTCAAGTGTACCTACGGATTTTGATGATGAAAAAAATTAGTTCACAGCATTTTTTTATGTGGAAAAAGCATAAGGAAATAATTTTTGAACACCAAATATGTCTTGACAAATCAAAACACTTGCTTTCTGATTTTTTTAAAATACTTTGAGATTCATGTTTAGTAGAGTGTTTAGTAGTGGCAAAAGGAAAATCATTTTTTGACACTTTTATTTCTTGAAAAATCAAAACATTTGCTTCATTTGAAGAATCGTGCTTTTTTAAAAAAAAATGTTGAGATTCATGTTTAGTATGTACACTCCCCCAAATAATAAACGGTTAAATGGCATCATCCCATGAAGTCAGTGCTAACGCATTATCTAACTCTTTTAGGTGAGCTCTGATTTCATTGATAATAACAAGGATTGATTGTCAAGGAACCGGCCCAGCAGCCAATACGTTTTGTACCAAGTACCGTTTATTATTTGGGGGAGTGTACCTAGTATTTAGTAGTAGGCAAAAGGAAAATCATTTTTTGACACACATTTATTTATTAAAAAATACAAAAAGCTGCGATTTTTTAAAATATTTTGAGATTCGTGTTCAGTAGATTGTCCAAAACAAGCTCTTCTTACAAAAGCTAAATTAATAATTCGGTTAGGATAAAAGCTCAGACTCGACTGTTCAGGTTTCAAAAAGTGTTCAGGCTCAAAAAGTCCATGTTTCACCACTTTGCGTGGTGAAACATGAATCAATGGTTTATCTCTACTAGTCGAAAATGACTATTCCATTGGTAGTTGTTTACTCTAAGATTCTACACTTGTGGCTGATAAGTCCCATCGGTCTGGCTTCAGGAAGCATCCTGATAAGATAAGATAAGACTATAGAGAAAATAATTGTCCAAGGATAAGATAGATAGGTTTGTGCAGAAGCAGGAGTCCAGAAATCCCATGGGAGAAGAAAAATCAATATTACGTTTGGAAGCTGTCATTAAACGTATTTCATTCGTGACGTCTGATAAAGACAACGAAAAATAAATGAGAAACGTTGGATCAATTCAAAACGCAACGAACGTACTTTTGTACATTACGGTACATACTGAGTACTGAACTGAGTACTAACATTCCTTCTGGAAATGGTATCCCAATTATTTTTTTTTTTTACTTTTTTTAGTACGTCGCACTGTTCTGAAGCTCTGACGGATGAATGATTGGGAGATGATGGTGAAGAGTAGGTAAGGATGGAAGGTGGGAAGGAGGCGGTCATGGCCTATTAGTAGGGTACCTTCCCAGCATTTGCCTATCGACTGAGGGAATACCACGAAAAAATCCCAGTCAGGAAGGACGGCCGCGGGAATCGAACCCGGGCCTCCGGAATACAAGTTCACAGCGTTACCTCTGAGCCCAACCGGGTCCGTTTTTTTTGTTGAAACGTAATTGTTTGAACTGACCTTGTGACGAGATGACCCTACTCCTGACCAAGTCCACTTTGTTCCCTACCAAGATGGCTGGTCTGGAGCGCAGCAGGTCCCAGTCCTGAAGACGCGCCAACTCATCTTCTGCCCGCGTGAAACTTGCCTTGTCGATCACCGAGTACGTCACGATGTAGGCGTCAGGAGGGTCTTGCTGGTTGATCTCCTCCTGCAACACGCGATCGTTATGTCACGCCATCTTGACAAATATTCAAAACTTTCAAAGTCCATTAAAACGTTCCATAGTTTTTTAACCACTGACGTCTTCATACAATCTTTTAGCTTGAAAAACTCATGTATAGAAGGCAGTGGCTCGAACCACTGCTTCCTCACGCTCATAAAAGAGACTGGGAATGATTCAAAAGGTGCAGTGATTTAGAAAAGCGATGCTCAAAAATATTCCAGAACCTTCCAATGTACGGACAGAAATATAACATTCGTCCAGCACCTCACTTCAATTCGAACATTTTGTTTTCGAAATCTGCTGAAATAAACATAATGATACGCAGCTCGTCTCCATTGCGCAATTACTTATAATTTCCCCAGCTAGAGCGAAGAGAGCTGTTGCTTACATCTTGTACCGTCCCTGAGGGGGGTTGATACAGCTCGGGTCGGATTACATTAGGTGTAACCATTAGTCAGATTGAATAAACAACAGCGTTCCCCTGACGAGCTGACGAACATCCGAAGTAAATCAAGCAGGAGATCAGATGGAATGGATGGATTTTCAATCAAGTCAAAAAATACAATATACTAGTTTTATTGCCGATTTCAACAATTATTCACAGAAGTCCACACAGTCATATTTAACTATTAGAAAATATTACGCGGAATGTAATAATAAATTGCAATAAAGTTCATAACAAAACAAGGGAAATTGGAGTTTGGTATGGAATGGTTTAAAAATACATATTTCTATTCCTTTAGCTATGTGCCATAATTATTAAATTGTGTACACTGTACACCATACTTAGTTATGTTTCCTATAGCTTCCAACCCCCCACTTTACAGTGAGTTTTAGATGAAAGGGTCAGACTTTTTTCTCGGTCCGGCCAAATTACAGCTCTGATTACACACTTGACGACACTTGACTGGTATAATTATTGCGAATATGTAGCCTCATTACCCTCGTCCTGCGTTTAGAGAAAATGTAAAACTTCTTTGACATGATTCAATGACAACTTGCCAAATCATCAACTTACTATGCGTGGGCGAGTTCGTTCACAGACCGAAAGATTTACGAGTCAGCTAAACTAATTTCAAACACTTTATTCCGGCTAGATTTGATAATGGTCAACGAACTCTGTGAAGTGAAATTTTCACAATTTTTTGTTGGCTCTCTCAAAGTAAGTTTATAAATAACGTATAGAGAGAGTGCAGTTCAAGTATCGGAGTAGTATCGAAATAATAAGACAAGGAAGGAAATCGCGCCAAAATTTCACTTTGACATACTAGACAAGTGTGGCTAAGAATAAACAAAATGACGTGATAAAAGAAATGATACTCTAAGGTTACTGGTGATACTAAATTTGTACCACAGTCTTTAAAATTCCGTCAGTATCTCGTTGATAGTTTTAAATTGAAAACAAGTTGAGTAATATTTTACCTTTGTGTTTGAGACGTTGATAAACTTGAGTTCGGATTCTTCACCGTTCAGCATTATTGAGACCGACTGTTCAGTCGGAGTGTCTGAAAACCAGAGAAACACAACTTCGGTGAGTTTTAAAAATATGCTTGATAACAAGGCAGGCATTTGTATCGCGGAAGTTGCTGAGCCAAGCCAAGTTTTGGCAGTTTTCTCGAGATGCCAGCACGCCGGGTCTAAATGACCTGCCAGTGGCACCAGATGTAATATTACGTTGACATTTGACCTCACGTGACCTTTTAGTAGATTAGCCACAATATTGAGCAGCTCGATAACAATTTGAACTCTTTTTGCTGTGTAACGTGTTGTATTGTGTATTGTAATTATAATGTGTAATTGGATAGTTGAAGAGTCTTGGAATGAAACGCTGGGACAGCGTTTGTGTATTTTACTATGTACTTGGAAAGGATGGGTTCAAACCCACACTTCAGTGTAGGTAATTTCGTTGATTGCTGTTTGATTGGTCCTTGATATGACATTTTAATTACTTACCGATTATGATTACTAAAAAATGGATGGGATTTTTTTTCTACGATTACAGCAGCTCTGTACAAAATTAGACATCATATTGATTCCGATTGATTCAAACTTTTGGTGATGTACCTGACTTACATATCTGATGGGTCCAATCAATTTCATTGGATGTATGGATGCACTTTTGTGTTGATTATAAAATATTTCCGTACATTCTTATGAACATTTGACAAAATAATGGTAGTAATTCTGCGAGTGTACCGAGCATCAGGATTTTTATGCCACTTTCTCTACGTGTTTTTTGTTTGTGTTTCCTTTTGTAGGCAAAGCCCAGGTAACACCGCACAACCAATCTATCTGAAATTTTGCACACACACTAATGAGCGGCCTTATGAGCGGTCACTTGTATTGTTTTTGAACGAGGTCCTGTGATTGGTGGAAATTTACGAGAGTAACCTTACCGATCAACTTCAAATTTTGCATGATCATGGGACCGACATTTTAGGTACCGCAATCTACCCCCATTCTTTTGACATTTTTGAGACAAATCTGTCGATACATTCATTAGTAATTAACATTTTATTGAAAATTTATGATTGTAATTTATGATTTATGTGTTGAAAATTGTATAAAATTTATTCCAAGAAATTTCGAAGAAAATATCACTGCTCTTTTTTCAGGGGTTTCCAAGGCCTGTAGAGCATCAACAACTTTCACACGAATATTAATTCGCATGCAATACGAATGCTCGCTTATCAACGCGTAGGGTTGGACGGGATAATTAACATCACGTATCTTATTTGGCGTGACCTTTATGTTAAACAGGCCACAGACTGTCTGAAACTGTAGCGAACTAGCAATTATTTATGTCCTCCTTCATGAGTCAGAGCTAACTGTTTTCACTGAGATTCAATACATTTGAATCGAAATCATGGCTGGCACTTCTGCAAACCAACAAGAATTTTATGTTGCTCGCTTTTCTCGCAGTCACCACAAGGCACGCAGAGTTTATTTTCATGATTTGACAAAACGCTGCCACGCTCTGAGGTTATAGATAGAATGAAAAAGCTATCTGAGTTTGTTGCTGCTTCGAATAATTCTCTTGGTGACTTCTAGAAAAACTGCTTTCTCTGAAAAGCTTCTTTGAAAAGCAATCATCCGCTTTATGTCGATCTAAAAATATTGTGGATACTTTCGGTTCTGGCATGGGACTAATACTGCAATACGGGGACTTGAACTTCTACAAGGAGCAAGCGTCCACGCTCTGGCCATGTCAAGAATGTTCAATCATTTCAACAATTTCAGCTATTTCTTTCAATAGAAATGGCCGACTGATTCGAGCTAAATCATTGCTATTTCGTGTCCAGTTTTCACAATATCAAAATTATTATTATTATTATTAAGTCTATATTCTCAACAGAGCCAGGCTCCACTAGTGAGAATGTAATATAGAGAAGGGAGGAGAGGAAACCCGGTACCGGCATGTAGCCTACTCCTGACGAAAGATACCAAGGGGACCAACGGCTTAACGTCCCTTCCGAAGGACGGTGTAACATTCACAGCACGAGCCTCCACAACCCGCGCCGTCGAGAGACTGATAACAGGTGGAGGGAGGTCGTTACACTGACCCCCAAACACCCCAGTCTCTCTGACCCAACGGCAGCAACCTGGCAAGGCAGAGTTGAATGGTCACCCATCCAATCGCTGACCGCGCTCAATGTTGCTTAACCTCGGTGATCTGACGAGAACCGTGGTATCCAACACACCAGCCGTTGGACATTTATATGATAAATATCATATATCATATCATATTTAACCTCATATAAAATTACCTACATATTAGTATTATCTGTTTCTATGTATTGTAAAATCTACTCACAAAAGATTCACAGACATACATTTTAGAACTTTTTAGGGATTTCTCCCAGTAAAATATTGACAAATTATTTACGTGTGAGACAACTCTTTAAATATCGTATCATCTTCACTATAAGACCTCGACCATAAGTATTCGCTCAATTTATGAATCCATGGACTATTTTTTGAGAGTATTTCCCATATATCGTGTGCTATTGATTCGCTTGTATCATCAAAATGAGATTATTTGAATATACTATCAAAACTATATAAACCAATACAAAAGCATAGGAAAATTTCAAATAAGCTATAAATTTTTTTATGACTAAATTTGGTGCCAAGTGTCACATTGCCAAACACTTTACAACTGAAAACATTATTTTCCTAGCTTAACGACATCAATTATGTTTACTATATTGGATTATTGCGTGGTTCAAATGTGTAGTTCTTTTGATACGAAGCAATGATTGCATTCTCTAGGGAAGTTATTCTCACTTATTGTCTACAGAACCATGTTGGAATTTCTTTTGTAATAAATGCACGTTGTAACGTTAATCGTTGATTGCAGTGATTTTCTTTTGTGTAAAAGACAAAACATGGCGAATGTTGATCTTGCCAAAGCAGAACAGGACAAAGAACAAAGCAGAACAGGAGTTGCTGATACCATCATACAGTCAACACTCTTCACAACTCAAACATTTTACAAGTAGCTAAGTCTTCAAGACGGTGGGTATTTATTTTATTAAAATGTAAATATAGTAAATGTTTTTATATGTGTTTAAAACGTAAAAATCTTTGCCGATTTCGCCTAAAATTCGTAAAATATGATATAATGTTCGTCTCAACGACTATACAGAATTTATTTTCTTTTTGTACAAAT
This sequence comes from Leuctra nigra, assembly GCA_934045905.1. Lineage (NCBI taxonomy): Eukaryota > Metazoa > Arthropoda > Insecta > Plecoptera > Leuctridae > Leuctra > Leuctra nigra. The sequence goes on from OW203768.1 coordinate 7,228,056, forward strand.
TGTTAATTATTACTCTAACCAATAAGAGAATATAAACAAATGATAGAAAGCAAGCAAGTGACGTAAAAGTACCACTGTAACGCTCGCTACGTTTTACTTGACTTTGCAGCAGAGCTTCTACAAAGTCTTTGAATCTTTTGTCCGGCATCTTCTCGCCCAATCTATACCGTGGTCTGTAACTACACTTCACTATGTAGTGAGAGAGAGTGGAACAGAGAGACATCATTATTGACTCGAGCAACTGACCAAATATTGATTAAGGACTGCTATTTTAACGTGGTGTACAGCCAGACTTGAGCGCGCTCCTGAATTCACCTCACACTACCCGGAAAACTTTGCTGCTATTCGATTCAACCAGTCAAACTTTACTTCAATGCGCTTCCTTCAATGCAGCATTTATTTTACATCGCTTTTCAAAAAGTTGGTTTCGTATTAATTATATTTTATACACAGAAATAAACGAATTATTTATTCTCATTCAAATTTTCCTGAACACGATTATGAAATTCTTGAGCCAAGTGTAAAAAACTTAACTCAATTTCGGTCATTTTGAGTTAGGAGCAATTTCCCACTAATTACTAACGTTCTTTTAATTGGACTATTTTTGAGATTAAAAGACCTACCTCAGTTATTCACAGCGCGTATAACTGTGAGTTTCACCACGTTTCCAATGTAAATGTAAATGCCAGCGTCGAATACGCTGGGCTATGCAGGTGTCGTCGTTTCCTGAATGTTTAAAAGTAGACAATGTTGTTATTTTTCATTTAATGTTTCAATCCTCATCTGAGCGTTTTTTGAACCTTCTTGACTTTGACATATTATTATCGCGATATGTTTATTGAATGCGATTGAATGTCTACCTAAGCGTTTTATTAATATTGTTTTCTATTTCGCGTATCCCTATGGAAGCCTGCCGAGTGCCGATACAAAGGTTATACGTAGAGCCAAGATTATATGGTTTTATCACTTTTAATCACGATATTTTGCTTTAAAATCAAACATTTTGTAAAATTTATATTTTGTGATTTTATATTATTTGTGTTAATTAACATAAAACTAAGAGAAATTATATCTTTTAACCACAAAAACGCGAAATTACCAATATTTAAAACGAAATTTCGTCATTTATAAAACCATATAATCTTGGCTCTAGTTATACGTAAAAAAAAATCTAGATTAGTATCTGCAGCTAGGCTAATGGTGACGGATGAATGATTATGATGATGATTGGGAGATTATGAAGAATAATATGTAAGAATTGATGGTGGGAAGGAGGCGGGCATGGCCTATTACAACCCCAGAATTTGAAGGGTACAGGGAAAGATAAGTCATTTGTATAAGTCCATAAGTCTATAAGTCTATAAGTCCATTTTTTGAAAAAAAATATTTTAAGGGTAAATCTTGCAGTGATTTTTATGAGCTTTCAGAATTTACCCTCGGTTTTTAGAAAATATTGTCACAAAGTCTTTGAAAAACACACTTGAAATATCGATGTGTATGGGAGATAGTTACACAAGTTTCAACATAAAACTTCGTTTATCTCAGTTTCATCCGAATGTGACTTATAGCGTTCTTTCCCTGTATACCTTTCAATATTTGTCTTTATACCTACTAATGGCGTTTTCGGCTGGCCGCACTGGTGCTGCACTGGGGTTGCACTGAAATGACGTCACCATACAAAACTCAATGCTAATTCCAAACCGAGTGGAAACCCAGTGCGGCCAGTCGAAAACGCCATTAGAAAAAAATACGAAAAATTGATGAACGGACGCGGGAAGCGAAGCCGGGTCTCTGGAGTTCAAGTCCAGAGCGTTATTGCCTGAGCTTATAAATCTGAGTTAGACACAATTATAGAGACAATTTGTAATTTCTCTTTCTATCCGAAGCGAGTGGCCAAAACCCTGTTATTGTTAATTAATCTTTACTCATTTACAGCAGCGTGCATACATAGTGGTTATTACATACGTACAATCTGGACTCGGAATATTTAGAGGTGAAATTAATTCAATTAATTTGATTCTCTGGAGGTTTCGTTCTCTTTACCTGAAACCCGCATCTGAAAATGTATTTCTTGGAGCATGATTTATACCCTCTGATCCTCAAGTCAAGAACGCAATTACAACATTGCCCAAAGAAATTAACTCGTGCACATATTTGAAATACGAAATAAAATTGTATGTTCTGGGGAAGGTGAGCTCAAAAGTTCAACCGTTAAATTATACATTATAATTCAATTTCCTATAGCAAGTAGTATTTTACTTGAATACATGAAACTCCCCGAAGAATTCTCTTTTGACAGTAAACCTCTCGTATATATTCGTACCTCATTAAAAATTAACAGTTAATTTAATAAAAAGACATTATGTAAAATGAATTGGAGTGGAAGCTAACACCATTTAGCTCCATTTACTAAAACGCTTTTAGATTGGACATAAATAATGCATAAGGGGTATCAGTTACGTTCCATTTTCATTATATCGATGTTCACAAAAGATCCATCAGTTCGTATTGTGTTTGGTGTGGGTTATACATGAAACTAAGCTGCTACAATAATGTATTAATTATAATTTTTTATAATAATAATATATATTATCTACACGCTTTTGAGAGGAGAACGAATCCGTTGGTTGTTGTTATTCTCAAAATATTTTACCTCTGCGATCTCAAGTACCTACCTGGTACCTACTATAAAAACAAGGTATTAGTTATTCACTATTTATATCTATAGTTTACAATGGTTTTACATAACAATAAAATTAAATTTGTCTACTTTAAATTCATTATTTGACCCACATATTTTCATTCTAAACTTTATAACCCGGGTATTTTCAATTTGTGAATTTCGTTGGTTTGAAGAAAACTTATACTTGCAGTTTAGTTTTTCATACATTCAGTACGTGAATAGAAGATTTTATTCAGATTGGACGAAGATTCAGATTCAAATTTATTCATATTGAAATAGTTTTTTTTTTAGAATTCAGGACCACATTTGTTTATTAATATTCGTAAATCTATATGGTATTCTGCAGTTTTCTAAATAAAATATCTGTGAGCAGAGTTGTTTGTCGCCTGTGTTCGTTTCCAACTTCATCTGATCAATAGTCACGTCTGAACTCTCTCAGAAAGCTCAAAGTACCATCGATAAAGTTCACCTGAGTGCCCAGGTCTCGGGTCAATCATTGGCTTGTCATGTCGCGAAAGAGTTCCGTACGGTCGAAGAGAGCTATTGACTAGTGGACCACTAAGTGCGACACAACTTGTTGATTGTTGATTCAATTTCAACGTAATGATACGAAGAAGCTTTTCCAGACCATCACCAAGAAGCTAGTTTGACGGGTTCTGTCAAATTCATATTACATTTCAGACATCGTCAGTGGAAGATGACAAGATGACCTGGATATAGCATGTTACAATATTTACAAATACGCACAGATGAAATGAATAGAATCTAACATCTGTGAATACTTTTTGAAGCAGCACGAAAATGAAATTACGGTTTTTGAAATGGTCATGATGAATTCGAGCATACTCGATTACGTTGATGTTTGCAAGAAACTCATGGCGAGGCGAACTTTAAGGATTAAGTATTATTACGCCATCCTGTATTTCATTCTCTCTTCTTTCGCCCTTCTTTTTAGTCAAAGGGATTTCAGCTCGCTCTCAAGGGGAAGTAATTAGTCCTTTTGTTATCGAATACTCCCTCTGGATTTAGAGTTTGCAATACCAAAAGCCTGCAAGCTATATTCTAACATTTCTTTGTCTGATTCTTATTAATTGCCACTATACAAGTAATTCAAGAAAATCGTATTTATAATTGAACGATTTTGAATTAGATCAAACTATTTACAGTGTGGTTTTCTAGATATTTTGATATCACAATTATTAATCGATTTAGCTGAATGTTTATGTGTGATGGCACACACCCTGAGCGTTGGCGCTTCAATCGCTATAGGTTATTGATAAAGTTGATGGGATTATAAATTGGATACCAAGCAGCACTGATGGGAAAGGGTAGATGAAGGTTGACAACGAGGGGAGGATGGGGGTGATTCCGTAATCATTTTTATACCAGGAGTTTTCAATAAGATTCACTAGATAAACGAACTCGGTTTGATATTATATTTTATCTTGAAATCGTAAGGAGAAAAGGATTGCTAAATCTACACAGACAAGTAAACCCATGTTATTCTGGTTATTTATGACTAAGCATAATGCTAACAGATTGCAAATGCTAACAGATTATTGCCATACCTATAAATTCTGTTGATTCTCACAATTGTATTATTAATTGTTAGGAAATCCTTCATTGATAATACATACTTTATGAGTATAGTAGAGAGGTGACTTTTACGACTAAATGTTATTTAGATGGTGAATTATATATTGAATCCAGTAACTTTCTTTCACATCTGCACGGCAATTTACTCAAAATGATTCAATAACCTGGCGCAACGTTCCAGCAAAGATTAGGTTCTAGTCATCCATCAATTTGACATGACAGTTTCAGAGGCACTTGTATGACTTTTCAATGTAGCAGAGTGGGTTTAGGGGTTTGCATCATAGCTGGAGCCACACGTTCGTTTCTTTTTGGGAACTGTTATAATTTAAACTTTCAAAAATAATCTCGAACTACTTGTATCAATTAATTTACAAAGGTATAATAAAGTGTTTACATTTTTGAAAATAAATTAAAACACGAAAATAAGTTGATTTTGCTCGGCAAAGTTATGTAATATGAGAGAGAATTTATTTTCAAACAATGCCAGCTGTCCAACAATGGAAGGCTACTTAGTGAGCTGAAAGAGGCATCGTCGTACCTCTCTAAAAACTGAAGCCTCATCACTCTTTACTGAGTTTTGATTCTTAGAAGTTGGTGTCGGTGAGACAATTCGACGTCAGCTTCTCCATTAGCGTCTTGACGCTTGTAACCAGAGGCAAGATGAACAATAGCTGCGGGGCTGAAAGTAAGAAGTATGATCAATACAGCTCATGAGAAAAGCTGTAGGATCAATATCCATTGGATGGAGAAACGACACGTAGAGCTCACAGTTAAAACAAAATATTTTAATTAGCAGGGGTCAGCCACCTGCGGGTCCTTAGTGGTTCTTGAATTGCTCTTTATGATTTAAAATAAAGATCTGGAATCGAAAAACTCGGAAAAACGTCCTGCAGGGCAACAATTGGAAGGTTATTTCATTCAATTTCTTCATTTTACAGCCCTTAAATAACTTTTAAATTGTTGAAATTCTAAAAAAAAAATATCCTGCGGGGCACGTCAAAATATAAAGATAACTACTAATCAAGCAATGTATTATTTTCAATGTTTTAAATTTGATGGCCTCTAGGTACTGCGGCTCCCATTATTATCTAATTTCTTTTTTCTTTTGGGAAATTGGCTCAAGCTTGATCAAAAAATGTTGCCGATCCCTGATTTAAAGGTATTATTTTCATATTGACGTACTACCTACTTGTTGCATTTTCATTGTGGATGAATTACTCGCATTGCTGGAATACGGTTCGATATGTTCCTCTCTAACTTGCTCTTCTATGCTATTGTATAGACTAATTTATTTCTATACTCTCTATTTTCAATCTCTATCTGAATTCTATTTGTAACTGTACAGTAAGAGATTTCTCATTTTATGCACGGATCGTAAATCTATTGTTCTTTATTTGGCTTTGTTTTATTTGGTTTTGTTTGGACGTGAACAAAGGTTAATTGTAAAATATAGGTATACCTATCCACCTATAGCTTTTGCTCAATGCATTCGAAAAGCTTATCAGAACAAAATACTTATAAATTATTAGTATTTGTGCTATTTTTCTACGCCGACCAATGCCATACAGAGATCAACATTTTGAATCAAGGCTATACCGTCAAACTTTTGTGAAAAAAGGCGAGTATTTTTGTAAAGAGCAATTTTCAAGATTGTTACCGTCTCGTTGAAGTTGAACAAATGAACCGACGAACTTGTTGAGAATGAAGTCAACAATTGTGCACTGTTTTTATATACTTTGTCTTATATTAATGTTAAACGGTTTTCAAATAATTATTTCGAGTTCAACATTTTAAATGTGAAATTCAACGACTTTTATGCAAAATGACAGCTCCATAGGAGATCAACAAAATAAGAAAGTGGGTAGGTAAATGAACACGAAGAGCAATTCATTCTCTACAACCTTGTTACTTCAACTAGTTACTTTTCTAGTTATTCCAAAACTTGCAAAAGGTCTTCATTTGTACATGTTTTCTCAAACATCTTGAATATTGATTCAAGACATTTATCCTCGTAAATCAGGCCATGTTCTTTCAAACCTTTCTTGATATAGGTCACATTTAAAAACAACTCACACATGAATTCATGTTCTCCCAGCTCCGTCTATATATGTTCATCTCAGAGATAATATGAATCACATTTGTCTAGAGTGTATTTCAATGTAAGCTCTCCGCTAACTTCATAAGCCGTCTAGATTAGAGTCTGGAATATCTGACGTCACGCTCGTAGAATTTCAATCCCGGAAGATACGCCTTTTGACGTAGAAGACTCGTAGGAAACCACAGGATTCAGAGCAACCATCACGTAGCTAATTACCATACCTGGATCCTTTTAATGTTCGGATGTAAGCTTTAATCAAGCAAGCTAAAGAGCGAGTTATTATTTTATCCGGAGGGGGTGGGAGGCACGCGGGTGACATTCCACGCGACCCCGGCACGGCTTTTGGTATAAAAAGTAAAACCTTCGTGTAAATGTTCAAAAGGAATTACACGTGAAATTTCAATTACTTGTGATTGGATTTTGTATTTTTTTCATGAACTTGATTGGTTGATTGGTGCGGTAATTAAATTTAATTTCATTTAAAAATAAACTTAAAATTAAATGTGATTAAATTGCAATATTCACGAACACTCTTTACTTTAGGCTCTACTAAAGGCTTTTACCTTATAATTCTACTTAAATTTTACACGAGTGAAAATCTGAAGCTGAAGCAAATTTACGAAATGGGAGTTCGTCAACGTATTCAAAGCAACTTTGAATTACTGAATAATATCAATGATAATATGCTGCTAGGAATAGAGAGAGGAGGATTATATTGAAATACCAGATGATTTATACAAGATATGAGAGTTTTCCAATTATTTTACAAAAACGTAAGCAATGCGTTTTCTTCATTTTGTTTTACTTGAGAGTTCAGTTCGGGACCGCAGGTGCGTGTGTGGAGGAGCCGGGTTCGTTCCCAGTCAAGTTAATTTCATCTAACACGTCGCAGGTGTGTGCCATTCAACAGGTAGTGTGTCTCAATTCAGATCAATACATGTCCACAGCTTGAAGCGTAACATTTATTCGGATTTCAGAATGAGTTTGTTGAGAGACAGAAATCACCTGATTGATTAATTAGTTTGTAACGGGACAAATAAACGAGCTCCGCATTTACAACAGCTGTCAGTAACGGAGATTATAGAGGGGGAGGGGGGGGGGGGTCAAAATATTTATTGTGATGAGTGATGACAAAGAGCAGCAGTAAATACCATTACAAATCCATTTGCAAGTAGACGTATTTCAAACGCTGCTTACGTTAAAACCATCGTTTTTCAATATTAAATTTCGATAACTATATTTTTCGCAATTTTGAATACCTATATATATTTTTTTTACAAGATCAGGATACTATTCTCAATAAAATAACTCAATAACTCACGAAAATCTATTTTTTTCCATAATGTCCCGTCAAATACAACACAATCTTACCAATTATCATACGAGGGGAGGTCGCAAAGTGCCCGACTGGAAGGGTTTAGTAGGGGCTTAGACTAAATAAGTTATTTAGTCTAAGGTAGGGGTGAATTCCTAGTACACTTCACAATTGTGTTACTTAATTAGTACCCAGTTCTGCATAGGTAATTGTGTCATACGTGTAAGTCAAACCCGAAGAAAATATCGAATATAAAATTGAATATCGCACCGTCATCAAGTTCTTTCAAAATCAAGAAAAAAATACTTCAAACAGTATTGGAAAAGACTTTTGCTGTTAACGGGGACATGGTGCATGGATCCTTAGGATAATCTATTTCATTATTGTCTGAGTTTTATTTATTTTTTTCCCTTCTTTTTAAAAACGACTCCTGAGTGTAATATTTTAATGAGTTGAAACTCTGGTTGATGTACTTTGCTGTACCTTTTCTACTTTTCTGCGGTTGATACTGTATGAAATTCAAGAAATAAACCTGAATTAGTATTGAACACCTTGGTTACGTTGAACTAGAACAGCTCATTAGTTAGTTTCACCATAAAGTAACTTCACGTAGGATCTTTCACTCGAGCAGGAAAATATATTCCAATCGGATTTGAATACTTTGTTTACCTTGACAGATTTCTAACAAAAGACGCTTTTTGCGATATTTGACAATTTGCAGTAAAGCTCCCGTTGTTGTTGAAAGGAAATTGTAAACGAGACGATAAAGGGAATTCTTCTTTGAGACACCTATTTTTCTCCCTTATCTTTCCCTATCCATTGTATGCTTTGTATACTGTTCAAATATTTCCAAACGACAGTAAAAAGACTTTCAAAAGAGTAGCAGCTGGCAAGTATAGTTGTATTTTTTAAGTTTATTTGTACACACAGCGTATAAAAAAGTGGCGTACAATTCAATCCATGTTCTTATACTTTTAAAAAATTTAATAATTTACGAATTAAAGCTTTAATTTTTATTAATTTTGTGAAACACTGTGTACACATTATTTTTTTAGTATATGCAAATAGGTTTACTTTATTTTAGATATAAATATTGAAGAAATGATCAAGAGTGTAATATCGCTATTATCTTATAGGTATAATAACAAGGATTGATAGTCAAGAAAGAACCTAACCAGCAGCCTATCCGTTTCTTTCAAATACCATTTTTACTTTGATTAAGTGTTAAATAGAACCACTTTTCATATTAATGTGTGTGTACCTGACCTAATGAATTAACCCACATTTCTTTAACTAATGTATCCGTTGGTTAAGGTAGACTTCTGACATAGAGTGTTGCTTCCGCAGGTAATTTATTGTCAAAGTCTGTGTAGACGGCAGATACAAGCCAACAATCTATTTTTACCTAAATCTCTTTTTACTTATAAAATAATATGTAAGAAAAAAGCAATCATTACGCCTCAAAAGAGAAACGTTATTTTTAGATTTAGAACGGATGCAACTTAAAAAAGCTCTAGAAACATATTAAGTCCAGACAAAACAAACTGAACATCAGAGAAAAAGTGTTAAAAAAGCAGAATAGAAAATATGTCTATTTGAAAAATTTCATTTTCATTCTCGATGGCTCGGTCTCGTGATAAAGCCACATTCTGCGTGTAAGATGAAAACTTGCTACGTCAGATAATGACCGCGGCTGTAAAGATCGACGTCGGTGGTAGGCGTCGGCAGCGTCGCAACGACGTCGATGACGAGATAACGAGGACGTCGTCGACGAACTCTCATCTTACATGAAGTGTTTAGCAGACTATCAGGCGCCGTGTTACTCAGACTGATGTCTTTGATAACGAGGGTGAGGGGGGAGGGGGGAGAAATATGCCCCGAATGAAACCGTAATGAGCTGATTCTTGAGTAGTTTGAACTCTGGGAGAGTTTTAATCCAATAGTGTAAAAATGTGTATGGAAATTTTTTCATTTTTCGAGTTTAATACTGTATAGTGATTTGCATATTTTATAAAAGGTAAAGTGGGCAACAATTTCAACTATATACCAAACAAGGTTTTGTATATTTTGTGACCTGTTGCGTAATGGCAACAGACATTACATTTGTGTTCCTTTTGAAGTGGTCTTGTCAATCAATTTAAAAACCAATCATAACACTTTGTCAATATACTTTTTCGTATAAAGGAGAAATCTACCAAATGTGTTGCCACATGTTTTCTCTGACAAGATCCAGAAAATGTATATTTCTTGTGTATTTTTCACTTTGTTCGTATAAAAGAGTATTGATTGGTTATTCACTTGAACCAAAGATGCTTGAACTTTCAATATACGCACGTTGCTTTCTTGACATAGCTCTTCAATGCAGATGGCAATAACAAAACCGTAGATCATCATCGATCATCATCTTCACAAACAAAACTGTTTTTCTGTTTTCAACCAATACCTATGTGTCTAGACACAAGTTATAAAGAACAATACGAAGATAATGAGTTACTCCAGTAGTTTGACCCATAAGGGAGCAAACAATCAACAGAAAGTGGTTTACCCTCCTGCGGTCCCTTCACAATACTTTCAATGGGCTGTTGTGCCGTAATACAAGACGAGTAAAATATAATGGAGGTCCTTTAACCTTCGTCAGGTAAAGGGACTCCAAATATAAAAAAAAACATCCTTGGGGGGTTCCTCGATGGAGGTGCAAAACTCCCGAACCTTCCAATCATCCTCAATCAGAAGCAGAAGGCCTGAAGTTCATTTTGGAATCATGTAATTAAGTTTTATCGATTGCATATTGAATGAGAATGAAGTACCTAAACAAATGTACAGTGTTATTGATATTCTAACGCACTTGTTAGGTTGTTAGTGAGTAAGCTCACTTCTAGAATCGTTGACGCGGATTTAAGGCCTTCTGCTTCTAAGGTACAGTTTGATAGACGCTATCTGTCAAAATCTCCTCAGGGGGGAGGGGGTGTCTGTTATACTGTGACAATCTCGACAGGGGGGGGGGGGCGGACTAGCGTGATGTCACACTTTGTTGTATCTATTCTGTGTTAATTTGTACGTTTCACCAAAAATAAATATCATATTTATTATTCTCAGCTGAGATTTGAATTTTCGCTCTTTTGAGGATTTTACCATTATTCGGGAAATTCTCCTCAAGAAAATCCTCAATAAGAATTTTCTTATTCTTTGAATGTATAGTGGAGTTTTTCTCTCTATACCTAAGTCGGCAAACGCGGTATCCAGTCAAAGGCCATTCATCCATTGTCAATGGCTCAAAAACATGACATTTTCTAACAAGCTACAGGCTCGGCTACAGGCCTTGTTTTATGATCTCCAAATCCCAACTTTCCCCTGTTGTCAAATATGGTCAAATGTTTCTTAAAATATGGAAAGGGGAAGGACATCTTTCTAAACCTCTCAAATGTGTGGTATTTGGCATCAATGCACAGTTGTAAAAATCGCCCTCCCTGCGCCTGACTTGATACCTGGCTCATCTCTATAAATTTACAACCTGCCAAAACAAACACTTGTTCCTAGTCAAGCTCCATTGTGCAAATTCTGAGTGGAAATCAATGGAAACTTTCAAATAGGTATAGAGAGAAAAACTCAACTATACCTAATATTTTGCAAAAAATCAATATAAAGTTTTGTGTCTCCTCATTCTTTCAATATTATTTTGAAATAAATCAATAACTAGTGAAAATATGAATTTTGTGTCTTTTCTAGGGGGAAGGGGGGTTTGCAGGTGTGACATACTTTTTAGGGCGGGTTGTCTAAACATTGACAACTTGTGACAAGGGGGAAGGGGGGGGGGGGTAAAAAGTGGCCTATTTTGCGTGACATACTTTGTGAATAGCCCTATTATAGTGCGCTGTGACCGGTGAGGTGAATTGTTAATCCTGTGTCCCTGCGGCACGGTGGGTTTAGCTGCTATCAGTGTTGTGATGGAGCTGGCGGTGTGTTGTTTACATCAGCTGATCTGGGGTTGGGCGGTCGAGGTGGTTTTCGCGTCAGTGTGCCAGATGAAGAAGGTAGAATCACCTTCGAAATATTGTGTTTTATTTTATTTTAATTTGTGACGCGTATGTCCAAGAGTTCGTGTCTTTTAAATAATTGATTACCCGGTAGATTATCTTCTTCTCTTTTATCCCCCTCTGTCAAGTAGTAAACATGCTTGTGACTCACCTCTTTGTCTGTCATAGGCGTTGATACACTCTGACGTCATAAACTGGCTGATGAGCGCCGTCTTGCCGACGCCCTGGGCGCCCATGATGGCGACTCTGTAGGAGGCGATCTCTGCGGGGGGCTCGTTGCTCCGGTAGGGACTGTTGTTGGGGGCGTCCCGACTGGGTGAGGTGGCTGGAGTCAGACCCTGGGGTGGCACCAGACTGTTGCTGCGTGAGCGGCGACGTCGGAAACTGTCTCCTCGGTTCACCACACCTGGAAGCCGACTCAATGTTATCGAGGACAATGTGGCTGGAGTCAGACCCTGGGGTGGCACCAGACTGTTGCTGCGTGAGCGGCGACGTCGGAAACTGTCTCCTCGGTTCACCACACCTGGAAGCCGACGCAATGTTATCGAGGACAATGTGGCTGGAGTCAGACCCTGGGGTGGCACCAGGCTGTTGCTGCGTGAGCGGCGACGTCGGAAACTGTCTCCTCGGTTCACCACACCTGGAAGCCGACGCAATGTTATCGAGGACAATGTGGCTGGAGTCAGACCCTGGGGTGGCACCAGACTGTTGCTGCGTGAGCGGCGACGTCGGAAACTGTCTCCTCGGTTCACCACACCTGGAAGCCGACTCAATGTTATCGAGGACAATGTGGCTGGAGTCAGACCCTGGGGTGGCACCAGACTGTTGCTGCGTGAGCGGCGACGTCGGAAACTGTCTCCTCGGTTCACCACACCTGGAAGCCGACTCAATGTTATCGAGGACAATGTGGCTGGAGTCAGACCCTGGGGTGGCACCAGACTGTTGCTGCGTGAGCGGCGACGTCGGAAACTGTCTCCTCGGTTCACCACACCTGGAAGCCGACTCAATGTTATCGAGGACAATGTGGCTGGAGTCAGACCCTGGGGTGGCACCAGACTGTTGCTGCGTGAGCGGCGACGTCGGAAACTGTCTCCTCGGTTCGGGACACCTGGAAGCCGACTCAATGTTATCGAGGACAATGTGGCTGGAGTCAGACCCTGGGGTGGCACCAGGCTGTTGCTGCGTGAGCGGCGACGTCGGAAACTGTCTCCTCGGTTCACCACACCTGGAAGCCGACTCAATGTTATCGAGGACAATGTGGCTGGAGTCACACCCTGGGGTGGCACCAGACTGTTGCTGCGTGAGCGGCGACGTCGGAAACTGTCTCCTCGGTTCACCACACCTGGAAGCCGACTCAATGTTATCGAGGACAATGTGGCTGGAGTCACACCCTGGGGTGGCACCAGACTGTTGCTGCGTGAGCGGCGACGTCGGAAACTGTCTCCTCGGTTCACCACACCTGGAAGCCGACTCAATGTTATCGAGGACAATGTGGCTGGAGTCACACCCTGGGGTGGCACCAGACTGTTGCTGCGTGAGCGGCGACGTCGGAAACTGTCTCCTCGGTTCACCACACCTGGAAGCCGACTCAATGTTATCGAGGACAATGTGGCTGGAGTCACACCCTGGGGTGGCACCAGACTGTTGCTGCGTGAGCGGCGACGTCGGAAACTGTCTCCTCGGTTCACCACACCTGGAAGCCGACTCAATGTTATCGAGGACAATGTGGCTGGAGTCACACCCTGGGGTGGCACCAGACTGTTGCTGCGTGAGCGGCGACGTCGGAAACTGTCTCCTCGGTTCACCACACCTGGAAGCCGACTCAATGTTATCGAGGACAATGTGGTACATTCATCAATTCTTGGATGTTTTCGAGAACTTCGTTGTATCAAGATGGTAGATGACAGTCAGTCTGTTCCGTTTGATGACGGCGAAGTGTTGGTCTCCGAAAGTCGCCAGAACGGTTACATCGCCAAACGCACATGTGCCATCTTCATTCATAATAAAACGTGAATTCTATCTGGACAAACAGAGGTTCCATGGTGGAGCAAAGAGAAACCCTTTCCCTCATCCTGACTCAAATTGACGTTTTCATAAACTTAGTTTCCTTTATTGTAATAATACATGCAAAAATGTCAATGGTATTGTAACATACTTTTTTGATCAATATTATCTATTTTCTAAACAGGTTTAGGGACTATAGTTAGAATGTGCGAGAAGAAGCAATGAGGAAGAGAAGCCAGGACACCTGTTGAAATATATTCTCCCATCCGAAGAACGACGTAACCCTTCCACCTGGGACCTGACCACAACCTGCGTAGTCGAGACTGATAACAGATGGAGGGGGGCTGTTGTTACTTGATACTCTCTCTCGACGGCAGCAAGCCAGCATTGTGTGTTCACATACATTCCAGCTAGTGGTCATGATGTTACATCTTCCGTGAAATAGCATCATACTAGCGATAATCCGTTCATAATAGCGATAACTAATCCCAATTCAAACAATAATATTTTTGTCACTGATCTTGAAAACGTCAATAAAATAACATAATTCCATCTAATTTAATTTTCAGGGTAGTACAAGTTGCATTACATGAGTTTTGGAAATTAATATGGAAATTCACAAAATGATAGAACGAAAGTAATCAAAATATTTTGAAATTCTAGAACTAATACCAACAATAATTAACTTACCTATAATGTACGAAATCGAGTCCATACAACATGAAAATAATATTTAAATATTTATCTCTATGGAGTTCTTGAATTTAAAGTAGAATAGTAGATCAAATAAGCCCAGAAATCAACCCCTATCAATGCCCCAATCAATGCTAGATTGTATTTTACAATGACGCAATCAGACATCGTATATTTGAAAATGTCTATCGTCTACATGACACAGACCATTTTCCTGATAATTGAGCCACGTTATTCGATTTGAAATACCTAATCCTCGACATGGTGTGAACTAATCTCTCCATCCCATCCATGTGAAATATATGCTAAAACCAAGCATTAGCTCGAGTGTGTAGTAATGAAAACCATTACCATTCATACTCTATAGCATTTAGGTATACCTCTGACATTATATGGTTTCTGATAACGAATGAATAAATGTATCATAAAATAAAAAAACTCGATATTTCTGGCAATATTCGATATTCTAAACTTGTGTTTTGCATATTTATGATATGGAATATAATGTTTCACATTTTGGAGCAAAAATATGGAAGAACATCAACGGAGTTCGAAGTCACCAAATACGTCAGAATTGTCGTGGAGGGGGATTATTTATTAAAATAAGTATCAGGTCGCACTGTTCAAAAGAATCGAGAACCTTCCCATAATTTGCCTCTCGTCTGAGAGAGCCACGACAAACATCCGAACCAGGAAGGACAGCCGCGAGGTTCGAACCTGGGGCCTATTCTCAGGTTGAATCCTTCAAAGTAGGTGTTCAATTCAGCATTATTTTACATTTGAAGGGTATACAGGGAAAGAATGCTATTAGTCCACATTAGGATATAAACGAGGTTTTATGTTGAAACTTGTATCTATCTTCCAACCATTACAAATCGATATTTAAATTGCGTTTCTTCAAGACTTGGTGGCAATATTTTCTAACCCCTAGGGTATATTCTGAAAGCTCATAAAAATCACTGCAAATTACAACTTAAACTATATATTTTTTTTCCCAAAAATTGACTTATAGCGCTTTTTCAAATTTACATTAATTAAAATGTTTTAATTAATGTGGATTTGAACATTTTCGTTTGACGGATTTAACTCGGAAACCAGAGCATTGGAAGTGCAAGTCAACCAAGCATAAACCAACCAAGCTTCGACCTTACTTCGACCAAGCATAAATTGTTTATTATCAAGAGGACACAGCTTGATTTGAGCTCTACAAATATTAATTATTTACGTTTGAAGTACCTGTCTAATCGGGCCTAGACTGATATTACTTTGTTCCTGAGAGTTTCTTCTTCGATTTGAGTCGTGGATCGTTCTGCTGTGCAAGGAATTGTGAGTGATATCCACTTTTGAAATATAAATGTATTGAGATTTTCTGCTGAACATTAGAGTTGAAAGTATAATTTTCACGACCCACGAAGATGTCAAGTAACTGCAAACCAGGAAGCTCATGTCTCCAAACAAGGTCATCAGATTCACCACATTTTATTCTCAAGAGCATTGATGAACTTAAGATGTATGAAATTAAAAGTGAACTATTCAATCGGGGAATAAAGGATGTTATGGGTAAAAAATCTGTTCTTGTGGATCGATTAAAAGACGTGATGAAAACATTGAATCAGGACCCAGAAGTCTTTATGTTCGAGACTAATGACAAAATAGTAGAAGATATTTCTTCTTCGGCGAGAACTGTTCCCAAAAAGACTGTCAGGCAAAGTTGCTTCTATTGTACTATTGAAGTCCTTGATTCTGACAAGGCACTACTGTGTGATGGATATTGTAACAGGTGGGCTCACATTGCGTGCCTTCATTTATCTAATTCGCAATATAATACATTATCCACAATTAAATCAGCTCAGTGGTGGTGTAAACCTTGTACAATAGAGCACAGAAACAAGAAAATTGATTGTGGAGCATCAGACCAATGGCTGAAGTCAATTAAATCAATGGAAGGGATCTTGAAGGAGTTGATCAACGAACAAAAGATGACGAAAACAACACTGCATATGTTGTCAAATGAAGTGCAAGAGTTGAGAGAGGGTGTAGTCAGCCTGGCATCTCATATAGGAAGTAAAAGAGAGAACAGTCAAATCTCGACCGATTATTCTTCTGAAATCTCTAACTCTTTCTGCGTAGTCAATGAAACCAGCGCTAAAGTCTTGACACTAGATGTAGAAGAACAGAAGAAAGGTGTTGAAGTTGAAGAGGGTGAAGATCGAGGAGTAGAGCATAAATGTACATTAGATGGAGGACAAATAAACAAGAATGCTATGAATAACTTCTGCTCTGCAATCAATGAAGTAAGCTTTGAAGTCTCGACAGCAGACGTGGCAGACAGTGGGACGGAGATTGAAGATGGTATCCTTCGCATTACTGACGTAATCTCTACTGATACCGCAAGATCACTACGCCAATTACCTGCTAATTCATGTATTAATGTTATCAGAGGCAACTTATTTGATGCCCCAGCAGATTATGCATTCGCTCATTGTGTTGGGAAGGACTTGGTGATGGGAAGTGGAATTGCTGTTCAATTTAAAAGTAGATTTGGAGGCAGTCAGTTGTTGGCGGCACAAAAGAAGGATATCGGAGAAGTAGTGTATCAAGAAGTTGATGGTAGACCCATTTTTCATCTCGTGACGAAAGAAAAATCTTCTGGGAAGCCAACTCTCATTGATTTTGTAAAAACTATATCAAGCCTAAAATCCATATGCATCGAAAAAGACATTAAAAAATTGGCTTTACCGAAAATTGGTTGTGGAATTGATGGTTTCACCTGGGACCTAGTTAAGAGTGTTTTAGAAAATACGTTCAAAGAATCTGACGTTATCATCAAGGTCTATTCTCTGCATGCCGGGCAGAGGTTGAGTACCCAACGAAGTGTAGCCTGGTCGTCGGACAATTCCAAGACTAGAAATCCAAGAACAACAGCTGTGCTGAACAGACATGCTCAAAAGGTTCAAAATGGCATCCAATCAAAATCGTATCCACAAAATAATCATACTGATAAGGATTATAATGAGACAGGCAGGGTGTGGACATCAAAGACTAGGAACCAAAGATCAAACGCACTGAACAGACCAATGATTCATCTACCAAATAAACCTTTAGTTCAGGATTATGATTTGAGATTTGGCGAATCAGAAAATAAAACACTGCTAAATGATCCGATATCCGTATCCGTAACCGCAAGTACAGTACCGGCTGAAAGTAATCAAGTACGGATTGAATCCTGTCCTCGCTCGCATGGTACAAGTAACAGAACTATTATAATGCCAACCATGCTTCTCTTGGGAGACTCTACCCTTGCCAATGCAAGAGATTTTCATCTGTGGAAGAATGAAGACTCAAGAATATTCCCAGGCATTCGCATTAGTGAACTTACAAAACAGCTTCAATTGTCTCAACCAGAAGAACCTATGAAACATGACATTGTCTTTCTCCAAGTAGGTGTTCAAGATGCAAAGCTGGGAATAGATGCAGCGAATCTTGTTAATGACTTTGCAAATCTGCTACGAGTAGTCAAGGAGACATTTAAGGGAGCTGAAATCTGTGCCAGTGGAGTTCCATTGAGGAAAGATCTAGGAATTGCGACAGTATGCAGAATGAACTGTATCATAAGGGAGGAAGTTATTCGAAAAGGAGGTTGGTTTGTAGATCCTGGTCAACACATTGGAGCCAGAGAAATGAAAGCGGACGGGAATAGATTGAACAACTTAGGAGAAAACACTTGGCTGGAAATATTCAAGGATTTTGGTAAAAGCATGATTCGTGTTAAAAACAATGCCAATTTCTCGGGAAACTGGTTGCGTTAACTGGTCTTGAAGGAAATGCACAATGGGTTGTGAGGGAAAAGGGCGATGTGATTAATCAGCGAAATGCGGTACGGCTGTTACTAATCAACTCTAGAAGTATTTTAAAGAAGATTGATAATTTCCGAACCATTGTCGAGACTTATGATCCCGACTTGTTTGTTGTTGTTGAAACGTGGTTGAGTCAAGATATAAACAACAGCGAAGTATCTCTGGCAAATTACACACTTCATAGAAATGATCGCAACAGACATGGTGGAGGAGTGATGATTGGCACCAAGCATGAACTGAAAGGAAAAGTTCTCTGGACTGATGACAATTTTGAAATGATATGCGTCGCAATCAGTACTAGTAAAAGCAAGACGATTAATGTCATAGGTACCTACAGAAGTGGCACCGGTGGCATTGAGTTTCTTCAAAGATTGAATGACCATCTGCAGCGACAGGACATCAATCAGAGGACAATAGTGGCCGGTGACCTCAATTTTCCAGAAATTGAATGGAAACATGGAATTGCTACGAATGTAATTACTAAGCAGGGAGTAGTTTACTCCATCATGAATCAAGGTTATGAACAAGTTGTAAAGGAGGGCACAAGGATGATTGATGGGACCAGGAGCAACCTGTTGGATGTGGTGTTGATTAATCCAATAGACAGTCTGCTTAGAAGTGATGTTGTTGAGGTAGATCTGAGCGATCACAAGGCAGTCATCGTTGAAGTCGAATGTGATATGAATGGCTTGGTTACTGAGGCGGAGACAAAAGCAGTAGTATGGTGTTACAAGAAAACCAATAGAAGAGGACTTCAAGATGAGTTAAGCTACAATTTCTCTGATTGGGCATCTGTAGACAAGAACGTTGAAGAACTTTGGGATGGATTCTTGAATATCTGTAAAGCCGCGATGGTACACCACATTCCTCAACTTGTGTTAAAAAAAAATAGTGACCCACAGTACTATAACGAAAAAATCAAGAAACTCAAAAGAAAGGTTCGAAATCATTACAATAGAGGAAAGTTTAGGGGCGGCTACAAGGAGAAACTTAAACTTCTCACTAAAAGACTTAATCAGGAAAAGGCTAAGGCAAAGGATAAATTCATGAAAAACATGTTTCGAAAAGATGATGAAGCAGGCGGATGGTCCATGCTGTATAAACATGTACGTCAGCAAAAGGGTGGAACGGGTGGAAGAGATTTACCAACTTTAGTAGGAACAGATGGCACAGAGTTTTCGACTAATGAAGAGAAGGCAAACGAATTGAACATTTTCTACTCCAATGTATTTAATAAAAATCATTGCCATTTGAATGAAGACGTAAATGCGGGAGTTTCAATGGGAGCATATCCATTTTCCATTAGTGTTGCAGGAGTTCTCGACATTATTCGCAAACTCAAAAATGGAAAAGCCCCCGGCGAGGATGGACTAACAGCTCGCTTCTTCAAATTGGGTGGTTACATTATCTCCAAATACCTTTTCCACCTGTATACTCAAGTAATAAAAGATGGTGCAATTCCAATTGACTGGAAGAAGGCAATTGTTATTTCAATCTTTAAAGGCGGTGAGAAGTGCCGACTGACCAATTACCGACCCATTAGTCTTACGTCCCTTGCGTGCAAAATCCTGGAGAAACTAATTAACCAATACATCTGGCAAATATTAGTTGAAAAGAATTGGATCATAGAAGCACAACACGGCTTCAGGGCAAATTTCTCGTGTGAGACGCAACTTACTGGCTTCGTACAAGAACTGTCTGATGCACTGGATAGTGGAGAACGAGTGGATGCAGTATATTTGGACATGATGAAAGCATTTGATAAGGTTCACCACAAGATACTCATTTCAAAAGTTAAATCAATAGTTCCAAACGATGCAGTCATTCAAGTACTGGAAGCATTTCTTTTAGGGAGAGAACAAAGGGTCAAAGTTGGAAACACCCTGTCTGACAGTATACAAGTCACTTCCGGAGTACCTCAAGGTAGCGTTCTAGGCCCATTACTGTTTCTCATTTACATAAATGATCTAGTATCAAATGTACAGTCACCTGTTCGACTCTTCGCTGATGATTTAGTTGTCTATCGGAAGATTAGTAATGAAGAAGATGAGCAGGATCTTCAACATGACTTGGAAGTGATCAATGAATGGATGATTAAGAATGAAATGAGCTT
Source organism: Leuctra nigra (assembly GCA_934045905.1). Lineage (NCBI taxonomy): Eukaryota > Metazoa > Arthropoda > Insecta > Plecoptera > Leuctridae > Leuctra > Leuctra nigra. The sequence goes on from OW203768.1 coordinate 7,248,449, forward strand.
GAATGTGAAGAAGTGCGTAGTTGTGAGTTATACGCGAGCCAGAAAAAGTAATCCTGCCAAATATTCCATTGCTGAGCAGACACTGCAAGTGATGAATGGCTACAAATACCTTGGAGTCTGGATTGATGAAACTTTGGAGTGGAAAGACCATATAAGTCTAGTTGCCAGTAAAGCCCTTAAAAACATAAATTTTGTCTATAGAAACTTGATGGGAGCAAGCATAGCTACGAAAAACATGGCATATAAGACACTCTTGAGACCTCTTCTGGAATATGGAGGTGCCATATGGGACCCTTACCGAGAAAATGCAGTTAGGTCACTAGAAAATATTCAAAAAATTGCGGCTAGAAGGGTGACTGGTAGAGTAAAGAAGTGGAAGAAGGAACGGAATGAGAGAGGTGTTTTGAATGTTGTTTGGGAAAGTCCCAATGAAATGATGAAGGAATTGGAATGGGAAACTTTAGAAAGCAGAAGGAAGACTGCAAGGTTATGCAATATGTTTAAAATGAGAAATGGCAATATTGGATGGTCTGAATGTGCTGGAAAGTTAGAAGAAAAACGTCAAGGAAGAACAACCTCAAGTCACATGATAAAAGAACTTTTTGCACGAACCGATTGCGGTAGATTTTCATTTTTGGCCAGAACCGTTCGTGACTGGAACAAATTGCAACACTTTGATATGACTGACATATCTGTAAAAGAGTTTCGACATATGGTGACATCTAAGAACGAGGAGGACGGTGATGAAGGAAGTGAAGACAACAAGAATTAGAAGGACCTTGAGAGCTGGCTCTATTATTTATTATACCATATTATTAATTTTCATTGTACTGTTGTTCCTTACCACCTTGTGGATACCCACTACTTGTAAGATGTGTACAAAATAAATCTAAAAAAATCTAAATCTAAAGTAGTAATCGGACAAAACAAGTTAATCTTTAAATCAAAAACAGTAAAAGTTAATCTCTGCTTTGCCATTGGTTAAATCCACAACTTTCAGTAAAGTTGGAACTTAGGTCATGCTGAACGAGCACAATAACTATAGAACTTGATCTGCCGATTCCAAAGATACACATCATAACTCAATAATTTCAAAAATGTCGCTTGAGTGCTTTAGGTATTTAGTACGGCAGTATTTACTGGCCGAGCCAAAAGCTCCGTCATTGCTTTCCTCTATACTCTGAACATTTTTCTCTTCGAGTATTATCAGCTAGTGTGATCATCATGCAGAATGCAACACTGGTATTATGTCATGAGCTATTATCGCATTCAGTCGAAAGCAATTGAAATGCCTCTATGAATAATGAATCCTGTCCCAAGTAATCGCTGCAATGACGTGTGAGTAACCAAAGCGTTATAAATAAAATAGGTCTAATTTAACATCCCATTTGGGACAAAAGCCAACATTGCCCTTCTACAGTTTAAAATCTATGTTTATGCCACAATGACTGTATAGAGTCAGACGTCAAGCTATAACAAGAATAGCAAAACCGCTATTGCATTTGAACTGATAACAATCTTTTGAAGCGGGGGGTGGGGGGGGGGGGGGGTCGATTAACTTGCTTGTTAAAAAAAACAGTTAATATGAAATAACATTAATTTGATGAATCAAATTACCGAAAATTAAAGTCTAAATTGTATTGAAATTAGAAATGGCTCCCTTTTCTCTAAGTTATCACGTCACAACACTCTTAGTTATAAAGGAGTTTGTCTCGGCGTTCCACGTTATGTTTATATTATGACGTTTCATCAAATAATAACTTAATAAAGTGGTTACAATTTCTCCAAATTTATTTTTGAAATTCTTAATTTGCCATGCCCTGTGCGGTGCTGACCCGCATCTGACTCCAACCTCCACTTTTTCGTAAAAATCGTGTTTTCCATCAAGGTTAAACATTTTCCACCCTAACAAATCTTTTTTGGGGCGAGTTGTCTAGATACCGTCATTAGGCGATATTTGAAGGGAAACATAAACATCATACTTTACAGAGAATGTAACAAATTGTTAACAAATTGGCAGGAAGCTCCTTCTGGTGAATATTCATTCTGGTTGTTTTATTACTAAAATTTGCTACCTCACACTGTCCATTTTCCATTCTCGTTTTGTACTTGCCTTTTTCTGCAGGTGATGGGATTGTAAATTAGATTATAGAGTTCCATTTTTAAGATTCAATTTAATTAACTTTTGAAACAATATTTGTTCAGCCGATCCCGATAGCGGATTGGTTTATTCAACATCGATTCTGCGTTATCTTTTGTGAATGTTATCAGCTTTTGCGGCGGCATCACTTTTAATGAGATTTTGCAATCGAGTTATTAGTTTTTAGGAAAATATCACGGAGAATGGGAGCACGAAGCTTTTCAAATACACGATTCGACATTTTACAAGTCGTAGAAATTCGCGCAAGTGTGCGATAATAGATGGAGCCACCTGTTTGGAAAGATGGTGGTCTAAAATTAATCGTATTAAATATTACTTTTATAATGAAATATCATTGTGATACTAAAATTGAGGCCTGTTTTTATAAAAATAATAAGCTATTACTTTTAATTTATAATTTTGGAGTTAATAAAAATAAACTATAAAAATAAATTATAAAAAATAATGGAGCCCTAACACCGCCATTGCTATAGTACTTAGCCGACATAAATTGTGTTTCTCGTTTTCTCGAATATTCTTCCATTTTACTATTTTTGCATTTTCTTCAATCGAATAAAACTCTAATATTGAGCCAAATGTTTTTATTAAAATTTAAGTTGTCATGTCGTATGACGGTATGCTCTACATCATTTCATTAAATCATCAGAAAGAGAAGTATTTTGTGTACAGAAACTCGTCTGTATGCTGATTTTCTGCGAGAATGTTTTGGGCAAGTAACAATGGGCCGTGATTTTGGCAACCGTGATTTTGGCAAGCCTCGATGTAGATCATTGGGTCAATAGTATATTAATATTAGTCGTTCCCTACAATGTTTTAAATTAATGCATGTGACAAGAAAACAGAAAACTCTTCGCAAAATGGGTCATCAGTTGATCTTGAAATATATGGGCGAATGAACATTACGGTCGCTGGAAAATTGTAAAGGATACAATTAATTATTTTGTGTTTGGGAATTTATGCATTATGTTGCCAAATATTATGAATTTACACAAGTTACGACTGCACTGTTCGTTTCACATAGAACCATACCACTTTTGAGATTAGCGCATACATATCAGAGTGTAAACTTGATTATTTCCATGATAGATGCGGTTTTAGTTTACTCCCAAGTGAATGAAACCCCTTAACAATTAGATACACCCTTGGACAAAACAATGTGTCGTCGAATGTGCTACTAAAAATTAAATGTTTTTTTGTCTACTTGACTTCACACTGGGATGATTACCCTGAGTATATCTCACCCAGAATGTTGTAATCTCTACAATTAAAATAACCTGAAATATATTCAGTGGAATTCAAAATTCTAAGACCTCACATTACTATAGGAATTCTCAATTGTAAAAAAATGGGCGATGAAGAAAAAAGATAAATTATTCATTTATACTAGATTTCGAAAACGGCGATAAATTGGGTAGAAATTCTTCTTCTACCAAAGTATGAATATTGGCGAACAGGTAGAAGAATTATGAATTGTAATCGATTTATGTTGTCTTGTATTTCAAAGCGACCGCATTACGTAACTAATGTTCGATCTTGTAACTTCTTGCTTTAGTGACGTTTCAAACAACAATAGCTTTTACGTCCAGCGTTTAGTGCCACGATTGGCGAAATTCATCACAATTCCTCGTAATTTTACCATATTTAAATAATGTACCTAATCCTTAAAAAAAGTAAATTGATACGAGTACTCGTATCAATTTACTATACCTATAGGTATTATCTAGAAAGTATTGTGCGCACCGCAGTTTGATCAAAATCATTCTTTAGCCTGCAGGTATGAATAGATTAGCAACATAATTCGCATGCAACACAAAGTCTTTCTAATCACACACAGAGCGTTTTCCTAGTTGATATACTTTGGGTAAGAATGAACCAGTCTGTAATGTCGATCAAACTTGCCTTTTTAAATAATTCGAGGAACTAAACTGTTTAAAACTGCATTTTGATTTTCGGCTTTTCTAAAGACGTAAAGATGAACGATGCTTGGATGAACGGTTGAAGGCAGATGATGGACCATTGGTGAATAATGTAGAGTTAATCTAGCGCGAACTCTGACCCTACTTGATGTGGAAACTAACAACATGATCCAAGAGATATTACAATATTCATGAACATGGAAACCGCGTGTGGGAATGTGCAGCTGCTATCGTGAAATAGAACGCATATCAGGTATTATATTCGCCAATCACACGGGATAGGATGGGAAATGAAAATAAGTAATATATGAAATATGTTGGCTCAACATGTTGATCCATAGTGAATTTTGCTGCTCTATGAATGAACGAGTAAAAATAAACTTAAACCTTTTGATCCCCCTAAAGCCAAAACCCATTCTAATATTTTGTTGATTTTTTACATGGCTTTTAGGTCAAGAAATACTTTTCACCCCTGATCAATCTGAAATTTGGTATACTTTTCCTGACCCACGGCCAGAATTTTCGAGGAAAATTTTCTGAGTTAAATAAAAATGAAAAATTGTCTAGATAATAATAATTGTACCTCAGAGGTAGAAGACCGGAAGTCCATTTCAATGATTCTTGAGGTGAGCTCACAAAACAGTAACTCTGCCTTCATCCAGACATATGAATTATGATATAAATCATTGTGTAAGAGAATTCTACAATATAACTATATTTGTGGGCATCAGTCAAATCGTAATTGATAGAGCTTGATTTCATCATTCCAATAATGTGCAACGCAAAATCAAGAAAGTGGACTTCCACCTTCCACCTTCCAACCCATGTAGGTTTATGAATAAGCTGCGGTTGCTTCGCTTACGGCTGCTTGCGAAGACTTAAAAGCCTGGAAAAATTTGCCCCCCCCCCCCCCCCCCCCCCCCCTAACCCAGTATCATGAATTTGGTGCGTTTCTACGCGATTTGAATATAATTTTAAGACCATTTCATACTCCACAGTAGAGTTTTCAGAGGAGGAGGGAGATTCTCCCCACCCCCCCCCCCCCCCTCCACCCCTTCCAAGACTCCTGATTTTACTTTTATAACTTTTCGGTCAAACTTTTAAGACTTTAAAATCCTTCTAAACGGTGTTGAGATTAGAGACGCACAACTAATGCTTGCTTATCGCTAGCGTTTTCCTCGACACCTTGAAATACTGAACCCACCATGACATTCAATTCTACCTGCTCCGTACAATGTAGATGCCCGCTTGCATGCAACCGCTCCCAGTAAAGGGCAATATATTAGGGAGAAGTGAAAGGGGTGCGTGTTTACTGTTCTGCCAGGTGAATCAGTCGGGGCCTACTCAATACAGTAGACTACGCTTTTCTAATATCGATTCAAAGTGGTGCGACTCCAGCTCTCGTATTAGAGTTATTCGACTTTCTATTCCATTGCACTTTGACGCGTTATTTACGCTGCAACGCGTTCGGTACACTTCAATGTTTCTTATGTAATAAATGGGGTGGAAGGGGGGGGGGGGGGGGGGGGGAGATTCGAAAGCAAGTCGTCTCCACTTTGCATGTGTTAGGAGAAAAACATTTTTTTTTTTTATACAAATAGCTCGGAATTAGTTTTCAATCCACGTTTTGAAAAGGAATTTTGTTTTGCACTTGACATTGTATTTATGAATTAAAATTTAGCTCAAAAAATATTTTATTGGAAGGTTTTGCATTGTCAAAACCAACCTCAAATGTCAAATAAACGTTTCCTTTGCACTTCAACATTGTATGCGATGTTTACATAAAATGCTTTAGATGATGATCGTTTTTACGGTTTTTACGGTTCTCGGTTTGCTTCTCGGTTAGCTCGGTTTGCATGGAATCGAACTCCATCTGAATTGGGAATTTATAACAATCAAGAATAGGACTCAGGGCCGGTCTTTCAATACCCTGCTAAAGTCTCAATTAGCTGTTAACAGTTAGTTAGTACTAAACTCTGCATTTCAATTGGTTGTTGCCATGACAATACAGTCATCAACAGTTTAAAAGTTAGCAGAGTATTGAAAGACTGGCACTCAGAAGGAAGTTTGACTAAAATTTCAATAACTTTGGAATATTTACACTTTGGTTTAGGTCAGCAAATAGCAACTACAATGATTTTATACGCAAAACATTTTGTTGTTTTGACAATCTTGAATCTTCACACTCTCGGCAAAACTCCTGCACTTTGACTCCCGGAGATCCAGGATTCGATTCCCGTAGCTGACCTTCAGCACTGGTGTGTTTCGTGGTTCCATAACTAATAGCTGGTTACTTTATGCTAATAATAAGCCATAACTACCTTATTGCCAACTTCATCTTTCTACATTCATCATCATCATCATCATCATCATCATCATCATCATCATCATCTTACAATCATTGTCAAAATCTTTCACAGATGAGAAAAGATCTAGCAACATTAAAATACAATATTTATTTCCTAACGTTCTTCCACAGACAGTTCTTCTAAAGGCAACTTTGTAGACCACAGGGAGATGAAGAAGTAGATTTGAAATTTTAATTCGAATTGCGCAGAACAAGTCTCTAACCGTTGTCACGTTTCCAACTTGCCAGGTGCACAAAAACAAACTTCTCTTTAGTGAAGATAATTTGCAAGGCTAAAAACCCTGCCAAGTTAGAGGTAACCATATTGAAGTATGGTTTATATTTTGTATTCATTCCTTCAACAGTCAGCAATAAAAAGGTTACGAGCAAAATATTTTCAATTTCATCAATCGATACACATATGCGTTTTCTGCGTTCATATTGTTTCCATTGTGTGTGAAAATGGTGACAAGTAAGATGGCGACGCAGCAAGTTATTTGTCTATATTCGCTCCATTTCTTCAACCGGAATAGAATTGTCCGTTGAAGCGATGTGACAGTGCAATATGTTCGTGAAACGCTTTCGACGCTCTCGCCAGAAAGCTGCCGCACACAATTGAATACCATTAACAGCTGGCAAGCAGGAAGCAAGCTCACTGCACCCCTTCACGTTCAACAATATCTAATTAAAATCTAATTTCATGTCCTAGGATAAATGCACCAGTAATTGACACTTCGACACTTAATTAATATGTTTAATAATTATTAAGGAGTCAAAACTAATATTAAATAGTATCTGTAGTCAGATGAAGGTACTAGTTGGTACTAGCTTTAACTTTCCATATTCATATTCATCATTCATATCATACCTTCATAGAAGGCAGTAGAAATGATTGAAACCTATATTCATTATTCTGTCTTATTATCTATACCAATTTTAAAACACATAGTGGTGATTATTGTACAGAAGGTATTGTAGTTTTAAAATAGAGTATCATTTTTGTGTTATTTACAATGATTTTGATATAATTTGGGGGTGTCAATTACTGGAACACCGACTGCCAATTACTGGAAAAAGTGCCAATTACTGGGACAATGGCATTTTTTCAATAACTCTATTTCTTACTTCCTTATGGTAATCGTATCACATCTTTGAATAATTATGAGTATTCCTAGATGTATTCTTATTAGTTATTACTTAGTTCAAGTTTGAAGTTGATCTAACAATAAATCACACTTTTATGATATTATAGGTAATGGTGCCTTTACCCTACACTATTACTAAAGTTTTAACGTATTTCAACTTCATAAGTAAGTATAAAAATATGTAATGAAATTGCGTACTTCAATTAAAAAGACGCTTTTTAAAAAGGTATACCTAGAATAGGGTATAAAAATGTAATTTAGCCCATAAAAATATTAGAGCAACGTTCTTTTTATGTACAATAAAATGATCCTGTTATTCGTATTTATTGCTTTCTTGACTTTCATAGAAAATCAGTTTTTCAGAAATAAACATGTTTGTGAGGTGAAGCGAATACGAAAGCCCGGTAACATAAAATGAAGTATAGAATTTTCTTCGGTTTCGATAATCAAATCGTATGTGAAAAGCAGTAAAAAGGGTAGCAAATAAGTCGCTGAAATCCCGTGTTAAACCTGTTGGGAAATTCACGTCGATTCATGAAATATGGACGCCCTACGACGCTCCTAGACGCCCAGGCGTCGTGTTTATTCAAATACACTGGATTAGTAGGCAAATCACGGGTGTGGTGTTATAGGCGACATGACAGCTAGGTCATTTCGAGTACCTATATTGAATGATTATGATTGGAGATAGCGATAATGAAGAGTGGTGACGGAACAGGTTGGGTGAGTGGTTAACGCGCTGAACTTGTATACCGGAGGCCCGGGTTCGATTCCCGCGGCCGTCCTTCCTGACTGGGGTTTTTTCGTGGTTTTCCCTCAGTCGACAGGCAAATGCTGGGAAGGTACCCTACTAATAGGCCACGACCGCCTCCTTCCCACATTCCATCCTTACCTACTCTTCACCATCATCTCCCAATCATCATCATAATCATTCATCCGTCGCCATTTGCCTCGCTGCAGAACAGTGCGACGTAAAGCTCCAGACAAAAAAAAGAAGAGTGGTCAGGGAGAATATTGCAAATTTTCTAAATGTAAAATCCTAAATGTTTCAAGAAGTTATTGAGGATAAAGCACGTGGCCATTATTCCAATACATTTTAAACTAATTTTATCGTGTTGTGTAGTTAACTGTGTTTAAAATAAACAAAAACAACATAGCCTCTGCCAACTCTCTAATCCCTATAAGAAATATATTTGTGTGTGTATTTGTGAAACCATCTGTAATTCGATACTTTTCTGCTATCCCCAGACATCCAAGTCGAACTTCAAGATTTTCCGCTCATATAAACCATGCAAAATTGTCCTACTTGAAAGTAAACCCAAATTTACACAGTTTATTGAGGTCCGTGAAGTTAGCACCGCCCATTAACGCACTAATTATCTCATGTGTGGGATGAATTAGTGCACAATTAGTGCGTTCGATCGGCACTAATTTTATAATTAGTGCGTCATCCGTTTCCGAGAAAAACGCACTTTACTATGGGCGGTGCCAACTTCACGCAGCACCGCCCATTGACGCACTAATTTTCAAACCCACACAGGCAATTAGTGCACAATTAGTGCGTTCGATCCCCCCCATTCCCATAATTAGTGCGCACTTACTTTTCGAGTTATTCGTGAATAACCGTGGGCGGTGCAGCACCGCCCATTGAAAATTTCAAGGTTTTCAGCACGCCATATTTTAGTGCACAATTAGTGCGTTCGATTCCCCCCATTCCCATAATTAGTGCGCACTTACTTTTCGAGTTATTCGTGAAAAACCGTGGGCGGTGCAGCACCGCCCATTGAAAATTTAAGATTTTTAGCACGCTATGTTTTAGTGCACAATTAGTGCGTTCGATTCCCCCCATTCCCATAATTAGTGCGCACTTACTTTTCGAGTTATTCGTGAAAACCCGTGGGCGGTGCAGCACCGCCCATTGAAAATATCAATGTTTTCAGTACGCCATGTTTTAGTGCACAATTAGTGCGTTCGATCCCCCCCATTCCCATAATTAGTGCGCACTAACTTTTCGAGTTATTCGCGAATAACCGTGGGCGGTGCAGCACCGCCCATTGAAAATTTCAAGTTTTTCAGCATGCCATGTTTTAATGCACAATTAGTGCGTTCGATCCCCCCCATTCCCATAATTAGTGCGCACTAACTTTTCGAGTTATTCGCGAATAACCGTGGGCGGTGCAGCACCGCCCATTGAAAATGTCAATGTTTTCAGTACGCCATGTTTTAGTGCACAATTAGTGCGTTCGATCCCCCCCATTCCCATAATTAGTGCGCACTAACTTTTCGAGTTATTCGCGAATAACCGTGGGCGGTGCAGCACCGCCCATTGAAAATTTCAATGTTTTCAGCACGCCATGTTTTAGTGCACAATTAGTGCGTTCGATTCCCCCCATTCCCATAATTAGTGCGCACTTACTTTTCGAGTTATTCGTGAATAACCGTGGGCGGTGCAGCACCGCCCATTGAAAATTTCAAGGTTTTCAGCACGCCATGTTTTAGTGCACAATTAGTGCGTTCGATCCCTCCTATTCCCATAATTAGTGCGCACTTACTTTTCGAGTTCGAGTGCTTACTTTTCGAGTGCTGCACCGCACACGGTTTTTCACGAATAACACGAAAAGTAAGTGCGCACTAATTATGGGAATGGGGGGGATCGAACGCACTAATTGTGCACTAAAACATGGCATGCTGAAAACCTTAAAATTTTCAATGGGCGGTGCTGCACCGCCCACGGTTATTTACGAATTACTCAAAAAGTAAGTGCGCACTAATTATGGGAATAGGGGGGATCGAACGCACTAATTGTGCACTAAAAAATGGCATGCTGAAAACCTTAAAATTTTCAATGGGCGGTGCTGCACCGCCCACGGTTATTCACGAATAACTCGAAAAGTAAGTGCGCACTAATTATGGGAATGGGGGGGATCGAACGCACTAATTGTGCACTAAAACATGGCGTACTGAAAACATTGAAATTTTCAATGGGCGGTGCTGCACCGCCCACGGTTTTTCACGAATAACTCGAAAAGTAAGTGCGCACTTATTATGGGAATGGGGGGAATCGAACGCACTAATTGTGCACTAAAACATGGCGTGCTGAAAATCTTAAATTTTCAATGGGCGGTGCTGCACCGCCCACGGTTATTCACGAATAACTCGAAAAGTAAGTGCGCACTAATTATGGGAATGGGGGGAATCGTACGCACTAATTGTGCACTAAAATATGGCGTGCTGAAAACCTTGAAATTTTCAATGGGCGGTGCTGCACCGCCCACGGTTATTCACGAATAACTCGAAAAGTAAGTGCGCACTAATTATGGGAATGAGGGGGATCGAACGCACTAATTGTGCACTAATTGCATGTGTGGGTTTTAAAATTAGTGCGTCAATGGGCGGTGCTGCGTGAAGTTGGCACCGCCCATAGTAAAGTGCGTTTTTCTCGGAAACGGATGACGCACTAATTATAAAATTAGTGCCGATCGAACGCACTAATTGTGCACTAATTCATCCCACACATGAGATAATTAGTGCGTTAATGGGCGGTGCTAACTTCACGGACCTAGTTTATTGTTCAACTTTTGTGTCATATTCCTTTTTTCATACAACTTTGTATTTACACGAAGCAACTTGTCACAGAACTTGATCTCAACTTTCATATCATTTAGAACATGATCTAATTTCTATCAAGAATTGTGAAACAGAAGCTGAAAAAGAAGTCGCTCTGAAATTTAGTTTCTCTCCATAATATAAAACTAAACCAATTATAAAATCAAATAAAAAAAAATATATATAGAAATATGATAGGTATGTTACAGCATTTGAAACTTTTTCACCCTAACAATTTGATTTCCTGACAGATCGGAATATCACGAATTCCTTGGCATTTGGGCAGCACCCATGGTCACATAAAATTGTCATTTATCGATTATAAAAATAATTATGAGACCGCGTTCAAATCTGAAACCCAGCAACTTTTTGAATAAATAAACTCACCGAGAAAAAACGTGATTTCGTCTCAGTTTTGCTGTTTGGCATCTGAACGTTCGCTGACGTAATTCTGAGATTTCCTGGTGGGGAGTGACGGGTGGTTGACAGACAGCTGGAAAACAGGCATTGTTTCACTGCCAAATAGAACTAAAACTCCTGTTTTCTTTTGCTCGAAATCGATAAACAGGATGAAGCATTGGCGTTGTGGTTTTCTGGTGTTTTCTTCCATTATTGGTGAAAATCTGATATATTGTTAGGATCTTTTGTGATGCTGTGAATACAAAAAAAGAAAATCGAAACAATGCAACTATCTTTAATAAAAAATCGGGATGTTCAAAATAAAACTGTTCATCAAATACCTACTTATACAATAGTGTACACAACAAAAGAAAGAACAGGGAACGTCATACGGAATTTCCCCGGAATTATTTCCTGAAGATGTTCCCAATACTTTTATGCCTTTATACATGCATGTAAAGGAATATTTTTGATTAAGAAGAGCAGACCCTAAGTTTAAAAGCTAGACCCTAAGTTTAAAAGCTTTCAAGACGCTCGTTAAGGATAAACTCGCTATCATTCAAGAAAGAGAATTCGTGAAGTAATGATATTGGAAGACGAGAATCAAGATTACATCCTGCTGAGAATGTTTTTTCAGTGGTTTTCCCTCAGCTAAAAAGCAAATGCTTGGATGTTCTTCCAATATTACCACTGATATTGAAGCACAATTTTAATGACTATTATGAATTAAGAAGAAGTAGGTAAATGGTGAAGATGTGAAGCAGCTGAAGAGAAGAGATGGATGTATGGAAGATCAACGACTCGATTGTTGAATACAGACCAATTATGTACCTATTTTATGTGCTCAATAAATTACATTATTATTATTATTATTAGTCATTTTGTTCCTTTTTTGACAATCAATTTTTGAAAGATCAAAGCTATAATTTTGCTATTTTTATATAACAGTGTGCCACGAAAATAGAAGTATTCTTTCTAAAATAAGATTGAACTGCTCTATTCTTAGTTTGAGTTCATCATAAAACTAATGCTTTCTATTTCCAAACTCTGGAGACCTACATAGGTTGCAGGCCATGTGGTCGGTTTTAAGTTGGACTGCAAGAATAATAAACAATCGTTTTGTACTTCCAATAATATTCGTTTGTAAGATGGAAACAAACTTCGGTTTATTGTGTACACAAAGACAGAAGTTGCGGCAAAATGAGTGAAGTCTTTATGACGTGAACTGAGTTCCGTGAAACGAACTCTTTAAATGTTGCTACTTCGGGTGTAAATCAAGGTGTAATAAAGTCAACTTTCCGGTTCATTTGTAATTAAAGTGTTAACAACTTTGTGAGTTCTGATGAAAAGAGTTGACTAAGAAGTCAAAATTAAAAGTCTACTTAAACTAAGAATATTTATTTTTGTGTTTTATTTTAAGCGAGCCTCTTTTATTTTTTTGCCTGTACGACTCGGCTCCCAACTATCAACCTGGAATTTTATTTTGAGGACACATTGATGTGTCAAGTTGACTCTAGAGGGAGGGGGGGGGGGATATCGAGTTAACATTTTGATTGGTCATTGATTTTATCTTATTTTATAAATTTTCGAATAAATCGGTACATAATTTAGTGAAATTGTAACTTTCATAATTTTGCAAGTTTATTTGTACAATATTGTCGTCGAAAATTAGTAAAATTCATTATAATAAGCGATCAAATAAACCTTGCCATCCTTGTTGCTTTTTAGTTTTTCAGTATTTTTAGTTTAGGTAAGGCGCGATGTCCAATTAACTCGATTTTGTGTTGCACACTTTCGGAATCGTGTACTCAAGCTCTATCAATTGCAATTTGACTGATTTCAACAAATCTATTTTTAGTTACGTATTCACCTACAAGATAACTCGTACCTATCACAATTAAAATACGTTTGAATTCTGGTACTTGAGCTCACCTCAAGACATTGAAATGGACATCGGACCTTCTACCGCTGAGACATAGATATATTTCCCGTCCATTACCGAATCCTTCAACACTAGATGGCAAGCTGGTTAATACTTTGGCTGACACTCAAGTTCTTCCAAAACCACATTTGACATTTTAATGCCGGAAGAAAGTAAAGTAAGTTGACATGATTTCCGGTTGCAAGTATACATTTTCAATTAGGATAAATTAGTTACTTCATGGCTCTGTACAGTAATACATAATTATTGATTTGGTATATTGAGTAATAAACTTCTACGCATCGAGCAGATTTGTCTGCTTATCGAATTAAGTATGGATGAAACTATAAAATGATTATCCTCTCAAAAGATGACATTCTCATAAACACATTTGATGACAAAACAATGTCAATAAAGACTAAAGGACCAAATGAAGTTGTAAACAGAGTCGTTCTGTTGCTCTGAACCATTGTTCGATCTCAGTGGCATAAGGCCTCATGTCCGATTTTCTCGATTTTGTGAATCACGTAATCTATCTCTAAATTACTATTTGACAAAAGCCAATAAATATAGTAAATAGTATTGAATTATTCTCTGACAAATGACTGACTTACAAATGTGATTGGATAAACATATAATTAACTTTTTTATGAGCTTAACCACATGAATCATTGAAATATACATTGGGACTTATACCTCTGCCTTATACCTTATACCTCTGCCTTATACCTTATACCTTATAAAGCCGTAAGGCAATACCCCTCCACCATTCTCTATTACAAATTATGACAAAAGTGATACAAAAAACATGATAAAGTGGCAGTTTGGCCACAACATGTCGGTAAAATAATCACTACCTACCTAATTAGTCAAATAAAAGCGATTAAAGCCCAAAATCCTATACAAATTACTATTAGGGCCGGTATTACCAAAGTTTAGCCGGATTAACTAAATATTGGACTAAATTGGCGGCACAGCCAATCATACCTCGAAATGATTGAAACAGTTGAATTTATTTAAAAAGTTAGTTAATCCAGCAGAGATACCCAAAAAATTTAAACTTATTATTGAAATTTTTAGATAAGCGAATACTGATTTTATAGCAGAAAGGGTAATGCATCAAACTGCATTTTCAGACTTTTCATTGGCTCATGTAACAGTTTTATATAGTTTTGTAGATAGAGATTGGCCAATAGAAAAAATAGCAAGAGAAAGAAAAAGAAAATATTTTTTTTATTGCTACTAATTTGAAATTCATGTCGCCTAAATCCATTTCAATGCAATGTATCACTTATCAGGCAAGTTACATTTTAATGTGGTGAAATGAAAGTGAAGTGAAGATTACGGGCAGCGGGCAGGGACGGATATACCACATTTATACCCAAGATAAATCCCCACGAAAAAGATTATCCACGCTATCTTATTTGCCCAGCTTTGTCAATGTCCGTCCCCGGCAAGTCGTAAGCCTCCACGGACTCTGCCTGTTGCTTTGTCACGACGGCGTCGGTTGCGTAAATCGTGAATATTTCCCACGTCGCGACGTCCGTAGGGGTGGGGGGAGGGGGGATGGAAATACACCGAGCGTCTATATTCAACAAGTCCGCATCGTTAACCACGCACGCGCGTTCAACAAGGATATTAACTGCCGCCGAGCTTATGCAAGCTTGTTTAATAATTCAATGTGACATTCGATGTTTTGTTCCAATAGTTTGAATACAAGGATAATTAGAGTTGGCGCGTCATTAGACCATTTCAATAGAATAATACAATTTACATCGGAGCAACGGAACAGGTTGGCTGAGTGGTAACGCTCTGAACTTGTATTCCGGAGGCCCGAGTTCGCCGTCCTTCCTGACTGTTTTTTTCGTGGTTTTCCCTCAGTCGACAGGCAAATGCTAGGAAGGTACCCTTCTAATAGGCCACGCCCGCCTCCTTCCCACCTGCCATCCTTACCTACTCTTCACCATCATCTCCCAATCATCATCATAATCATTCATCCGTCGCCATTAGCCTCGCTGCAGAACAATGCGACGTTAAGCCCCAGACAAAAAAAAATACATCGGAGCAACGTTCTGGACTTGTACTCCAGATGTCCCGGGTTCGATTCCCAAGCCGTCCTTCCCGATATTTTGTTTTCTCGGATTCGATCAGCCGTGAGGCAAATGATGGAAAGGTTCATTACTCCTCAGTTCATCATCATAATCTTTCTTCCGTTGTCATTAGACCATTGCAACGTTAGACCACTGAAATAATAAGAGCTCGAAGGATCTTACAGTTCCCGGCAAGACAATACAAGAAGCAATGATGAAATAAAAATGAAAAGTCTCGCTAGGCAGCCATGTTATTTTACCTTTGGGCCAGGGGAAGAAAACAAAAGTGAATATTTAGTTGGTCATGTTGGCGACGCGATTATTGTGGATATTCCCATTTTCCCAAAGGCCACATTGTTTTATAAAATGCAAAATTCGCTATATTTGAATAAGTTGAACCATTCTCCGCTGAGCCACTCACGCGCGTGTTTATTTAATTTGAGATAAAGCGTCTGAAAAGAGAAAGTCCTATACATAATTATGCATTTACAATGATATCCAAAGTTTAAATATTAAAGGAATTTTATCAATATTTCGTACAAACCGAGTACAAATTTCAAAAGCTCAATTTAAATATTGAAATAATTGCAAAATACATAAAAAATTAACGTTTCTATAATATTTGTATAACAATAATGTACTCGAATAATATTATTAATTTCATGTAGGTAGTGTTCTTCACTTACACGCTGAGATTTCCTATTACTTAATGACAAAATGTATAAACTTGCCAAAGTTTAGTTTGGCGAAGGAGCGTTTTCTCTCACTGCTCTTATGAAGTTTCAAGCAATAAAATCATGGCGTTGGCAATTTAGAGTATATTGTTATGTAGTTTTATGATTGTACTAATTTAATAATAATCCAACTAAGACAAGATTTTTAATTATTCCCACTTTTTCAACATGATCATCAAATAGTCGTTTTGCAAAATAGTGCCAACAACTCTGACGAAATGGATATGGCACCGAAGTGTGGACAAATCTGTAATAACCCGTTGAAGATAGCAATTTTTGGAAATGTAAAGGAACCTAACATTCTATCATTGTGTATGAGTTGCTGTGCCTTTGAATATTTAATCCTTACGATTTAATCTTTAGAAATTCAATGGTTGTGCTGGTCATAACACTCTGTAATGAAAGCACAACTCAATGATTTATAAGTGACATTATCGACAGTTGATGTTGAAAACCATTTTTAAAATAGGTGCATATGCATAAAATGTGTAGGTATACCAATTAAGTTATTAACAATATGTGCTAAACAAATGGTTAAAGATACTAAATTATTGCACTCAGTGCCTCAATGATAATGTAAACCTTGTTGACCAATTGAAATTATTTTATTTTTCAACCAATTTAAAGATATTGCTCAAACCTGTTCAGGCTCCGCTCATGAAGTATGTATAAAATATCGTTTGTTGATCGGTGTGGCTTGGGCGGTGCATACAAAAATAAAAATAACAAAAAAGTGTCGTAAGTGCAATTGTAATCAGTAAAGACAGGTTGAAGTCTGCATACCAAAAAAGTATAATTTTGAATTAACCGTTTCATTTCATTTTAAAATTAACATGATATTCAGTATATATTTTATCTTTCAATTTCATCAATACGAAGAAGCAAAGAGATCCTACACTTCAAGAAACTTTCTTGATTTATACTTTTTATGACATTTTTTGACTCACAGTTTCATTTTAACTTAGTTATATTTCTTTAGATGAAAAAAGTTAACAACTTCTTCGACTGTTTTACCGTCCACTCGATGTCTGATGTTGTCTGAATCAACCGCGTTATTTTCGTCTCATGACCAAACTGTACTCTCTCATCGGGAACACAATTAAGAATTCGCTGAAAGTTTTGCAAATATTGCGACGGAATTGAGTCAGCTGAAACGATCATGCGTCACTCTCCAAAACTTCACTTAACGTTCATCTTAGAATACTTTACGAAAGTTACATCTCCCAGAGAGCAGTCTGTTATAAGGTGAATCAACAGCTTATAAAAAGAAAAAAAGGCAAGAGCTTAAAAACTTTAAGAGTATTTCATGGAGAAGCTTTAGAATTTTAACAAAGTTACATTTTATTTTTAGAATCCAGTAAGACAGGTTGCAGATGCGAAATTTCTTTTCTCCTACTACTCCAAAAAAGCAATTCTATCTCATTCCCGGAAGACTACATAAGTGGCACGCACTTCACTCCCCAAAAAGCCAATTACTATTTGAAGATGAAAGTAAAATTGTTCCCTCTTACCTTTGGACGTAAAGCTGAAGGACCTAAGACGGTAAGACTCTTCATCTTCTGGATCCTGACAACCTCCATCTCCGGGGACATCGAGGAAGGCCGCCGACTTTCTCTGCTGATGTACCGACTTCCTCGTCGACCCCTTCCGTCTTATTCCCGGCGACGCTTCCGGCGTCTCGATCGTCGGTATCGACATATCCGTCAATCGCGGTTCACTATTTCCGGTTCGCATAACATTACTATTACTCCCGTCGTCCGGTTTCCGACGCCGCACTGACTTCGTGAGACGTGCACTCTGTGAACGCGCCGCCGGTCTTCGACGACGTCCTGTCGGCGTCCCACCAGCGGAATCCGAATTCTGACTTTGTTGTTGAATTAACGCTTGTTCCATGCTCGAGAAACCCGGTGCGCAAATCGACGCCGAGCGTCCCTTTTGCGACGCCAGGAGTAACACGTCGTCGGCCATGGTCATTATCTAACTGAGCGTCGAGTTTTCGACGTCGGTGTCTAGTGGTATGCCAGACGTGTACGATTAACAAGCGCTAGAGCGCCGACATCGGGGGGTACGACTCGGGTGTTTCCGGAATGGTTCGGTTTCGACGCCGGACGCCGACTCTAAGGTATTTTTCTTGGCCACGTGTCGTTTTAGAATGTTTTTTTTCAAGTTTTAAATTGGAATGAAAGGAAAGTATACGTCGGTTAATAAAGCTGACACCAGACAATATTACACGAAAACACGAAGTCCATGCAATTAACGAATCGGTCGAAAACTTAATCAATATCTGCTTGAATGTCTACTTACCGACTCTAGGCTCTCTAAGTTAGTCTATTGAGTAACTACAGAATTACCTAACTGCCTATCATTCAGTCAGTTGTAAACGATTGGAGTATTAAATAATTAATTAAACCACCACACTGATTTAGAGCTGCAAGTTTATTACTTCAGTTTCAGAAACAGTCAAGTTTTGTCAATTAAAACTATTTTTGTCTTTCGTTGTGTAACAATGTTTACATATCATGATGGTTATGTACCACACATCGCAAAACCACTGTTTCTCCAATCTTATAATAATTATCTCACTCTCCCATTGTTTGAATGTATACTTATATTGAATTATTATTTAAAGGGGTTGTAAAATTCGAGACTCGCCTAAAAAGTAATTCTTAAAGAATCACTCTGTTTTTAAGAAACCCCTATGCATAGGAAAATATTTATAACATTTTCCTCTGACCATAAGGAGAAAAGGTCCCCATTAGAGTGTTATTTTTGTTCCTACCTTTGTTTTTACTATTTATTGTATTATTGTATTTTTGTTGTATTGATCTATTGTGTTGAGGTTGACTTTTCTTTGTACCCTATATTGAATAAAAAAAATGGTTTATTTGAATTATCTTTATTTAATCACATGACGTTATTTAAATTGTGAATTAAATTGAATAGGAATAGAAAGACGTCACTAAAGGAAATTACTACAGAATATGATTATTGTGGACAAAGTCTTTCAATTTAGCAAGTCTCCATGAAGCAGCGTTCACACTAATGGAAATTAGAATTTGGTTGTATTCTGTTGAGAATATAATTAGAGCGGGGAGAGCTTCTTCGTACCATTATACCTAGTCTGAAATGTTTCCAGTAAATATTCTGAATCATTATCGGTATTCGGTAGAGTATACGTACGCTTTAATCTAAGAGTAGTCTGTTATTATTATTATTATTATTATTATTTAAAGTTTCGAACGTTTTCCACAGTACCTATACCTAATGATTCAGACATTTTCATTTTCAAATCAAATCTTATGGCGCGCGCAACTTATATTCAAAACAGTTATGACAAACATTTCTACGGTCAAATACACATGAAAACATGAGAGGACTGAAGAAATCTCTTTGCTTATTTTCGGTGTCCGGGGCACACAGCCCAAAGAAAATCTGTAATTTCCTGATTTTTAGTGTCAATTTAATGTAATTTTTGTCAGCACATTTTTAATTTGTTGAAAAACAAACACACAAATACCAATTTTTTCTATAATTTTCCTAAAGTTTTAATAGATGGGGCAAATATGTAAGCATTAAAAAAATTTGTTCACTTAATATTTACACTAGTTTGCATAATTTAACTTCATTTTAAACCCTCTTGGGTATGCATGGAGGAATCATCACTGCGGTTTTCCAGCTGTTTTTCGAACGTTGAAGTTTAAATATTCCGGAATCTCGTGATGAAAATGACTGACATGTTTTCAGACGCATTAGCTCCACGATTAGGACGTCGAAGTGTGACGTTAAAGCGTCGCTTAATGACGTCATTTCAGACGTCACGACGCCATATGCCAAGAGGGGAAGGTGACGTGTCGTAAATAACAAAATTCCCCAGATGTTTGGCGACAAATCGACGCTTTTTCTATAACAATCTTGGAGGATATCTAGAACCATGTCGATGTTATCTATCATCATAATGCTGACATGACAGACGCTATACGGATTATGTCATATTATAATATTACGAACTTCTCTGCAGTAGATACCTGAAGAGAATGCACAAGCATTATGGTACGGAAAACTTCATAATGCTTGATAATGATGGAAAATTTAGTGAATCTCTCACTTAGGGATGGTGTTTTTGGAGGTAGCCTGCGAAATAAAAACGCGCACCCCGACTGGGAATCGAACCCAGATCCTTCGGGTTACCGGCCCTATGCTTTAACCATTAAGCTATCGGGACGCATTCTTAATCAGAAGTTTGAGCATAGCCATTCGAGAGAGATGTATTCACGTTGTCAAATGAAGTCGAAGTGCTTCAGTCTTCGTGTATAGGTCAGATACTCGGACTCGCAAGAGTTGTATGGCAACCCAACCTGCTGATTAAGAATGCGTCCCGATAGCTTAATGGTTAAAGCATAGGGCCGGTAACCCGAAGGATCTGGGTTCGATTCCCAGTCGGGGTGCGCGTTTTTATTTCGCAGGCTACCTCCAAAAACTTCATAATGCGTTCTGCAGTTGCGGTTGTTTTTCGTCGGCAGGTGCGCCAAGGATGCAACTAATGTAGTATGTACAATCATTTGTTTTCATTATACAATTACACTTTTGGAAAGAGGTCAAGGGCCAACTGACCCGGATTGTCAGGATATCGCATCCCGCCTTTTGGTTTCCGGAACTTTTTAGTTTTTTTGACTTTGTACTGAATTTCACTCATTTTTTTCGTGCCCCTCTCTTTCTCTACTCTGCTCTTACGGCCACTTATCGTTGTTCACGCGGGTCCTTTGAGTTTGAAGCGTGGCATCCGGGCCTTTTCAGACTGGGAATTGATTATAATTTGTTTGGTGATTAGAACAATAAAAGATAATATGATGTAAAATTATTAAGTACGGACGTGTATCTGATAGGTAGGTGGTATGTATACCTACCAAAGATATTGAGAACATTGCAACATCACCTCACCACTTAGATTTTTTTTTGAAAAATTGGTAGATACTAAGTTCGTATAAAAAATTAAAACAGTTAAGACCCTGAATATATTTTTACAATAATGCCCATGCGTACCGTGTCATTATGCTATAGATTTCAGAAATGTATTAGAACTATCTATGAATAAAAAATAATAAATTAGGAATTAAATAGACGAACAATTAGGATAGTTAAATCTGACCTGACAACCCACTGAAAGGCAAATGCCTCCAATGATGTGTGATCTACGCACATGTCCTCCAGTGACATTGCAATGGGTTTCTATGGTGTTCAACAACATTTACCATAGCAACCTGATAGAACTGCCCTATGATCGGCATGATCAGTTTGCATGCTAAACATAAGATTTCTTGCCACAGATTTAGACAAGCTGAAACCATCCCAACCAAATCAAAATAATAAACAGTCCCGAAAATACGATCCTTACAAATTGGTGTTCTCGATCGATATGAAAAACAAACATGATGTCTGTTAGATGGATCCAGGGTGGTGTGGGACGGATATAGACGGCCGAGGGACGGGGCGAAGTGCTAGGTTAGCCAGGAGGTATTTCAGTCCACGCACCGTCTGACGCATGTTCACGTGATATTGGTCCCCTTGAAGACGGGCTTCGAACCCGGTGCGGTTCTCGCACAGTGATGGCGGCAAAACGACGGAATGTCTACTGAATATTTTGACAACCCCCCCCCTCCCCCCTGTGTCCACACTTTTCGAGACCCCCCACCCCCTGAAAGGACGTCACAAATCTATCTCTACCCCCCCTTAAATAGAATATTTTTACGACTGTAAAATGTATCAGAATTTATCGTTTTTAACGAAATTTTTGGTCCCGACATATCAACTGAAATTTCAAATGCTTGAATAATATCTGTATCAAAACGTAACGTCCTACTGGCTCCAGACCCCCCCCCCCCCCCCCCCCCCCTCCCCACAGTCATACTGTGTCGTCCCATACTGGACCCCCCCCCCATCCAACCCCCTGAAGCGTGACGTCCTTTATGCACAGTCCCTTATTGAACATAGCGTCGGGTTAATGCAGAGATTTACTATTTCACATTTTGTGAAAATTGTAATATGAACTCGGTTACATTTAGTGTAAATTGTAATATTCGAACTCTCGTTACATTTTGTGTAAGTAAATTGTAAAATTGTAATAACTCACATGTTGTGAAAATCAAAAAGGTAAAAATTTTAATAATTCAAATTTTAATAAATTATGTTTGATTGTAATAAGTAAAATTTTGTGAAAATCGTAAAAATGTAATGACAAAAAGTTTGCGAAAATTGTAGAGTTGTAATGTAACTTACATTTTGTGGAACATCGTAGAATTGTAATAAATATTGATGTTATTAAATCAGCAATAGTTGATTCTATTTTCTGTCAAAAGCGCAAACTCATAACAGTAAACCCCTAAAAAGTATAAATTGTTAGAATATATCACTAGCTTCACAAAAAGCAAAATTGTGTCATTAGCGAAAACTAACCAAGTACATTCCCAGTGTTTTCTATCATTCTTGGCACTGCATACGAAGTGAGAATTAGTTTAATTAAAGACAATTGTGTGCATTCAGGCACATAGATTTTTTCAGCGCGAAGTCGTTGCACTAATAATATTATCTCAGAACTACGAAATTTGAGTTGTGACTTTCTGTAGTCAACCGAAAGTAGAAAAAAATCACGTTCCATTATATTTCCTGTTTTCAGCGTTCTTAACACAGATAAGCTAGTTAGGTACTTGCTAGGTACTTGTAGTTTTATGATATTAAATCAATGCATATTTAGGTATAAAGTGCATAATTAAAAAAAAAATCAATATGAATTTCAATGTAATACTGCTTTTTAAATACATTTTTGCAGATCCACCGTTTGGGTATGAATTGAAATTTACCAAATTCACATAAGATTTATATTTTTATAAAATCCTATTGAAATTATGACATTTCTTAGAATTTTCAGAACGTCTTAGAAAATAAATATTAATATGTTAATTCAGTAGGTACGTAAATTTTTTCTTGCTAATTAATACAAAGTAATAAACTATGGATAAAGTGGTACTCATAATGATAGATTTCGTACATCACTCGGTATCTGGTAAATCTTAGCTGATGGGGAAAAAACCAATGATAAACAAAAACCATATAATAAAAAAGAAGCTAAAAAAGAGAGGATGCAAATACACACATTCCTGAATTTGCAAATAATTACCGTTAGCTACACATTATATTTTCTTCCATATTGTCAGAGGACAGAGATAATGTAGAGGGGAATGAATAGTTGAATGAACAATAATGACAATCAATAATACATTTTAAACTTGATTTATTGAGTAATAACAACAGAAATATACATAGGAAATTGGAGTAATACATTAGGTATCTAAGCACATATATTTCTTTGATATAACTCTGTTATATAATAAACTATCTATTAGGGCATTGAAAAATAATTATAAAATGTGTAATTTACAATAGTACCTGCTAATGTTACACCGAAGCATTATCTACCTCCCATTATTAAAATATAATTATATTATTCTATATCATTGTGATCACATTTAATCCGGTTATAATCAGATTACGCACAGCTCTTTCCAATATTTGAATGATCTGTTCCAAAGATTCACTTTGGAATAAAAAGCAATATAAAATGTCTTATTTACATGTGTTCAATCTCATTGTAAACTTAGTTAACACAGATTAGTATAACAGAAAAATACTCATGTATTCAGAGCTCAACAATTAGGTAGCATGTAAAACGATATAAAAAATGATAACATAAAGATAGACATAGAAGTTGGGTACAAAAGTACAAACTAAAGAATTAATAAAAATATTAATAATATTAATAAACAAACAAGGAAGGAAGCACAGTAACAAGGAAGCAGTACTAATAGTACCTACTCGGCAGTATGTATTACAATACTAATGTAAAATTAATCTAATTTGACATCTGTCAGAATAAAGGACAAATAGTCTGAGATTCTTCGATTACTGATTTCTGATAGCATGCAGAGCTTATCAATTGTGGTACGTAGGTACGGACACCTCCAAGTCATGAACGAATACACCTATACAGGGATAGATAACGCCGTATCAATTACATGCTAAACGACAGTCCCTATCCGTGTCCTGTTTTCAAATTAAATTCAGAGAAATAAAACATGGCCGACCACTAAAAGCCAAATAGTATGAGTTTTCTTGTCAAGCTGACACAATGCCTACACCAATATATTACCAAAACATGATGTATATAGGAGCGATAATACAATATCGACTTAATTAAACCAGACAAACCTTAATAAACAGCTTATGTACAGAGAAAGCCATGTCAACACGAAGGCGGGTTTTCAGATTCTTAAATATGGACGGAAAAATTGAATAGTTTCATTCTTATGTCTTGCTAATTTACATATTTACTCTCTGCTTCATGGGCAATTAAATAAACACTGATTCTTCTTCTTTGGCGTGGGAATATTCACAGTATTGTCAGTTATTTTACGGATGAAGAAACAATTAAAGAAATTACAATATATACGACAAAAGCACATAAAATATGTCAAAACATTTTTGTATCAGCTGTTTCAATGAAGTGACTTTCAGAAAGCTGTGGTTTATATTACTTTTACTGCATGCATGAAAACTGCGTGAAAACGAAAGTAGAAATGTTTAGAAGGCTAAGGTGAACCGGATAGTTCAAATGAAACGCGAAGTTATCTATCCCTGTATAGGTGTATTAATTCATGTCCAAGTGAAAGGTAACCCCTCCATTCACCCCCCACCACATTCAAACAATTTTTCCTATGTTTGGGGTCGAGGGCGAGGGGCCTAAAAACTAACGTAAATGCACGGAAAGGGGGAATGAGGGTTCACCTCATACTTGGAGTCGGGCGTACAACCACTACTTAGCCCGAGTGCCAACGTAAAAACACTCCAGAGCATGAAGGAAAGCTCAAATGGATGTTATTTTCCTCTCGTTCTTTGTAAAGAAGAAACAATGGTTTTTCATGTTTAATACCAAAGTTCAGTACCAAAGTATGCAACTCAAGATTGCCACGGAAATCATAACAAAATATCACCTGAACAAAAGCAATGTTAGTACTAGGTTTATCATCACCATTTAATGTAATCACATCTTTAGGCCAATAGTTCACTTTGGTTACAATTGTTGCCCTTAGGGATGTGATGATTTCTATCCATAGTATGAATTTTTGTAGGTAGTTGCAACGTATGTGGTTCCAATCACACATGAATGTTGGAGTAAACAAACTTTAAAATGTTAAATTAAAAAAAAGAGACGTCGCGGAATTAAGCATTTCCGTAATATCATAATAACAGTGTTATTTGTGTCAAAAAATAATTCCTAACGTACGAAACAAGCAACAAGCGAAAACAGAAACTTGGTCTTGGCTGTGCCAAGACCAACCAGCCAACTTTAAGATGCTGGCTGAAACTTAGGTGGCTCACCCTCTCTATAAATGAGAGTCAGAAAATAAAATAAAATTTAAACACAACTTAATTCATAGAGAGCAGTTTCATTGACAAACAATTCTTTGTTTGGGATTTGAAAGTCTGTCATCGATATATGCTGACAAAGCACGCCGCCTCATAATTACATGCATACGGCTGAGATTGTCTTACATTTTACCAGATTGCAGGTAATCCTAACACAGTACAACAATATGCCTCTGATGGGGTCGTATGTTTAATATGTACACATGATCTGATCGCAAACAGAATTAATATAATATGTCTTGATAAAGCTAGAATCTGGTAAAGAAGTGTGACCTTTGACATCGATGAAAACATTCAGTGCTGCAGGTATAGCAGTCACAAGGTCACAAGTCACAAATCCCGTAGGGCGGAAGTTAATGGGCAGTTGGTGTTCACAACTCATTTTCGATAGAAAGGAAATCAATTACAAAAATTTATAAATTAAGTAAACACCATCCATCTTGCATGTCAATATTACTTGTCAAGACCGGCTTGACACAAGATTGATTAGATGTGGGGCTTTCAGTGTGGCTTGAAGAAAATCTAACATGGACAGAAATCCTTGACTCCGCAGTCACCTAGCTTATCATGCAAGTGTCAGGCAAGTCTGATGTTACGAAGACCTTTAAACATTTGAAACAAAAGAATAGCGTCAGAAATCAAGTTCATACTCATCGGAAATAACTTGACCGACTTAACGTTCGGCTAAACTCAACATTTTTGTAGACTTTTCTAATAGAATCCCTTGACTGTTTGTCTTAAAGAATCTGGTTTGGTGGTTATCGAAGTTGCAGAATACGTAAATACTTTCTTTCCAATCAATGGCGCATTTTTACACAATCTATTTTTAGTAGTAGAATTATTAAAATACTATGTAGTATCCTCATCCTTCACTTCCACACTGTATATAGTTACATCTCATGAATTGTCTATATCCATTACCTACTTAAAAAAGTACAATATTTCATGTAATACAAAACAGTGGGCTTACTAAATGCATTGGAGATACAACAAGTTTTATAATTGGCATTTAATAATGAAACAGTAAACAATATTGCATGATCAGTTAGGAATGATAACCATCTATTAAAAATAGTCAGGATGTAAATCTAAATTAGAATTACATCAATGGATTCAGTTTTTAGATGGACCAGTATTAAAATTATATTTTGAATATGTATATAAAATAGTGTGATTGAAGTTTAAGAGTATTTATAAAACATCCAGGTACGGCATCACAATTTAACACCAGGAGACTCGTCGGTTGCCGTGTACATTTTGTCCGCGTGTGCATTGCGTTGCGACAGCGGTTTCATTTAGTAATGATCTGGGATCACAACAATCGACGTAACACAGGTAAAGAAATTTAAAAGATATTTCAGTTAACTCTTAGTAAATAATAGAAAGAAAAACATTTCGATGCCTTCTGAACTGAGAAAAATGTTTGGGTAGATAAATATCGTAAAAATCATTCAACAAAGAGAAAGTATTACAATAGTCTGAATTACGGTTATTTCCGTAGTCATTTGCAATACTTTTATATCGTTAAGTAGGGTTTCCATGACCGGAATTATTTTCGTGACACGGAACGATTTTCGTAAAATGGCGGACATCAACCAATCACAAGACAGAGAAAAAATCGTAGCGAAATAATCGTCCCTAACGAAATTAGTTCAGCTAAGCTCAACTATTTTCGTGTCGTCGGACGATTTCGTGAATTAAATAGGATGTGCAAGAAAGAACTACTAGTAACAATCCACATTGTAATAATGTTGTGTACTCACGTTTTAGTTTGAATAACCTGAAAACCATTCAAATCCATTTTCATAGATAGTTGTGTCTAATTTGGCAAAGATAATTACTTTGAACACAACCAAAACACAACGCACATAACCTAGAAAAATGCTAGAGGTCGCCCACTAACAACTTCCCGAGCCCCATATTCTCAACCAATCAGAGAAGTTAAAAGCGGTAGTTCTGGTTTTTGCCACCAGGAATATTTCCGTGCTGTGTCGTGTTCTTTCACGACACGATTTAAAATCGTTTCGTATGACGAAAATAATTCCGGTCATGGAAACCCTACTTTATCGTTTCATTCCCTGAAAGTAGTAAACTTGTACTTGTGTGACACCCTTCCAGCAGAACGGCATCGAAACGTGCTAAATAACCGCGAGAGCATTTCTAAACAGAACCGCCATCGCCATGAGCTCCCCCTCATCTTACAACTGTCACTGGGCGTTTCCTTCGGGGAACGTCGCGAGCTGGTGCGGCGAGAGTAACTCTCAACTGGCGTGCTGTTCGTACATTGTGGCGTGCTGCTGTTGCGCCTGCAGCTGGTTGTGGTGCTGATACTGCACCACCATGATCTGCGGCGGGGGGGACGTGTCCGAGTTGATGTCCTCGCCGGGCGGGTGACCTTCGGCTTCGTACTTTCCTGAGAGGAGCGGAGAGGGTCGCCTTAGATAGGTATGTTCTTCTAATCACACTCGGCTTATCTCTTCTAGAGAACTTCCTGATTCTCAACTGGTTCTAACCTTTTTAGTTCGTCGATTATATTGATATGTTTTTTTTGGAATAGTACATTACATTTTATTAAATTATTAATTTACTGTTAGACAAAGTTCAGTAAAAACCCTAGGTGTACAAATTGTTTCTCTAAAATAGGCAGCAGGTGATCTGTGGATTGGGTTTTATTTTAAAACCGTCATTTTACGAACACCTGAGCTAGCTCAACTTGGGAGTCCAGAACATTTCCATTGTTAGGATCATCTCTATTATTAGTTCCAGACTTCAGGTTGAGAGAAAAACAAGTTCATAAAATACTGATCTTAAAAGTGAAATTAATCTACAGATTGCTTGCTGCCTATTATAGGTACCTATGGTCTCTCTCTACATAAAAAAGAGAACAAAAATTGCTAGGCACAATTAATCTAGGATCCTCCTGATGTTAATTACTAATAAGTAATATTTTCTATGGATAAAAAATTGAAACTGTGCATGATATGATATGTTAAAGCTTTAAATAGAAAATCAGAAGAGAGAAGTTTAAAACATCGAAACTAACATTTATATTTAGTACCTATCAATTAAAAAACCAGCAGCTCACCTCTCTTAAACCTGCCATAAAGTGAGGAGTACGGAAGATTGTAGTGTATGGCGGCCTGGTTGATGGACATCTGACCGACGCGGACGGCTTCCAGCGCCTCGCCCATCGCTCCCTCCGACCACGGTGTGGGATTACTGCGGGACAGCTCGATGCCTGATGTGAAGCAAACGCGGGGTTAAAACAGAGTAAACACTAGGCCAGAGTCCGACACAAGCAGAATAGGTTGGAAAATCATTTCAACTACCTAGGTAATTAGTAATTCTCTAGGAAAACATTCAGAAAAAGATACACAGTAGAGTATGCAATAAAATATGTCCAATCCAATCCCATATGTGGTGGTTGTATCAATCTGATCATACAGAATAATTTTTGGGTTTTATTTATAAAAACTCTGAAGTGTTATGCTTTTTTAAATAATTTTCCTACTTAGAGGGGTTTAGAAATATGAGACTAGTCAATAAATTAAAATTTATGAATGGAACAAATTCGTCCATTGCTCATACTTTTCACATAAACCATGTCCTTCCGTCACGCACAGTGAAATAAAGTGTGCCAATATTGGTGTAATCACCTTCTCGCTTGCACCGCCCGTACAACGTTCCAGTCGGTATCCCGAACTCGGTGGATGCTCTCTGCACCGTGGTCACGCCAGAGCGGATCGCCTCCAGCGCGCGTTCAAGGTCATCAGGGCTCCACGTGGTGGGGGCTGCGTTGAATGGAGCGGCTAATCGGATGCCTTCTCTTCTCGCGATCTTGTAGAGCGTGCTGCTGGGGATTCCTGCAAAAAACAATTCCGATGTTAAAAATTGCTGTTAAAATGATTTTATATTCAATGGCGACATCCAAAGTTAAATTTATATGACCGGAGGACACTCAATCTGACAAGTCTAAAAGGCAAAAAATGAATTATATCCATTTGAAATGATCATACTACAAATCTAGTACTAATGTACTCAACACAGTTTGGTGGATCATGTTTTCCCATGAAAAATTAGTACCTAGTATTTAATTGACATCAGTTAAAAAAAACACAAACGTTTGGCATCATAAACTTGAGAAATTCATAGCTTGAATATTTTGTGTAAGATGTTTGATCAATAATAAAAAAAATAATGTTAATACCAGAAGATTCAATGATGTGACATTATGTTCTTTTTAATATAATTTAAATTTTTAAAAATAAAAAGTTTAAAACATAAAACATACCTTACATTTAACTAGGAACTTCTGTTCTATTGCAGAAGAATGTGACTGTTTTACAAACCCTTTTCCGCTAGTTGATTTTCCAAGTGAATTTACTTTAACATTTCTTGTGATAATATTGCGATAACGCCTGATGTTCTACCGTTAAAAAGTTACACCTATCGCACAAATGACTCACCGTATGCTTTGCTGGCTTTGTTTGCCGATATCGTGCCGGTCCTGAGCGCATCCAGCGCCGTGTTCAGAATGTCCTCTGTCCACGACTTGGCCGGCCCCTCCTTCTTGGGCGTCGTGATGCCGAGCCTGTGGGCGCGCTGCCAGAGCGTCGTCGATGGAATGCCGTACGTCGCGGACGCCTTCGTCAGGCTCATGTTGTGGTTGCGGAGCGCGTCCAGGGCAAGCTCCATGTCCTCTTGTGTCCATGACTTCGGAATACCGGCCTTGCTGGGATCTCCGTTCATGTCTGCAGGAGTTACAGTTACATTTAAACTTTGTATTTAACAATGTAGTTTTAAGTTTCCAATACACAATATGTATTGAAAAGTAAAAAGTTTCTGCCTTTTCAAAAATGTAAAATGCAGTTCAGTTACCAGGTACCTATTTATTTACCTATGTATCGAGGTCCTATTGTTGAATCATAAATAGTTGAGCTGCTTGTGAAATTTTGTAAAAAGCACAGTTTACTAGATAATTTTTAACGTTGTCTGGCACATTTGTCAACCAACTAGACAATCCTTCCAGTGCCCCCTAAAACAACTTGTAGACAATGAGGTTTATCAAATGTTACAAACAATTATGGCGTTTTCCACTGGCCGCACAAGGGTTTACATGTAATGACGTCAGCATACAAAACTCAATGCAAATTTCAAACTGAGTGCAGAACTAGACACGGATCGAGTGCGGCCAGTGGAGAATGCCATTACTGTATGCCTTTTGTTACCTACTCCAAGTATTGTCTAGGGTGGTATCTCTCATCATTGCTTTACTTGACTACAAAACGCTCAGTGTAATGCGTTGATGAGTAGTAAAATTAGTCCAATTACCTATGGCACAATAATGTAAACAAAGTTGAAAGAAGCATCCTTATGCAAAGGTAAATGTACATTTTTTAAGCAGACAATAGGTGACTTATAATAATTCTTACCGGAATGTATGGAAGAGTTGGGCATGAGACCGAGAAGCTCTGGAGTGACCATCATCGTATGCATCGCATGGTCGTGGTCTTCATCATCAACCTGAAATAAATCAAGAAACAGTTTTATTTACCATAGCACAAGTAGGTATTTCCAGATATCGTGATGTGGTTCAATCACGTGACAGTTATGTTATTGGCTTGAGAAAGAAGAAAGATGAAGGGAATAGTACAAGGTTAAATAGAGACCATATTTGTATAGATATTAAGGTAGATATTTTGTCCACATTGGTTGTTTATAATTGATATTTGATATGTATTGACGGTTGTATGGTGTGCTTATTCCTACAGTATAAACCAGCGGTCGCCAACCGGTGGTCCGCGAGAAAATCTTGGTGGTCCGCAGAGAAATTTGGAAGTTTACTTTAAAGTTTCCATGCAATTTATTTAATTTAGAAAAATTTCAATCCAATACAAATGTACTGAATTCGGACATGTTTCAATACGTAAATGTGCCTTTTAAAAGTATATACATATTCACTCTAGCACTATAATGAAAATATTATCAGTTTCCGAGTATATTTCCAAAACCTAAGAGTCATTTTAAACGCTTTTTCTCGAAATAAAAGTTGGTTGAAAACGCGTAGAAACGCGCCAAATGACTTCCTGAAAACAAAATTTTTCCGGGGCTAAGCGCCCCGGACCCGCTTGGTACTGGGGGGCCCTCCCCCCGGACCCCCCCATTGTCTCCCTCACCAATCGTATTTGCCGGCATACGTATTTTACGCACCTGAGTGGTCCGCGAGATATAAAATTGTCATATAAGTGGTCCGCGAGGTCCAAAAGGTTGGCGACCGCTGGTATAAACAACAACAAAAAACACTGCAACAGGTTGATTTATGATAATAATACCTAGTCCACCCCTGGTTCCAATTCAATGGGTCAGGGGTGTGTATTCACCCGAGTGGCCGCACCGCAGGACTCCTGGAAACCGGCTGGCCAACCTGACGTTTCCTCCTCTTCTTCTTCCACTTCTAATTGTTCCACAAATTCCTTCCACCGTGTTCTGTTCTCCCACTGTCTCTCAGCCTCCAACTCACTCCACCTTCCTCCTCTCTCCAGCACATCCTCGTTGATCAGTCCAATCCACCTGTCTCTTGGTCGCCCCACTCTCCGTGTTCCCACTGTAGTCGTTTCAAACACCCGCCAGTGGCATTCTATCGGTTCCCATCCTCTTCATGTGGCCGAACCACCTAAGCTCCTCTCTTCCCAGCTTGAACCCCAATCTTTCTACCCCCAGCTCTCTTCTTATCTTAATACTTCGAACCCTATCCAAATAAAATCTATTTGAAATGTGTCTCAGCCCCTGGATGGTCGAAGTAGTATTGACAACTCACCCTATCGTCCATGTCATGATCGTCTGTGTCGTCGTCGATGTCAATCGCATCCGCTTGTTCCATCGCCCGCAATGTCTCGAACTTGACCTTGACAATGCTGTTCTCCAACTCTCGCTGGGTGTGCAACGAACTGCGGGAGTTCTCCTAAAGAAATGAAACCAAGCGGTCAAAAAATACCGTGTTTAAAATAAATACACCTGGTAACATAGGTATAAAAATAATTCATACCACCACAGTTTCAATTATTGTGGAGTTGAGGAAAGAATTTGGCAAAATAATTATCTCATTCTAGAGAAATCACAAGCAAAATAGTCTGCAGATTAGATTATTTTTCCTAATTTTTGTAGCGAATCGATTTGTTTTGGGAACCAAACATAATAAAAGAACAAAATAAATAGGTACCTGTACTCTAGGTCTACTATGTAAGAAAATATCAAGAAGGCCAGCATTGAGATATTTTGACCTCTGGGTGGTTATTCTAAATTTCCTTGTCATCTCATATCAATTGATTCAGCAACACTACCATGTTACATGTTAAATAGATAGCATTCCATTGGGCAGTGAGCCCATATCGAGTGAAACGAGACAAGGACATGTAGAATAGCCATGAAGACAAAGACTCAGTCTCATTTTAATTAAATTGAAATTAAGGAACACACCTGCAATTGATTCCGATCATGCGCGGAACACTCGTTGATGTCGAGGTTCTCCACCAGGGTAGCGGCCGGCGCTAGAGGTTGAGGTTCAGGGAGCAAGTCTACTTCGTTGCTCGTTTGATGGGTCATGGAGTGGGAGTCGAGAGAGATTAGCAACGGAGTTGTAATCGGCGCAGGTCCGTTTCCAACCTAGAGGTGAGCGAGTAGAAAATTGTTGTAGAGGTCCTCTAGATTTGACAATCTTATAATAATAATCTTCTTCAGTCTTATGTGACAATATTTACATGAAGTATGGCACGATGTACTTGGGACATAATTTTACCTAATATAAATTGGAAAATGGCAAAATGCCCTGTACAACATATTGATAGGACTAGGAGACCCGTTGTAAACAAATTAATAATGTGATATGTGTGCTAGTCTCTCTGTTAAGACAACATTTATACAAAATGTTAATAAGGTAACCCCTGGAAGCGGATCCACAAAGAGAGATTCTACAGAATTCCAGAGATTTTGATTGAGATTTTGTTTACAGTCTGGGTAAATTAAACAAAAACTCAATCAAAATCTCTCTTTGTGGATCCGCTTCCAGAAGTTTTTGTCTAAATTGGCTAAACATGTCTAAACTGTAAACGTTTTTTCTGATGACTATTCAATATTTTAACTTCTGATTGTCTATTATTTCACTTTTTAATCAGAGGAATTTGCTAAAAAAAACTATTTGATTGCTGGTATGACATTAGTGTTTGTGTCAAATTTGGGATTGAAATAGTTGATCAATGTTACTTAGACAGAACAGGCAAAAGAAAAATTTACAAAAAGAAAACAAAAAACTAACCAACAGAGAAAGTGCAGTACAAGAGAAAATGATAAAGGTCACTTTGCTCGCTTAAGTTTAGATGAAAGCTTGCCTGCCTCTCAAGTCTCAGCTATTCGTTTATGATAAAAAAAGCAGAGAGTGTGACCTGTGTTTTTTTGAATATTTTAATCCTTGATGAAGAAACAATCTTACCACTTGTCTTTTAAAGTTGTGCTGGTTGTGTTGATGATGATTCTGCTCATGTAATACAACGGGTGTGTCAGAATGGTCCTCCTCAGTACAAGTTGCCACAGTGTTGAAGCCTCGATCTCGAGCAAAGTCGGGCAAGTCGACATCTCCCTTTAAAATATAATTGTTTCGTGAATCGGATTCTTAAGAACTGACAGCAGCCGAGTTAGTTGGGTACATACATTCAAACATTAAAGTGAATAAGATTACCAAGCTCTTGTTCATAAATAACGCAATATTAATTTATAATATTAATAAGTTGGTATGGTAATCAACGAGGGAATAGACAGTTACTTCATCCCAACTGACACAGAACAGGTATTTCCTTATGAAATATTTACCAATTGGTACAATTGTAGATCGAAGACTGGATCAAATTGGACCTTCATATGTATGCTGAAGTAAACTTAACTACCAAAATAGGGAAAAATGTTATTGTCGGATCAGGTCCCTTCTCCGATATGATGGTGAATCTTTTAAAATTCAATCAATTCTGATTTTATGTTCTGAAACTGATTTCATGTTTAATATTAATATGTTTTTAATAGATTTATATTCATTTTCATTATACCTACCCAGGTATTCTCATACGGTCTACATTAAAGTTTTATATAGAATAATTTTGTTGTAAAATTGTCAAGTTCCTGTGTGTTTTATGCTAGGAGGTACCTACATCATCATTGAATATGGCCCTTCTAACTCCGTCCGGTCCTCGCGGCCTCTTCGACCCAGATAACTGACGAAGCTTCGTAAACGTCCGCCTGGAGAGTACCGAGTGGGGATCCTGATCGTTGGATCCGCAGTGATTCATTGCTGAGTTTTCTTTGGCTTCTGGCATTTCACATAATCCTTTGATTTTCAGTTGATCGGCAGTCTTTAGTAGAGACTAGAATTTAAAAACAAAATAACGTATATTATTAAACACAAGTACCTTCCTACTACCTACCGTATTTACTCGCGTGTAAGGCGCACCCGCGTATAAGGCGGAGTGTAGTTTTGAGAAACCTTATCTTGGAAAACATAGTTGTAGGCGTGTATAAGGCGCACCCCCACTTTTTGAAATGCAAATTTTTGAATATAACTGCGCCTCATACCTACGCGAGTAAATACGGTACCTACTACTAGTCTGAAAAAATTTTATGCTTCGGCTTCTGTACTCTTGAACACCTTATCAAAATATTTTATGTACCTCTTTAAAGAAGTAGGTAAGTGTTTAGTGTATGCACATTCAATGGTCCTGACTAATAATCTGGGCAATAGAATTTTTTATGACTTTGTTGAGAATTTCACTCAGTGGTCAAATTGGAGGGGGGGGGGGGGGGGGGGACGCAGAAAAATGGCATCCCCCCATGGGGAATATATTGATGGTTCCATCCCCCCATGGCTAATTTGTCCACTTCACCATTCCCCCATGAGAGATTAAAAAACAGCACCAAGTAATGTATAATTAACTTAAAAATAACCATTTTCCGAGAATTTGTCTATTTAGCCTTATAGACGCCATTTGTCGAGATGAAAATAGGGTTAAAATAACGTCAAAATAGCGTAGAAACGCACCCAATGAATTTCTGATTTTTTTCCCCGTAACTGTGCGCGCCGGACCAGCAAGGGCCTGGGCGCCGTCCCCCATTGACCTCATACAAATGTTTCCTTTTGTAAATTTACAATTGTGTAATATTTGTACAGTTGGGGGGGGGGGGGGGAGGGTGATAGGGGAAGGGCTTGCCCCCCTAGATGTCAGAAAAAATAAAAGTTTGACTGTGCTTTAGTAAACTGTGCATTTTGTAAACAAAATGACCTCATATGTCTTAAAATTGATTTTAAAGTGGCAAAAAACTAAAAACCACCATACGGGTAAGGATTTTTGCAGCATGCCCCCCACACATTATTGGAGTGAAAACCGTGAAAAATAAAAAATAAATGTTGAAAATCAAAATACACCTCAGAACGTCTTAAAATTGATTTCAAAGTGTCAAAAAACCAAATAAAGCCAAGTAAACGTGGGGGGCGCGCCACCCACACCCCCCTTAACACGTAGCAAGTTTTGTTCCTTCACTTGCCCCCCCTGGCAAAAATCCTGCCAGTACACCATCCCCCATGTACTGACTTCCAATTCGACCACTGATTTCACTTGAAAATGTATTGTATTATAGAATACCTACACAGGCCAACACTTCTAAAGTGACCCGCAGTCGATCTGTGGATTGGGATTTTCTTGAAAAACAGGTATTTTACGAACCCCTTAGCGAGCTCAACCCAAGAGAAGGCTCGGCATGAACAATGGGGCACGGTGCGCACGCAGGTAAAGTAGGGGACGGGAAAGTAAAAAGACCCTTTTCCAATCCACAGATCGACTGCGGATGACTTTAGTAGGTACACTCGGCCAAACAAAACTTGAACGTTGCTCAAATTTGAATGACTGCTGGTCATGTCCCATAACCAATCAAAGCTTGTTATTATCATTGAAATGTGAGGTCACCTACTAGAGCGAGACAATGAGATCGCTTAGACTGACTTCTGATGGTGCGATCATACATTTATCAGCCTATCAGATTTATTGAATGTTCAAGTTTTGTTTGGCGAAGTGTAGGTACACTCGGCCAAACATAAATTGATCGTTGATCAAATTTGATTGACTGATAAATGTTAGATTGCACCATCCAAAGTCTGTCCAAGCGATCTCCTTGTCTCACTCTAGTAGGTGACCTCACATTTCAATGATAATAACAAGCTTTGATTGGTATGGGACATGACCAGCAGTCATTCAAATTTGATCAACGATCAATTTATGTTTGGCCGAGTGTACCTATTCACTACTTGGTAAAAAATGAACAATGGAAAATCAATTATATTAATTAATGTTTGTTTTTGTTGAAATATAAGAACTAAAATGTAGGTAGGAGGTACCTACTCCTAGTAAATGTAAGATTATGAAATTGCTTTTGACTACTGGTATGTCTAAAAGGAAAGATTCCACAAATTGACATTTCACCTGGAGTTCCGCTTGCGAGACATCGATCTCCCCGCGGTACACAAACTCGATGATGAACTTGAGATCACTGAAGCAGACATCCTGCGGCATGATTATGGTCGGATGCTTGCACGGGTTTTCTAGCAGTAGCTTTTGGAAGTACGAAGAACATGCAGATAAAACCACCTGAGAGCAGAAAAACTTTGAAATAGAGAGCAACAATAAACAATTTGCATTGTTATAAGGGCGATTCCACAGAAACAGAACATTCACAAAAAATTATGAAAGTGACACTAGAATTTTTAAACCAAACTATTTCAATAGTAAAAACTATGAGATTTCATAATATATCAACTTCAACGTAAACAAAAAATTGTTTCTTTGAAAATAATACCTTTTTGTTGAGTAAATGTTTTTCACCAAACAATTCATCAGAAACGAACATTGCGCTTATTTTTTTCCTTCTTCAGTCTAGGTTACAAATGCATCTAAAAAAGTTACTTTGTCAAATCAAACAAGTCTTCAACTACATATATATATTTCATGTTTAAAAAAATAATAATAAATATTGAGTAAAAATCAATAAATGACATATCCTCTTGGTCTACGTCACACACGTTATGTACAAAGGCAAAAAAGTAATTTTACAGGCAAAATACATGGTATTTGGAAAAGATTTTTTTTATTGTATTTTAGAATGTCATTCTAATGATGGATAATAAATATTGTTAAATTAGATAAAGCCAAAAATTTTTTATCACCATTTATAATATTCGTCACACACGTTACGTTTCTCGTTCCCGAAATAGCTTTGCATTGAAACAATGACAAATGCAATTGTATTTTACTAATTTAATCCATATTATGATTTAAAAACAATATTTGAACAGTAGAGACACTGTGTTGACAACAATTATGAAGAGTAATTAGTTTTTGTTATGTTTTATACAGGGAGAAATATTTTCCCTCCATTTGTTGTCTTGTTTCCCTCCAGAACTGCTCAGGCTCTTTTTTAGGTTAATTTTTTTACTGAATATTGTTGATTATTGGTGAATCTAAGATAAATCTAAAATTAATCTGACCTGGAGGATGTCTCACTCTCAGAAAACGATAAAAAAGGAGTTATCGTCGACGTCGGAGATTGGTGCTCCGTAACGTATGAGAACGTAGTATTTGCAGGGGAAATGACCAAGAAGGGTCCAACAGAAGTTCAAGTCAATGTTATGGTGCCATACGCCAAAAATTGGAAGTGGTTGAGGACGCCCGATTCAATATTATCCGATAAAAAATATGTTACGTCAAGTTGTCGGCTCCGAGGGTTGTAAACGCTCGTGGACTACAACACACTTTGTCTGAACATGTATTATCATTTACTTTCTATTTAATAGTATCATACTAATCATATGATTACAAATTTTCAAAATTTTCAATATGTTTCAGTTTAAAAATCCATGCGTCACACACGTTACGCCCCGATGTCACAAGGCCCTAAAATCAACTCAAATTTAAATATACAGTTAATTCTGCGCCGTTAGAATATATTGAAAACTGTAAATATTTGGGAGTAATCTTAAATTGCAAATTAAATTGGAAAAATCAAACTGACTTAGTAGTAAAAAAAGGTATGCAAAGCCTCAATTTTGTAATGAGAAACCTCAAAGGCTGTAGCACAGAGGTAAAGGAGATGGCATATAAAAGCATTGTAAGACCAGTACTAGAATATGCTAGCAGTGCTTGGGATCCTTACCAACAAGGACTTAAAGATTCAATTGAAAGTGTGCAACGGAGAGCAGCAAGGAAAGTATTAAATAAATTTGGTAGAAGGCACAGTCCCACCGAAATGATAGAAGAACTGGGTTGGAAGTCACTTCAAAGGAGGAGAAGAAATGGAAAATTGATTGCCATGTTTAAAATAACCCGTGAACATGCGGCCTGGAATGAGTTATTCAAGTCAATAGGAAAAGCCACATTTATAGGAAGAGGGAATCATGTAGAATCTAGGCTATCCAGGAAATTTTACAAAACAGATGTCGGTAAATTTTCATTCTTGGGGTCCTCCATTCCTGAATGGAACAAACTAATTGCAGCTCTAGACACATTTCCAGATTCTATTGGTGACCTTAAAGAGATATTACGGTCTGAGTAAATTAAAAATTATAAGTAGTTTTATTTGTAAAGGTATGTATTTCATACCTCTTGCTTATTACTTATTAGTATTGAATTAAGTATTAATATAAGATAAAATTATTATGACCTAGATATCTATTGATATTGATAATAATAATAATCTTCCTCCCGGTTCCAAGAGTTGGGTCGGGGGGTGGCGAGGCCACCATTTACTAGGGCCCGGACTCCTAAGCTAGCTGGCCAGGCTTGGCTCTTCCTCTTCGTTCTTCTTCTCTACCAGTTTTTTCCACTTCTTCCTGTCTTCCCACCACCTTCCTTCTTCCACTTCTTCCCACTTCTCCAGTCTCTCTTGTACATCTTCTGCTACCAGCTCTCTCCACTTTTCCCTCGGTCTTCCCACTCTCCTTTTATCACTTCTCGCAGCTTCGAACTCCCGACGCGGTATTCTCTCCCTCTGCATTCTCTTCATGTGGCCAAACCACCGTAGCCGCTCTCTCCCCATTTTAAATGCCAACCTCTCTACCTTCAAGTCTCCTCTAATCTTTTCACTCCTGATCTTGTCCATCTTAGTTACTCCTTGTATGCTTCGTAAAAACTTCATTTCTGCTGCCTGCAACTGGCTCTCCTCCTTTCCTCCGATCGCCCACGTTACGGAACCGTAGGTGAGTATTGGCAGGAAATAGCTTTTGAAAAGGAGTATCTTGCATTTCTGGGGGAACTGCTCATTCCAAAGAAGTTTCCTGACTAACTGGAAAAATGTGTTAGCCTGTTGCACTCTTGATGTTATCTCTCTTCCTATTTTTCCATCCTTAGTTAGCCAGCTCCCCAGATACTTAAACTCTCCTCTCTCCGCCAGTTCCAAGCCCCGTAGCCTGATCTTCACATTTCTTGTTGCCTTCCTCTCCATTACTAGTGTCTCACTCTTTTCCTGACTTATTCGCATACCGTATTCTTCAGTCATCTGGCTCCATCTATCAATCTTTTCTTGAACACATTCGCTGGTTTCTCCCCACACTACGATATCATCTGCATATACCAGTGTATTCGTCTCCTGGTCTTCGCTTGGTTCTACTTTTCTCAGCAGCTCGTCCATGACAATGACAAATAGTGTTGGGGAAAGAACGCTGCCCTGTCGAAGTCCTTCCTTCACCTCAAACCATCCTGTCTTCCCCTCCACTGTTTGTACACAGCTCTCGTTCTTCTCATATGTGCTCTTGATTCTCTCAATCAGACCCAATCCCACCCCCTTCCGCTTCAGACATTCCCATACTTTCTTCCTTGGTAGACGATCGTAGGCCTTTTCCAAGTCTAGAAAAACCATGTACAGTTTTTCTCCACTCTCCCACTTTCTCTCCATGACTTGTCGGATAGTGAATATTGGATCAATGGTTGATCTGCCTGGCCTGAACCCATATTGTTCCTCCCTGAGCTTTTCCTCTACTACTTCTTTCAGTCTAAATTCCACCACTTTTTCGAATACTTTGGCACATTGACACATCAAAGTAATTCCCCTGTAGTTGCTGCACTTCTTCCTGTCACCCTTTTTGTAGATTGGTACAATCACTCCCTTTCTCCAATCGTCCGGTATGGTCCTCTGTTTCCATGCCGCACTCATTACTCGAAACAACCATCTTTTTCCTATTTCCCCAGCAGCTCTTACCATCTCCACTGTTATCTCATCTATTCCGGGTGATCGACCATTCTTCATCTCGTTTAGCGCTTTCTCCACTTCTCCCTCTCTCAAAGCACACTTCTCCTCTTCCTCGTTCTCACTCTGTAGTATTCCACTACTTTCTGGTAGTGCCACTCCATCAACATTCAGTAGTTCCTTGAAGTACTCTTTCCACAGTGCCTGTACTTCTACTGGGTCATTGATCAATCCTCCGCAAGCATCCACCATGCATGCCTGTCCAACTTTTCTTGTCCTCTTTTCCTCTATTATGCCATAAAGCATCTTTTTATTGCCTTCAAAATCCGTTTCTAGTTTACCAGCAATATAATTTATATTGATATAAATTAAATTATAAGTATTATTATTACTAACTTTATAACTGTCATAATATTATTATTAGTATTGTCACAGTATTATTATTATTATTATTGTCAATATTATGATGAAATGGATGTTAAGTACATATTATATTGTAACCCAGCGAAAGAGCTGAAAACAATAAAATGAATAAATACAAAATACAATACGTTACGCAATTATATATATTTTTTTCACTAAGATGAATTTATTTTTATTTTTTGAACAATGAAAATTATCATTAAGCAGATAAATGACAGGTTAACTTCAAATTTTCTGAAATTTGTAAATCTTGCAGATTCACAGGAAATGGACCTCGAACTCAAAATTTACGAACTCTCATTTCTATCGCGTCACACACGTTACGCATTTTGTAAAATCTGCAACTTTTAAATAAAACATTTTCATAGACAAAATGAAAAGTGTACCAATAAAGAAATGTTCAATCTACAATTGTGCTATCTTCAAATTATTCTAAACAATTTATTTTGTCCAGAATTACAACTTAAACTGAGAATTTGGCGTGCGAATGTCACACACGTTACAGTGGAATCGCCCATAACCAATTGTCTATATTATTAATTTTGTTATCAATAGGTAAATTATCTAATCAAATGGTTAATTTACCTATACATTTAGTATGCACCAATTTAGTTTCTGTAGGTAGGTACTATACCTACTAGACAGATACAATCTTAAAACCATTCTATAAGCTAGCACAAGTTTGAAAAACAGCATGAATGCCTTCTTGTGCAAATTATTACTGTGCATTATTAGCAGCTGTAGGTACATGTTGCTACATTTAGGATAGGTAGGTACCTACTATTAATATTTGACATCAGTTTGCTTTGTCAATACCTAATAAAAACCCTTTTGATTATTGATTTATTTTAAGAGAACAATTCGATAAAAATTACAAATTTAAAAAACCAATGCAAACTAAAAAAGAAAGATGATTTACAAACCTTGTGAGCTTTAAGCGATAAATCATTGCAAGCCAAAGTAACATCGACGAAGGCCTCCGTTCGAAGAAGATGATGGAACACAGATGTCATGTTGGATTGGTAATTATTCCAACGAAGGCAGTAATGCTGGCCAGCCATTATTATGCCTGTCTAAGGTATACACCTGAAGAAATAATGTGAATTTGATGGCAGACTAAATGACTAAGGAGAACGTCTAGGTAACACAGTTTAATAAATGCTCAGAATAAATTTATCTTGTAGGTAGGCATTTTTTGTTTATGAAAATTTAAAGCTCTTAACCCCTTCCAAAAAAGTTTTAAAAGTGGTGCTACGTAGGTATACCTAGTTGCAGGTATTTTTCTAGAATTAATGAAAATATGGACCATTCTGAGGGCAACATCATGTGCAACGTTATCCCCTAACAGAGTCACAAGTGAATGCATGTGAGCTAACTTTGATGACGTTGAAGACATACAGAGTTTCAGGAACTCGATTATCTTTTAACAGAGATCAAATTACTGGAGATCAAACATCCCAGTGTGACTGTGTGAACGGGGTATTAGGTATATTTAATGTATATTAAATAATCATACAAATTGAAACTAAAATGAAGGAATCACCAGCCCCTACTTGGTACCTAGGTAGTACCTAAGTAATTTGAAAGAAATATTGGTCCCTATGGACGATAGACCTACTAGCTGTAGCCTTATTAGGTACAGGTAGGTACTAGTAGGTAGGTAAGTATACTCAAACAAATTGAAATAATAAACGGTAGGTATTCGAAAGAAAATAATTGGTTGCTAAAGATTCGATGGTATCATCCGATGCAGTATGTGCTAACGCATCATCTAACTCTAGTGGGTGAGCTTTGTTTCATTGATAATAAACAAGAATTGATTGGCAAGAAAACTGACCAGTAGCCAATCATTTATGTACAAATACCGTTTATTATTGGTTTGAGAGTACCTACAAAATGATCTCCTGATCTGTCAGATTTGGTACTAGATGAGCAGGTTATGTAAAGCCCAAATAACGATAAAATTCGATATTTTCTTACCAACGATCTAATTTTCTTGGTAAAACACTCTCCTCCTGTATCTTCAAGCTCAATTATAGTTCGCCAACAACAGAATATATTTTTTACCAATTTTGTTGTGGACCTACTTCTTCATCGCAGCTCTCTCTTTTGACTTGTCAGTTTCACCATTCTCCTCTCCTCATCATTACCTTTCTCTTCACTGTGACGTCAGACCATGAACATTTCGTCCCAGAGGTGAATACAGCTGGAAATTGAAACTAACTGGCGGCTCGGTAAAGAAATATTTCTATCAATTTGATTGGTTAACATTATCAGGACGCTAAACTAGCCGGTGTGATAATTTTCAAACAAATACGTATTTTTATAATGTGTAAGTAATATATTGTTTAATTATAATAAATTGCTTATAGAAATAGCATTTAATATGTACTTAAAGTAATAAGTTTCAATATTACTTTAATATTTTAGAGTGGTCAACCAATCATAGCATTCCACATAAAGCCGCTAGTGCAGAAATCGACAGGATCTCGGAGCCGCGGATTATGCGCGAAATAAGCATATTCGTTTGTGCGCACGAAGTTGAAGTTCCCCCCCTACTTTCCTGGGCGATGCGAGCAGGAACCGAGCCGGCTTCTGCCTTTTACATCGCAACCTTCGAGAAGAACGGGTCGTTGGAACCTACTAGTTCATTGCGTGTAAAATATTCAATTCGTTGATGAGAGCGTTCTACAAATAGCAAGGTATGTAGGTAGTATCTACAGGAACATATATCATTGCATATTCTATAAATAAATAGTAAAATATACCTAAGGTATTCGTAATCTTGTAATTATTTATAGAAATTTAATATGCGGATGGTGACGCGTTCTCTTTGCGAGATGCCGGTTTTT
Organism: Leuctra nigra; assembly: GCA_934045905.1. Classification (NCBI taxonomy): domain Eukaryota; kingdom Metazoa; phylum Arthropoda; class Insecta; order Plecoptera; family Leuctridae; genus Leuctra; species Leuctra nigra. The sequence continues at coordinate 7,292,787 of OW203768.1, forward strand.
TCAACGTGTGCTTCCGATCATTTATTGCTCAATTCATTTATTTATTTAAATTCTTACGAAGTAGGTAGTACCTTACTACAGTTTAATACCTAGGTACCTATGTCATGGTATTTCGAGAAAATTTTGTGTAATTATCTAGGTACCTAGGTAGGTACATGATAAATAAAATTTTGTACTGCAATGGCGGTTGGTCAGTGGTTGGGAGGGGAAGGGACGCTTCGGCGGCCATATTGATTTTTATATCAGAACGCTCATCATTGACGGCCATCTTGAAACTCTTCGTTCTTTGTCCTTTGTCTAAAAATGTGTGTTTTGTTTCTTTTTAGCCGAATGGCTGATCAACAATATTGTTTGCGGTGGAACAACCACCAGTCAACGCTTGTGTCGATATTCGACATACTGCTGCAGCGTGACCGGTTCACTGACTGCACCCTCTCCGCGGAAGGCCAGAGCATCGCCGCGCACAAGATATTACTTACTGCTTGCAGCCCCTACTTTGAGGTGAGTTGATGTAGATTTTTAATATTATGCTAGACCTTATCTTTCTCTAAATAAGGGCGAGTGCCTTAGTTTGCCAATCTAGATGCTTCATTTGATCCATTGTTTGATTTGCTCCTTGGGTATTTCTGAAGGCCTAAGCGTGAATATTAAAAAAAACTTTCTGAAGCATTCTTAACATGTTGCTACCCATGCCCTCTGTGGCTCTGCTGCTGATATCGTTTTACCAAGTAAATTATCTGCTCGATCTTCTACAGTCCAGGAGGCCAATTCTTGAGTTTTCATGTTTTGAAACCATGTGTGGTTTCATTGTTTAAAACGTAAAAAAGTTGACAACTATTGCTTAGCCTTCAACTTTTTTACGTTTTAAACAATGAAACCACACGTTGTTTCAAAACATGAAAACTCAAGAATTGGCCCCCTGGGGCCCTATTCTGCATCTCGTTTTGATCTCGTCGCGGCCGCCCTCGTTTCGGCATCATGCTAGGTATATTCATAGCATTGAAACCAAGGCGGGCGCGACGAGATCAAAAAAAGATTGAATAGGCCCCCTGGGCAGTTATTCTGTACAATAAAATATCCAGATTCGGCCCGAATACGATTCGGTGCCATGTTCTCCCTACCTATATGACCGTGAATAAAATTTGGGCTCAATCCGGATTTTTGATATAGACCGTTTTAAATATTATCTCTGGGTCTGCTTGCTAAGAAAATAAATGCAGTTTGATTTCCAGACACCTTAGTCTCCGTTTCAACAATAGGTAAAACGGGGACTAAGGCGTCAAAAAATAATAAGTCTGCGTAATATGATTTTTCTTTAGCAACAGTGCTACCTACCGAGATTAAATTTAAAATAGGTAGTCTATTGAATAACTGCCCTGAGCAGTAATTTATTTGTACATTCATACATTGATACCATTGTCAATGTCTCGTGCTTCTACTGAATTTATACCTAGATACTAAGCCGAATCTTTATTTTCTTTTGCAGAATGTTCTCAGTCGCATTCCTTATGACAAGCACCCAGTCATTATTCTACGAGATGTTACATTCGCAGAGCTCAAAGCGCTTATGGACTACATGTATCGCGGTGAAGTCAACATTTCGCAAGACCAGCTTGCAGCACTGCTCAAAGTAGCTGAATTCTTACAAATTAAAGGACTGTCTGACAGTGGCGAAAAGGAAAAGCCCGAAAAAAGGCCCGCCCCTCCACCACCACCTTCGCATTCAGTACTTCAACCACGTTCCTCTGGCTTGACCATCGAGCATACGCGCCGCTCGAACACAACCCAAATCCTAGATCTCCCATTAGATAGTCCGCTTAATCGCAATGATGGGAATGTTTCACCAGTGCCTCGAAAAAGGAAGAGACTTCGAAGAAGATCCAGTAGCGATGATGTTAGCTTAGGCCAAGTCGGCACCCCCTCAATGACTGAATCTCACGAGAACAACAACTCTCGCGATCCTGTAGCCAGTATTCCGCAAAACGTTGCTGCTCTACTATCAAAGTCTGCTGTGATCTCCGAACAACCGCTTCTCGACCATGTTCTTCCCGATTCTGCCCAAGTCAACATGGATTTACCAAAAGTTGAACCGCACTCAGACCTCGAACTAATTCAACCCAAAGAAGAATATGTTGATCATGACGACAGCGTGGAAAATATTACTCTAGACGACGATGATATGGACGACATGGATCTCTCTCAAGCTGGCCCCTCTCATGGTGGAGAAGGCTCCTCCAGTCAAGGTAACTATTAAATTACAAACATTTCAATTTTTTGCAGATACCTAGTCCAAATTTTCTATACCTAATAACAAGCAAAAGCACCCCGTTACCTAATGCTAATCCCGATGAAGAATTCACGACATGCTCTAATACGATCTCCCGATCAAGAATTCACGACATGCTCTAATCTGATCGTAATTTCCTTGTTTCAGGTTACCCCCCCTCATGGCATCAAGCATCCGACCGGTCAAACGACGAAGTATTTATGGCAGCACAGGAAGCAGTAAGTGGACAACGCGACTCACAAGGTAAGAATCGCTGCCGCGACGTCATTTATTCCAGGCAGTGCTGGCCAATTGTTCCCCAAAGACTCACTGTTCCATTTAACAGACACTTGATTCCTTGGTCCGACCTCCTGTCACAGTTGGCTGGTGTTGCTTGATTTTTGCCACTACTTAAAGACATGATGGGCTCGGTAGTTTCTCCTGCCAGGATTGGCAAGCGTGTCTGCGCTGTGCGTTCATCGAGTGTGTTCCTGCATTTACACTATATATGCACTGGCCCTTGCGAGAATGTGATGTCATAATCGAGAGATTGTTTTTCGACTGCCTAGTTTCGTCTCGTATTAATAGTTGATCTCAGAAGGCCTCGATGGTCTCCACCAAGTTCCTTCGTTAGTTTTCACAGCCCCACAAGAAGAAGAAAGTATATTACATTAGCTAGCCCCGAGTTTTCGTGCGTCTTTCAGAAGGTTAGCCTCGATGGTTGACTGTCTGTAGATCTCTTGCATTGAATCGAACATCAGTGCAAATTACTAGTATTGCTTCAGCAAGTCCATTTCGGTTAATCGAACTACATGATCGTCATTTAATAATTCAGAGTTCCATTCTGTTTGAACAGTTCGTGATAGAAGTTAGTTAACGGGTGTTCCATATTCTAGCATGAATCGGCGAGATGCTTAATATAGTGGCCTCGATGGTCAAGAGGATCGAATATTCCCAATTCGATTCTGTGCACAACTCATCAAGGTAGGAGAATCACACTGCCAATCCTGTTCAGAGAAACTTGTCAGCTTTCAGTTTTAGTACTCAATTGTAAGAAAACGTTTAATTGCAATGTACCATTTGCGATGGTTAACTATTAGCCCCGGCCGTCCTGGCTGTTTGCCTGCCATTTCTCTTTGGCTTTTGAGGCATTGTCCGTCATGTCATTCTGTAGTGGGGGGTATATGTAGGGATAACTGTTCTGTTCAGATCTTTTCAAGTTTAGAGATACTCAAGTTAACAGGGCTTCAGCAATAAGCCCCATGTTTTGTATCCAAAACTCTGCACTTGGAAAGGTCTGTTTGTGGTGGTTGGTGTTGTGTATTTTAGACTGATAATTAATACATTTACCATTCCTTCTGCAACTGTCTTTTGTCTTATGGTTGAGCATGCTCCTGCTTTTTATGAAGTAATTTTTCAACTAGCAATCTTTTTTGCATTTATTTTATACGAGATTACATTTGACTAACCCATCTTTGAGCCTTGTTATCCTCTGGACTCCAAAAGTAAATGCACCCTTCCATAATTGTAAGGTGTAAAGTGAAGTATGATGTGATTTCTGAAGCTGGCCTTTTTGCCATTGCAAGTATGATTGAATTTTAATTGTGAAAAGAGCAAAGCCAAGCAAGAAAAGAAAAGATGCTGAAAGATGAAGAGGAGTGCCGGACTGCTGTACATTTGCCAAGGGTTGTAGGTATTGGTTTATCGCCAATCTTATTTATTTCATGAGTTACTTTGTTTTATGTTGATAACTTAGGGTTTGTTCTGGCTTTTAAAACCTGAGTAAATCTGCTGGTTATTTTCATTGAGCAACTTTCCTGTCGTCTTTCCTCCAAGGTATCCACGATTCCTACCTTATCACAAGCACACCTTCCAAGGTATCACCACCCTGAAATGCTGTGAAGTGGATATAAAAGTATGTTGTGCTAAAATAAGACTTGCCTCGATATATCGGTTTATTCTTGTCCATTTTGATAAGATCTGCCAATATATCTGCTGTTGGTTTTATTGATTTAGTGAATATCAACGTAGAAAGTTGCATTGCCTTCATCTTCGATTATACTGTTTGAAGGAACTACATTTTCTTGTTGCTTTATAATTGAAGTTAAGGAGGTGCATTTTTGCAGTATTTGCATTCTGGGGGAATTTATACCATATTTTTATTGGCTTGTCCTTTTTTGACACCACTGATTAACAATACGGTATTACGTTTTCTGGAAGCAATCTGTGTGATCTGTGGTTAGCTTGGCAATATACGAGTTAAGTTGCATTATTGGTCGGTTCATTTGGCAGATCCTTTTTGATGCTGCCTAGTAAGCTTACTTTGTGACTACGCGTAATTGCCAATAGATGCGGTTATAATCGGATCATCTGGATGTGAAGAACCCAAAAGAAGAATAATCAATTATGGTGGTAAGTCTGCTTCTCCTTGCCCACTTATCCTCCAATTTGATTAATTTCCCACCTCTCCATATTCTTTTCTTTCCAAGGTATCATTGTCCTGGTATCACTCGCAAAAGTAATGAATAGGCTAATGGTAATAGTCGGAAGTTCCTATCCCTGCCTGGGGCAGTATTCTAGAACATCTTAATTCCCAATTCTGATAGAATCGTGATTCAGTGCAATCAATGTAATGCTTATGGCTGTGACCGGATTCCATCGGGAATGGAATTAAAAAACGATCTAGAATACGCCTCCTGGTTTCCTCCGATTTTATTCAGTTCCTACCTTCCCTGCTGTATTCTATCCGAGGTAATCTTTCCCTGGTGTTTAAGGTGATATAAATTTGTTAATAGATTGTATTCCTACCTAGTCTTCCTCCAATTATATTATTTCCACCCTCTCCCACAGTTATTCTTTCCAAGGTAATCTTTTCCTGGTATTACAGGTAAATGGAAGTAAGTTATACATTGTACTCCTTGCCCCTTTATCCTCCTTTTTATTAATTCCTACCTTTCATTTTATTATTCTTTCCAAGGTATTACATCCCTGGTATTACAGGTAAACTGCAGCAAGTTGGACAGTGTTATCCTTGCCCCTTACTCCTCCTGTTATATACAATTCCTACCTTTCCATTTTACTTCTCTTTCCAAGGTATTACATCCCTGGTTCTTGCAGGTACCGTCACATGCATTTTTGAAAACAAATCGTTCACAAAAGACATCAGGTATTACAGGTTCAATCTCGTTTCAAGTATAATGACTCTCTCAATGAGGACAAGTCTGCTAGATTATTTAGTTCTCCGTGTACCTTCAGACCTATGACCATTGTTGGTGTTGCAGTGGATGGCAAGTTGTTTTACCCATGGATGCAAATGAACACAATGTAATTAACCTTTTTGTTATTACATTTTTGTACTTTCTGGGGTCAATTTGTCATCACTCGATAATCACTTCCTTGTCTGCATCCACTCCTTGTACATTGTACGTGGCTAGTTTTCACAAGGAGAGTGGACCAACTCATATCAGATTTTGGTGCTCTTCTGCTGACTACTATCATGTTTCATTGAGCGGTAGTGATTTTCCATGATTTATATAATGTTGTGAGCCCTTTTGTTCATACATTTTGTGAATTTTGGATTATTCTGCTGCTATTTGTTTTATGTCAGACTAACAAATTTTTTACAGTGCTTGTGCGTAACATCTTCAACTTTTCTCAAAGGTTACTTGCGACAGTTCCGTTCCAACAGTGTTAACAAAAGTAGAATTTAGTCCCGTTTGAAAAATATGTGCAAATTTTAGTAGTGTTCAATGAGAAGTGGATGTCCCATCAATTTCCATGAAGAGTACTGCATCAAGAAAGAAGTTCTGCTGCTTCAGGGTAAATGTATGAGGTATTCATTATTCTTCAGTTTAAGTTTTTTTCAGCTATGTTCAGCATTGGTCAATATGTCCGCTTGTTTAAAAGGTCTTCCTGGTTTCTGTACCAGTTCATGTTTTTCTAAGACAATCGATTGTTTGCGTTGTTTGCATACCTACTGCGAAATTATCTCGTATTTGCGCGTGTGGCCACACGAATTCGAAAGCGTAACTGACTATATGACCAGTACTGTGAACTTGCGATCAACGAACATTGACATTGCGTAAGAAGTTGTATCCAACTTTCCGAAGAAGAAATGCGTCGTAAAACTGCGTGTGCCGTCTGCGTGTAACAATAGACAATTGCGTAATTCTTAAAAATCTTTCCGATTCCGACTCGGAAAGTGCAGATTTGTACTATTTTTGTATGTTATGCTAAACCGTAATAAATATCTATTGACACATTATCATTTTGCTACTTTAAGATATCTTCCTTTTCTCTATCCTTTTTTTTAAGTAATATTGTTTGCTCGGTTTTGTGTTAGTTTGAATTTTGATTGACTTGCCACTAATCGAAAGTTGAATGAGGGTTGTTCTATGGATGGCTCTTGGTTCTTTCCAGGGACCTTAAAAAGAGCAACCTTTGCTTGCCATCGGTGCAACAAACATTACAAGCATTTGTCCACCTTGGCGCGGCACCAACGTTACGAGTGTTTTGGTGTGCGGAATAAGTATGAGTGTTTAACTTGTGGCAAACGTTTCTCACGACCTGATAATTTACGCCAGCATGATCTTATTCATGAAGTTTTGCCAGTTCTGGTAAATTTATCATCCTAGTACATTCAGGGTTTTTGTCCAACCATTCTATAAACATATTCCATAATCCTACCTGCACATCTCACTTGGCGCAGGGCATGGGGGTTACTTGGTAGGACTTTTACATTCCGAGCGATGCTCAGAGGATGTTTTTAAAACAGAAGACATCAGCAATCACAGCATCGCAATCCAAGCAGTTCCATTCTGGAGGGGCTCTGGCTGCTGCCGGGGGATGTTCCTGCAGTCCGCTGATCGGCATGGTCTTCCGTCGTCCTTGGGCTGCTTCGACCTCCGGACTGCTCTGCATCTCCTGGGAAGGCTTCATGTTCAAGGTGACTATAACATTTATTTTCTATCAAAGATACTTCCAGATAGCATTTTTTCCGCAGCGTTCTTCAGCAGTGTTTCTCTTGCAGGGAAATATGTTCAATGCCCAATAGTTATGTTTTCCATTGTTTGTTAGCAGCAACCCTGGCATCTCACTGCAACCCTGGCATCTCACGGCAACCCTGGCATCTCACGGCAACCCTGGCATCTCACGGCAACCCTGGCATCTCACGGCAACCCTGGCATCTCACGGCAACCCTGGCATCTCACGGCAACCCTGGCATCTCACGGCAACCCTGGCGTCGCTTGAACTTCAGCTTCCTTCAGATATTCCTGCTGCTAGTCTGCCCCCCACATTGCCTGCAACTTCAACAAGGCCTCCCACATGCTTTTTATTGTAAGTACCAATCTGATATTTCTGGGGCCAAGGTTAAATGTCATCAGTGAAACTACAAATAGCTTGAAGGTAGATTCGCACAGCCTTTCCGAATCACCATTCCGAAAACTCCTGTGTGAACTAAGCAATGATTCGCACTGCGAGGATTAAGTTTCATTCATAGTTCACACGGGAGTTTTTGGAACAACGATTCGGAACTTATGCATACTTGGGAAGTTTGAAACGGCCGTGTGAATCCACCTTTATACCTAAATTCTATACAACAATCAATAAAAATTCATTTTCAAAATTGTGTCTGTTGCGCAGACGATATGTGAATTAAATTGGCGAGTAATTATGGAATATAATCCTGGACTTCGCATTTTGTTCTCAACTCTGGTTCCGAGACATCTAGTCCTGGAATGGCAACGAGTAATGCTGTGATTGTAATAGCCTCCACTAGGCATGCTAATTTTTGCAAAGATTATGATTAAAAAAAATTATATGGTAAGGCCCGGAATAACCAAAGTTAATTTGAGCCGGATTAACTATTGGCGGCCCAGCCAATCTGATACCTCAAAATGCATGAAACAGTTATATTTAATCCAAAAGTTAGTCAATCCAGCACAGTTTAGCTTTGGTAATACGGGGCCTAAATTAACTTTCGATTCTTGGCTGTATCGGACTATTGGGATAACCCCATCATTTAAGCCGACTATGTGGACTAGATTATGTCTTCCATTGTGCGCTCTTGGTGGGAACAGAAAGCCTGGTTTCTGTGTATGGTCCTTAGATTCACTATTCGGCCAAAGGGAAACCCAGATACATCAGTAAATTAACATCAATTCATTGAACTAAAGAGAGAATATGTTCGATGATCCGAACCTGCCTCACTTGTGTACTTGCTTTAGGAGTAGGCCCAAAAATTTATCGAGTGTCTTCATAGTTCTATAAGTAGCCTTATTTTTCCAAGATAAAATGTTGCTAGATTACTGGTACTAATTTTTGTCTCCCTCATTTCAGGTGGACCCAGTTCCTCTGCTCTGGTCCTCTGCCCCGACTGAAGCCTGGACACAGAAGATGAAATATGTTGATGTACTGTACAATTTCAAAAACAATTCATTCCTGTATTTCTTTCAATATACAGATTAATTTAAAATATTTTTGACTTCTGTATTCTTCCCTTCCTTCCCTGGTCAACTACAATATTATTGCTCCTCAAGGAAATTTCTTCCAAATAAAATAGATACAAGATTCAAGAAAAATTGAGATTCAATAATGTAGGGTTCATTGCTCTGGTTAACTAATAACTACAAATTTTGGTATGATCAAAAATGATTTTGTGATCAATTATGACCTTTTTGATGGGTCTTGGTTCTTATTTTCTGGATTGTTGTCTTGTACCAATTTACCTTGCTTGATTATGAAAGGTTATTTTCTTATATTCAGATTTAAATTGGGTAGGTCGTAAACGAAATAAATGCTAGTAACGGGGATCGTTTCCTCTGATTCAATGCAGTTTCGAAGCATCATGCATGCGTACATTACCTAGTTCGTTGGGCCGGGCTTGAACCCGAGTCTTCTGAAAGCACGTCATTGGACGGCTCCCGCCTGTGGCGCTGTCGCGACATTCGTTTGTTCCGCTTCAAAGAATAATTTACCTTCAATGTACTCACGATCAGGTAAGACAGGGTTTGCTGTGACATTTTACTGTTTCATTATGCTATTAATTCGTGTGGCAGATTATCTGAGCTAAGATGCAGTTGTTCAGATAGTTTTGAACAATTTTTATTTTAATATTCGATTTGGGGGTAAATTTAACTTTGTATAGTTGTCTTCATTTTCAACGTTTCGTGTTTTGAGCGCTTGGTACTCTGTACGTGGTTCCAGTCTCACACGTATTGTCTCATTGGAGTCAAATGCCATTTGTTTTTTTTTCATTAGCACTGCTCAAAATATAATTATTTAGGTACCAAGTATATTCATTATAGTGAGCAGAATTTTGTGATATTCTGAACTGTGCTTCACAATGGGTAAAAAGTCGTGTTCCTCATTATAATCTAACGTGTATTAGTGATGGTTTCCTCACTAAACTAAAGAGGATCGGTTCAGTGTTTCAAGATTATGCTGTCAGTGCCAATGTAAACTCAACTTGAAGATCGTTTGATTTCGTTGGATACTAGTACATAAGAGGTATGTAACAAATACAACAACATACGGATCAAGGTTATTTACGTTTAAGAGAAAATTTGACGATAATGTTTAGTTAAACGCAGGTTTCTCAATTGTTTTCAATGCAGTTATAACCTAACTTTCTTAGATTGTTAATACCTAATCTTTGCCTGCTTTCCTAGGCAATAGCAATAGTATTTACCTGCAGTATTATTATTGAGAGACTAAATAGTGCAGATCATCAACACTCTAAGGCATAATATGTAAGTCAGTCTGTGCAATTGCATATCAATTAAATTGGTGAAACAATCCCTATCATTGGTCTGTTTGACCTTCGAAGGAAGAAGACCTGTCAAACTCAGATTACCACCTAGGAAAGCAATAAAGCTAAATGTGCTTATGATCGGCTAGGTACGTCAATCCCTCCTGAAGCATTATTGATACTACCTACATCAATCAAACTAGTGTTTAAAGTACCTATGTAACATCCTAATGGTTAGGTAATGAAACAAGTTTATGTTTAAGTCGTCCCATTGGCAAGGAACGGGATGGAAGGTTGACAAGTATGTGGAAATAAATCTCCAAGCCACAATCACTTACCACTTAGGTATACCACGCATTTTCAAACCGTATTGAATCCGCTTTAAGCCTAATCGGCAAGACTCAAATCGGTTTTAAACCTGTGATACACATCGAATTTAACTCAATTCGCATTCGATTCACTTCTGAAAGTGAGCTGGAAGTTTCAAATCGGTTTGAAATGGCGTGATATGCAGCTGAATCCGAATTGAAGATGCGCGCTCATTTGTTCCCACGCAGAACCACATTGTCAAGCAGGCTGTGGGTCGCTCTCATTTTAATACCTACTTGATTGTCGTTTGTTTTGTTAAATAATTGTTTTTGCAGATAAAATCGTACAAAATGAATGATATATTTAATGTGAGATCAATTTGGAGCGTCTGGGAAGTATTGGTTTTAACCCAAACCTAAACTGACAGATTTCACACTATTTCACATTCAATACAAAGGATCGCTTATCAATGCGTTACATACACCGAGCGTTTTCCTAGTTTACAAACCATGGTTGAGACTGGCGAGACAGCAGCCAGGAGAGATAGAAGAGGAGAAAGAAGAGTGTGAAATGTGTTAGGACCAGCCAGCTGCCACCAGAATAAAAATATATCGAATCTCTCTGTAGGACCTGTACAGTGCTCCCCGATTCGATGAGTGAGACCATGACTTAGTTTTGGAAGGAATGGTGCGAATGTTGGATATTTGTGAAAACTCTCTATCTAGTCATCGTCTTTCCGTCATCGTCATCATCTTTTCGTCAATGTTCCATTATTGTGGGGACCTTTCAAACAAATACAAGCTTCGGATATGAAATTTGTACGGAGTATGAAAGGAAAGTCCAGTGATGAAGATCGATATGATGAAAAGTACAAAAATTAGGAAATATTTAGGTGTGTAAAGTTTGGGACCCACTTGCGTGTTTTGACGAACACAACTCGCCATTTTTTGGATGCAATATTTTAGTTAAAGACGAGGGAATCTCGCCAGTTCCAGTTTTCCTAACTTATTTAAAACTTCAATGACAGATTATAAAGATTGATACATTTTAAGGCAATTTTTTTCATTTATCTTTGAACATGTGATTTTCTACACCTTAAAAATAACAACCTAATCCAAATTTCCAGACCAGGTTTTATCTTAAAAAATCATATGCCAATGGGTTACATTGGGGAGAGAGATATTGCGGTGGTTTGGTAACACAAAAGACTAAAGAGTGGATATTGGAAGGATGGCCAGACAAGAGCTTGAAGCTACAACTGTTTTAATAAGGATGTGTTGGAAGGCCTGGAGCACAGTGAAAGAGTTTGTTTGAAGAAGATGTGAGTAGGTACAAGCGGAGAAGACTAGAAGATGGTTGAGGAGGAACGCTGGTGGGAGGATAATGACATCTGGAATGGATCTATTATGAAGCTGGAGGTGGAAGAGAGTGAATAGGAAGAAGAATCTAATTAAGGAAATTTAACCGGTCCGGCTAGCTGATTAAGACTAGCCTCGATATACAAAATATTATGTAAACCTATTGTCTACCCGCTGACCCAAATGTTTTTGAACCAGGACCCATACCTAATATTGCCAAACGTTGGTGCTACGATGGTGCTGAGTTCAAGGTCGGTGCTACGGGCTATTAATATGTAGCACCTTTGCATATGTAGCGCTGGTCTAAGTACCGTCGTGCTATCAAAATGTGCAATATTAGGTATGGGCCCAGGGTTTGTTAAAAAAAAGTAGTTCTATCAAGAACCCAATAGGGTAATTTTCAAAGGTAGGTAAATAAGTATAGTGTTGGGATTTTTCATGAAAAATTTTTTTGTGAAAATTTTCATTGTGTTAAATCCTGAGGAAGGTAATTTAGGTGCACTGACATTTTTAAACGTATTTCTATCACGCAGAATAATGTAACACACCTCCAAATTAATATGTAGGTACAAAATAAAACAATTGAAAATATGCTGAAAGGTCCTCAGTAAATGAGTATTTTCATTTTCAAATGTTCAACAGGTCTTGAAAATTTTCATAAAATGAAAATTTTCAAGTCCCAACACTATTACCTAGGTACCTACCTAGTTGTTCGGTCTTCTAGCGCTGGTTCTCCATGAAGTTTTCCCAATTTTATTAGCAGTTCTCATTTAAGTGTCATAGGAAAAGAAAACTTGTAGTAGGTACCTGGTCTACATTTTTAGTTTAGTTACCTTAGGTACCTTTTATTTTTTTAAATGTAGTGTTACAGTTTGTTTATGTTTTTATTTGCATTTCTCTTGCATAGTTTTTTTTTTACTTGACAAATACTAAGTTGGTTAAGAGTCGACAGGACTCGCAGAAAATTTCGATTCCGAAGTACCTAAAAAAAACTTAGAAATGCATGAAATTGAAAATGCATTAGCTCTGGGTTTTACATGACATTTGTGACATTTAATCGTGTGTTGCATGTTGCATGCTGCTGTGAAGTTATTTTAATTCAAATATTGAAAACCACAAAAAACCATAAAAAGGCGGCCCCTACTTTTTTCTTAACGGCTTGACCGATTATTTTCAAAATTTAACAGCATAGAGATAAAGAGTAAATCTGTGCCTCTAGTGATCCAAAAAAATAATAAAAAATGTTTTTCTCGTTTTGAGGAAGTGCTAACATGGGCAATATATTAGTCTTTTTGGCACCACTGCCCTGAAAATTCTAAACAAAAAATAGCACTTTTGGTCCACTAGAGGCACAGATTTATTATTTATCTATAATCTGTGAAAATTTGAAGACAATCGGTAAAGCCGTTTAGAAAAAAGTAGGTGCCGCCTTTTTCTGCTTCATAAAACATGGATTTCATCAAGTATCGTAGACTCTTAATAACTTAAATTTATATCATGAAGTATAGGTACCTACTAGGTACTATATTGGTACCCTACACCTATATTAAAATGTTGTAGGTATTCAATCATTGTAAAGGGGCACTTGTGTTATGATGGGTGCTCCAATTCCACTACCTACATGGATGCGAGAAAAATACTTGTACCTATGTGATGTTGTCTGTGATGTGTTTTGCAAATAACTATGTACCTAGGTACCTAATGAAATTACAAATTTCTTGAAATAGTTAAAACCTAATGAAAAATTATGAAGTGAACCCACAATTAAAATGTGTCCATCAATGTGTTTCCAGTTGCAACTATTCCTTTGTTTTACCTCTCCTAGCATTTTGCGTGTCAAATCAAACTGTAGCTTTTTGTTACATATTAGGTAGGTACATACATTTCAACTTTTTAATTTTCAACTTGGCTTAGGTAGACACAATGATTAAATTTTGTATAATAATAATAATCCATCCCTGGTTCCAATTTAATGGGTCAGGGGGTGGGTATTTTCACCAACACTAGGGCCGCAGGACTCCAGGAAACCGGCTGGCTACGTTTCCTCCTCTTCTTCCTCCTCTTCTTCTTCCACTTCTAATTGTTCCACAAATTCCTTCCACCGTGTTCTGTCCTCCCACTGTCTCTCAGCCTCCAACTCACTCCACCTTCCTCCTCTCTCCAGCACATCCTTCTTGATCAGTCCAATCCACCTGTCTCTTGGTCCCCCCACTCTCCGTGTTCCCACTGTAGCTGCTTCAAACACCCGCTAAGCCACTAAGCCTCTCTCTTCCCAGCTTGAACACCAATCTTTCAACCCCCAGCTCTCTTCTTATCTTCCTACTTCGATCCTATCCATTCTTATCACCCCCTTCACACTCCTCAAAAACTTCATCTCAGCTGCCTGTAGCTGATTCATTTTCTTTCCACCTGCTGACCACGTCACTGCCCCATATGTTAGAATTGGCAGGAAATTAATTATCTCAGATGAATTATGTTTAGTTTTACATGCTGTACTAGACTCTTGGATTTTGTTGTTTGAGACTTACTAATTAGTTGCAGCTGAGGTAATAGTCAAGGAAGTTGAATAATTTAATTATAAAATTATAAACCCTCTCTGGTAACAATTTGCATGATGTACAACAAATACCTAACCTTTCATATTTTGCTGTTAACATTCGTTATAAATGTGTGAGTAGATAGATTGTAGTTTAACACCTAATTAGGTACCATTTATGCATGGTTTCCTGGTATATTGCTCCCACTGAGCACTGTTAATATTTTCTGTTTTGTAACCTGAAGTTTTCTCCATTTGTAGATGCTGTGAAACGAATGCGTCGAACGTGTGCTCGGTTCAATCCCAGTGTGATAGCGTTCCAATGTCTAAAGTGTCCGAAACAATATTATAAAAAGAGCAGTCTATCTCGTCACATGATGTATGAATGCGGGATGGATCCTCAGTTTACATGTCCATGCTGTCCAAAAATGTGTCATCGGTCTGAAAATTTAAAGGCACATATTTTTAAATATCACGGTTATTAATGAATTAGGTACAGCACAGTATGACTACAGGCTTATATTCCTGATGGTGTTTCTCTAGTTTGTATCTCATGTCTTGTGTAACTAACTAATGTGTATTTAACTAATATCTAACTAACTAACTAATGTATCTAACTAATTTTTACCTATTAAAAGTATTTTCGTAACTATACCTATGTCGCATTCAGTCAGGTCAATTCACATTCCTCTTTAATCTCTTTCTTGCACATCTATCACATTTCCCATGTGTCAGTATTTTTAAAAATTTGTTTCCTTGATAATTAATTCATGAAGTAAAATTTTATGAACGCACACATCTGCGATGACAAAAATTCTCTTATTTTCTAGATCTGAGAGGCTCTGGGAGACGGGTTTGTGCACGTTACGGGACTGACGCTAATACTTAAGTGTGCAAAATGCTACTATTCGGAGAGGTCACTCAAGACACATGTACAGTACGAATGTGGACTTGAACCTAGATTTAAGTGTAACTTTTGTGCGAATAAGTTTCATCAGAAAGGCAATATGAAACGCCATATTATTAAGCATCACCAGAAAAACTTGTAATTTTTGAAAGCACTGTGCGTCAAGAAGGTGACAATTATAATTTGCTGTTCAGGGTGTGAAGGATGTAATATTAATGCAGTATGAAGATGTGCTGGAGTTTATTATTTTTGGAAAACTTGACAAAACCTTAACCATGCTACTCCTACAGTTACTTGTAATACTATTAATTATGTAACTTGTTGTTTAGTTTCTACTAGTTAGTACAAGTGTGACTGTAATAATTTTGATATTCTTTAATTATAGTGCACTAATGTATTTGAATTTTATCATCATTCTAATAAAGTTGAGATGTACCTAAGAAAATAAAAAAATAAAAAACCTTAATAGTGAGCTGGAAATTGTATTTTATTTGTCAAAGTAAGAAGGATGTGAACATGTTATATTTTTAACTTAACTCTTGTCCTGTAGCATTTTTTCAACAATTTTCTTCTTCCGTTATAAATACTGATTGTCATTGACAGCAAGTTTTGTCTTCATTCTAGATGAAATGATTGCGCCTCTACCTCCTGCAGAGAATTTTGCCTATCCTCGCATCTCGCTCGAAGATATGAGGGCTCGACTTCGACGATCTCTTCATAATGACTAGAAAACACTATATTGTATTGCTCTTACAGACTTCAAAGCATTGTCCGTTTGTCATTAGAAAATAGAAACATTAAATAATGTAAGCGTAGAGTTAGATATAAGGGTCTAAAGTACATATTGTGCACGATGTAAGATACATTTGTATATCTCATGACTTGTGTCTTGGAGGAAAAGATAATGTAGGTACTTACCTTCCCAATTATCCCTAAAATTATTATTTTAGTACCTAGTCTACTGTGAGTCTGCCCTCTTGCCATATTTTTTATTTATCGGTCGGGATTTTGTTTGGCTGATGGACGTGTTAGAAATCACAGGCAACATACCAAATTCATTATTATTGGCAAATATATTAGGTAGTTAGGTAGGTACCTATTTTAGTAACAATACCGAAAATGTATCAATTAAATTAGAGTAATTTTTCAATATTATTAAATTGCTTTTTCTGTGCCTGGTCGGTTCTAGCAACCAATAGGTCTTCAGAGCCACCAACTGACACTGCCTTCTCTTTGTCCTCCTCTTTTCCACTCTTTGCACCAACTTCTTCTGTCCTCACAATATTTTTCTTTTATCATTTATTATTTATACAAATGCTAATAGTAGATAGGTAGTACTACTAATTAATTGATGCTTGTTCAACATCCAATTCTAGCTATTAATTGTAGCTTAATAGATACCTACCTAGTTATTATTTAATTGATTTTAGTGAATGCAATTTTTTCCGAGTAGGTACGTACCTACTTTGGTCATTATAGGAATCTTTTTCCTTGATCTTCATTATAAGATAATATTTTTGACTCTAATAAATACCTAATCATACATTCCACCTATTGCTACTTGCAAATTTTCTGTAGATTGATTTTTATTATGCTTATGAACCAATAGTGTGTACGCTAATTTTGTTGACAAAGGTATGTTATTTAATACGTATGTTCATTTTCAATAAAATGTAAAAAAAATAACAAACTCTGTTTTATTGTGCTATTGCCATTATGTGTGAGATTGAAGATTTACATAAATGTAGGTACTTTTGTTCTTCTTCTACACTTTTTTATAATGGATGTAGCACGCATTGGAAATGGAAACCTAAAAAAATCTATGCGTTTAGCTAACACATTGAATTTCTTATTTCAGGGAACCCTTACTATTTGACGCACGATTTGGACTTGGTGAACCAGCAACATGAACGTTTTTATTGTCAAAAATGTCACAGAAACTACAAACAAAAGTGGCATTTAAATCGTCACATTAAGTTTGAGTGTGGTAAAGAGCCACAATATAGGTGTACATTCTGTGATTATAGAGCAAAACAAAAAGGAAATCTCATTGTACATATGAAAACTAAACACAGGGACCAATGTTCAGATATCCATTTTATTTGAGTGTATGGCACCGTGCGTTCGTAACCCTAGCGCCACTTGTGAAATCATTTAAGTTTGTTGGAGAAGATCTTCAATTGTTTTATGTCTCATTGGTTGTGACCTAGCAACTGATCTAATGTCAACAATAACCCAAAAAGCTCGGAATTAGTACCTACATGAAGTGCGCTAATTAATATTTTTATCAGATTCAGTGAAATTTTGACACTTCATTACAATTTATCACACTTTTAACACACTCGTGTAAATTTTAAGAATTGATAGACGCTTTCAGCCTCATGCTCAAAAAAGTTGCGTTCGCAAGTAGGTAGATACTTGCGGATGTCAGTCCTCAACAGTCGACACCGCAAGACAGTGTGCTAATAAGTAGGTAATAATCTTATGGACGGAATCCAGTAGACTCTGGACACTTGCGGCGATAAATCTGGACATTCATTTGAGAATGAGGCTGTATGTGTGTAGCAACATAACGTAACTGCAATACCTTGTCCCACAGCAGTTGCTAAGTTGTACTGCCATGTTGCATTGCCTGTACTTTTCGCAGCGCTCTCAGTGACTAATGCAGCCTATACGCTCATAATTTTTTTTTTTAGTTTTGTAAGGAATCACCTCTCTGTTACTTGCAGAGGTAGCATACCTCTCCTTATATTCCTTTCATTTATATTTATCTTACTTCTTCTTTCTCCTATACCTGTTCCTGTAATGTCGATAATGCTTTTGACTGAGCAGTAAGTCGTTAAACACAACTGATAATTTTATAACACCCTACTGAAATGGATTGCTAAATTATAATAAATACATATATTAATATAAAATCACTACCTATTCATTTGAAGTTAATTGTTCATATTGGTTAGATCCCAAAATTCTCAACATCCCTGTAAATTTCCTTACATTTGTGTAAGGTTTGATTTTTTTCTTTTAGTACAGGACATTCTTTGTTTTTCAGTCACTCTTGTTATGCACACATATGAATTACGAATGTTGAAAATGAAATACATTTACACTTTTTAAATGTGTTTTGTGTAGTATATTTTATTTTCAATGTGTTACTGTGGTGATTACTTCACTTCTCATATTTCCTATCAACTTCCTACCTATCAAAGAAAAGAAAAGATATTTTTAACTCGCATGAAAGAGTACAAAATTTGTTCTTTATTTTAAAAGCACATTATTAGAATTTTCAGAGAAATACGGTAATGTTATTGCTTATTGTCATTGATGGTCAGGGCATGTAAGTAATAGGAATATAATTTAATTATTTGTGTACTGTTGGCTTTGTTTTATACTGCAATACTAAGAGCTATATCAAGTGTTGTAAACATTCTACTGCTCCAAATGCACGCTCCCTACACAATCCCTAGTCCCCAAAACATTGACAAGAATAGATTTTGAATGCAATTATATGTTGGGGAAGTAGTTATAAAAAATCAGTAACTATTTCCGACAAAGAATCTTTAACGTTATATGAATCTTATTGACAAATGTATTTTCTAAATCACATCCGTGTGTTTCAGGGTTTATGTGTATCGGAAGACTACCGAGGGTTGGACTTGGCAAGTTCCAGTGTAGCGTGTGCAAGAAGAGATACTCTAGTAAAAGTCCATTAACACGGCATCTCACGTACGAATGTGGCAAGGATCCGCAGTTCAAATGTCCGTTCTGCTCGTACCGTGCCAAACAAAGATTTAATGTTAAAACACACATAGGCAAGAAACATAACAAGATTGTAGATGTGAGTTCTGATCTGTTGCTCTGTCCTCCCAAACAATAGAGCTTTACACAGGTGTGTGTACATTTTTATTAAAATATTGTGGAACATTAACACCTTCCTAATTAAGAATGTGTTTTTCTGCTTTACAGAGATTGGGTAGGAGGTAATGTAATAAAATTTTTCTCAACCAATGATCATTTCCTGTAATGTTAGTCACCGATTCTTTGTGAGACTTAGGTACATGTATTTTCAGACTTTTCTTGCAATGAAGAGCAGTTTTTTTAACTATGTATAATAATAATAATAATAATAGTGATCCATCCGCTGGTTCCATCCATACAATGGGTCAGGGGGTGGGTGTTCCCACCAACACTAGGGCCGCAGGACTACTGGAGACCGGCTGGCCACGCCTGGCGTCTCCTCCTCGTCTTCTTCTTCTTCCTCTACTTCCAATTGTTCCACAAATTGCCTCCACCTTGTTCGGTCCTCCCACTGTCTCTCAGCCTTCAACTCACTCCAACTTTCTCCTCTCTCCAACACATCCTCCTTAATAACTCCAATCCACCCCTCTCTCTTGGTCTTCCTACTCTACGGGGTCCCTATGTATACTCAATATACTATGTTTACTATGTATATTCAATTAAAATGACTTTCATTTTGCATTTATTAAATTGAAACCGCCAGTAAACCTTATTTTGTAATTGCATGGATTTTCGAATAAGGTAGGGTTTAGAATTACCTAAAAATAGTATGTAATATCCAGTGTGTAGGTAATAATAATTTAAATTTATACTTGAATGGTATTAATTAAATTGCTGCATTGTTTATATAGTAAGTACTTTTGAATGCTATTGATACAATAAAATGTTTAAATTAAATACAAGCCACTGACAAAAAATCTCCCAATCCAGATCTAGATCTAGTTTTCATTTAATACCTTAAAATAGCTTTAAAGCTCAGGTAAAGGTAAAAGTAAAGCTCTCGTCTGACAAGTGAGAGGTTCCTGGTTCAAGCCCTGGATCGGTTGGACAATTTTCACTTCGCACATCCCTTATCATCTGACTCCACTGAAAGTTTTCCATAAAACGCAGTTTCTCATTCATTACTTTATTTTACATTTTTATTCAACCACATCGTGAGCAACAATAAGTTGAAGATTGATTGTAATAATAATGTTATTTTTTCAGACTATGTACTCTCATACTCGGATGGTCTCTCTGCAAACCCTGCCAAGCCACGCTACTATTGTCCGAACTGCAGTAGCAGTTTTACGCAACAGCGTCGCCACACGTATCACATGAAACACGAATGTGGACAAGAAATGAGGTGTACCGCTTGCGACAAGAAGTTCAGCTACAAGCATCACTTGATCACGCACATCAAACACGAGTGTGGAAGAGAGTTGCGATGCTCGTATTGTAACAAGCAGTTTCAACTATACAATGCTTTAGTTTATCATCTGAAAAAGACTTGTCATTCCAATTCAATTGCTTTAGCAGTCGATTACAGAAATTAATGATATTAATAAATGTGATATTATTAGTGTGTTGAAGCTTATAGTGATCCATAATTAATTGTTAATTTTAGTTCATGTGAGTTTTCCTAGGATAATATGTTAGTTCCTAGTAGATGAGCTCTGTAAATAATAAATCATATTGTAAACGTTATGTCACTATTATTTGAGAAGAATTTATGAACTGTACACCCTCCTGAGAATAGTCTGCCAAAAAATGTAGTAAAGCTAGTGATGTTTCTAGTTTTGTCTCTTCAATAGTTGAGACGTAAACGTATCTACAACATTTTGTTGCCATCGGTTTACCAACTCCTGTTGTAGGTTGTAAGAGTGTGTATTGCATTAAAGTAAAATGTTCTTCTAACCCAAGTTTCCAAAAAATATACATGCATCCTCTAAAACATGGTATTTTGTATTAATCATATAAACAGTCTGACTTAAAATCATTTAGGAAAGAACTGTTCTTTTCACTATAATAAAATGTTCCATTTTGATAATGTTTTACATTTTGAATGTTTCAGTTGATGTCAAGCCGAGTGAGGGTGAGCTTGGTGCTGGGTTTCGCTGCAGACGTTGCAGTAACTCATATGAAGTAAAAACAGACCTGATGAAACACTCTTTATTCTGTGCTAAGAAGAGTGAAAGGAAGGCAGAATTTCGCTGCAATCATTGCAATAACGCGTATATGGATAATGAAGACCTAATGAAACACGCTTTGTTCTGTGCTAAGAAGAGTGAAACGAAGGCAGAATTTCATTGCAATCATTGCAATAAAGGTTATGCAGATAGAAAGGACCTTGTGAAACACTCTTTGCACTGTGCTAAGAAGCCTCCCAAACCACACTTCTATGGCAAGACATACTGGTGTCCGATTTGCCAAAACGGATTCTCTTTCAAACAAGATTTTGATGTTCACATAAACTCAGGCTTTTGTTTAAATTAGTTCTCTCATTGTGGTATTTAGTTTAGATTCTCTATCATGAAGTAACTGTCAAAACCAGCAGCTGATTGGTTGTGGGTCAGAATGTATTTTAATTTGCTTGTTTGGATTGGATTTGGGGTTGGGTATGTATCAGGTATTAGCAAGAGGTTAATTGAAATATAGGATAGTTACATGACAACCATGTGTGCTGGTACCCTAAGGAACTGATTATGTACCACTGAATTCTCATGATTCATAGAATTTTCTAATTATAGGGGTCATTTTAGAAAGATTCCTATATTTTTACATTATTTGTAGCTCAAGGTATCATATTATAATTGTTGTAGAATAGAAAAAAAGTAATCACACTAGAGTGGTATTGCTCAGAAATTTTTCCTTTATGATGAACTACAAAATTAAATCTGTCGTATCATTGTCGAAACAAATAGACTTGTTTGGTATGGGCATGTTCAGCGCATGGAACCTCAGAGGTGGCCAAAGAGATTAGAGTCTTGGATACCTCCTGGTAGAAGAAGACGAGGGCGACCAGAAGAGGATTGGAAGAAACAGGTGCTGCTTGACATGTCAAGAAGAGGAATTGGGGATGATGACTGGACGGACAGAGAGAGGTGGCGTCTGAAGTGCGGGAAACGGCCGGCTTAGAGCTGTAGACAACCCGCTAATATATAATATATATATATCATTTCATAAAATTTCTCTTAATAAATTCAGTGTACTACTGTAATTTGAATAAATTTTCAATGCAATTATATTATACCACCCTTGAATATTAAATACTCTTCAGATGATACTCTTTCATTTAGTTGTATTCTTGAACCCAACAGTGATGAGATCATGGTGAAGTGTAATAAATCATATAACTACGATGTTACTGTTCTCTTAATATGTGTTTGACATTAATATATTATACATCCATATGTTAGACAATTTTGATAGTCTCAGATCTTCATAATTTTTGTGAACTTAATGTTATTCATGCCATACACAATCCCTGAAAAAATTATACACTTCTCATGTCTAGTAATTTCTGAGATAATTTGAGTTTTCTCCCCCATGTTATCTTATGGCAGCCAAGTAAAATCGAGACATTTTTAAGCTATACTGAAGTTCTAATTTTTTTGTGCCGATAGATTTGAACAAAAAACGTTTTTTCTTGTAGATGCGGACATACTATTAGGAAAAAATTGAAAACAATTCCAACAAGTGCTATTTTAAAAGTTATTAACCAAATTCACAATGATTTTCCCATACCCCCCATGTTCAAGTTTTGTTCATTTTCAAAATACTTAAAATTGAAAACTCATTATTGGGCTGGAGTTGCAAACAGGACATTAAAATAATCTTTTATCTTTAAATATAGTTGAAATATTGGAAAACGTTTTTGAACTTATAATTTCAAGAAAAAATATTTGTGTATACTATATCGATCGATCCAGCCTTCTTAATCAATTAATAATATTAAGATTATTTCTCTTCAGATGGGGATCTTTCTTCCATATACCATGGCGAGGACTCTGCGCAAAGCGCTGCAAGTTGGAGTAATGTCGACGATCTGAGCTGTCCCGCTTGTGGGGAAAGATTCAAGGCGAGGCCAGTGCTACGCTGTCACATGAAATACGAGTGCGGCAGAGAAATACGCTGTCCCAAGTGCAGCAAGAGATTAATAGACTGACATTAATAGATTTAAGTATTTACTCAAAACATTTCTAGTTAATAAAGCATATTACTCTTTAGATGAATACATGAATGTTTGAATAGAATAGAATATAATAGATTTTTTCCTTATTATTATTATTTGTATTAGAATGAATGAAACCATGTACTGAGAATGAATGAATTACTTTTAATTTATTCATAGCGACTATACTTTATTATGGTAAAATTAGATTATAATAAATTCCATACACCCAAGACAAAGCATAATTATTTATGCTTAAGGGTCACTGACAATGCTTGTATACATTACTTGTAATGTTGAAATGGAAATAAACTTACTTACTTTCAAGTTGATGAAACATTTAAATACACATGTGAAACACGAATGTGGGAGGGAGCTACGGTGTCCTACTTGTAATAAGTGCTTGGATTCGAAGTCAGGATTGACAAGGCATATTAAAAATTGTTCGATGTAAAATAGTTTTTCAGATGACTACGACAACACAGTTGTCGTAAATTACTTTTGCCTGTGAAGTTTCCTTAGAAGTAAGGAATCAATTCTTCAGGAATAATTCTTCCTTTATTTCTTTCCTATTTCTTATATTTTCTCTGTCCCTTGATAATTATTTGTAAATATGTTATTTGATTTTGTTTAAAATCACGAATACATTTTTTTATTAGACAACAACATTTCTTCGTTAATATGCCTTTGTTTTTCACTTAATTTTTGGCTCATGTTTATATTCATTGGTGGCTGTCTTCTTAAATAAAATATATTTTAATCTGTATGGTTTTCATGCCTATAATGCTGTACATACCTATGTAGTATTCAAAACATTGATCTTATAATACACTGATTATTTTTACAATATCATTTTAAACATCCAAAAAGATTTTCAAACCCTTCTCATCAAATGAAGTAAAATATAATATCATGAAAAGTCTTGATATTCGAACAATGTGTAATAAATACTGTGAAATTTTCCAGGAGGCTCGAAGGCTCTGTATCATTGCCCTCACTGTCCGCGCCACTTCACTATGAAGAAGTACCTCCAGCACCACCTCACTCATGAGTGTGGCAAGAAGTCGCCGTGTCCGTATTGCAAGAAGAGCTTCACGACCAAGTCGAGTGTCAAGCGGCACATCAAGATGCATCACAATCAAGACATCGGCGGCGGCGTCATCATCTCGCTCATATAGACATTCTTCTCTTACACTCGCTCATTGACAGTTTTACAATATACAGTGCAGTTTACATGATAGTTAGCAGTGGCAACAGCTATTTGAGTACAACTGTATGGTGTTTATCCTATACTATTTATCTCATATTTATCACACATTTATTAATTTGTGTTTTGCTGGGATATTTAGACATTGCCCTTTCACCTGATTTTTACTTTTGTATCTATTTTAAGGATTATTTACATTTACGTGTTTTCCAATATCCAATGTTGCAATACCTATATTAAGCTAAAATTAAATTAAATATATTATTTATATTTGAATCCAATTCAATCTTTTTAAAGTGATGTACAAAACTTTATTTTCATTGTATAATGGCTGTGATAATTATCGGGTTTGTTTGATTGCCATTTTCTTCTTTCAATCGACTTATATGCATGTACACTACTTGGATGAATAAAGGGAGTCTTACATATTTAAATACTATTTTAAAGAATAATTTTAGAGTGAGTGGTCAGAATTAGTTCCAGGTCATGCGACCTCCACCTGTCATAAGTTCCAATGGTCTCGAGTATATTGTCTTCAGATAGTTCAGATAGTTCAGATAGTAGACTTCAGATAGTTTTTGCGAGGAGTGTCAACGTTTACCGCTTCTCATATCTCAACTTCCACTCTTGTCACTGCTAGACGTGTTAAAAAATGTCTCGGCCTTCCACGCTTCTTCGGTAAGGAGGTTGGTACACCAACATCCTTCGTCGTCACCTTCTCTCAAAATGAACCTGATAGCGGCAGATATAAATTCAAGGCGGGCGTGTTTTCTTTTGTAACCAAATATTTGATAAAATGACATTTCCAATGCCTGTTTTGACTGCACAACTAAGTAGACATATCAATAATTGTTTTGTATTTTGTTACAGATTCATTGTATGTGCAGACAACAGCACAAACTAAGAGCTACCATTGCGAACGATGTGGAAAAGGTTTCAAAACAAAATATTCCGCCAGAGTGCACAGTCAGCATGAATGTGGCAAGGAGCTGCGTTGTCCGAAGTGCTCGAAATTGTTTAAACAGATCGGAAATCTCCGGACTCACGTGAACCACGAGTGTGGGAGGGAATTGCGATGCAATCGGTGTCAGAACCAGTTCACTCGACTCGGTGATCTCAGACGACATTTCAGAACTTCTTGTCTCTACAAGAATTTACAAGCGTAGATTTAGATATTGTGATTGCTCTTTTCTGATACACCTTCCATTGTCTTGTAGAGATAGTTAAAGTTTGATGTATGATTTTCTAAAAAATAGTAATTATTTAACATGTGTGTGGCTGAGTGTGGACATTGGAAGCATCAACGCTCATTCTATTTGATGAGTTACTTCTTGTATTGTGATACAGTTACTCTCTTTTATTACTGCTGCTATATACAAGTTCCACCGATCGATCTGAAATTTTGCACACATGTACCAACCGACTACATAGTTTGCATTTGCAGACCGAAATTTTTTACAAAATCTGTGGATTGGTTGAAATGTTAAAATCATCGTCTTTTTGGTTGATTCAATCAATTTGAGATTTTGAAGGTCATTAAAAACAAAATTTTATTAAATTATACATAGTTTCAATCAAATCCTTCAATGGGTAAAATGAAAAAAAATCTTATTGGTCGAAAATCAACATTTTCTGATTCAGTTTGCCTAAAATTTTAATCGTTGATTTTTTCGATTAAAATGTCGATTTTTTTCGGTTCAAATTTTAAAAACATTATCTTCTGATTGGTTGATCCGATCAATTTGAGATTTTGTAAGGTCATTAAGACCAACATTTTATTAAATTATACAAAGTTTCAGCCAAATCCTCCCAATAATTAAAAATGAAAAAAATATTTTCCGATTGATCGAAAATCAAAATGTTCCGATTAAGCTCAGATTTTGCATGGTTATCAAGACCAACATTATTTCATATTTAACACATTTTCAGCCTAATCGGTCAAGTATTTAGAGACTAGTTGCCATTTTAAGAGTTTTAAAACAGCAGTCGGAAGAGATTTATCGAAAAGTACCTAGTTCACAGCACATGTATCTGCCATTTTATCTTCCAGAGTTTATGGATGGAATTTGGAAAGCTGCAATGAAAATCAGAAATAATGTAATAGTCATCTTTGATTGAGTGGATCGTGTTTGGTTGGAGATTTTGTACTAAGCGGTACTCGCTCATCTACGTATAACACTGAGCGTTTTCCTAGTTTATTATAATTATGAATATTAAAGACGATTTTGACTGAATGCATTTTTGGGTACATGCCATATATTTATTTGTCCCTCTATTGTAGCATCCAAAATGGAACTATATATCTAATAATTAATTTTATAATAATTTTTAATTTTAACATAGATTGATAACAAAATAGATTGATAACGATTGATAACTTTATTTTACCGTTTATCATCTTTTTTGTTCTAGAATGTTAATTTAACAAACATTCATTGACTTGGAATGAAAATATTCCATATTCTTAACAATTAAGTTTACATTAGAGCTTTGGTACACAACTACATTCATTAACTTAACCGGTGTAATCATACTTTTCTCTTTTCAGCTATTTTTCCTTTCTGGAGTCCGACTTCCCGGACCGAAGATCAGAAATCTCCTCTGCGATTTCAATGTCCATCGTGCGACAGAAGCTACTCGTGCAAAGGCCCTCTGACAACTCACATGAAGTTCGAATGCGGGAAATTGCCACAATTTCAATGTCCGTTTTGTCCTTACAAGGCCAAGCAGAAGGGAAATCTCAAGATTCATATTAAAAATCGCCATAAGCCGGAACAATTGTCAGTAGAGTTTTGATGTGCTAACGCTTGGGGTTTTATAATATGTGCTTGCATGTTTAACACATTCAAAAGTAATGTCTTCTATCATAATACATACTTATAAATATAACATTTGCAATATTGTTGCCATTTTTTTTTCTATGGTTTATTATTGTGAAAATTTTATTTGCTTATTACTGTTCGAGACTCGAAATTCAAATATGAAGTTTGTAAAAAGTAAAAACTAATAAGTAGAAATAGTTATTTGTAGTATTTTATCGTAGGGAGAAAATACACCAATTAAAGAAACAATAAGCTATGGATTTTTGTAATCCTCATTATAAATACTCAACTAACGGAGTAAAATTTACAATCTTATGGTGATTGTCTACGCCAGTGTATATGACAATGTAGATGTGTGAAAATGTTGCCAGGAATGATCTCAATCCTCTTCTCCATATAGTATTAATTTGTATAATTTACCTATTTCTCGTGTAGCCACTATATTTTACTGTTACCAACTGTCAAATGAACATTTTATATTAGTATTATTAGCATTTTTAATTAGTGTCACACTATTGTACATTTTAACTTATTTATAAGATATGGTTAACCACCATTGCATGAGTAATGACTATAACGACTTTATATTTATTTAAAAAATGATATAAATAAAATACCAAAGTCTGCTACAACAAAAGCACAGTTTTTGCCTTTTAGAGTCCGATATTCATCCACAAATAAATGACGTTACGTAAAATACTCGTATTTTTCTCAGTCAGTTACTACAGTCAAGTATTGTGTTTCAAAAGTCGAGAAATCATTTACCTTTTTAACAAAATGTGGTTGTTTATTTATATTGAATAAAATTTATATTATCAACGAAAATATCGTGTTTCTTCCTTTTAACACGTATTATTCAGTAATTTGACAGTTTATTTCGTGCAGTCAATAACTCCCAGCTCTCTTCCAGGCAACCTGATCTCTTCCTGCAACAATGGAATTACCTACAACTGTCCGACATGCGGGAAGATTTACAGCTACAAGGAAAGCCTCTCGAATCATCTCAAATACGAGTGCAACAAACAGCCGCAATTTCAGTGTCCACACTGCCGTCATATGTCGAAACGCAAGGGAAATATTAAAGCGCATATCAAAACTATACATCAGTCGGAAGCGCCACCGATTATCTTTATTTGTTAGTCTCAATGAAGAGGAGAGCCAGACAAACTGTTTGTGAGCATGAGACTGGATAAATATTTGATGTATAAATGTGAATGATTACATTAATTGTTACTTATATTTATAGTTTTATCGTGTTTCGTACATGAAATATTTGTTGATATTTCTACAGACTTGATTTCATACAATTTGTGTGTTTTAAATATCTGGCAGTCTACGTGTTCCTGGAATTTTACTTAATTATGTATTTGTGTTGTTATCATTTTGCTTATATTGACTAAAATCGTAAGTAATTTTATACTAAAACTGGTAGTAATACTACGTATTGATTATTAAACGTTTATTATATCACGAATAAGGAATAAGTCGTCACGAATAAATTTCAACTTTGCGAAAGCTTGAAAACTAGAATTATTTTCCGCCTGAGCCACTTCCTCATTCCAAACTCTCAACTGTTAACAAACAAATTTTAAAATACTTTTTTCAGGTCCTTAGAATATTTACCGTAGCTTGTATTATGTTGGAACGCTTAAATATATTTATTAACAATTTGTGAAAAAATCATTGATTTACTATGATTAATTATATTCTCTTTTATTATTCCAGGTGCAACTTTTCCTTCGAGATTCTTTGTCGGTTTAAAGTATTACGATTGCCAGGGATGTGGCAGAACTTATAAACATAAAGATAGTCTGTACAACCATCTGAAATACGAATGTGGGAAGGAGCCCCAATTTGAATGTCCTCATTGCCCGTATAAAGCAAAGCAAAAAGGAAACCTTAAAATGCATATTATTAAACGACATAAAAACGAACCTTTACCACCAGGATTTTAAATGTTCAAAATGCGTTTTTCATTTGTAGACTAATATTTCAATATATTATTTATTTCTTATTGTTATTTATTATGTGTGAATGTGTGTGCTATGAATACATTGCGTATATCATATTTATCTAGACTAAATATGTAATATTAAAATAATGTTAGGTTATTTTAGATGTATGGTGTATAATCTTCTATTCTCTTTACTCTGTTAATAATGTCAATATTAATAACATTAACAGTTGTAAATTGATTGTAAATTATATTATCGTTTTGTCTTTTAGGAATTGACGTTATACTGTAATATACTGTCGTTTTGTCTTTTAGGAATTGACGTTATACTGTAAAATAAAATTGAAATTTTATTCAATAAAATTGAAATGAATTACGATGCACTGGAAACATTTCACCTGTATCCTGTCAGTTTGTATATTAATATTTTGGGTTTCTCTGTGCCTAATATTGATCACTTCTTATTTTTAATTAAGTACTCTTGTCTCTCTGTAGATAAGAGAAATTCTTCGAGCAGCTATTTTACGTCTAGACCCACGTATGGATGTCAGTCATGTTCAAAGAGCTACAAGCACAAAGAGAGTCTCTCAAATCACATTCGGTTTGAATGTGGGAAGGAGCCACAATTCCAGTGTCCACTTTGCCCTTACCGGGCGAAGCTCAAAGGAAATCTTAAAATGCACATTAAGAAGCGCCATGGGTATTAGACCCTCTCTCTGAACTATATCTCTATATTATTAAACTCTTCATATTTCATCTGATTGCAATGTCCGCATTAAAAATGAACCAAACTCTCGAATGATTATCTGAACTTGCTGTGCGAGTGTGACATATCAAAC
This sequence comes from Leuctra nigra, assembly GCA_934045905.1. NCBI lineage: Eukaryota > Metazoa > Arthropoda > Insecta > Plecoptera > Leuctridae > Leuctra > Leuctra nigra. Next base: position 7,322,686 of record OW203768.1, read on the forward strand.
ACAGGTTTATTTAAATGTCTTCGAATTTTCTTTATATTGTTGTATTATTATTGCTGAATAAATTTATTTGTATCGAAATACTTGATACTCAATTTGACTTTGCTTCCTGACTGTATGTACACCCAACAAATCATAAAACGGTATTTCACCGAAACGGATTCACTGGTGGTCAGGTTCCTTGACAATAAATACTTGTTATTATCAATGAAATCAGAGCTCAACAACTAGACGTAGATGACGATTTAGCATAGCCTTCATCGGATGATTCCATCATATTTTTTTTCAGCTAATCAATTTCTTTCAAATACCGTTTTATCATTTGTTGAGTGTACTGAATTACGGAGTATATTTATTAAGATGCACTCAAATGTCACATGGACATTCCTGTTTGTTTTTGTAGATTTCTCAACTGATTAGTACCGGTTGCACCATGTCCCGATAAGTAAGATAAAGTGAACTTAAGCCTAAAGTGATGGCCTAAATGGCCTAAAGCCTAGATGGCTGTGTTTCATTGGCTGTTGCCATGGTTTCAGCCGATAAATCCATCCGCTAACTTTATCGGGACATTGTGCAACCAGGCCTAAGTAATAGTACCTGACCGCTTCATTCCCAATTTACACACTCCTTTATTCTGAGCTTTATTCATCATCTTTCAGTCAGAAATTTGTTTGGAAGATATAAAAATCTCCCATCCTCTTACACATTTAATAAATGGCTATCGAATTGTTGACAAATTACATATCTGTCATGAAACCTAGTAATCATGTTCAATATTCTAATCGAGTTCGTTGAAACAAGCTAAACTGAAATTTCAATATTATGTATTGATACTATTTCTTTGCTTTTAGGTGAATATATATCATCAAGCTACAGTTTTTCTTCTCGCCCTTCTCACCCATGTCAGTTATGTGGTAAGACTTACAAGCACAAGGAGAGTCTGTCCAACCATCTCAGGTTTGAATGTGGTGTTGATCCACAGTTTCAATGTCCACATTGCCCGTACCGAGCGAAGCAGAAACAACATCTTAAAGCGCATATAACAAAAATTCACTGCACTCATTTAACCTAGTTTAGAAGATCAGATTGCGTAAATAAATTGTGATACTTAATAATTTTATGTAATTAAATTTGTTCGTCTTTATAATATTATGTTCTTATTTCTCTGGATACACTCCGCCCTTTTCCTAGTCAACTTTTTTTAAAATCATAGTTAAGTATGTTATTATGTTCTTTAAACTGAATTTATGTTACTATCAAAATATAGAAGACCTTATACATGTCTTATTTTATATATAGGTAGTGAGAATCCCCATAATAACCAGCAGGTTTGTTGTATTGTTCAAACATAATATTATCAATTCCTACAGGGTTGTTTTTCTAATTCTACGAAATTTGTTCTTCTTTTCTTTATCCAGCTGCACTTATTGGTTGTGGTGAGGGGGAGAAAGCAACACGCCAAGTAACTATTATGATTTTCAGTTATGCAATACTCGATTATATTCAATGGATTTTATTTTATTTTATTATAATTCTAATATTCTTACGAAATCCGTGCAATCTATAATTTTGTGTTGTGTTTTTAGGTGAGTGGGATGGTTTGCTGTACGACGTTGGCTGTGCTCGCTCAGCTCACGAATGCCAGACGTGTGGCAAGACGTACAAACACAAAGGCTGTCTCACGAAACATATTAAGTTTGAGTGTGGCAAAGAACCACACATTGAATGTCCTTTCTGTCCATATCGTACGAAAATTAAAGGCAACTTTACTCGTCACGTTAAATTACATAACATGCACAATGTGACTTGAAAAATATAAATATTTGGAAGAGGAAAAGTATATTAAAATATTAAGTTCAAATGCCTGTTCAAAGTTTATTTACTTATACCTGTCCTAAATAAAGAATTGTGAAGATATTGATCGATTGACGAGTATTTATGTATGTTTCAATACCTTCACGTAAATGTCACCTTCTACAGCGGCTCTTCTATGAACGCAATTAGTTGCGAATTCGCATCGCAAAACGATTTCGTGGCACATTTCTGGATCGGATTGGCTTTGCGACCAATATGACTATAACCATGGAGTTGCGGCACGAATTCGCGTTCATGGAAGACAAACTTTGGGAGAGTATTTTTTGATCATCAAAAATTAGTCAACAATCTCAACTAGAAAAATATTTTTGTTTGGTTGCTGCATTTGAAATATATTAGTTCGAAGAATCTAACCGAATATCCGGTAGAACTGTTGTAAACTCTTCTCCTAATTACTTGAGAATGAGGAAAGGAATAAAGAATTACGATTAAGACAGATCAAACATTTAATCACTTAGAAAACGATCAGTGATTTTACATAATTTAATTTAACTTCCTTAAATTTACTTTTGCTAATCACTAATCAGTAATCATTATATGTTTCAGTGTCTAAGCAAGACAAGTTTCCTCCCGTCGCCACAACTTCTGCTGCTGTTGAAGATATTGCACATGTTGTCTTCGAATTTGCCGAGTGCACATCTGAATTCAGAGATCTCAGCGAACTTCAAGAGCATATTACAAACGTTAGCTATCGAGAGCCTCCGGTTGTGACTGACTCGATCAACCCATTCCAATGTTGTAACTGCAAGAAGCAATGTTACAGGAAGGCTGATCTGAACTATCACGTTAAACACGAATGTGGTAAAGTTCTGCGATGTGAGCAATGTAAGAAGGCGTTCAAATACAAGAGAGACCTAACTCGTCATGTTAAATATGAGTGTGGTAAAGTTCTACGATGTTGGCGATGCAAGAAGCAGTTCAAACAAATTGCCACCCTAACTACTCATGTTAAAAAAGAGTGTGGTAAAGTTCTGCAATGTGGGCAATGTAAGAAGGAGTTCACACAAATGACCAACCTAACTACTCATGTTAATCATGTGTGTGGTAAAGTTCTAATATGTGGGAAATGTAAGAAGGAGTTCCATAACATGTCGGCACTAACTACTCATGTTAATCATGAGTGTGGTCAAGTTCTGCGATGTAGGCAATGTAAGAAGGAGTTCAAATACATGACGGCACTAAATACTCATGTAAGGCATGAGTGTGGTAAAGATCTGCGATGTGGGCAATGTAAGAAGGAGTTCAAGTACGTGAGAGACCTAACTCGTCATTGTAAAAATGCTAACCACTGGAGTCAATGACGACCTCTGCTGCGACCTCTAAGTGTTAAATACGAAATATAATAATAGCATTGAACACTTTTGAGTTCCACCAGACACTGTAATGTACTCTAGTGTTTGATATTATTTCGTATGTCAAGCGAGCGGAGCGAGCGTCTCCACTTGAAACATATGGCTCGAATCTCTGGTTTTTGTTTCTTGTTTATCTGTGATTTTCTCATTACATTTTAAGTGAAGTAACGGATCTGGCAAATTTTTTCATAAAAGATCACTACTCTCCAATGCAGAGTGTTAATGATTTCCTGCAAAATCGGTATATTAATTTCATCGGAAACTTGATTTGTAGTTTGTACTTAGATTGGCAATATTAAAGAAACTCAACTTTGTGTGCCAATAAAACTGGAATCGTTTGACGGATCACCACCAAATTTTGCTTGGTCATTGGTACCAGCATTTTTTTTTTTTTTTTTTTTACAAATCTGTACAAATCCATATTCCACTATACAATAGACCAAAACATAAACTAGTGGCGCCCTCAAAGCGAACTAAAAAAGGGCGTGTCACTATGTGTGACCACTCTTTAGTGCGCATGTTCCAAGTCACTTAAATGTCAATCTTAATGAGTTCAGTAAAAGCTATAATTACATCGCGAAATAACAGAAATTGATGCTTACCTCAGTGTCAACATTCAAATACAATCGGCATATTTCATTTCAGCACATATTCATACACATTCTTGTGAAAACTAGATGTCTATTCACCAAAATCACCATTTGACATATCGCATTTTTTTATCACGGCTTTCTGAAACTTTTCTGAATGAGGGAACGGTTCAGAAGACCGTGATAAAAAAAATGCGTTTGTCAAATGATGATTTTGGTGAATAGACATCTAGTTTTCACAAGAATGTGTATGAATATGTGCTGAAATGAAATATGCCGATTGTAATTGAATGTTGACACTGAGGTAAGCATCAATTTCTGTTATTTCGCGATGTAATTATAACTTTTACTGAACTATCGTTATTCGATTGACATATAAGTGCCTTGACTGAATGTCACACATAGCTGGAAGAGAAAATGGCGGATTGGGCATGCGCGTTTAGTTTATGTTTTGGTCTATTCAAATTGGACAATTTCAATCATAAGCCAATTGGATTTCAGAGTTTCACTCAAAACAATATTTCATTGGCTAGAATTTCAAGTTGCAACTTGAATTGTATAGTGGAATATGGGCTTATTGCTTCAAGAGTAATACTAGTCATTTTACTGACATGTGTTTGCTTAATTTGAAATAAGTATGTCAAAATTAAAAAGAGTAGAACAAAGAAGTGTAGGTCTATCAAAACATTCAATTTTTATCACTGCCTCTTGGATGAATGCAAGTAAGATCAAGGTCCACTAAATATTTAGTTTAGATTTAGTGGACCTTGAGTAAGATTATCTTCAGAATAGAGATGGGACATCGAATGGAAAATATCGATATATCGAATCGAATCGAAAGCAAAATATCGATTTAATCGATTATCGAACCAAAAAAAATCGATTTATCGATATATCGAATCGATTTTTAGTAAGAGCTTACAGTGCAAAATTCAATAATTTTAAGGAGAAAACTGTTAATAAAATTCAAAGTTGATTATAAAAGTCTGTGTTTTTGTTTCTTGAACCAAAGAGCAGGCGGATGGAACGAGAGTTGAGACGTCACAGATCAGATTCATGCTTAAAAAAGGTGGCGCGAGCGCTCGGATTTGATAGAAGAACGATTTTAGTACTCTCCGATAGCTCGGAACAGGAAAGAATCACACCCTCGGAAACATAAATACAAGATCAAAATAAAAAAAATTATCTAGTTTAAAATTTATAACTAAAACAATGCATTATTAACACTTTTGCGAGGTCTGTGGTTTCGATTCGATTTTTCACTGAAATGAATCGATTCAACGATATATCGAAACGAAAAAAATCGATTCAAAAAATCGATATATCGATTGAAAGATATCGATATTTCAAAAAATCGAATCGAATGTCCCATCTCTACTTCAGAAGGGTTCTCAAGGTCTGTAGATGAACATATTTGACGCACATTGAAATCGCATGCAGTACGAAGGCTCGCTCAACGCGTTATACTGCGCGTTTTAATAGTAAGTTTCAATGGGCACCTACTGATTGATTTATGAAAATTCTGTTCTGGTGACGAAAAACAAAAAGAAAGAACTATGAAGAAATGCGGCTAACCAAACCTTACCAATACCTCTTAATGTCCCAAATGATATTGCTGTAGCAAATATAATGCGACTTGTGAAATCTTTCATACCTTGCCATGGTGAACGGAATCGTTTGAAAATGAGAGTTGATCTATTCACAAATATTTTACTTTTCAATTTTCTTTCAAGCTGTATGTTATGAAGATGTAACTATGTTTTATAATCTTTTGTAATATCTTATTCGAGAATCATTTTTATTGTTTAATATGCATTATAAATAAGTTCTTCTGTCATGTATTTACCTGAAATGGCATGTACAAGAGTACATATTAATTTTTGTGAATATTGCATTATAACATCGAGTGTAAATTTTTTTTTTTTGAATTTTGTTAAACGCAAGTGATAATTTTATTTTTTACTTGGTATTTACTATTTAGTGATATTTTTTAATGGTCATCATATTCAATGTCACAACAGCTGTACCAACTCTTTTCCATTTCAATGGATTTTTGTATTCATATATTCTATATATATATATATATATAGAGCACTGGACCGGCAATTCAGGGACGTGGGTTCGATCCCCACAGTAGGCAAATATTTTCAATTTGCAGTTGGTATTAAATATCATCACCCCATCTGAGGTCATCAGAAAAAAACCAAGTTTGACATATATATATATATATATATATTCTTGTATTCTATATTCACTTGACATTTACTCTACGTAATTATCCAATGATATTGTTAATAATACTAATATTTATTATTTTTATTCATTATTATTCCATTTGTAATTGAGATTAAAATAAAGGAAAATAATTATAATTATATTTATTATTTTAGAATGAAGTTAAAAAGCCAATGGCTTTGTTTACAAAAGTGAAGAACAAATTAATCAAGCGAGTGGAGCGAGCGTCTCCATTTGAAACTTATGACTCGAATCTCCTTTTTTTGTCTGCCTGTCTGTCGTCTTCTGCCTGCCTGTCTGTCTGTCTGTCTGTCTGTCTGTCGTCGTCTGTGCCTTTGACGTCTCCTGCCAAACGAAGTAACGGATCAGGTCAATTATTTCACAAATCTTATATTACTATTCTAGTTGTGGTCATAATGATTCTCAGCAAGATCGGTCCATTGATTGCATTGGAAATTGGATTTATGTTATGTAGGTATCATTACCATAGCAACGAAATGTTTTACGAGAGTTTATAAAATACCTATTGGACCATGATAACTGCAAATTTCTGTAGTAGTACTTCCTGGAGACAGTGGAATTTCTATTCAACGACATTGAATGTATTGAATGTAAGGTTTTGTGGCAATCTTTCCCGTTTCTGAAGAAAATCTGAACTCTTCTCTAATCCTGCAAGTGATTATTCCGGGATTATTTACCGAATTTTGGTTAGATCATGGTTAGATCATGGTTAGATGGTTAGCCAACCTGTAATAGACGCACCCTCGTAGAAACAATACGTGTGCCTGGACACACTAATACACACTAACTTGTGTGTATCTACACCACCGTGATCTACACTAACAGTTTTCATAATTATTTGTTTCAGTTTCGAAGCAAGACAAGTTTCCTCCCGTCGCCACAACTTCTGTTGCTGTTGAAGATATTGCACATGTTGTCTTCCAATGTGCTGAGTGCTCAACTGAATTCAGTTATATCAGCGAACTAAAAAATCACGTTACAAACGATTGTTCTCGAGAGTTTGCGGTTGTGACTGACTCGATCAACTCATTGCAGTATTCAAATAGCAAGGAACGCTCTAACAAGAAGACTAATTCGAACTCTAATGGTAAACAGAAGGGCAGTATAGATCTGCAATGTGGGCAATGTACAAAGGAATTCAAATACTTGAAGTCACTGAATTATCACGTTAAACACATCTGCGGTAAAATTCTGCGATGTATGGAGTGTAAGAAGGAATTTAATTGCAAATCCGCTCTAAGTGCGCATGTTAATTTTGAGTGTGGTAGAGTTCTGCAATGTGAGCAATGTAAGAAGGTATTTAAATTGAGAGCCGCTCTAAGTATACATGTTAACTATGAGTGCGGTAAAATTATCCAATGTGGGCAATGTAAGAAGAAGTTCAAAAGCAAGGTGACACTAAATACTCATATGAAACATGAGTGTGGCAAAGACCTTCGATGTAGTCAATGTAATAGGGATTTCAAATACTTGAGAAACCTTACTTGTCATGTTAAAAATGAATGTGGTAAAGTTTTGAACTGTACACATTGCCACAAGTCATTCAATCGCTTTTCTCATCTTCAGTGGCATATGAAATATAAATGTGGGATGAAACAGTTGTACAAAATGTGATCAGATTTTCAAGTACAGAAGTCATGTCACATGTGAATGTGCGAGGGAAGTGAATGACCTGTTTCTGCTAAGATTTCAACACAAAATTCTCCTTGAACTTCGAAAATGAAGTTGCTCTCTGGCTCTGTGTTTCTGTATATTTGATTTTTAGAATGTGATTAATTCAAACTCAGGATTAGGTTAGCTCATCGTGGGAAACATGACGTAATTTCAACATGATGGTTGGAAGATACGGTCCATGCCTACTTAGGGTGCGATTTACTACTTAAGATCGTGGAGCTGCGTAATATTAAGATGTTATTTTGTATGATTAATTTTGTACACAAGTTAAGTACGGTCCATACGCTCCGTGTTGTAGTAGGTACACTCGACAATTCATAAAACGGTATTTAAAAGAAATGGATTGTCTGAAAAAATGTGGTGGCATCATCTGATGAAGTCTATGCTTACTCGTCATCTACCTTGGTAGGTAGGTTCTGATTTCATTGATAATAACAAGGATTGATTGTCAATGAACCTGACCAGCAGCCAATCTGTTTCGTTCAAATACCGTTTTATGATTTGTCGAGTGTACATTGTACCTGCGCAGTTAAACCTGTGCAGGAAAGGCGACGAAAATACCACAATGTGAAAAATTGTGGTTTAAAGGGTGACCCTTCCCCTTAATTATGTAAATGCTTTCTTTATGTATTAATTTTGAGTTGTTTAATTATTGTTTTGAATCAAGATAGTTGTACTGAAACTGGATTACAATTCACTGCTCCTAAATATACTTTTCTCGATGTAAAATATTTCTTTATTAAATACAGCATATTAAATATTTATCTTTCATTTATAATTTCGTATTTATGACTATACTTTTTTTATGAACAGTGGTACTAGTCCCACAAGTGTCTTATATACGTTTTTTTTAAATTTTGTAATGGCGTTACAGGACTGGTAGTCCTACTGCCGCCTCAACAACTCTGCTCCATTGACGATGCGTCATTATACAGGAGGTGAAGTTGGTTGAGGATTCGTAACTAGGGATGCCAAGCGAGTGAGTAGTTATAACTAAAACCAGCAGAGCGCATGGAGCTATAGCTCTCTGCCTGCGCCCTGTTGGTATTTAACGTCCCATCCCAAGGACGGTGTAACGCCCGTCGAGAGACTGATAACAGGTGGAGGGGTGTCGTTACACTAACCCCCTACCACCTCAGTCTCTCTGGCCCAACGGCAGCAACTGGCAGGACAGAGTTGAATGGTCACCCATCCAATCGCTGACCCCGCTCAATGTTGCTTAAGCTCGGTGATCTGACGAGAACCGAGTATCCATTACACCAGCCGTTGGCTTACGTTTATAAACATTTACCTACTCTATAATAATGCTTCAACGTTGTGTTTGACCAAACTGTATAATAATTATTAATTATTGTAATGTAATACACTACAAGCAAATCAACTCATAGTACGGAACAGGTTGGGTGAGTGGTTAACGCTCTGAGCTTGTATTCCGGAGGCCCGGGTTCGATTCCCGCGGCCGTCCTTCCTGACTGGGGTTTTTTCGTGGTTTTTCCTTAGTCGTCAGGCAAATGCTGGGAAGGTACCCTACTAATAGGCCACGACTGCCTCCTTCCCACCTTCCATCCTTACCTACCCTTCTCCATCATCTCCCAATCATCATCATAATCATTCATTCGTTGCCCTTAGCCTCGCTGCAGAACAGTGCGACGTTAAGCCCCAGACAAAAAAAAAATCAACTCATAGTAGTCATTACACTTCTTGACTGTTGATTTGTATGCATTTTGATGGCCAAGATTGAATTTATTCAGCTTCTTACTTCAACGTCGATATTTACTCCAGATATAAATATATTGTACTGTTCTTCTAAATGAAATATGCATAGCTGTGACAAACACATATTACTTATGTGAGTAAAACTGTAAAAACTGTAAAAATACTATTTTTACATGAAATTTGTCGCCTAATTAGTCATTATTATTTCTTATCATTCATGGTAAATTTTCAGTTATTCTGATAAATAAATTGAAATTAAATTTTAATTTTACATCAACTGGTGAGGAGAGTCGGGAGAATTTACACTAAACTAAATTACATGCAGTTTTAAATTTTCTTTTACACACTAGGAGTACCTGTTTATTAAAATTTGTTGCCTTTAGTAATAACCAAAAGAGAATTGGTTTGTGAGCTCTATTTTCCAGAGGTAGTATTTTTTACTTATCTGTAATTTTCCCCTGTTGATTACTTCTTCTTTTCCAGACAACTCCTTGTTGCTGGATGCTGCTTTCCAGTGTATGAAATGCCTGAAATGTTACAAATACAAGGAGAACCTCCAGAAACATGTGAAACATGAATGCGGCATCGAACCACAGTTCCATTGTCCGCTATGTCCGTATCGAACCAAACAGAAAGGAAACTTGAAACGACACTTTGAAACTAAAAATCACGCTGTGGGTCTGCTGTAACGAAATCTGAATAAATCTTTTATGAAATCTTTTTATATTAAGATTATTAATTATTCATATCCATGATGGTTTTGTATGGTGGTGCCCATGGTTCAATGATATTCTTCTCGTCAATTCTTCTCGTCGTGCCTCTGTGGCTCTAAAGAGATTTTAGATGGTATCTATTTCTCTTCATGATTGCCATAAAATGCAAGGCATCTTCAGGCCCCCTGTGAAATCATTTCGGTCTGAATCATTTCACTGCCATAAGGATAACATGGGTCTGAAGTTATATCAGATCGAAATGATTTCGTTTTCAACCATTAAGTATTTCTAGCCATAGTATGTACCAATTTGTTTGACAGAAGTTCTGAATATATTTATTATCATACACCTGGTCACACCACGCATTGATTTACTTAAAAATGTTTGGGTAGATTTAATTCCTTGGACTTTGTCATCCCATTTATAGGAATAAATGTGTGAAAAACGTTATTATTTTACAAATTTTACAATTCTTTCATTTCAAGTAATGCCTAAGATTCTAAATTCAATTCTCTTCAATGCAGTTAAATTTATATTTGTATTTTTTTTATTTTATAATTATATTATTTTTACCTCATCTAAACAATATGTAATAAATTATTTAAATAATGTGTTTTTACTTTTTACTTTTTAGGTGAGTGGGATGGTTTGCTGTACGACGTTGGCTCTGCTCGCTCAGCTCACGAATGCCAGACATGTGGCAAGACGTACAAACACAAACGTTGCCTGACAAATCATATTAAGTTTGAGTGTGGCAAAGAACCACATATTCAATGTCCTTTCTGTCCATATCGTACTAAAATTAAAGGGAACTATACGCGTCACGTTAAATTACATAACATACACAATGTAGAAATTATTAATAAACCTTTAATATGAATTACAGTTTCTAGTTTATTGAATAATACCAATGGCAATATATCTTAAATTTGTGAACGTTTAACTTTAAATCGATACATACGATACATACATACATTTCGCACTTATTGGAAAAGTCTTTTTTGATAATAAAATAACATTGCATCAGGCGTATTATAAGTACTTATATTTACCCAGTGCTGTCTTCTGTCTGTTTGTTTGTCTGTCTGTCTGTGTATCTGTCTGTCTGTCTGTCTGTCTGTGGGGAACGCCGTCGCGCGCATCCACTGATGCGCATTGGTCATGCTTTACATGCCGGGTCCCTCTAGTTTAACATATTTTTGTTGGGTTTAACTACTGAATGGTTTATGGCAAGTTTGTACATCACAAAATGTAACCGAATTCCCATTGGAACTGTTGTCTTATCACTCTTTATTACTCATTATCTTGTTACCTGGCTATAATTACCATAATAATTAGTCAAACCATAATAAAATAATGATAATGATACTTTTAACTACTTAACCTACCTATTATAAAATTATCAAGTAGGTAGGTAAAAATAATTACTTATAATGATACTGATACCTAATGTTAATGTTAAAATTGATAATCTATTCTAAAATTAACAAGTAATAATAATTAATTAATTACTTACTAAACTGATATTGATAATGATAATGTTAAAATTACTTATATGTTAATGTTAAAATTACTATTTCAGCAGGCAGGGTGGAAGAACGCAAATCCTTGCGAACCTCGCCTTTTTCTGTGTATTAAATCTTATGCCTGTACAGTGTATCTGATATAATGCAAAAATAAAGAAAATTCTATTCTATTCTATTCTATTCTCCAAGCAAACTGTAATCCCTATAAAAAACACTCAGTGTAAAAAAACCAGCCAAGTCCCTACAACTAAAATTCTTAAAATTCTGCACTGAAAAGTAGTGATATCAAAAAATGAGCCAAGTCAAAACTTTATTTGAAAATCAAAAAATACTTGGCGCATCGTGTACTATATAAATAGCTTAGAAGTATAGTCCAGATATAAAATATACATATAATGCCATAAAAAACGATGCGCCAAGTATATTTTTTGATTTTCAAATAAAGTTTTGACTTGGCTCATTTTTTGATATCACTATTTTTCAGTACAGAATTTTAAGATTTCATATATTTTTTTTAGTTGTAGGGACTTGGCTGGTATTTTTCACGGAGTATTTTTTATAGGGATATCACTCCTTTTTTAGTTTATTCTTAAAATTTTTCACACAAATCGAATGAACAATTTCTAAATCCTGTTAAAAAATCGCCATTTATAATTTGTTACTACTAATGAAAATCTGCTATATATTTGCTTAAATGGTCTTTCATGAAGAATAACAAAGGTTTCATTCCAATCGGTCTACCCAGTTCCGAGATATGGCAACACTTCGGTTTTCAACATGGCTGCTGAACTTACTGCACTGCCACATATAATTTATATCTACAATTAATGTGTATCATTTTAAGCTTTCTGAATATGTATTCATTGTATAGAATGGGGATTATAATAATTTAAAATTTGAATGACGTCATTTCCGGGCTCATAAATAGGAAAATTCTAGTTTAACTGTTCCTATTCCATAGAGATGTCCTTCCGAATCGTTTAGCGCTAGATTCGTACCGATCAGTCTACCAGTTTTCGAGATACGACGATACTTCCGGTTTCAAAATGGCGGCTGAAATCTCTGCCCCTTTGAATTTTAATTTAAACATGATAACATCTTATAATAAGCTGTCTCAATCTAGTGGAGCGGTCGCTCCACGCCAGCCAAGTCGTACGGCGCGCGCACACTCATTTAAAAAGGCTGGAGCAAACCCACTTTTACTGTAGGCATCAAAGTGGCATTTTCGGCCTACTGGATCTTAAAATTGGGGACGAGCTATGGCCCACCCTACAACATATACCAAATTTGGGAACAATAGGTTAAGCCCTTTGCGAGCTAGAGGGCCGTGAAAACAGCGTTTTAGGGCGGTTTTAATCTCAGTAGTAGTAGTAGTAGTAGTCTCCTGGAATTCAAATCCGGTAAACAGGCCACAGCCTAAACGGCTGAACCGATTGATCTCACATTTTTACCACGTGTGCACTTTTGGCGTCTGATTTGCCCTCCCCCCCGGAAGTGACATCATATCTCGACAAAGGCTAAACCGATTGGAACGAAAATAGCGCCAAACGATTCGGACGATCAACTATATGGATTATCAATAGCAACAGACTAAAATTTATGTTAACGAAACCGGAAATGACGTCATGAAATTTGAAATACATCGATTGGCATTTCGGCAACAAATTTGATCCGATTTTTTTGATATTTATGTAACGTATGTACTTTTGATATCTCATTTGACTTGTTATAAAACTAACCAGAAGCCGCCATTTTGAAACCGGAAGTGACATCATATCTTAATAACGGCTAAATAGATTTGAACGAAACCAGCGCTAAACAATTTAGACGGTCAACTTTATGTATTACCATCAATAATATTTGCAGTTTCCCATACCAAAACCGGAAATGACGTCGCACTTTTAAAAAATCTCAAAAATTTACATTTTGATGCAATAAATATACTATTTCAGACACCTTATAATGAAATGTAATCATGTTTAAATTATAATTCAAGGAGTCAGTGATTTCAGCAGCCATTTTGAAACCGGAAGAAACGCCATATCTCGAAAACTGGTTGACAGATTGGTTAGAAACTAGCGCGAAACGATCTATGGAAGAGGAACAGTCAAACTAGAATGTTCCCATTTATGAGACCGGAAATGACGTCATTCAAATTTATAAATTATTATAATCCCCTCCTATACAATCCCCCTCCTGCTACATATTCAGAAAGCTAAAAATGATACACATCATTTATAGTTATAAATTCTATGTAGCAGCGCAGAAAGTTCAGCAGCCATTTTGACAACGGATATGTTGCCATATCTCGGAACTTGGTTGACCGATTGGAATGAAACCTTTGCTATTCCTGATGAAAATAACCAAATTGTAAAGGGTGATTTTTTTAAAGGATTTAGTAATTGTTCATTTGATTGTTACAAGTTGTAAGAATAAACTAAAAAAAGGAGTGATATCCCCATAAAAAAACTCTTCGTGTAAAAATAACAGCCAAGTCTCTTCAACTAAAAAAAATATGAAATCTAAAAATTCTGCACTGAAAAGTAGTGATATCAAAAAATTAGCCAAGTCAAAACTTTATTTGAAAATCAAAAAATACTTGGCGCATCGTTTTTTTAGGGCATTATCGGTGTACTATGTGAATGGATATTTTATATATATTTTATAATTGGCCTATACTTCCAAGCTATTTATATACACGATGCGCCAAGTATTTTTTGATTTTCAAATAAAGTTTTGACTTGGCTAATTTTTTGATATCACTACTTTTCAGTGCAGAATTTTTAGATTTCATTTTTTTTTTTAGTTGAGACTTGGCTGTTATTTTTACACGAAGTGTTTTTTTATGGGGTAGTATTTATTGTATCAAAATGTAAATTTGTGTGATTTTAAAAATGTGTGACGTCATTTCCGGTTTTGGTACAGAAAACTTCAAATATTACTGATGATATAAATTTTAAGATCCAGTAGGCCGAAAATGCCACATTGATGCTTACAGCAAAAGTGGGTTGCTCCAGCCTTTTTATATGAGAGTGCTGGCGTGGAGCGACCGCTCCACTAGATGCTGTGTATGTGTAATCTTTGAATGTTTAATCGCGTAAGGATTAAATATTCAAAGGTGTAATGTTTGTAGAAACAGTGATGTTGTTGTTGATCAATTGTTTAGATTTTGAAAACTATTAAGAGTGCCATGTTACAAATTTTACGAAGTTCATACCTAACATATTAGCGATATCTCAACACTAATGGTCTTGATTATTATGTTTCAGTGTCGAAGCAAGACGAGTTTCCTCCCGTCGCCACAACTTCTGCTGCTGTTGAAGATATTGCACATGTTGTCTTCCAATGTGCCAAATGCTCAATTCAATTCAGAGATCGCAGCAAACTTCGAAAACATATTGCAAACGTTTGCTATCGAGAGCCTGCGGTTGTGACTGACTTGATCAACCCATTGCAATGCTCTAGTTGCAAGATGCGTTATACCAAAAAGGGTGCCCTGACCTATCATGTTGAACATGTGTGTGGTAATGTTCTGCGTTGTGGACAGTGTAAAAAGGAGTTTAAATACTTGACTGACCTAATTCGTCATGTTAAACATGAGTGTGGTTAAGTTCTGCAATGCGAGCAATGTAAGAAGGAGTTCAAGAACATGACGACACTTACTACTCATGTTAAACACTAGTGTGGTAAAGTTCTGCGATGTGGTCAATGTAAGAAGCAGTTCAAATACATGACGCACCTAAGTTGTCATGTTAAACATGAGTGTGGTAAAGTTCTGCGATGTGGTCAATGTAAGAAGCAGTTCAAATACTTGACTGACCTAACTCGTCATGTTAAACATGATTGTGGTAAAGTGTTCGAATGTCCGAATTGTAAGTCGAGATTCACTGCTCAAAGAAGTCTTCTGAGGCACGTGAAATTTGTTTGCAAGTCTGTCTCTTAAAATATTTTCGATATATATTCATTGCGGGACTTGTCACGTGTTATTTACATAATATCTACAATCCTCGAGCTATCTCATAATCCTGAATGTGTGTTCCACTTCCTAGTGGCTGGGTGTGAGGTTTAGTATCAGTTTGTTGATTCTATTGTCATGTGACTTTAATTTTATCTTGTATTATTACATAATCCACCAGTATGAGTTTTTATTCATATGCCTTTACATATAATCACAAAGTTAAAGGATTTCATCAAGAAATCCATTACGACATAAGAAGTTCCATTACGATTGTGCCACAACTTTTGCTGCTGTAAAAGATACTTCACATGTCTTCCAATGTGCTAAGTGCACCTTTTGTATGCACTAATTAACTACCTATGTCCTACTCCTGTAATATGGTATGGCTTAGTATCATACAAGAAGATGCCATAATATATTTCAAATTAAGAGTATACCTAATTATAATTTGTTTTTATTTGGCATATTAATTTTTCATTGGTTACTTGCATCAGTTTTCATTATTATAATTAATAATAATAAAAAGGAATATCGATTCTTATAAGTTTATTCAAATGATACTTCATGTTTTTGTTGTGAATTTATTGCCTCATTTATCCTCGTCTTATTTATGAATGTAGTATTTTTCACTCGAATAGTGAATGATGCGTTTCTGAATTTGAAACGTCATTCCTTTATTCCTTGAACTGTGATTAACTGATTATGAATCCTACTCTTGATATGTCATTTCCTCTATTCCTTGAACTGTGATTATGGATCCTACTCTGGATATGTCATGATTGGCATTCCCCAACTTCTTATTACTACAACCTTTTGAAACAATTATGAGTGTAACCATAACAGATTAAACTTAACTTTAAATTAGGTCCTTTTTCTTTTCCAGGCAATTCGTTACTGCTGGATCCTCGATACGCTGATTCTCCTTATCAGTGTATAAAATGTCTCAAATGTTACAAATACAAGGAGAGTTTATACACACATGTAAAATACGAATGCGGCATTAAACCTCAGTTCAAATGCCAACAATGTCCGTATCGATCGAAACTGAAGGGAAACTTGAAACGCCATATTGAAACTAAAAATCACGTTTAGTCTACTGCAACGAGTATTTAAATAAATGCCTTTTGAACATAATTTTAGTATAAGAGTTTTAATTGACCTTGTCATCCACCTCATTTTACGTCAGAGGAAAATAAATATACCACAAATTCCACTTTTCTATAATGACCTTGGTCGCATACATAACTAGACCACGCCCACATTTGTTTTTGATCTGAAATTGAAATCGTCTTCCAAAGGCAATATTCATTATTAGTTGTTTGTGGAGACTCGTTTTTGACAGTATGCTTAGTAGAAAAATATGTTGTAGTAGTTTAGTTCCTAGGTAAGTAGTTAAATTATTATTCGTTGTCAGTTGCCAAAGGTTATAATATTGTAATGCACAATGGTTATTTTTTGTTGAAGAAATGAACATTGTGACCATTCTGACCTTTACGACCAAAGTGTTATACAATAATAATTTCCTTTTCTCTTTTGAAGAGTAGCGTCTAGATTTCTGTAAATCATTGACGTCGTTGCATTGTGCTGTGTGTGGATTTATCTTACAGTTAAATCACACTTCTTCAATTGTTTTGTGTGCTTTCAGGTTTGATTTCAACTCGCCTGGATTGCGGCTATCAGTGCAGACGTTGTCACAAGTATTACAAATACAGGACTGGTCTGAACAAGCACACGACTTATGAATGTGACAAAGAACCTCAGTTTCATTGTCCTGTCTGTCCTTACAATTCGAAACAGAAGTGGAATCTGCAGCAGCACACGAAGAAGATCCACGGCGTGATGGTCTAGTGTTAGTGGCAAGATATCGTGGAAGGGAAACATATTTTAGTATTTCACATGATTTCGTAAGTCGTTGAGTCGAATTTTTAATCTATTCACTGTATTGAAATAATGTTTATTTTCAGCAAGTTCTAGTGTACTTGATGTGTATACCGATACGCAATGTGTGCTATTTTAAAATTATTGTGCGTATTCAATGAATGCAATGTACACAATACAAACAATTCAAATGTATGTGAAATTGACAATTACAAAAATTGTCAATATATTTTGACACAAAATACATTAAAGGAGACATTTGTAAACGAGATGATTGTACTTCATCGACCTTTAGCTTGTTGTCCTAAAGAGCATGTTGCTTCTTCTAGTTTCTGGATATGTTCTTCTATACGTATGCAGAATGTTTTGAGCATGCTTTTTTCAACCGAGTATCTATGGCGTAATTTAATCCATAATTTTGTTGCAGAATTTCTTGGCTACCGGTTTTCTCGAAATGGACTTCCTCAGTATAAGTTTCAATGCAACACGTGTGACAGATCGTACAAATATAAAGAAAATTTGGGAAAACATGTCCGATTTGAATGTGGAAAAGAACCACAGTTTCAGTGTCCAATGTGTCCTTACCTTGGAAAACTGAAGGGCAATTTAACTCGGCATATTAAAACTATGCATAAAGATATGACACTGTAATTCCTATTGTAATAAACCGATGTTATATAATTAAATGGTATACATTTCTCAAAACATAGTTTTTTTTCCTGGATGTTACAAGTATCGAAATCCAAATTCCGATTCACACCAGCAACTTTTGGTGGAGCAAGTTGGTTCTGGTCCACTTTGTTGACGATAACGTGACTGCACATGTACACTCGAAAATTCATAAAACGGTATTTGAACGAAACAGATTGGCTGCTGGTCAGGTTCATTGACAATCAATCCTTGTTATTATCAATGAAATCAGAGCTCACCTACTAGAGGTAGATGACAAGTAAGTATAGACTTCATCAGATGATGCCATCACATTTTTTTCAGACAATCCATTTCTTTCAAATACCGTTTTATGAATTGTCGAGTGTACATAACCAAGTTGATAAGTTATCTTTTGAATGTTTGACTGGAATGCTCAACTGATGGGTTGATGTTGTTTTAGATGCCGCAGATGATATGTGGAGGACCGTGATTGGAACACTGGATCCGGGCGCGAGTGGCTTGCAATATTATTGTCCCCATTGCACCAGAAGTTATTCTTGTGAAACGCATTTGACGCAACACGTGACCTATGAATGTGGTACTGATCCTAGGTTTCAATGTCCACTTTGTCCATATCTTGGCAAACTTAAGGGTAATCTGAAGCGACACATGAACACTGTACATAGAAATGTAAATCATTGAACTTGTACTTAAGTACTGTATATTTAATACTCGGATGTGATATGTAAGAATGTAGGTACTTGCTGTCTAGGAACGAATATCTTTAGATTTAATGCATATTGGGATGCATGGGCTCTCTTCCACATTGTCATGACCAAGAGGAATGTTCTCACTAAACATAGCACTTAAACGTAGTGCTAACGTACACTTAACACAACTAAAAATGATCGCTCAATAAATCTGATTGACTGAAAAATGTTAGAAGTCTGATCAGAAATCAGTCCAAGCGATCTCCTTGTCTCACTCTAGTAGGTGAGCTCTCATTTTAATGATATTAACAAGCATTGATTCTTACGGAACATGACTGGCAGTCATTGACATTTGTTCTCCGTTCATTTATTATTTTGCCAAGTGTACATACCGAATTGAAATAGTTATGAATGTTATGTTACAAATAAATATAAGATATATAATACAAAATGATGTTTATCTTTTTCATTTCATTCAATAATATTGTCTATAATTTCTATTAATTTTCAATAACCAATTGGCTATTGCATGCTGACAACATGGAAATTTAGTTGCTATACTTGATTGTTGGAGGGCATTCTGCGACGTAAAGTATTGAAGATACTTCAATTCTTCATGATATTGTTCGTATTTTAATTATGATATAATGAAAGAGTCTATGGTGTCATCTGTAATGGATTTAGAATAAACTTTTCTTAATTTCTAAGTGCTTTTGGATTTCTTTATAACCCGTTTTGAACTTCATGAATATGATCAGATGTGTCTGTTTAGTCGCCTGCACAATCATTTTTAAGCGAATCGGTTTGAAAGCAACATTTTTTACTCCTAAATTGTCTGCAGTTTTGGTAAGATGAGTATAATATATTGTTGTAACTTGTAACTTATCTAATAGAGTGGCAATTTGATAAAAATTTTACTCTCATAAAATGTACAATATTTTTTTGAACTGTATACATTAGATGAGAGAAAAGCGAGAAACAGAACTGTTACTTGTCAGTACAATTTGTTTACATTTCCATGAGTATTGATTTTATTTTGCTCTCGTTGTTAAATGTTTGTCCTTGACAACTGTGTCCCCGTAGATGTATTTGAATCAATTCTAGCTATCATTGACTTAATTTCTTTTATTTCCATTAATAAAGTTAAGTAAAATGTTTATAACTTTATTTCTCGCATGTTTTAAATGTATTCTTACTGCAGTACACAATGAACTGATCCGCAATAATTGTTTTAGATTCAGCTGATGAAATCTGGCGGAGGGTGATCGGCACGATCGAGCCTGGTCATGACAGTTACCGATATCGGTGTCCTAATTGCAACAGAAGTTACTCCTGTCGAAGTCATTTAAAGCAACACGTTATCTATGAGTGTGGACAGAAACCACGCTTTCAATGTATTTACTGTCCTTTCAGTACGAAACTCAAAGGAAACTTGAAGAAACATATTTTTAACAAACATTCATAATTATTAATTCGTCAAAATCGTATCTTGGTTATGTTTAATTAGTGTAATGTCTTCAACTAAAATAAACGTACATTTGTTCAACAAATTGCTGGCAAATGATATACATTCCGACATTCCTCTGAACGAGTTCCCTACATTTTGCATCTACTTTTTCTTACTCCACATATTATTTAACATATACTTATATGATATATCGTTTATCTACTATCTTACCTATCTATTTTGCATTTATCTGGCACAAACTGTCGTAACCATGCTATTTACCCATGCGTTTTAATTTGTTGCCATATAAACAACAAAATCATTTTCTGAATCAATCCCCAAAGCAACTATATTTTCCCATTTGTAATACCTACATCGTCTAATTTTTTTTATGAAATGTTTTTCGGTTTACTAACACACCTTCATTGTTTCAGACTCTTCTGATGAAATCTGGTGTACAGTGAAGGGAACAGTCGAACCTGGTTACAGTGATCTACGATATCGCTGTCCAAATTGCATCAGAAGCTATTCCTGCCGAGCACATTTGAGACAGCATATATTGTTTGAATGCGGGAAGCAGCCGGCCTTCAAATGTGATTATTGCCCAATCATCATGAAACTCAAAGGAAATTTGAAGAAACACGTGGCTAAAAAACATTCGGGATTTTTCAGTATAAATTAACGCATTACTGTCTGATTATTTCTCTATGAGCATGACTAATATGTGTATAATTATAATAATTAGTAAATTAAATAAATATGTGAACTTGCAGATGTTTATTCCTATTTGGATGTTGTTTTGTTTTTTAAACGTTATTTCTAAGCAGCCCTCCAATAATTGCAAAACCTTTGAAGATGTGAGTACTGTACATTTTATCCATTTACTCCCAGTTCTAGGTGTTTTTGTGATTTGACCATGGTTTTCGTTTAGTTTTATTTCTCCGTCCTCTCTAATTTACTGTGGTTACTAACTAGTAAACTCCATGACCTAATAAATGCTCATCCGCTATTTCTTTGTAGGCCTTGTTCAATGGAGTCCGCAGCGAAGCGAGAAGGCCTACCGAAGACATTTCTGTTTTGGTTGCAACCGAAGTTACAAAGAAAGATCGACTCTTAACCACCATTTGAAGTATCAATGTGGAAAAGCACCACAGTTCGCGTGTCCTTATTGTAATTTCAGCTCAAAACAAAAAGCTTATATAAAAAAGCATATCCGTCTGTTTTGTAAGGCTGCTAAAGAAACTGTCGTAGAAGTTGTTTAATGAATTATTTTTAATAGTATATAATAGCAGCGTTTCTGACTTACAGGATATGGGCTAGTCTACATAATTGTGATATAAATCAACTATAATAAATAATAAATGCTTGATTCTGCCTATTACATGTGATTTTGTTGCTTTCCATTTTAATTAACCATTTCCTCTTAGTATTTTTTAAATTATTCAAGTTCTAAGATACTTATAGCGTTTTCCACTAGCCGCACTGGTGCTTCACTGGGTTGCACTGGGTTGCACTGAGAGCGGGTGTCGTTTTCCACTGGGAAATCCAGTGTGCACTGGAGTGGTTTTTTCGTTTTCTACTGGATACGGCATCACTACCATGTTAAATAGATAGCACTCCAGTGTGCAGTGAGCCCGTATCACGTGAAACGAGACGACACGGAAATTTAGAATAGCCTTCCTGGGGGCACATTTTTAGCACTGAGAAAATTCTCAGTGCAAGCCATTGCACTCGAATATTCCAAGATGGACGCTTGAAAATTGGTTGCTTTAAATCTCCAAATAACAGTGATAGATTAATTGACCAACAATGGATGATCTCAAACGAATTCAATGAAATTCATTGCTATTTTTAGGTTATGTTAGCACTGGAAATATCCTTGTTTTCCACTGGGGTTGCTTTTTTTGCTGCACTAGTGCAGAGCATGACGTCACAGAGCAATTCTTTGCTCTCATTCAGTGCATGCCAGAGGAAAACGCTATTAGTAAGAATGTCTCTATTTCTGGTGTACAACAAGTGATACAATCACTAAGGATAAGGTTAAGGATGTGATTAGGCAACTCTTAATGAAGCGAAGTTGCTCGAGCTAGTATATTGCGGGATATGTAGTGATGCAAACGGGGTAATTCGTGACATGATATCCTATTCAATTGTTGCATTATTTCTTGCAGGTGTAGAAAAGCAATTTCGTTGCGAGACCTGTTGCAGGAGCTATCTCC
The DNA here is from genome assembly GCA_934045905.1 of Leuctra nigra. Lineage (NCBI taxonomy): Eukaryota > Metazoa > Arthropoda > Insecta > Plecoptera > Leuctridae > Leuctra > Leuctra nigra. The sequence continues at coordinate 7,345,248 of OW203768.1, forward strand.
GAAGACAGTGTCTCAACCGCCACGTGAAATACGAGTGCGGCAAAACGCCACAGTTTCAATGCGTCATCTGTCAGCATCGCTGCAAACAAAACGCGCATCTTAAGAAACATTTATATTCCGTGCATGGTTCTTATATATAATGTACCGATTTATATCGTCAACTGTCAACATTGCACAAAACAATAAAAGTTTAATATTTTATGATCGGCTGAATAATATGTATGTAATATAATACCCTCTCCGTCTATGAATACAAAACTATTTTTCATTTTGGAAATCAGTCATGAAAATCATCCATAACGTGTTGTAATTTGTGTTATCGACTACATTTCCTGTGTAAATCCAACACTTGAAGATACTTATTGTTTAAACGTCTTCTAATGTGCAATCTCTGATATCAGTCTCGTGTCTGTCATCTTCTATGTCTCAATGTTTTTCAGTGCGTCCATCTCAAGATGTTCCAATCCGTATCATCAGAGGGAAAGATGGCTCGACGAGTGTCCATTATGCGGGGCGAAGTTCGTCCATCAGAGGACCGCGGACAAACATCTTCGCGATGGCTGCTCCCTTGTCCCTCTACATAACTTCTTGTCTCAGCTTAACGTTGGCATTTTTAAGAAATAATTGATAATAAATGACATTCGTGGCAAGTTACCACTTTTTCACAAATAAGTTTAATATGATTTATTTCTTTCCTAAATCCTTTTACTTCACACCATCGTTTTATATTGAAATAAATAAATGAAAAATCAAACATGTGTATTTATCGATATTGATTAAGAGGCAAACGGAAGCGAGCGGGAATCGCACGGTTCGTCAGAGAGTTTTTTTGAAATTTTGTCTTCCCACTAAATAATTTTAAAAAGTCAGATAGTATCGACCCATTACAGCATAATATACTAAATAATGCCGCAAACCGGAGTTCATTATGACCTCTGGTACGATTATTTTACTAAAAATATCGTATTTAACACTTTGAGGTCGCACCAGAGGTCATAAAGTACTGCAGTTTGCGGCAATATTTAGTATATTATGCTGTAATGGGTCGTTACTATCTGATTTTTTAAAATTATTTAGTGGGAAGACAAAATTTCAAAAAAACGCTCTGACGAACCGTGCGATTCCCGCTCGCTTCCGTTTGCCTCTTAATGATTTGTTATTCTTAATATACCCGTTTGAATATTCCCAAATCTATAATTTCTAGTTTTACCTTATTTGATTTCAGTTTTGTTTGATCCACTAACAACAATGAAGAGCACACATCATTGACTTCTTAGCACTGCTTTGGTGACTTTGCTACTCTCAGTTAATTTCGTGTAAATCCTCATTTCTCCTCTAATACATCTTTTGACCGGCTCTCTTGAATTCTGTTTCAGGTACCGGGGAATATCCATATCGTTGCGACGGCTGCACAAAAGTGTTCTCTTCGCGGTCTTCACTGACGTGTCACACAAAGTACCACTGCGAGAAAGTTAATCTGGGCATTCAAATGCAGTATCAGTGTGCGACATGTCTCAAGACATACGTTCGGAAAGACACTTTAAATGCCCACATGAAATATGAATGTGGAAAGCGTTTGGAGTTTAATTGTCCTTATTGCTTCTTTTGCTTCCGACAAAAACGAAATCTTAATCATCACATGAAACATGTTTGTAAATTCAAACTAAATGTATAATGTATAATATCTTGACCATATTATTTTAATGTGTTGTTTTCTTCAGTTAATGCTACATGAGGATATTTGCAGTTTGTCATGACATGTTTCTGTCTTCTTCTGTGAAGACTGAATATTTTAAATTTGTAAATATTTTCTTTAATGATGCCAAACTGTACTCGTGCACAGCTTTTTTAATGTAATAAGGGTCGGTTATACAATATCCCGATAAAGTTATTGACAGGGGTCAATAACCTATTGCCATCGGCAACGGCCAAATGAGCGCAGCTAAATCATGTTTTGAACCCAGCTATGATGTCGGAACTTATTGTACTTGTTATTGGACTTGTTGGGATGTTGTAAAACCGTCTATTAGTCAGAAACACGGTGTTCACACCGATATGTAGAAAGAAAGGTAGTAATAAGTATATATATTTTTTTGTATCACTCAAAATAAATTAAGTTTTATAACATTGTATAATTAAAAATATTTTTTTACATTGAAAGCTTGTCCTTCTTGTTTGTTCCACCTAAATATTATGAGATATGAAATTGCTCCTCTTCATAATTCTAATGATTGAGTAATGCGTCTTTAATAGTGCTAATTGTATACAAATGATGATGAAGAATGGCGATGGAATGCTTGACAATAATGGGAAGAATGAAGTCGACAAGTTAAATGATAAAAATGATTCAAAAGTGTAGAGGAGAACTCGAGCCACGTCCAGCATAATTTTTTTTCTACAGAACAGAATGCAATTGGACTAGTAATACATTTATAATGAGTAAAATTTCCTTCCGTGATGTAAGGTGATAAAAATTATTTCTTTCTATTGTCTAGTACTGTTTAAGAGTACGTTTAATTAAAACTTCGAGTAGGATTTGGTGCATGTTGATGCTCCGTTTATAACTTTAAAATCTTGCATTTCGGTTTAATTACTATACTTGGATTTAAATAGTTATAGTAATGTATTTTGCATTCTTACATCAAGACTCAATGTCCATATATTTCATGATTAAATTGTGTTTCAGATATTTACGACACGTCTCTACTTGAAGAACTAAGTTCGTTAGCCAGCAGCAGTATTCGGTTTGAATGTCCCAAGTGTCAACGGAGCTACAAGCACCGACAGCATTGGTACACGCATCTGAAGCTGGAGTGCGGCCAACAGCCCCGTTTCCACTGCTCCGTGTGTCCGTACAAGGCGAAACGCAAGTTCCATCTTGAGCGTCACATGCAGAATATCCACAGTCTGCAGAGGAATTAATTAAAATGCATATTCCTTCCAAAGATATTTGTAATGTCTTAAAAATGTAAAGTATTATTTTCACTACTTAAATAAAACCAATCGTTTATAATATAATAAATAGCAAAGTTCCTACGCCTGGTACTTTTTTCCGCATCGAAACTTTCCGCTTTTCTCCGTTCTGCCGTGTCTGTCTTCCAGTCATCTATCCAGTATAGTTCCAGTATGGTTTAATAAGAGGTTTTATTATCTTAGAGGTTATGCAATTATTTCCAGAAATAAAACATTTTGACAATTTTTTTTGATAGGTAATTTTCAATTGCGGAGGAAAATGAAGTAATAAGAAAATCACAGATTTTAAATTTAATTTAATGGATGGAATTTATCTAAATAAGAGCGTCTGTAAAAATCATGTAACAGTGAATCGTAAAACGAACAAATGTATTTTTGATTGACACGATCGCCTAAGTAATAGATGTCGTCTCCACAACTATTTGGCCTTAAGATTCCTTCATTCCTAATCTCGTTTCGAATTTCTATAGGAAACTCTTATCTAGCATGGGTTTGTGAAAACCTATTGATTGCTGACCTCACTTTCTGCTTTGATCACATTGACACTGTCTACTTCTGTTTCAGCTGCACATATTCGTTGGGACGGTCTTGCTGCGGGCAACCCCAGACGCTTTCACTGCAGCAACTGTAATAAGTCTTACAAGCACAAGTACTACTTAAACCGGCACATCAAGCATGAGTGTGGGAAGCAATCGCACGTATGCTTGATCTGTAACAGAAAGTTTAAGAGGAAATATTCGTATAATCGTCATGTAAAGTTAGAGTGCATCGGGCAACCTAGATTGTAGTATAGTATTGATGTAAACACTCGACTGTATTGATGCGTTTGTTCTGTAATTCTACCGAATTTTAAAGTGTATTGTAAGGTTTAACCCTTTACTGGAAAATAGCAAAATCCTTGATAGATCCATGGATTTATTGATACAGTTTTATTTTTTGAAGGGGCAAATTATTTTACCAGGAACATACTGTCTGCATGATACCGCAAAGAGATTTTTTTTCTTGATATTTGGAAAGCTTAGTTTTACAAGATTGTAAACATCATTTTTGGTGGAGTATTTTCTACAATTGCTTTATAATGTTATCGGTTACTAAGGTCACCCCTAGCAGACTATGTTTGTATCCTAGTGATATTCCACGCTTGTCACATCCAGGGGCGGATCTAGCCTCTCGTCATGGGGGGGGCGATTTTGGAAAATATGAAGGGGTCTAGGGGTATACCTATCCCCAGCCACGGGCGTCCGCAGATTTTTTGCCAGGGGGTGGGGGTAATGCAAGGAAAACAATTGTCCCACGGGTTAAGGGGGTGTGGGGGGCGAGCCCCCCACCCTGCCCCGCAGGGCGTTTTTTGGTTTTTGGACACTTTGAAATCAAATTTTGAGACGTTAGGAGTGCCCCCACCTTGCCCAGCAGGGTATTTTTTGGTTTGACCACCATAAACACCACCAAATTTGTATGCTATCCTGACATCCTTGCCCCCGAGTCACCCCTGTGGACGCCCATGCTCTCTGCCGCCAAAGACCCATCTTTTCTGGCAAATTTTTTTTCAAAATATTGAAGAAAACATTTAGTTTAAAGGCACATTTAGAGCAAAGATTAATCCTTGCCAATAAACAAGCCATGATTACGATATTTTTCTAAATTTGACGAAATGAAAAATCAATCTGCTGATCTTAATAGAAGGTGGAGGAAGAATCATGGGGGGGGGGGGGGGCGATCGCCCCTTCCGCCCCTCCTTGGATCCGCCCCTGGTCACATCCCATATCTTCTGGCTAGTTTGTGCTGATAAAACGTGACGAACTGACCTGGATTGATATTGTGTCAATGTTGTTTTCAATGGTGACTGGTGTTTGACACTTGTTGAAATGTTCACCCAAAGTAAGTAATATGAAACCAAATATAACAATAGCTCCCGACTTCTTATTGCAAGGTTTAATGCAATGTTTTATTTCCTATTTATCTGTGTTAATTAATTGGCTGTGTCCGGTATAATTGCCGATAATTATATCGGATAATGTAAAACATGGCCTGACTCATGTGGTAGTGGGATCGTGCAATATTCTAAGTACCTACTATAGGTGAAGGGTCTGATTTCAATGAGTTGCGGGACTGTTTCATTATTAGTTCTAATAGTAGACTAGGTGGGCAAGGACGGTTATTCGTCGCTCATACACCTCTACACTTCTTGATACTGTAATGAAATGAATCCATACTCCCTGTACCAGGAAACGTACAACTTTTTTTTAAAATCATAAACAATCGTTTGTTATTTCTCGTTTTATCGAGTTTATATTATAATTCCATACATTGTGTAAATTATGTGAGTTTCCATTCCTGTATAAAATAAAACATGTGTTATGGATTTTGTCTGTAACATGGCAGTTATCGAATAGCTAAATTATTATTATTTATCTGATATCCAAGCACTTATCCATTCATTTTCAATCATTCGATTTGTTCACGAGGGGGACATCTGCGATCAAGTTTACAACTTCTAATTATTTAATTAATTACACACTGACTTCTTGAGATTGCTATTGCTAAAGCTATGGAAAATCTTTCTGGAACACGGTGAATTTCGAATATATTAAAATATTTTACACGCAGGGTGTTAAAAATATCCAAAGTTGTTTGATATTTTCAGAATCTTTAAAAATGTTATCTTTTCAATGACAATTCTTCTTCATTTCATGTTCCAGTGGCAATGTATCGACAACACAGATCTACTCGACAAGTTCAAAGTGAATCAAACGCGACAGGGCGCTTCAGCTGTCCGAATTGTCCGCGAAGTTATAAGTTGAGTCAGCATTTGAGTCGCCACAGGAAACACGAGTGCGGGGAAGAGGCGCAATACGAGTGTCTGTTCTGTTGGAGGCGATACAGACAGAAGTCTTCGTTGAAGAAGCATATCAGCGACGTGCATCAGTCGGGGTTGTAATTGAGCGAGCGACTCCTTTTGGCGCCTTTAGCACGGACCTCTGTTTTTTTTTTTTTCTGTTACTAACCGATACACAGGTCGCACCGTTTCACCGATCGATCTGAAATTTTAAACACAAGTAAAGACAACCTTTTCTGTTTGCAGACATTTTTTTTGAAATCCGTTCTTTGGTTAAAAATTTAAATAAATATCTTCTGATTGGCTGAAAAATGAAAACGGTCTTCGATAATTCTGATCAAACTCCTATTTTGCATGGTCATTGAGACCAACATTGTCACTTATTTTACAATTAATGTTCAACCAATCAGTTGAGAACGTATGCACTATTGACATTTTTAATAGCTGTCAGAAATGAAGTATCGAAATAATGTTTTTTCACTGCCAACTGAATCTGATTTGCGCATGTACCAGAGTGTTTAGAGGCTATTTTCAACTTTCAATGAAAATCATATACTTTTATGTTGATTGGGTGGATCATATTTCAATTCAATATGGATGTTCATGTTTTCTGTGCGTTACGCAATCCGGTTCGAGAATTTGCATGTCCTATGCTCGCTCATCAACGCGTTACACTGAGCGTTTTCCTAGTAGTCGTATTTACAACTCCCACAATGCGATCGAAGCGAGTGTCTTCTTTCTTCCCGGGTTTCTTCCCGGTTTCTTTCCGGGTGCGATACAGGTCACACCGATTCTCCGCTGAAATTTTACATCACATGAAAAAGCCAGTTGTCTGGTGTACTGAATAGATTTTAGAGAAAATCCTCAGATTGGTTGAAAAACAATTGATTGGTCGAAAAGTAAATATATGACGATCAAGTTGAAATTTTGAAAGGTCGTCAAGAACTCGTATTGTACACATTTATATTTGTTTGCAATAATTCATCATTTCTTCATCCTATTTGTGTGTTGTAACTTTTCCAAACGTTAATGATATTTTCAATTTTGTCTTTTTGACTGCTATGGTTTCTTATCAAATAAAGATTTCTTGCAAATAAATTACACTGGGATATATTCATTAGACACTTGTAACTTGATTTCCCAAAACGATTTTTTATCCACTTTCTTTTACTTGGCCATTGTTGATTCAATGTAGAAAATTCGTCAGAATTTCAGGAATTATCTAGGTAGCTGTAGTTTGTAAAAACAATTGCTATTTCATTTCCAGATATCCGTTAAAAACTGCGTCTGTTTTTTTTAAAGACAAAGCAGTAGCCAGAGGCAACAAGTGTACTGATCTATACTTGATTTCCGTAATGTATTTAGAAGTATTTAGTTGCGCACTTTTGGTAGTCAGACCACCGATAACTACTGTGTCTGATTCTGTGTCTGTTTTGCCATCATGTTCCAGACCGCGCTAAAGCAAGAAATGTTCTGGAACTCGGCGAGATTCCCGCCTCACAGTTCCTCTGCACTCCCGACGTCGGCGAGATCTCGTCGACCCGGTTCTTCTGCACGAACTGCACGAGAAGCTACAAGTACAAGCAACACTTGTCGCAACACCTCAGGCTGGAATGTGGCAAAGAGCCGCAGTTTCGATGTCCGAAGTGCATTCGGCGGTTCAAGCGCAAGTTTGATTTGACAAGACATATTACTGATATTCATCCGGCTTTCTTAAGTTTGTTCCAAGAACAGTCGCAGTGGTTTACGTGAAACATGTATTTGTAAAATGTAATTTATTTGTAAATATAAGTGTGTTTTATTTTTTCACAAAACTATGTTTTTTTTATTTGATACCTGGGCAGTCCTTTTCAAGAGTTTGAGCAAAGATGTTATGAATACTCCGTTTTAATAATATCCTTGGTTTGAGCGTTAAGAGTTACACTACATTATAACTATTCGATTTGTTTGTGAGTTGTGTGAGTTTGTGATTAGGAGAACAGTTCCGCATTGATTACAGCAATTTACGATTTCCCTTGCTTTTCAGAGCTCATGAAGGATCCTTGAACATGTTTTTAGTTGTCATTGTTTCATCATGTAACATTCTGCTCTTTCTTCAATAAAGGATTATATTTTACGTCATCGACATAAGTTTACAAAATGTTGTTAACGCAGTCCCGATGAATTTACGAATTTAATTTGTGTTATCATTTAAATTTTCTAAATTGTAGTTATTGTAATTTAATCAATAATTTTACATGTCTCTTTGAAGACTCTTCAGTAGACTAATTGTGTGTCTTTACTTAATGTTTCAGTGGCAGTTGACGGAAGAGTATCGTATTCTGCGATGGCTGCGAACCCACCTCGATTCTACTGCACGAACTGTCCTAGACATTACAAGGAGAGAAAGTTTCTGAATCGCCACATGAATTTCGAGTGTGGCGTTGAGCCTCGGTTTCAGTGTCAACAATGTGGACGTCTTTTCAGGCGGAAATTCGATCTGAATCGGCATATGATAGAGAAACACCCGACGTTCTTGTTACTCTAAGTATGGAAACGAAACTTTGGAAACATTGCCGAAGTGTTCAGTTCAGACCGAACCCATCTCGTGTGAGCCGCCAATGAAACCAACGAAAAGCCGAAAAAGACACTTATAAAATACCTTCCTCTTAATAATGATATTTTTTATTTTTTTACAGCAATAAAAAACAATAATTAAAAAAATGGTGTATTATGAATTGCAACCTATACACATACCTCGATGAAGTTGATGTACCTTGGTAGGTCCTTAAAGTATTGTGGGGCAATGAACAATTTGCCTCAATAAAGTAGTTTTTAGGGTTGTTTGAAAGGTTGTTGGTTTTAAAGCGTTTTTTACGATTGTTTCAGTTTATTGGTCATAACGTAATAAATATAACGACCATTATGTATGCCAATTATTGGAGTTATGATGTTCTACTATACTAATTTGAACTCGTAGATCAGAATGAAGTATTTTTACACTGCTATCAGAAAGTGATCATAATCGACGTTTATTTGTTGAGATTGTATAGTATCCAACTTGGTTCGCTCGTTCACAACGTCACTTTGGGGACGATAAAGTTCGTACATGTCTTGATATCATAACTATTCTACTCCCAATTGACAAATTCTCTAGGAAATGGAAGTTCGGTCGGTAATCTTATCTCTATTCTATTATTTTAATAACAATTTCACATTTGAATATTAAATTCTGGATATTCAAAGGTTCACATTCCTTCGGAACCGATGAGTCGATTAAGAAATCCGATATAATTTTGACACTCAGACAGGTTTTTACAATATATTATCCCCATTCCCGGTACATCGTTAGGGCATAGCCAAATACTGGGTCCTTATCACAAACCACTAGTACAGTCATTTGAAGTCCAGGTCATAGCTATATCAATAACATTGCGAGACTAGCCTTGAACTAGGAGAACAATGCTATTCCACCACTGAAGTCAAAACCTAAATGGATATTAAATAAGGGTCCTGATGATAATTATGTCGGGAGCTTATTGGGATATTGAATAATCGGACCTTATACCTTAGGAAGATGTAGTTATGAGCTGAGACTTCTAGTTATAACTTGCTTGGCTTGATAATGACCATATCTTTTCAGAAATCTCTTTCGAGATTCATATTAATACCATTGTTTGATTCTGCTACAGTTTCCATTTGTTGTGTTTTGAATTAACGATACTAACTGATTTATAGATAGCTATTTTGTTTTTGAAGATAATTCCAGCTCCTCTGAATATTGTTGAGGTTGTATATTGTCCATTATTCCGAATGTCAAAAACCGTTGCTTAATTGTTAGCGATGCCATAACTGACTGGGCTATTCCTTAATGTTTCAGCAGAAGAGACGGGATCGACGCGACGATGGCTGCCCCAGGACTCTGCGGCGCGCTTCTTCTGTCACAACTGTCCGCGCAGCTACAAGAATCGCTGCCACTTGTCACAACACGTGAAGTTCGAGTGTGGGAAGTCACCTCAGTTTCACTGTATTCATTGTGATCGTCGATACATGCAGAACGGGGACTTGAGGCGACATGTCCTGCAAAAACATCAACCAAAGAACGATTTGGGTGGAGCTGTTTAGACATTTTGTTATACGATGCGAAGCTTATACACTTTCAAGTCCTGAAATATTGACTGACCAGTAATCTCTGGTTTAAAATGGAAGTTTATTCAAATCAATATTCAATTGTTTTGTGATACAACTATGGGAAATGTGTTGAATAATGAAAGTTATACAATAGCAATAACAATAGTGCTGAGTTCTGAGTGCCTGATTCAGTAAAATGTCCTACAGTTTAACGTCGACTTAAGTTTTCATAAATTTTATAAATCGCAATAAATTCTTTGACTCCAGTTCAAGTTGTATGTTTATTTCTGTACACAATGTAGGCGATCTTGTGAGTTTTTGATTGCTTTAACTTAAATTATACATTTTCTATGGTGCGAAATTGATTAGTAAGTCAGCGTCATGTCCAAACTGGAAGATATGAGCGAAAACTATTTTGTTTTTGATGTATTTCTTATTCTTGTGTTTCTTGTTATGTAATATTAATGCACATGAGTACGCAGTGCAGGAAATGTTACAAGAACAGAAAGTCTCTGCAACCACAGAATTCGCCTCGAAAATTGCGTCAATTTTGACTATGTCCACACAATTGCACTTCAAAGATTTCGGTCAGATTCAAGATTTTCTGCAGCAATTCATTTCATGAATGAAACTATCATCCAGTTTCCAATCACACATCCCTCCAATCAATAAATTTTTGTGTGGTTAATAATGTTTTTGTTTATTCTAATTGCAGGACGTGAAAACCCCGAAAAATCGTATTTTTGTGGCCAGTGTTTTCGAAGCTACAAGATGAAGCAGCATTTAGTTCGCCTTACAAAGTACGAGTGTGGATTTGCACCTAGATTCCAGTGTCCTCTTTGCAGTTACCGCTCGAAGCACAAAACCGATCTGAACAAACATATCATGTGCAAACACAACGCCGCAACTCTGCGGATAACTCAGATGCAGACTTTCTTACCGTATTATTAGGTGTAGAAGTAACATACATTTTTATGTTGGTGGATAATTTCCGAAGAAATAATGTAGGTCAGAGGAATAATAAATTTGTGTTCAATAAAATATTGTTATTGTGAAACAAATTTTATGTTTTGTCTCGTCAATTATCAATTGGAATATATTCTCAGTTCGGCATACGACCTAACGGCTTCCTTCTTATATTAATATAAACACATTGTACACCTGAATTACACGTTTCATTAATTAAAAATTGATAGTTCAAAATAAAACATAGTTGGATATATAAATAATATACTCATGCGAATGTTCTTAAGCCAAATTTAGATTGGTCATCATCTGAAGTCAACTTTGTGACGTGTAATTCAGCCTCTTCTATATTCTCTCTAGCACTAACAACATTTCTCCAGATTCAACTCTTGTATCTAACAAACGTGTTTGTATGTTTCAGACGGCCAAGTGTATCAGACTCGCTTCGATATAATGACGGGTCGCTACATGTGCAATAGCTGCTCTAAAAGCTACAAGCACCACCAATCACTTCACAAACACATCAAATACGAGTGTGGAAAAGAACCCCAGTTTCACTGTCCACTCTGTAGCTACAAAGCTAAACATCGAGGCGATTTAAAGAAGCACTTAGCTAGGCATCAGCTTGGGAAGTAGAGTGATAAGTAAAGAAGAAATATTATTTGGAGAGTGTTGACAGACTTTTATTTTGCCGTCATATTACAGCTCACCGATGTGTTTATAATTTAAGCTATGATTTAAAAGACAGCACAAACTGGAACAATGTAAAGCTGTGGTTTATTCTCAAAAAATTATGTTTTGTTTTGTTTAAATGTATTCATTGTTTTGAGTACGAACTAACATAGTATTTTAATGGAGATTGAATTCTGTGTGCGAATGATATTTTGTACAAGTTGAATAATTAGAAGGCCAAATATAGAAATCCCTTCTTGCTTTAAAACGTATACGTCCATTTCCTCTTCAACGAAGGAATGTTATAAGTTCTGCGCAGTTTGGCACAATGTTTGAATCAACTGCGCAGGTATTGAGGTCACATGACCCGGCTAAGTAGTACACACGAGTACATTCCTCTTCTGCTTATCTGATATTAATGGAGGGACTTCATACATTTTAGTGCTATAGTAACCTGAAGAATGCCTAAAAAGACGGATTTATATTGATCTAGTGATTAAATATAGCCTTTGCCTTATAGTGTAAATAAGATTACACTTAATTATACATTAATCATTGGTTTTGAATTTGCGGATATATTGTGCTGTTATTGCAGATAACTGATATGTACCTATACTGTTTTGAATTATGAAATAATTTTTTTTTAAAGACTGTAGATACTTAATTAGATTTAGATTTCTTCCAGTAGTTATATGAAATTCAGTGATGAATTGACGCATGAATTGTTTATTTGTACCTACAATTTAAGAAATCAAGAGTGATACATATCCCACTTTTACTGAAATGACCTGATCAAAACGATGTTAGAAATATTGCAATAAATAGTATTATTTTTATGTATTGCTGTTTCTGTTACCTTATTACATAATCTAATGAAAAACCTCAATTTTGTAAGGCTTACTATTGGTAAGATTTAAATGTTTAATTTAAATGTTTAATGTTTAATAACTTTATTGCGTATGGCAGAATCACCCTGAACACCCTAAAACAACCAATCAAACCATTTTTTTTAAATGTTTATTTCTAGATTAATTTACATGAATAATACAGAAATGTAAGTCACACGCCCCCCCCCCCCCCCCCCCCCTCCCTGCCAACGCAAGTACTTTTATAGTAGCGCTAGTACAGGGGTCGGCAACCTTTTTTGGTGAAGGAGCCAATTTACCAAAAAATAATAAATTAGATTATAATGGGAACCGCAGTTGAGGCTATCAAATATGATACACCGAAAATAAAAATTTAATTAGTTGATTATTTTGATAATTTGACGAAGCCCTCCAGTTGTTGCCCCGCAGGGCGATTTTTTTAAAGTTTCAACAATTAAAAAGTGATTCTGGGATTCTAAAATAAACAAACTGAATGAAATAACCTCCCATATGTTGCCCCGCAGGGCGTTTTTCCGAATTTTCAAATTTTTCGATTCCAGATCTATATTTAAGTTATAAAGTGCCATTCAAGAACCACCAAGGAGCCGCATGCGGCTCCGGAGCCGCAGGTTGCCGACCCCTGCGCTAGTATCACCTCATAAGAGCAAGACGGGAGACTGACGTGTTCTTGTAATGTTTCAGTAATACTGCATCTGCATAGTGTGAGTTCGTGTCTCGAGCCACGGTTTGGGTCTGGGAAGTCGCTGGAGGAGACTTATGTGGAGAGCGAAGACGCGATTGTGTACGGCGAAAAGATGAAACTGTACAAGTGTCGGCGCTGTGCGTTTCACACTTACAGGCGAGATTACATGAAGAGGCATTTGTTGAAGCTGAAGACTTGTTCATGAGTTTAGTACGAGACGATATAGAGCGTGAGATAGGTTGTCAGCTAAAAATGTGACATTTTGAATAGAAAGTGTTTATATTTGTTTATTAAAATCTTAATAAACTTGACCTGAGTCACGTATTTACTTTTGATTTATGTCTTTATTGTGAATATGTGTTCCACTAGCTAAATATGGGGGGCTCGAGAATGGAACATTTTATTAAACTAATATAATAATATGCTCTATTTTAACCTTTAAAGATTTTTCTTCGAGTATAGGTTTCTTCGTTTTGTTTGAAGTTTGACCACAAAGTATTAAAGAATGAGGTTATAAAAGGACTAAAGCCTCATTTACACGGTGCAATTTATTGTATAACTTCTGTACCACACTTCTGTGTCGCACTTCGTGAATGGAAATTAGAACATGTTTTAAGTTCTGTGACAGAAAGTTGGGTCGTGTAAATACAAAATTGAATGAAAAATGGGAATGTGACACAGAAGTTGTTCAAGAAGTTGCACCGTGTAAATTTGGGGCTTAACAAATGTAATAAATTGGAACTCTTGAACAACACACAAATAAGCCCGTACCTAATAGTTAAATATTTGAATTCTCAGAGATTATGTTGGTAGTGCTGCTCAGAGTTGAGTAAGTTACTTGTAAAAAGGAACTAGTTACTCTGTAAGTTACCTGATCTCAAAAGGAACTAAGTTACTTGGTAAGTTACTTGATTTGAAAAGTAACTGAGTAGTTACCGAAAAATTTAAGTTACTTTTAAGTTACTTTTAAGTTACTTTTCGGATATTTTTTCGACAAAACAAACGTGATCGAACTCCGCTGAGGGTTGATTTTGTTCGACAAAGCAATTTTATTATTTGTATTTAATCCCAGTCATCGTGCTCACAGTCAAAATACAAATTAATAATAAATGTAATTTGCACTCGCGGTAATGGTAAATATTAATGCACGCACCTCTTCCTCTTCACTTCACTTCTTTAAATGGTCCATCCATGAGACAATCACTTTGATTTGTGAAACTCGATCTTATTGGGTATACATTTTATATAAAAGCTACCCTTATTGGCTAGTATGAATGACGTCATACTTGTTTTCATTTGGATAGGTATGATTCTCGGAAAAACTTGCAGCGCATCTGCAAGCATCCCCCAGCCCAACTACCTGCTAATGACTTGTGGAAGGAAGGAGATCAATGGGAAGGAAGGACACACATTTCATTTCCTGTGATTTGTTGTCTGGGTTTATGATTTTCTCTCAAGTGATAGATAGGGAGTTTGTAGACTGTGAAAATATTATATTTTTGTCAAACTATTTCACCTAAAAGTAACTTTAAAAGTAACGAAAATTAAGTTACAAGTTCCTGTAAAATTGTAACTTAGTTACTCACAAAGTTACTGAGGATGAAAAGTAACTAGTTACCCCAAAAGTTACCTAAAAAGTAACTAGTTACCAGTAACTAGTTACTTTCGTTAAGTTACTACCCAACTCTGGTGCTGCTGGGAGTGATAATGCTTTCTATATTTTCCGTACCACATTGGTTTCATGAATTAATTTTCGTTCACGTCTTATCAGATACTCATTCATGTTCAGGTACACCTGCGGTCAGAAAAATTGACGGTAAACAGCTAAGTTAGAGCTCGAATAACCGTCAATATTTGTTAAATGGAGAAATAATTATTATGTATGTTCATAATACATAGTTAGTTCATGTAATCAAACCCTCCAACCCCACATGCTCGAAAGCTACATTTACCTCTGTGTTTTTGTCTGGATATCAAATTTGAAAAATTACTTAGAAATTTTCAAGCAATTTATATGACCGCGGGTGTATTAATGCCTTCCTTTAATGACGAAACGTTGACGTAAGGGACGGAAAGGGGATACGGAATAGAAGTTCAATTAGTCTGTCCACAATTGACGCAACGGTGACGGAACGTAAGAATGTTTACTTGTCTTACGTCGCCGGTATGTTTACGTTACATCGCCGTTACGTCATTTGTAGGTAGGCCTTCAGGAGGCCTATTCTAGAGCGTTTTCCCAATTCCATTCTGATGGAATCCGGTCACGGCCATAAGGATTAACAACATTGTATGGAATCGAATTCCATCAGAATTGGGAATTTAAAAGTTCTGTACTAGGGCCCCAGTCTTAAAGGTTGAGAATAACTCGATCTGGTTTGTTCCAGATGCCGGCAGAAGACACACATGTGCGGACTGTCTCAAGAGTTACAAGAACAGATGCACTCTTCTGCGCCACAAGATCTACGAGTGCGGTGTCGAGAGCAAGCCGCAGTTCAAATGTATGCGGTGTTCGTACGCAGCCAGAAGGAAATGCAACCTGCAACGACATTATCTCAGTTCAAGACACACAGAGTGCAGGACTTTCTTCGAGCAGTCATTGAGATAGGGTTAAGTCACAGTGTCGTCCCAAAGTGATTCAAGACTGGGAATTTAGTCCTTGTTACCATGTGTTGGTTGCCATTGAGTGGTTCTGATATGTACCCACATGTGATTCCATTTTCATTTGATTTTTCAAGGATTTTATTCCAAATGCTTTTTAATTCTTGTGTAGTTCATAAAACTCAATGTTTTGTACAACTGCTGTGTCTACGATACAAATTCACAAATTAATATTTTTACGCAGCCCATGCTCAGTAATATATTTCATGTAACTTCTTTATAAATGGGTATTAATGATACAATTTGTCAATCTGTAATTTATTTTTATTAAATATGTACAATTATGAAGAAGCATTTCGATATGATTTATAAACGGAACATCCTCCCAATGATCATCGAATGATTGATTTCCTCTGTCCGTATTTTCTTTGCATTTATTTGTGCACAGTTGTAATTTAAGATATCGTCCGTCTCCAGTGTTGTAATATTCTTTTCTAGGTGGAGCTGATTTGGCGGGAAGTAAGAATGCATCTAAAACGCATCAATGTGAAGTTTGTAACAAGGTGTACTCCAGTAAAGGAACATTAACGAGACATCGGAAGTATGAATGTGGAAAGATGCCGATATTCTCTTGTGCTGAATGTCCGTATCGCACCAAACATAGATTCGCTTTGAACCTCCATATGGCCAATAAACATTGAGTGTGTTCGATATTCAATGACAATGCTCTCCAGAAGCAAAACAATTGCCTACTCTACTAAACATTGAAATCTGCTTCTTGTTATGTTTTGTTATCTACAACATTGTGTATTATATTGTTTGATATGTTGTATTATTGATTTTATGAAATAATTAAAACTGTACCAATGAAGAATTATGTTGTTGTTATTTAGTAATTGTTTTGAATCGACTAGCATTTGTTGTAAACATTATTACTTTTTATTTATAAAACCTACTGATAAGTCTGACTTGGTAGGACCCAACTTTTATGTGTGCATAAAAATCTGTTTTTGTAATATTATTTCTGTGTGATTAATAATAAAAAAGTAAGCTTTTGAGATTGTGGTTTATAGTTTTGGATTTGTTGACTATGTGCGCTTCATGATTTATTTACTTCTACTATCAACGATGATCGATTGCATAATATTAGTTTGAAATGATCACGGATGATCTTAATATTTTAATTTATTTACGTATATACATATTATTCCAAATTAAGTAAAATAATATTCCACTTGGAGTCACAATATGATAGTTTTTAATAAATTGAGTTTGAAATTTCCACTTCCCATAAGCAGCAGTGACAGTGCTTCTGAATATTTTGAGAAATATGTATGTGATGTGATAGACAGCACATGGACTGATATCTAATTAAACTGGGTTATGTTCCAGTGTGTAAGATCGAATGGACTCCCATCATCATCCTTCCCATCACCACTCCTGCTCCTGGCGTCGACGAAGTCGTCAGAGATTACGTCGAGTGCATCAAGTTCGAAACCGATTCCGACGACGAAAACCTTCCCACGAACATTCGCTACAGGAAGCCTGAACATCCATTGCAATGTCCTCGTTGCAACAAGATTTACAAAAAGAAAAGATCTCTAGACTTTCACGTGAAACATGAATGCGGGAAAGATCTGAGCTGTCCAAATTGTAGTAAAAAGTTCAAGCACCTTAATGTGCTTAATCAGCATGTAAATTATGAGTGTGGCAAGGATCTTGCCTGTTCTAATTGCAGTAGGAAGTTCAGATTCATAAACCTTCTTCGGCAACATGCGAAGCATGAGTGTGGGAAGGATCTTAGATGTCCAAGATGCTCTCAAATGTTTCTTTCAATGCACTCACTCAGGTACCACGTGAGAGTTGGGTCAAAAACTTGCCCAGTGTCTTGCTAGTTTTGAGTTATTTAGATGCATTACATTAGCAAGGAATATACAGAATACAATAATGTAGGAAGATTATGATTTCTTTGATGTGTAATTTTGGTCAAATAAACACTATACTTATTTAATTTAATTATGGTGTACCTACTCATCTTACAAAATGTGCAGGTACTACAGGTGGTAAGGAATTATGTACTAATACGAAGCAACAAATGTTTTGACAGATGATATGGAACGGCATTTTTCATCACATATCTTGTCCATGTATGAGTGACCAGGGCAATCCCGATTTATTTCTACTTAATTTGCAAATTCTTACATGATGTATGTTAACAAATTAATAACCGATGTAAGGACGTATTGTGGCATAAATACGTATTGTGACGTATTAAACATAACATTCTGGGAACTTTTCAGCAGGTTTTATGCTATAATATCTTTGAAAATATATTCGGCTTCCCAGCTTCGACTTCCCATGATTGCTGGAATTAGCTCCACCTCCAACCCGACATATGGAAGAGGAAACGGCTATGCTGTGAATTTAAATGTATTTGTATCCATATGATTTATCGCTTTTCAAATTCCAGACGATTAAAGCATTTCATGAAATTTGACTTTCGTGTCGTTTTGTTTCGCTTGAATTCGTTCAACTTCTACCTTGAAATGGCCAAAATGATCAGTCACTACTTTTTACACACTTTCTGTATAACAGTGTAGGAAGAGATGTATTAGTAAATGAGTGAATGGTAAATATTTTTGAACATTTTCTTCTGCCGTTATATAATGTTGATTTATATTATTTACTTTTTAGATTTTGGTGCGTTACTTCCACTATCAACACAGCTGGAGAGATTTACTTGCCATGTCTGCAGACGAAGATATTCTAGTAAAGGAGCTTTGACAAGACACCAAACCTTCGAGTGCGGGAAAACGCCTGCTTTCCTCTGTCCATTCTGTACGCATAGGTCCAGATATAAATGTGACCTTAGAAAACATTTAATCTCCTGTCGTAAAAAAACCTAATTTATAAAGTTCGTTATCAGCGAAAGAACCAGTGGTCCATGATATATTATGATATCAACACATTTTTAAATATCCCACATCTGCTACCATTTGTAAAATTTGAGATTGTTAAAGTTCCATGAATACAAATGATGGAATTGACGTGATGTGTACTTTTGAGAAAGAACTAATATTGCAAAATGTTTGTGATGTTTGTTATTTATGGATATGTTGGCCTTGGAAAAGTCCTCTGTGACCACCATGGTATTGACCCAGCTATGTTATGTCATCATGAAGCTGCACCATTTGCTTTCGTATGACAAACTCTGATATTATTTGTTTTTTAAACACCTATATTTTGAATATTGGTAATTAGTACTTGTACTTGCACATTTTTTAAAATTTCAAATAAAGCTAGTGATTTTAGCAAGTGTTTTTTTAAAAATCTATTCGCCTTATTGACCAAACTTTAATTCCTTGTAGGTTATACGATGAAATTTGTGTTTTTAAAATTCAACAAATACATTTTACGATTTTGCACTCGTTTTATCACATGATGTTCTAAATGTCTGGATGCTTTTTACATCAAATTTTTTCTACACATACCTACATGTATCTTTGCTACTTTCTAAGGACAGGTTATCGTCATATCTTTACGTGCCTTATTATCCTCTTAATCAATAACCAAATAACTTTCTTTCCCAGAATACTCTCGCCGCTCAACTCTGGACTTTGGTTTTGACGCTGCATTTCGCCACTCCTGTCCGACATGTGGTCGAACCTACAAGGAGAAGAAGACGCTCACATGCCACATGAAATATTACTGTGGCAAGGAACCACGTTTCAAATGTCCGTACTGTGACTACCGATCCAAACAGAAGGGCCACATCAAGCGACATGTCGTGGAGGGACATAAGATACCAGTGGGACTCGTCGAGTACTGCCATGTTTCAAAGTGATTTTACCAAAGAGGAGAGGAGATTTTTTACAGTGCAAATCTACCGTCCAAACCAAGCGAAATTTATGAAGTCGTTTGGTTTTTTGAATGTAGAACTGCAGTTTTACTCTTTATGCAAATCTTGATTTTTGTTTCATTCGAGTCATTATTTTAGTATGAGATGGTTGAAGTCGATGTCTTGTCAGAAGGAAGTGCAACAGGTGGTTTTTCAACCTGTTGAATGTTATCACAAGAAGTTCAGGAAGAGATCTAGTCGTAGTCAACAATTCCCGGTGAATTTCATTTCATACTTTTTAACTTTTTATGAATTATAATAGTTGAGTTCTGTTTCTGACTATTATTGCACAGTGTTTGTTTTATTACGTATGAAAATAATAAAAACATTATCCACTGTCTATATAACATATTTTCTTTATGCACATTCTGTGTTGTACTTTGATTAGAAATTGATGTGTTTCTGTCTCAAGATGCATCTCATATACATTTAGATGTTGGATTCCCTGTGTTGATTTTGGAAAAAAAGGTAGATTGTTAAAATGTGTGTTTCCTTGCAGTATTTTTAGAATTTAATTTTATTTTTCTTTACAGATGAAAATATTTGAATAACCTCTTGTGAGAGCTTCATAGTTGTGACTTAAGAGGGCTGAGTAAAGTGGCCTTGAAGAGTTTTTTAATCGATTTTTATCAATGTCTTTTACCAATGTAATTGTTAACAAAATAGGGCTTTGTACGAGTATTCAGAACAGTTCAATGAAAATAATTTCTTAGTTTGGAATTATTCATTAGTTTTATTTTGTCCAACAGATGTTTAGTGCCATAATTTTACTAATTTTCGGGCTCTAAACGTCTGTAGGACCAAGTAAATCTAATAAACCATTGCAAGCTATGGAATTATTTTCATTGAACTGTTCTGAATCCTCGTACAAAGCCTTATTTTGTTAACAATTACATTGGTAAAAGATATTGATACAAATCGATTAAAAGACTCTTCAAGGTCGAACTCACTACCCAGCCGTCTTAAGTACCTTGTGTGTGCCAGAAGGTAATGTTGTGTGTCAGAACATCATCATTCATGCTCGCTGTCTTGTTGCGTGTGTTGCAGACACCGTCCTGTCGAACAGGCAGTACGTGTGCTGCGCGTGCGGTAAATCCTACGCGTGGCGCAAGACACTGATGCGACACGTGCGCAGCGAGTGCGGCCAAGCCCCGCAATACGAGTGTCCACACTGTCTCCGCCGCTTCACGCAGAAGTACAACATGAAGGCACACGTCAGCAGGTTTCACCACTGATGTCGAGGTTTCACAACTGATGTCGAGGTCTGATGTCGAGGTCTCGCAACTGATGTCGAGGTCTCAACTGATGTCGAGGTCTGATGTTGAGGTCTCACAAATGATGTCGAGGTCTCAACTGATGTCGAGGTCTCACAACTGATGTCGAGGTCTGATGTCGAGGTCTCAGAGCTGATGTCGAGGTCTGATGTCGAGGTCTCACAACTGATGTCGAGGTCTGATCTCGAGGTTTCACAACTGATGTCGAGGTCTGATGTCGAGGTCTCACAACTGATGTCGAGGTTTCAACTGATGTCGAGGTTCACAACTGATGTCGAGGTCTCACAACTGATGTCGAAGTTTCACAACTGTTGTCGAGGTTTCAACTGATGTCGAGGTTTCAACTGATGTCGAGGTCTCACAACTGATGTCGAGGTCTCACGTCTGATGTTCAGGTTTTAGCGGGTGGAAAATTAGTCCAGGTCGAGATTTATGTAATTTGTTGATCATCAAATTATAGGCCGATTTTTTTGTGATATAATTTTAACTGTAATTCAACATTGTATTGTATTGATTGATGTGTTCAGTTCGACTTTTATATTTTCAGATGCTACTCATAAAATTTTATTTTAAGTTCCTGTATACTAAAATGGAATTAATAAACCAATAGTCTTTATAAAATATTGTTTACTTTTGTCCACCCAACGCTTGGCACCTTTCTAGGAATTATTATATTTGTGATGTTTGCGATCGTGCAGGTTTGCTTTTAAATTTAATATTTTTTGTCATGCATGATTTCATTGTCGCTTCATTACAAATACACAATAATTTAAAATAACCACAAATTATATTTTTTTCAGATCCGTCTCGAGTCTGGAGACCTGTGAGATCATTCCCTTGTGCTGAAGTGCGGCATTATTGTTCGAAGTGTCCGAGAAGCTACCGATACAAACCGGATCTGACTCGTCACGTGACCTACGAGTGCGGCCAAGAGCCCCACTTCATTTGTCCTCATTGTTCAGACGGGTTCAAACAGAAGTCCAATCTTACGACTCACGTGCGCAGACATCACAACGGAATTGCTAAATAAATTACGAAACTAGTCATATTAAATTGAACCAGAGTCACATTTTATTTGCCTACATCTCTTTATCCCATCCAATGAAACTACTATTAGAGATTTATTTTGATAAAGCTATCATTTACTCCAGATCATTTCAAATTTGTTTATTTTATTTTGTAGTTCTTATTATTGCTGATTTTAAAATAATATTAATTCTTTTCTCCCAGGCTGTTGCAATATTATTTTTATCCTTAAGAACGATTCAGCCGGTATTCAGAAAATAATAATAATTTCTGATCTCTCAACGTGCAGTGATAATATTTGCTCATGTGTATGTTTCAGTGAGAAGTTTTCGGACTGTTCTTGACGAAGAATCTCGCTTCCCTTGCCCAACTTGCGACAGGAGTTATAAGAACAAAGGCACACTCTCAAGACACAGAAAGTACGAGTGCGGGAAGGAGCCGCAGTTTGGTTGCCGCTATTGTCCGTACAGAGCGAAACAAAAAGTTGTTATCAAATCACATATATTGCATAATCATAAAACTGAAAACCCAAATTTCGTCTAAATTCCATAGGTACACCCACGGACTCGATAACTGACGGTGAACGGCTGAGTTCGAAAGACCGTTAATATTTTTGTTGAATGGCGGACCGGTTATGAGGTTGTTGATTGGATTCTTATACCTAATCAAAACTTTCAACCCCATGCGCCATCTGAATTACCTCTATTTTGTCGTCTGGATAATCAAGTATTGAAAATGGACTTAGAATTTCGCAATAAATGTATGAGTTGCTTGTTCATAATGTTTTGGAATGACGTAATTTTTCAATTTTAACTTGGCATTAACTTAGGGGTTGGACTGAACCAATCCAAGTGATTATAATCATATTTTTTTTAGAAGCAAGCACTAGTGTAATAACATAAACTAAATGTCCAGAGTTGCCAATCAAGTTACTATAAATTAAAAATTAATTTTGTGTTAAATCTTAATTTTTACCATTGTATGCGTGATATTGTACCAAATCGTAGATCTTCATTCCAAGAAGATACGTTTTAGAAGTAAACTGAAGTTGGCATAATATGCCATGTGTTAAAGTATTAGATTGTCTTAGATTTTCAAAGCAATTAATTACATATCCATTCCTTGAGGTACTAGAATCCTGATTATACTCGATAACGATACAAAGATACTCATAGTACCTATATAGTAGTTGTACGTATTAACATACTGAGATGTTTTGCAAATATGACATTTTATGTGATGTTGTAATGTATGATAATGTAAAATAAATAAACGTATTTCGTATATTTGCAATTTTAATGTTTTCATTGTAACATATAAAAATCACGATGCAAAGAGCAAAACCTGATACAAAAAATAATTTTATGTTTGAGTGAAATTTACTGATGGACGGGACAAATTCGTATAACTATTGAAACGTATCACATGGTTTTGATGAGAAATAAGATAGACGTGTTTCATAAATAAATATATTATTTGTCAGTTTGTCCCATAGACACAAATAATCGATTTTAGCAAATACATCTAAACTAATTAATACTTTTGTTTCAGATGGGATCATCATATGTGACACAATCTCCCACCACCTCCCACTGTACACGTGTGCAGTGTGCATGACCAAGTTCCGTGACAATGTCTCCCTGAGCAGACATTTGACCGCGTGCTGTGGTCGTGATCAGAAGTACAGGTGTCCGACATGTGGGAGAACCTACAAGTGGTACAACAGTCTAGTCAAACACGTCAAGTTCGAATGCGGCCAAGAACCACGCTTCAAGTGTCCGTATTGCTCGCATAGGTCGAAACAGAAGGGTCATATGAAGGAGCATATCGTTACGATTCATAAAGATCTCGAGTGGAAATAAATGAATGCTCCTATCCTTGAATTATGTAATTTTCGTATTGAATAATAAAATAATTTTATCACATTGGTATTTATTTTTTAAGTTTTAATCATTGTTTTTCAATATCTTTTACCAATGTAATTGTTAATAAAATAAGGCTTGTACGCGTCTTCAGAACAGTTCAGTGAAAACAATTTCACATCTTGGAATGGTTTATTATTTTAATTTTGTTCTTCAGACGTTTAGTGCCTAAAAATAAGTAAAAATATGGCCCTAAACGGCTGTAGAACGAAATAAAACTAATAACACATTCCAAACTATGAAATTATTTTCATTGAACTGTTCTGAATACTCGTACAAAGCCCTATTTTGTTAACAATTACATTGGCAAAAGATATTGATAAAAATCGATTAAAAATCTCTCCAAGGCCACGCTCACTACTCAGCCCTCTTAATTTATTTCACAAAATAATCACTGAAAATGTACATGGAAGCCAAGATAATTTTTTAGACTTTTAAAACTAACCTTTACAAAATCAGAGATATTGCGAATGACATTTTTGTATCACTTTTTTCCAGATAGGATATCAGCGTACCAATGTGCAGTATGCCGACTCAAGTGCTTCAATAAATTCATTTTGAGCAAACATTTGAGCAACTTTTGCGGCCGGGAAAAGAGGTACACGTGTCCAGTCTGCGCCAGATCGTACAAGTTATACTGCAGTCTTGTCAAACACGTCAAGTTCGAGTGCGGACAAGAACCAAGATTCGGTTGTCTGCATTGTTCTTATAGAACAAAACATTTGTATATTCTCAAAACTCATTCGAAGAGTAAGCATGGCATCGATCTCGCCAACTATTCACAGACTGATTGGAATATTGTAACTTGACTCTCTTAAGAAAGAAATTATCAAATAAAATTATATTAAACATTTTGTGTTCTCTTCATACTATACATAAATGAACTTCAGTGCAGATTTATCCATCGCATGTTCAAAAACTATTATTGCCAAATAGTTTATATTGTGATCGCGGCGTTAAACGTCGTTTAAATCGGCTGAATAGACTTAACTTATGGATTAAGTCAGACTCGCACATATGGAAATCCTTACATCTCGTACTGCTCTCCAACACCCCAGGGACATAACATACACAACAAATTATTAACATATTAGTAACATATTTTTTTTTTCAATTATCGATAACATTATTTCCTAATCGTTAACATAATCAAAGTTATTATTTTTGTGACTAGTTCACTGATTAGTAATATTTACAAGCTTAAACTTA
Source organism: Leuctra nigra (assembly GCA_934045905.1). Lineage (NCBI taxonomy): Eukaryota > Metazoa > Arthropoda > Insecta > Plecoptera > Leuctridae > Leuctra > Leuctra nigra. Next base: position 7,370,301 of record OW203768.1, read on the forward strand.
ACAGCCACCTACAAAGTAACCTACATGTGATTGATAATTCTTGCCCCAACGTATTTGTCTCTTTTGACACACCGGCAGAACTCCTTTCCTTTCCGATATTTTCCATACGAGGAAACGAAAGGATACGAGAAAACGATAGGATTCATTGCTATATTCTATATGATGCATCAAATCTAGTGATGGCAATTTCCTGATTTTTTTTTTTGAAAATTTTCATAAAAATGTTCAATGCGTTGACATTTTTTTAAATTGATTTATTTATTGCTTTATTGCACACAATTGTTAATAATATATCTGAAAAAAGCGTAAAATCAAAATCAAAATCAAAGCCAATTATAAACCCAAATCTCAGTTTTTCTTAATTGTAATTTTGGCCAGACTGTAATTTCTACATAGGCGGGAAATTTGAATGCTGTATTAATGATCATTGTGCACATTTACCACTCAGACAACAAAACGCATCATAATAGAGTTCAGTATGCATCCCAAGTATGCCCATACATTTATTAAATCAAATATAATTGATTTAAACTTTTTTAAAAGATTTCAATTTTTTCAATGGTCATTGAAAATGTTAAAAAAAATTAATGATCATTGAAAAAATTGAAAATGAAAATTTTCAATGGGCCATCACTAATCAAAACTGAGTGACATCACAGAGAGTGTTGTCAGATCATAGAGATGACTATAATGGATGACTGATGACAGCAGTCATGTTGTGCAATTAACGTCAGTTAACGTTGATCCGTCGAGAATCCTTGTTCTATCATAGTTCTATCATCTTCATTATAATCTTTCTTCTACATTTTCTTTATTTTCTATGGAGATTAGTCTTAATATAAGACTCGATTACGTTAAGTCGTTTCTAATTGTCTTGATTGTTATGTTTCAGTGTCGAAGCAAGACGAGTTTCCTCCCGTCGCCACAAATTCTGCTGCTGTTGAAGATATTGCACATGTTGTCTTCCAATGTGCTAAGTGCTCAACTCAATTCAGAGATCGAAGCGAAATTCTAAAACATATGACATACGTTTGCTGTCGAGCGCCTGCGGTTGTGACTGACTCGATCAAACCATTCCAATGTTCTAACTGCAAGAGGTGTTATACCAGGAAGCAGGATTTAAACTTTCATGTTAAACATGAGTGTGGTAAAGTTCTGCGATGTGAGCAATGCAAGAAGGAGTTCAAGTACATGACTGACCTGACTCGTCATGTTAAGCATGCATGTGGAAAGGAACTCCGTTGTCCTAAATGTATGAAGCGTTTTACAATGCAAAGCAATCTTCGTGCGCACATGAGAAACATGTGCAAAATAAATGGATAATATATATTGAAAAATGCATGTGCAAGCAATTTTTATACACAAATTGTATCTTGGTATATTTTTAATTTTTAATTATGGGATTTTCAAAACCATGTTTCAAGCAGAGTATATTTGTCTTTATTTGTTTTGGTATGGTTCATATTTCGTTTCACTGTCATGGAAAATGGATCATTAAAATTAAAAACATGGATCATTACGAATTTTAGATCAGATTATCAATCATGTGTGTGTGTTAAATTTTTAATTATATTGCTATGGTAATGCATATTCACAAATGTGTTATGCTGTCATTATTTATACCTTGTGTTTAAAATAATTAAGATTTCATGTTGTCAACGTTATCGGTTTTCACAACGGATAACTTTAAGTTTATATTTCATAGATTAATTCAATTCATTTGAACTGTCTAAATATTAATCACCCGGATAATTGATCTGGATTATTCACACAATAAAGTCTTGAATGATTTTTGTTCTAACTTTTATATTTGAAATGGTTTAGTCTTCAACCGCCGGTTATTCTTAAACCAAAAATCCCCGTCACAATAATCCCTGTGTACTTTTTTGTACTATCGTATTTCCCATCATTGGCTACATTATCTCGATTATGGAGATTTTGAGTTATACATCTTCCTAATAGTCTTGAATTTCTACCGCATGAACTAATCTCTTATTGTCATAGCAATATTCTATACAAGGAATCGAAACAAAGTGACATCACAGAGAGTGTTTTCAGATGACTGGATGGATGATTGAGAGCAGTCACGTGGTGTGGTTGTGGACACTCAAGGCCGAGTGTGCGCATGCGTTGTCATGGAGCACTGTCATGAAGACGGATAGCTTGAGTCGTCGATTGAAATCTAAGAACTGCAACCAATATTTTATTTCCCCATTTTATCACTGTATTGAAACTGCAGCACAAATAATAATTATTAAGAGCTATTTTCTGATAGAAACAACTTCTTGATTATTTTTGTTTCATATAAATTGCTTTTATATTTTATTCTCCCGCATTTTCTTATTACTTCTTTCAGCTTATTGATTTGTTTTATCGGGTTGGGGCACTTTGTCGATATGGTGTTGATCCGTTGTGAACTTCAAAGTGTATCATCTATATTATTTAAGCTATATTTTTTTCAAACTTCATATTTTTCTCTGGATGTTAGTTTCAATATAATACGCAATTACGTCAAGTCATTACTAATTGTCTTTATTAATATGTTTCAGTGTCGAAGCAAGACGAGTTTCATCCCGTCGCCACAACTTCTGCTGCGGTTATGACTGACTCGATCAACCCATTACAATGTTCTAACTGCAAGAGATGTTGTACCAGGAAGAGGGACCTGAACTATCATGTTAAACATGAGTGTGGTAAAGATCTGCGATGTTGGCAATGTAAGAAGGAGTTCAAGAATGTTTCGGCACTAACTACTCATGTTAAGCATGAATGTGGCAAGGAACTTCGTTGTCTTAAATGTATGAAGTGTTTCCAATGTATTGGAATCTTCGTAAACACATGAGACTCGTGTGCAAGACTAATGGATAATATTTCTTGATAAATGCATGTGCGAGCAATTTTAATATGCAAATTGTATTTTTGTAATTAATTAATTTGTATGTTTGATGATAAGATTTAATAAATCATGCTTCCAACAGAGTATATTTGTTGTTATTTGTATTGGTATCGTTATCTTCGTTTTACTGTGTTCAGTTAATTAATATAATTTCAGATCGTAGTATCAATCATGTTTGTGTGTTTAATTTTTAATTATATTTTTCTGATAATGTATATTCACGAACGTGTTTAATTATTTATACATTGTGTTTAAATTTAAGTTAAAATCGATTCTATGTTGTCAACGTTATCGGTTTTCACCAAGGATTACTTTAAGTTTATATTTCCTAGATTAAATCAATACATATGAAATGTAATAATATGAATTACCTGAATTATTTTTTTACAAATTTTTTGATATTGACAGGTTTTGTCAGGATAGTTATTAATACGAGTGATTTTCTGTTAGAAACGAGTGCATACAATTTCTAGACTTGATTATTTTTGTTCATACAACATTGATTTATATTTTATCTTTCAGTTTCTTGTTTTGTTTGGTGGCTGTTTTATGAAGCTGTGCAATTAATTTCAATACGGTGTTAATCCGTCGAGAACTCCCTGTTCTACATCTTCATTATAAGCCATATTTTTATTCAACTTTTCTTATTTTAATATCAGACCCGATTGCGTTGAGTCATTACTAATAAATAATAATCTTAATTAATGTGTTTCAGTGTCCAATCAAGACGAGTTTCCTCCCGTCGCCACAACTTCTGCTGCTGTTGAAGATATTGCACATGTTGTCTTCCAATGTGCTGAGTGGTTAACTGAATTCAGAGATACAAACGATTGCCATTGAGACCCTGCGGTTGTGACTGACTCGATCAACCCATTACAATGTTCAAATTGCAAGAGGTGTTATAACAAGAAGGCTGTACTCAATTATCATGTTAGACATGAGTGCGGTCAAGATCTGCGATGTGAGCAATGTAAGAAAGAGTTTAAACACGTGAGGACCCTATCTACCCAGTGAACACTAGGACGTACCTGGGACGTCCCCAGGACAGACTACTTACTTAGGTAGGACATCCCCAGTCCGTCCTAAACTCGGCCTAAAATGATCCCCAGAGTGTCCCCAGAGTGTCCTAATTACACAAGTTTTTCGATCCCAGGTACGTCCTAAATTAGGCGGACCTTCCTAAAAAAGGACGACACCGCCTAATTTAGGATATCCATTGTCCTAGTTTAGGACGTCATTTCCTAATTTAGGTCGATACTTTTCCTAAATTAAGATGAAACTGCCTAATTTAAGATATACATTGTCCTACTTTAGGACATCATTTTCTTATTTAGGTAGATGCTTTTCCTAAATTAGGATGAAAATGACAAATTTAATATATAATTTTGTCATTATTATTATAATAGAATGGTATTTCCTATGGAAGATAATTTTCCCCTATTGGGATGCAATTGCCATATTTAATAGACAGGTTCTATTTGCACAGACACCAATTCGCACGATTCGCATTATTCATATTCATTAATTCAGTTATCAATGTTTGCATTCAAAAAATATGGCTCCGACTCCAAGGTGACAACTTAGGTTCCAGTACAAAATAAAAGAAATACACATTTTTCCTATCATCCAATAGGACATGTCTCTTTTTGTTATAATATCTTAATACTTGGCAGATTTTGGAAATAATATAACTTACTTAAAAACAAACGATAAAGAGATATGCTGAAATTAAACATCTATATTGTGAAGTCGAAGGGCAGAGTACTCTGTTGACAGTTGTAGAAACTTTTAAAAATATTTCAATAGCAGTCATTTTTAGGACAATTCTTCCTAAAAAAGGCAATTGCCTAATTTAGGAAGAATTGTCCTAAAATAGGATTTCAGTAGCAGCCATTTTTAGGACAATTCTTCCTAAAAAAGGCAATTGCCTAATTTAGGAAGAATGTTCCTAAAAAAGGATCTTCTTCCTTTATTAGGATATCCCAGGGAGGTACCCAGGACATCCTAGTAGGATGTCCTACTTTAGGCTAGGATATCCTAAAAATAGTCTGTCCCTGGGACGGCCTGTGTTCACTGGGTACTCATGTTAAATATGAGTGTGGAAAGGAACTCCGTTGTCTTAAATGTATGAAGCGTTTTACAATGCGGAGCAATCTTCGTGCGCATATGAGGAACTGTGTGAGCAAAAGCTTCTCAGTTCATTCATTATTCAATGCAAATTAATTTATCTATGTGAACTGAATTTTTCAACATTATTTAAATACTATAATGCTATTTGAAGTATCACAATTGACTTTGCTGAGAAATGTAGTATATTTTGAATTAAATGTATTAGTATGGCTCATTTCCACTTGTTTTGTTTCATCCAATTAATCAATTCATAATAAATAAGTTGTTTAGTTGATATAGTTATTTGCTAGTTATATGTTATTGTGAAAAGGTCAATGACCGTTTCAAGAATGTACAATATGGTAATTTAAAAATGTTGTGTGTAAAATATGTGTATCCGTTGAAAATAAATTTCTGCAGATAATTTTTCATGCCAATCTAGTGGAGCGGTCGCTCCACCCAGCCAAGTCGTACACTCACACTCACTCAACATACCGTGAATGCCATATAAACTGAAGAGCAGACCATCCACTTTTACTGTAAGCAATAACATGCCATTTTCGGCCTGCTGGATCTCAAAAATGGGAAATCTCACATTTTTGCGAAATATCTTATTTCGAGCTATGGCCCACCCCACCACATATACCAAATCTGGTATCTTCCCGCTGCTCCTTATAATTCGGCTATTGTGAACTATTAACTAACTAATTACAATTATAAATCTGTGTAGTTACTTCAAAATCTCTATGTCTATCCTTCACCGTAGTAATCTATAGCTGAACCTCTTCTTCTGAAATTAATATCTATATTAATTTCCTCATATCTCGCGATATATTTTCTTCAACACTAATTAAATCTTGAATTATGTTTCAGTGTCGAAGCAAGACGAGTTTCCTCCCGTCCTTACAACTTCTGCTGCTGTTGAAGATATTGCACATGTTGTCTTTGAATGTGCTGAGTGCTCAACAGAATTCAGAGATCGCAGCGAACTTCTAAAACATATTACAAAAGTTTGCCATCGAGAGCCTGCGGTTGTGACTGACTTGATCAAACAATTCCAATGTTCTACCTGCAAGAGGTGTTATACCAAGAAGGCTGCTCTGACCTATCATGTTCAACATGAGTGTGGTAAAGTTCTGCGATGTGAGCAATGTAAGAGGGAGTTCAAGAACATGACGACACTAACTACTCATGTTAAACATGAGTGTGGTAAAGTTCAGCGATGTGGGCAATGTAAGAAGGAGTTCAAATCCATGACGACACTAACTACTCATGTTAAACATGCGTGTGGTAAAGTTCTGCGATGTGGACAATGTAAGAAGGAGTTCAAATACATGGGCGACCTAACTCGTCATGTTAATCATGTGTGTTGTAAAGTTCTGCGTTGTGGTAAATGTAAGAAGGAGTTCAAATCCATGACGACACTAACTACTCATGTTAAACATGAGTGTGGTAAAGTTCTGCGATGTGAGAAATGTAAGAAGGAGTTCAAATACCTGACTCACCTAACTACTCATGTTAAACATGAGTGTTGTAAAGTTCTGCGATGTGAGAAATGTAAGAAGGAGTTCAAGAGCTTGACGTCACTAACTACTCATGTTAAACATGAGTGTGGTAAAGTTCTGCGATGTGAGAAATGTAAGAAGGAGTTCAAATACCTGACTCACCTAACTACTCATGTTAAGGTGATACTAGCGCTCGGCCGTTTTAGAAAATTGAGAGAGAAAAATTGTTTCATAAGTGAGTGTAACTTTTACAGGATGTTCACATGATCAGTCTGATTGTATATTAGTAGCCCTTTTTAATTTTTGCTTATTGCATCGTTAATTAGGCGCCGGTTATTCAACAAAACCGCGCAAAACGATGAAATTTGCGATACGATTGGAGAACAAACCCGTAAACCAATTGATCTCAAATTTTAATCATGATTAGATGAAAGACAAACTTAGGGTTATCCCTTGGCACATTTTTGAAATTTAATTTTATACGGCGCCCAGAGAGACGAGAAATAGCTATTTTTTCACCAAAAATCCACTAATTATTACTAATTAACGAAACAAAAAATTAAAAATGTACCAAGGGATAACCCTAAGTTTGTCTTTAATCTAATCACGATTAAAATTTCAAATAATTTGGTCTACCCGTTTCGTCTCCAATCGTATCGCAAAAAGTGTCCACAAAAAGCAGCGAAATCGGTCGCGCTTGCAGCACCTTAAACACGAGTGTTGTAAAGTTCTGCGATGTGGGCAATGTAAGAAGGAGTTTAAATTCATGACCGAACTATCTTAAACATGAGTGTTAAAAATATTTTTTGTACGAAATGTAAGACGCCTTTTACGAGGTACGTATGTTTATTGAGACATTTGAAAACCGGCTGCTAAGCTGTTTGATAATATAGGTATCTAAGGATTATTGTATATTTTAACTGCATTAAAACATATTTTACTTAATACTTTATTGCTGCATTAAGCGTGGTTGTACGTGATTGTTGGAAGTATTTGAAACAGTGTACGCATTGAGTTATGTGAATAATCTAACATTTTAATTTCGTACAGGTCTTTAGTTTGGATTCTGTCTACAAATCGATTTGTTGTTGGTTCACATATGAAATCAGTTTATTTGTTGTACGAGATTCATTTGATATAAACTTTCATACATTTATATTCATGGGATTTCAAATTTCGTGTCTTTAATTAAAAAGCAATTATATTACGCCAAGATCAATTACAGTAAAAATAATAATTTATTTGCGTAAACTGAAAGCATATAAATAAATTGTATAAATATTGACATTGTCAGTGTGCATTCATGGTGTAATTAATAATTATTTGATGGCAAAATACTAGTATCTTATGGAGGTAATTTGTATAATTTTTTAATTTGTATGTTATGATTTACTTTCAAGAATGTAAACTTATCTTAATGATTATTATAGAAAATTATTTTGTTTTTTCACGCGATGAATATTAATATCAAAGTACGCAACCAGTTCACAGAATTTAAACTCTGTTGATTCTCATGTTAGTGTTGAATGCCAGACAGAAGAAGCTCAACAAGTCGACTGTTTGACAAAGATCCCTTCATAAAGAGGACTAGTGTAGTCTATTCTATTCTGATTGATAACATCATATCACAGCGACACTCACGTATAGAATACCTTAGATCTTTCACTGTGCTCCATTTGTCAAGGGATTTTGTCAACATAAAATAATTACATTGTCAATGTGTTAGTCCGAAGTATATTTTTTCAATGCTCTGTGTTTCTTTGAACGTGTACCTATCCTACGTGATTACATAATTTTTGATTATCACAATTTATTTTCGTATGTTTATGTTTCAGTTGCAAATTAATCTGAAAATAAATATTTCCATACCACACTAAAATCTTTACGAACCCGTGGGTGAAAAGTGTTCTTAATTTAAGTGAATGATTTTGAGGTGAGAGGCAATTCTTAACGATTCAACAATAAAGCATTATAAGATTATAATTAGATCTTATACTTCTTTCTGCATGCATTTTTCCTGATTTGAGACGTGGGGAAAGAAAGTCACACACTTCTTAGTTTTTAACCACCGGACATTACATCTCCTTACTTTTGTTTATTCCTTACCAAACTAATCAACGAGTATTAGAACTCGGAGCGTCATGTTTATTAGTTGAAAGTTTGAAAGTTTTATAATTTAAATGTGACGCCCTCTTGATAACATTTGTATAGATCCAACGAATATAACACTTGCTTACTAATTGTTTCCAGATGGTCTAATGCATTACCAGTGTGCAGTATGCAGAATCAAGTGCTACAGTAAAGTCGCCTTGAGCAATCATCTGAACACATATTGCGGACGTGATAACAAGTACACGTGTGCCGTATGCGCGCGATCTTACGTGTGGTATCACAGCCTCGTCAAACACGTCAACTTTCAGTGTGGACTCGATGTATCCAAGATGGAAGCAAGATACAAATGTCCGCATTGTTATTATAGAGCTAAGGAGTTTTGTAGGTTAAAATGTCATTCCAAAACTAAACATGGCGACGATCTTGTTAATTATTCACATGGTGATCTCAGTATTGTTATTTCTCCTCCGATGTAATATTTTATTCTTTATTGCATTTTTTTGTACAGAATATATTTTGAACGCACAAATAAGTGATACGTGATGGAGCCACTTCTTGAAAGATGGGGCAGCTTCGTAGGGCCTAGATGGGTAAAATTTTTTTTAGTAACCAAAATGTCCGTGTGATGGCGCCAGCGGTTAGGTAACATCTTTGGAAGTAACTAAAATAAGTTTTAATGAGTGTAAATGACCAATTTATGTATTAATATCCTTTGGTAGTCTGTTGTAATCTCAAATACATTAAAAATGTAAATTACAGTGTCCTACGTGCATAATATCTTTGTAAAACGAAATGCCATCATTGAACCAACATAGTTTCCATTTTTTCAAATTTTCGTCATCTTGCCGCGTTCTAATCTCTGCCCAGTAAATACTTTCACATTTTTTTTTTTTTTTTTTTTTTTTTTTAATTTTGGGTCATTTTTAATAATGTAAACACTCTGTGCCGTAATTATTTGTACCGGAAATCAAAGCCTGAAATGACGTAATTTTGTTACTTATCTAGGCCCAACGTCGGATTAGAAAGATGTCTATTGTTTTATTTTGGTAGCTCGTGTTTCCAAGTGCAGTGAAAAAGGAAAAAAACAATTGAAATTGAAATTTAGTTACAAGTTTCCTTTTTTAACCATGACAAACAGCTAAATCAGATTTGTATACAAATATGCCTCTTGCATAAGTCCCTTTAACTAGTTTCACAGTAATCACCAGAGGGATGTCGTGTTCCTTGTTTACTCGAATGCTACTGAGTACTGACAATTCATTGACGCTGCAATCACTGCTCTGCTAAAAGTAATTCAAGGTATGTTTCAGCAGAGCATTGAAAACTGTCACAATAGTTAATTAAATTACTATGAAGGCACATTTTTTATTTATAAACTTTCTTCGATTTCTGGATTTCACGTAGCTACAAACTGCGTACAATTTATAAAATATTTGTCGTTTGAAATAAAATGTTGATATTGACCTGGCTTTTGTATTTGTGGATTTCCTTATGCACCTTATATAGTCAAAATATTATATCTATGTAAAATCCTCCCTTGCAAAATGCACGAACTTACGAACCAAGAAGTTGGTATTTAAATGCCGGAAACTGCTTGTACCGAATCAAAAGTCAACGACGTTCAATAACTGTTTTTGAAAAGTAGTTCAACGTTTTTCAATTTTGTAAAAAATAATTTTGAAGTGATTCTTCAAACTCATTCCGTATTTAATTAATCAGCTGCTTTTTCGGCTAATACTTGTTTATTATTGTTCTAGCTGAGATGTCACCTTACCAGTGTGCCTCTTGCCTGATGCGGTGCGACAGTAAAACCGCCTTCAGCAGACATCTGACCATGCACCTCGGTCGGGATAAGAAGTACACTTGCTCGACATGCTGCCGCAGCTACAAGTGGTACCACAGTCTCGTCAAACATGTCAAGTTCGAGTGCAATCAAGAACCAAGATTCAGCTGTCCACACTGTGACTACAGAACTAAGCAGTACTTTACTCTTAAAACTCATTCGAAGACGAAGCACGGTGATGACCTCGCTCATTACACTTACCCCAAGTGACTGCAACATTGTTAATTGAAAACCAATGTATAAACATGTATAATTAAATCCTCTTTTATAAATCACATTCTTTAGTACACAGTTACTTATGTACGCCTTAGTTTTTTAGCGTGAGGCTGTTGGCAGCCTCATGCTCAAAGTAGTTGCGTCCGCAATATTTGCGAATGTAGTCCTCAACACCACAAGACCGTGTGATAATAATCTTATGGACAGAATCCACTAGACTCTGTGCACTTGCGTCGATAAATCTGGATTTTTTTTGCTTTGTGCATCTGATTCTTGAATTTGGCAGGTTTACCTCACGTTCGGGAATATCTGAATCGTTTCAGTACCTTCGACGCAGAAGACCCGAAGTCCAGTTTCTCGATTTTGCGTTTAACACATTTTTGGAATGATGACGTCAAGCTTTCTACAAATACATGTGTTTTAATGAAGTATTCTCTTTCAAAAAGACGGTGTCACCGTACAAATTTGATTGGACGATGGCAGAAGTTTTGGTTTTTGAGCTCTCCTCAAGAATTACTTTTATAAACGTGGGGTCTTTTTCGTATAAGATAATGTTTCTCTTGCAACTGAGTGAGAGATTTTAACTCAGTTCTTCTTCGGCTCACAATGTTGAAGGAAGTTCTTGTTTGAAGTTGTGATGGCTTTGGACACGATTGGCTTACGAGTTATTCGCACTTTGTGAATGTTTCAGAAGGGTTCAACATCCTCCATGAAGACACTGAAAGAGCGCAATGTGAAGTTTGTCTCAGAAGCTACAAACACAGATACCGTCTGCAGAGACATCTCAGATACGAGTGTGGGAAACCGCCGAGATATTCTTGTTCCTTGTGTCTTTATCGATGTATCTACGTCAGTGATATGAAGAAACATGTTCGTATTCGACATAACAGTAACGAGCAGTTATTTGTTATGATCTAATGCATGAGGTGCTATTAATGTCGACTGTTCATCACTTTTATGAAACCTTGTACTAAACTGTTAGTGATTTTTGGGTTCAATTCAATTGGTTTTAACATACAAATAAATGTTATCTGGCAGGAGTGCAATGACTTCTATTTGTTAAATTTGTGGAACGAACTTTCAACAGCTCTCACTGTCAATGAGTAATATTTTAATTATTGTAAATTGAACTTCAACATGACATTGTTTATAACTTACGCACACCGTAAGCTTATGTTTTGAAAGGCAGATTATTGTTTTGTGAAGGTTGGTACTTTTCACATCTTACGGAAAGTCGTTTTCTTTTTAACCAATCATAAGACCACATTGAGTTTTCTCTTCGGCCCAAACATTGTACACACGTTTTAATTGGTTGGTACAAGAAAACGATTTCCCGCAAATAGCGAAACCCTTTTTTAGCTCCTTCGTATTTCGATTGTGTGTGTAGTTGAAGTTAAACTACACAAAAACTGAACAATTCCGCCCATATGGTTTAGTGCTGAAATGAAATCAGTTAGGTTTATAAATAAACTATTTGGTCGATGCATCTGTTAACATTCTTCACCTCCCCATTTCCGTCCCCTGGATTGTATTATGCATTTAGCCAGCCAGAAAAAACTGATATTCTCTCAGGTATGTCATGCGCTTTCTGTCCATTTGGTGTGAAATTCGCAACGGTAATGCAATGTTCGACAATCATCAATATACGTTCATTGTGGTACTTTTCGTCATTTCGTTCATCTACAACTACTAAAAACTGCATGAAAAGCACGAAAGATCTGTGAGACAGTATTTAGCAGATGTTAAAGAATAATGCGAAGTGGTATGACACATGTTATCATTATATCGTTGTTTCAGGAAGAAACCTGTGGATGACTTCCTCAGACGTCCTTCACTCGAACTACGCGGAGGAAAATGGCCGCCATTCCTGCCGGGTTTGTCTGCGCAGCTACGTGCGGCGCAATGATTTGATCAGACATATGAGGATCGAGTGCGGAAAACAGCCGACTGTAGCCTGTAGCTTCTGTCCGTACCAGACCAAGTACAGATCCACACTGAAGACTCATCTGCTGAAGAGGCACGGATCTGGGATGGAAGTGCGCTTGTAGATGTCATACGTCACTGATTTCAAATGCTCGGCCATCGCAATTCTGATCTCATTTGGTGACTGCAATATTCTTTACGTTTCAATAAATGATAGAATTTATACAATTCATCGTATACCATTATAAAAAGGGACACACACGCTCTCTAAAGTAATGCTCATTTCTTACCCACTCCTGAATTCCATCCACTGATTTTGGTTTCTACAAAAATGTTATCTATTTTCTGTCACCAATTTCTCTTGTTCTCCCACCTGAGATGTAAGTTTTTCTTATTTCAGGTATTACGTCGTCAACGGCGATGGGGAGTGGCCAATTATCACGATTCTACTGCACGAAATGTGACAAGAGCTACAAGTTCAAGAACGATTTGAGTAGACATTTGAAATTCGAGTGCGGTATTGAACCAAAGTTTCAGTGTCCTTTTTGTCTTTATAGAACAAAACATTTATTTAGTCTCAAAACTCATTCGAAAACTAGACATGGTGACGATCTCGCCAATTATACAAATAATTAACGAAATTACATTATGCTACCGGACCTCTAGTGTACAATAAATAAACTAATCTATGGATACAAGCTTTTAAAATTATTCTCTGAAACAAATACCCATGCACTTGATTGAGTACGTCGCTTTGAATATAATATTTTACGAGTGTGTTGGGACTGTACTTTAAACTGCAACTCAAGAAAATGGAGAAATATTAAAAGGTACACAGCTCTATATTACGTAGAGCTACATGTTCCATTTTGCTTAGTACTCATGATCTAGTACTTCGTATTCTTTGTTATGTGATAATATTTTTACGCATTTTACAATAAAATTCCTGATATAGGTAGGGTATATAAGGGGTAATTTTTCTCGATTTCATTTTACAAGGTCATAATTGAACCAGTTGGTGAAATCAGTCAGTTTTTAAATACAAACGAAGACGTGATGTGTACAGTCGTTCGTAAAATATTGTCTAAAGAAACTATAAATATAGGTGCTCCAGCGTACCTACCTGTTCGATCCTCTAAAATGAGAAGAATGTATTAGATTTAAAAAAAAATATATAATATGTTCAAACATTGCTCTTTAATTAAGAAAATGTTCATGGAGATTATTTATCATCGTCGTTTCAGTGCTTTGTCAGATCTGTATGTTCCACTATGCTATGCTGTGAGTCTTCTAACGCTGCTGTTCTCTTCTAGACTGGGGAAGTACGAGCTGGCTGAACCGGTGCTTGGAAGATGAAGCTCGCGAGCATTGACCAAGCTGCAACAAGAGCTACAAGCATAAGCGCCATCTGAATAGACATTTACACTATGAATGTGGCAAAGAACCTTCGTTTCAATGTCCAATGTGTCCACATCGGTCCATTCACAAGGTGCATTTGAAGCGCCATTTGATGTTTACACATAAACATTGTTAATTTTCTAGGAAAAATGTAATAAAGCATTTGCATGGAATTGTAACAATGTCCAGGAGTGAACGTATGCGGGTAATCGTTGCAAAAGTCTGTATATTGAAACTATTATGATTTCTTTGCAATGTTTCCCATCTTCCTTGACGTATTTTTGTAACCAACTGCGGTAAATAAAGTCGTATACCTACTTACAAATATTTTGTTTCCTTCTAATTACGCAGTCTTTCCACTTCAGTATTTTGTGCATCTATAGACCGATTTAAAAATTATCTAGGTGGCTCTGATTTTCAAAAAATTTCACATGCAGTTTGGTTTTCCATATATCTATTGGTGTTTTACAACAATGGATAGAAACACCAATAGATATATGGAAAACCAAACTGCATATGAAATTTTTTGAAAATCAGAGCCACCTAGATAATTTTTAAATCGGTCTATTGCGAATATTTGTACATTGATTCCGGAACTTTTCTTTGCAGTTCTGGATCTCACGTCTGTCGGCTACCACAACATCTTCCGCCCATTCCGTTGCGACGACTGCGGCAAATGTTTCTCCCGCAAGCGACAACTCAAGAGCCACATGAAGTACAAGTGCAAGAACCGCGAGCTGGTCAAATGTCCTCTTTGCGACCACAAATCCGTAGAAGTCGACGATTTGACGCATCATCTCCAGTTTGCGCATTATTCACATAGACCCACGAGGAAAATTGTTTCCCATAATCTAACAGTTTGAGAGACCGATATTGTGTGAATATGGATCTGGAAAATACGATTGCCGTAATTTTAGTAATACGAATGTTCTATGTAATTTGTTTTTAAATATGTTGTTCGATAATATACAATTACTATGGTTAATAAATGTTTGATTGACCTCTTTTGTCCTGATAAATAAATTACTTACTTAACTTTTGTTTTGAAGAAAAAACAATATAATGACAATTATATTGTGTTTCTATTTTTATTTTACAGTTTCGATTCACTTATTAAATAAGTGAATCGAAACTTTCGACACTATTTACAAATAAACTTTACGTACAGTATGCCTGTTAATATGTCTTTAACATAATATTGTCTCTTTTCCAGGATACCTGGCCAATTTGATAAAGTCCGTGTCCATGCGAGGCAGTACGACGTTCCCATGTCACATGTGCGGGAAGAACTACTTCCACAAGAGAACGTTGTGGCGGCATTTGAAATACGAGTGTGGCAAAGCTCCACAGTTTGAATGCCCTCATTGCCCTCATCGCACCAAGCACAAGAACAATCTACAGAGTCATATTCTCAACGCTCATGCGGGACAGTTGGAAGCTTTTCTTCAGTCACATGCCGCGTTGGGATAGGAATCAACCGTACTTTCGAACTGTCTGTGTATTTATTGTAGGATCGATTTTTATCTTTTAATACACGTAAAAATTTGTTTTATCTTCAGTCATTGTAAACTGATTGTTGAATATACTGTAATTTAAAGAATTGTTGACCTTTCTTCTTGATTGTTATTGGCGACTGAACTATGGTTTCCTTGAGACAAGCTTATAATCATAGACCACTATTGATAGATACTTTTGACTTTAGAGATTATGATGGAGATGAAAGGGTAAGGATTGAAGGTGTGAAGGAGATGTTAGTTCCCTGTGTCATTGACTTGAGTCAGTGAAAGTGGGCATTTGTTCGCCCATCATGAAGATGTCTATACTACATCATGTATGTAGTCCGCTGCCGGGTAATGAGCGTGACCTTCAAGAGTTTTAATCGATTTATATCAATATCTCGACCAATGTAATTGTTAATACAATAAGGTTACTTACCGGTCTTTCGAACTGTTCTATGAAAAAAGTTGCATAGTTTGAAATGGGTAATTAGTTCTGTTCTGTTAGTACCACATTTTTACTATTTTTTTGGGCTCTAAAAGTCTGTAGGACAAAATAAAACTATAATAACCCATTACAATCTATGAAATTATTTTCATTGAACAGTTCTGAAGACGCGTACGTAGCATTATTTAATTAAACATTAAATTGGTACAAGATATTTTAGCGAGCGTAGCGAGCGGGACTACGGTACCCATATGGCACTTTATCGGTGTGTTTTTGTTTGTTTGTATGTTTGTTTGCTCGTTTTTTTCTTTTGCCTACACTGCTTAGGTCAAACTGCACAACCAATCGATCTGAAATTTTGCACACATACTAACGTAATCTAAGCAGTCTCTGCGATAGTTTTTGAACGGGATCCTGTGATTGGTTCAAATTTAAAAATATATCTTTCGTTTGCTTTGTCCGATCAATTTGAAATTTTGCATTAATTGCAATTGTAACCAAAATTCTCCCCAATCTTACAAAGTTTCAGCCAAATTCCATTGGTTAAAATTTAAACCACCTATCTTGTGGTTTTTAAAATTACAACTGGAACCGTTTGACTGATCAACTGAAAACTTTGCATGGTCAATGGGAACCATTTTAGGTATTTTTGCCAATTTTCAAACTAATATGTCGTTATCTTCAAAAGTCACTAGGTACATTTTATTCTATAATCTTGAAATATTTGCAAATTTATGCCAATATTTTCAATTATTATATCAGAGCCATTTGATGCTACAGTTCCATGTGCTATAGAGCAGAGACTGGCAAACGCATATCAAATAGCACAATACGAAGGCTCGCTTATCAACGCGGTTCACAGAGCGTTTTCCTAGTGATACAAATTGAAAAACTGTTCAAGGTCAAACTCACTACTCAGCCGTCTCAACGTTATTCATCCCACTAACTAATCATGGCTTCTAACGTTATCTTTGCTTTTGCAGGTGTTGTCTTCCGCACTGTGAATGCATGGCCCCGTGCTCAAGTGGATGGTCGCCTGGGCTACATCTGTCCGGAATGCGGGAAAACCTATTCACACAGTGTAACGGTTTGAATTCGGCGCTGGCGCCAACGTCAAGTCGTTACCATTAGCCGGCATTTGTACCCATATTTGGAGGGTCGCCTAGAGCAGAAAAGATGTCATGCGCAATGGTCAATGATAGTCGAGTTCGCGGATCGGCGACCTGAGCTCATTCTCTTTCTCTGGCTGACCGTCGTCGACTTCACATCGCCGCGTGAGTAGTGTTTAAATGTAGATTGTAACCACGCTAAGTTGTAGCGGATATAACGTAGTGCGACTGGTCGTCCAGCCCCTACTTGCAGGTTCAATCTTGAGCTTTGTTAACAGAATCATTATTGTGCCCCTGTGGCCTACTTGAAATAGAGTAGTTAATGTATTTTGTCGTTGCGTAGTTTTTGTATTGCAATCAAGTGTGGCCACACTTGGATTGTCTCCGCGGAGAGTCAGGCAGTCAGGGAAAGGGCACCCTTTTCGATCAATAAACCTTTCTAAATTCAACATTGTATTAAGTAAGTCCAGTAATCTTAGAACGTCGTCTGTACGAGTTCTATTTATGTAAATGTCCGAAGTAGTTCGGCGAGCATCATATCAAGAAGTGTAAGTAACGAGTTGTTATAATTACTAGTAAAAGTCCGAATCAGTTCGGCAAGCAACATTGCACTGTCGTTATTTTATAATTGTATTGTATCAGTCTTATTTGCTATTCATTCAATTGCATGTGTTGTGTTGCCTCCAGGCACACAGCTGATGAGGTTACGACCTGTGTTGTACACAGAGTCCATTTACGCGAGGAGGTCAAACCCCCGGTAATCTGTTATCTCATTCTGATCATTTGTATGTTGTGTTTATTTGACTGTTCATTTATTCCTCACTTGAGGTTATGTAATAAAACCATAATTAATGTCAACTGGACATCACAGCCTTATGTCTTGATAGTCTAGCACCTAGTTCTGATCCTATTGCTCTCGCTCATGTCGTGTCTCTCTCTTTGTCAACTACCACGAGATCACCCGCCCACACCCATCTCCAGCTGTTGCTAGCCCGGCACTGGTTATTTCTGCCCGAGGCGACGACGCCGGCGTGGCATTTTGGCGCACACAACGTGGGGCCTGGTGATCAAGACGCGATGTGTGGAGCCCGAACGTTGGCATTTTGGTGCTCAAATCCAAAATCGACGTGGGACAACAACGACCTTCAGACGCTTGTGCTTGCTGCGATTACCTCGAGATACGTTTGACCTTCGAGTTACGTGAACACGCCGTGCATACTGGTGAGCTGTATCGTTCAGTCATTATTTATCCCTGTTACGTAATCTTTTCATCATGGACGAAGCCGAGTCGTTAGAAGAAATTCATGCTTTAAGCGAGCGCCTGCAAACAGCAGTGACCTGTATCTAAAACTTTGATGGTGACGGACACATTTTTGGAAATACAGCCTACTATTTCCTGTGAGATCCGCGAAGTCGAAACTCGTGGCGCAGAAGATAGAAGACGAGGTATTCTTAGTGTACGACACTGCAGAGATCTTAGTTTGTGACCATGGTCCTGAGTTCATAGGAGCTCCTTGGAAGAAGATGGCTCAAGAGTCCAGACTACCATAGTACTCTTCACTACAACGACAAACGTCATCCACAAGCGAACCCGACGGAACGCGCTAATTGTACTGTTCTAGGTATGCTGAGATCATACATCACCGACAATCATAAGCTATGGGACAAGAATGTGCCGAAAATAGGTTGTGTCCTACGTACAGCAGTGAACGAAGTAACTGGCTAGACACATGCATACGTTAACTTTGGGTCGTGAAATAATTCTGTGTGGTATAGACCACCGACGCTATCGATATGGCGATTATTATTGTCGCGGACAATGTTGACAAGATGCAAGGACTAAAATCTATTTTTACAGATATTCGCGCTCGTTTGAAACGCGCCCATCAGCAAAACGCCGTGAGATACAACCTCCGACGACGCCCGCTGGAATTCCATGTTGGCGACCGAGTCTTGAAGAGAGACTTCCACTTGTCCAACGCTGCCGACCACTATGCAGCCAAGCTAGCGCCTCGATACGAAGGACCGTTCGAGATCAGCAAGAAAACGTCACCGCTGATCTACCGTCTCAAGGACCTCGATGGACGCGACATCGGAACCTGGCACATCAAGGATTTGCGTAGTTATTATGATAGTTAGCTTGTAAGCAGAACTCGAAGAAAAAGAAAATTGTATTTTCTTTTTGTTGGGGTTAACGGGGAATTGTAACGGTTTGAATTCGGCGCTGGCGCCAACGTCAAGTCGTTACCATTAGCCGGCATTTGTACCCATATTTGGAGGGTCGCCTAGAGCAGAAAAGATGTCATGCGCAATGGTCAATGATAGTCGAGTTCGCGGATCGGCGACCTGAGCTCATTCTCTTTCTCTGGCTGACCGTCGTCGACTTCACATCGCCGCGTGAGTAGTGTTTAAATGTAGATTGTAACCACGCTAAGTTGTAGCGGATATAACGTAGTGCGACTGGTCGTCCAGCCCCTACTTGCAGGTTCAATCTTGAGCTTTGTTAACAGAATCATTATTGTGCCCCTGTGGCCTACTTGAAATAGAGTAGTTAATGTATTTTGTCGTTGCGTAGTTTTTGTATTGCAATCAAGTGTGGCCACACTTGGATTGTCTCCGCGGAGAGTCAGGCAGTCAGGGAAAGGGCACCCTTTTCGATCAATAAACCTTTCTAAATTCAACATTGTATTAAGTAAGTCCAGTAATCTTAGAACGTCGTCTGTACGAGTTCTATTTATGTAAATGTCCGAAGTAGTTCGGCGAGCATCATATCAAGAAGTGTAAGTAACGAGTTGTTATAATTACTAGTAAAAGTCCGAATCAGTTCGGCAAGCAACATTGCACTGTCGTTATTTTATAATTGTATTGTATCAGTCTTATTTGCTATTCATTCAATTGCATGTGTTGTGTTGCCTCCAGGCACACAGCTGATGAGGTTACGACCTGTGTTGTACACAGAGTCCATTTACGCGAGGAGGTCAAACCCCCGGTAATCTGTTATCTCATTCTGATCATTTGTATGTTGTGTTTATTTGACTGTTCATTTATTCCTCACTTGAGGTTATGTAATAAAACCATAATTAATGTCAACTGGACATCACAGCCTTATGTCTTGATAGTCTAGCACCTAGTTCTGATCCTATTGCTCTCGCTCATGTCGTGTCTCTCTCTTTGTCAACTACCACGAGATCACCCGCCCACACCCATCTCCAGCTGTTGCTAGCCCGGCACTGGTTATTTCTGCCCGAGGCGACGACGCCGGCGTGGCAACAGTCAGAGCCTGTCCAGACATGTGCAGCTGGAATGCGGCAAATATCCCAAGTTTCAGTGTCCATATTGTCAGTTCCGTACGAAACAGAAGTGTTATATTAAAACTCACATGCTGAAACGACATGTGTTTAATATTGCCAATTAAAATTGATTTGAACAGATGGGATCTGACTTTTCTCAAACAATGTGCATTATTCTCATTTACAATCTATTTAACATTCGTTTTAGTAATCATTTAGCACTGCAGTTTACCAAATTTGATCAGTATACACAAATGTTTTAATTTGTAATTGGTATATTCTAGAATAGGAAACGATCTGTACGATTATATTGATTATATTAAACCTTTATCAACTACGTTGTTCATACAAATGAGTAAATAAAATTAAAGCAAATACAACAGGCAAAAATTGTTTATTTCTTCGAAATGAATTAAATAAATTAATCGTCTTCTTGGGGTTAGGTAAGTACAATACACACTTGACAGTGATACAAACAACCTATTCGGGTCAGGCTTTGTTTTGTGTTTGTTTTGTTGCGTATTTTTCTTCACGTCGATGTCGATCAATAAACGATCATACAAAACAAGTTGGTTTCTCAAAGTGTAGGCGAAACATTATGTATGCCATAAAAACTGACTTTTACATTTAATTCGTATTGTATTTTTCTACCCCAGATTCTGACTCTGATCGCCCAGAACGTGTCCTAAGAGTGAACGCTTCCAGTGAGTTCGAGTGCGACGAATGCTCCAAGAAATACAAGTACATAACCGGACTTTCGAGACACATCGGGTCGGGCAAATGTGCTGCTATCAAACGGCTCAAGTGTCCGTTTTGTCGACGACTCTGCAAAACAGAAGATGATTTGAAATCGCATTGTTTTGTATTCCATCAGGAAAATTAATATTTTGGCTTTCTTTATAATGTACTAGTAGATTATAGGATTGAAAATAATAATATTTACAATACATTATTCTTGTGTGAATTTGATGCATAATTTCGCGAGCAGTCATAATTCTTATTATTTCTTGAACGAACCATATTTATTTTTGTTAACCTTTTTTGTGGGACTAATAAATCAGACTAATCTTCTACTATTCTATTTATTCAAATTTTCTTCTTAAATTTTTATATTATGTATCAAATCTTTCTTTTGGTTTCGATGGCTGTATTGGCTGTGGGAAAGTATCAAAGTATACTTGAAATGAAATGGGAGGACGACGTATCATTTCAAATGTATCATTGACTTTCATTATCCCTAGTGCTTAGTAATATACTACACTTGGCTAAAGTAAACACGATATTAGAAAGAAACGGATTTGCTGATTAAAATTTGATGGCATCACGTGATGAACTCTGTGCTACGCATTTATCCAGATCTTGGTGAGCTATTTCAGGGAGACTGACTAGAAGCTAATCCGTTTCGCCAATCGTTTTTACTTTGGCTAAGGGCCGGTCTTTCAATACTCTGTTAAATAAGTTAACACTTACTTAGTGCTCATTCAATGAAAGTCATTAGTCATAATCAACTGTTTAAAATTTAGCAGAGTATTGAAAAACTTGCCCTCCTAAGTGTAGGTACAATAATTTGTACACTGATCAAACATCAGCAATGTTTACTAAAGGTATCTACATTTTAAGGCCAGTTTTTCAATAGCTAAATTTTAAACAGTTGATTAGGGCTATATTGCCATGACAACAACCAATTGCTTTCCTTGAATGACCGTTTAAAACTTAAATAATTTATTAGCAGGACATTAGTACAATATTTCATTTCAAAATAATTGCAAATACCTGATTATTCTATTCCATTATAGAACTCAACATCGTTCGAACCGACACAATTGAGTGTATTCAAAAGACAATCACTCCCAATGTCAACGACGTGTTTGAATGTCAGAACTGCGGCAAGAAGTACAAGTTTCCAACTGGCCTGACTAAACATATCGCCTCCAACATATGTGGCGCTTTGCATCCGCAACTTCGCTGCCGGTTCTGTCCGCGCCAATGCAAGACAGAAGAGGATTTGAGGACGCACACTTCAGTCTTCCACAGTAGTCATTAGTTGATGAGCAGTTGGTGTGTCTAGGAAATAATTGATTGATTACTTCTAGATACCGAAATAAAGTAAAACTTGTTTCAGATGTAAATACTGCAGTAGACCGAATCCTGTTTCATCCACACCTTAAATCTCTTCCTCTGTCGTGCAGTTTTTAAGAATTACACTGATTTTCTAATTTTGAAACATTAGTATAGTCCACTGTAACACGTTTTCCTCTAATCTAATTTCCGGGGATTTGAAGGCGGATATATGCATTTTTGTTTTGAATGAAAGTAACCCGTGACCCTTGGCCAGCACAAATTGTTATCAATTTTAACAAATGTAGGAGAAATATGTATGTATGGATTAACATTTTTTTTTGCCTCCCTTTATATGAAAGGACATATAATCTCAAAACTCTATAGGTATCTTTTCTTTTCTCGTGTGTGTGTTTTTGTGCCATGATATTTTATTCTTAATATTCCTCGTTATTTACTTGTTACTAATAATATTAAATGAATTGTTGTTTCAGTTGGTCTGTGTCCCTGGCAAACATACGGCGACGTCTTTTCCAGATATGGCTATCAATGTCCGAAATGTAAAAAAATGTACAAAGAAAAGAAGACGTT
The DNA here is from genome assembly GCA_934045905.1 of Leuctra nigra. NCBI lineage: Eukaryota > Metazoa > Arthropoda > Insecta > Plecoptera > Leuctridae > Leuctra > Leuctra nigra. The sequence goes on from OW203768.1 coordinate 7,393,295, forward strand.
GAATCGTCATGTAAAATATGAATGTGACAAAGAGCCCATGTTTCCCTGTCCAATTTGTCCGCATCGTTCAAAACAAAAAGCAGCGCTGAAAAAACATCTCGTCAGACATTCTGAACTTATTAGAACTTTCATACCAACCTCCAAGTGAGGTTGTACTTCTAAAGTTTTACTCAAATCTACTTAAATACACTTTATGATGCTTATTTTCTTCATCAGCAAAATCGTGTACTTAGCTCATTTCAAATGCCTTTCTAGAATAAATACATTCGAAAGTTTATGATTTGAAAAGGTATTACAGCTCTTTTTTGTGACTACATCACTACGATTGGACGCGATGACCAATCCGTGATAGGTACAGATAGGTACTCAGTTCGTATCTCTGTCTATGATAGTTCGTCATATGATGTATCAGAAGTTTTTGTTTTTACTTAATTTATATAAAAAAAATCTGTTTGCACTTAAAAGCACTGGATATACACCCTAGTACATAAATTTGACAGGGACGATTTTCTTAGTTTCTTAGTTTAATATTATATTTGAAGTGGTGTACAGCTCTGTTCACATAGTTTACATTCAATTCACATCAGTTCAAATATTTTGTTGTATTGGGCAACAACTAGTACGTACGTCCAGGTAATGTTATTACGAGATGATGTACGATATAAACAATTAATTCATAAATTTCTAGAAATAAGTGATCTTGAATCTCTGTAATCTTAGTGACATTAATTGAAGACTGCCGGCTTGATGCTGCCGGACATAAAACTAAGAGTTCACATAAGTGATACAAAGGCAGTCAGTTTACACACTTGACACGCATTCAGTTTTCTCAGTGTCTTCGCTTTATGCGTCATGTGTTCCATCAAGTATTGTACGATTTAAAAAAAAAATGAACAAGTTGTTGATCTAAATCTAATGGACAAACAATATTAATTCGGCTGCCAACCACGTTTTATAGATATTATTCCATAGAAGTTTGATATTAATACTCATATTTTATATTTTGATTCAATTGTATTGTTAGGATGTATTTAGTTTGCAATAAATATGTGATCTCTTTGTACATTAAAAGTAAAATAATTTTCTAGTAGTTTTTAATATTTACCGGATTATAATGTTATATTTCAATGCTATTTATCACGAATGTTAAACCCAGTGAATTATGATCCTCGGCTTGTATGCATTGTAAGAAAATCAATGTCGATAGCTATGATATTGTAATGTATTGTGTTGTAACATAGACTTGAAGACATGACATAGGGCATGAGTGTATAGTTTTCCATTATTAATGGAGCGTGAATTAAAACTAAAATACTTAATTTGTGTTATGAATATTGATATTACTTTCCATTCCTTTGTCCCATTATCTTTTACTACCATTTTAAGTTTCATTAAAAGTATCCAACCCTTAACAGCATGTCTTATTCTTACCACAACAAATCTGTACGTCAGAAGTAGAAGGGCGGAACTCCATTTTCTCAATTTTGCGTTGCACACTTTTGGAATAATGCAATCAAGCTATGAATGATGTCAACAAATACAATTATATTGAAGTATTACAATTATGATTAGGTGAAGGCAGAAATACTTATTTGCATAATTGAAATGGACTTCCGCCCTTCTACCTCTGATATACTGAAAAACAGATTTAACTAATCAGTATGTACAAATAATGTTGTTTTTTTGTTTCAGTTCTCAGACTTCGAATGCCTCGCCATCACTGTCACAAATGCAACCGTAGCTACACTCAGAACGACAACTTGAATCGACACTTGAAATACGAATGCGGTAAAGAGCCTCACATCCAGTGCCCACTCTGTGTCTATCGCACGAGTTACAACAGCAGCTTGAAGAGACACATCCAGTCGCGGCACAGGATTGATGTTGACACTAGTCAGTCGAATTGGTCCAGTGTTCTGAAATTACAACTTGATGGGGTATAGTGAAGTGCAGCCAAGTCCATATTTTGTCCGACTTAATTATGTATTAAGGAAATTGTATAGAATGCCAGAAGTACTTAGTCATAATTTTTTTAGAGATACCAATAATTTAACGCATCACTGAATTCTTACAATACTCCAATTTTATTGCAGTTATGTGTATTATTATTATTATAGACATCAATTCTGTTAACTCGATGCGTTTTAAAATTACGTTTTTTTATCTCAGTTTTGGACTTGGCTGTGCTTGAAATTGTATTCATTCACAAACATTTTCACTTAAATCATTAATAGTTTGTATATAAGTATTATAAATTGTCATTAATTACAATGTTCAACGGTTTATTGTTAGATTATGCAAGTGTACGTTTTGTAGTATTAGTCAAGTTTGTTTATATTAAAAATTGTATAATATCTTTGTTAAATAGTTTTGATTTTTTTTATAACCTAACTATCCTGAGACATCCTGCCTTGATTTCAAAATGTCCGTTAACGACTGCTTTTCGAAACAAATAATAATGTAAATATTCTTTCTTTCAGTCTGGCGCGAGCGATGCGTGAACTGTTCCCGAAGTTACTCCACGAAGTCGAAGTTGACTCGCCACTTGCGATACGAGTGTGGGATTCAGCCTCACCTGCAGTGCTCGGAGTGCAATTACCGAACCAGCTACAATTCCAGCATGAAGAGACACGTACTTGTGCACGCGAGAAACAGATGTGTCAACCATATCTAGAGCAGCGATCGTATAACTTTGCTGGACTAACGATCGACAACTCTTATGGGAGATTAGCGTTGACTCAACTTTGGTATCGATCGACTATGACGTGTCCATGTTATTCTCCCATAAGAGTTGTCGATCGACTGTTGACAAAAGTTACATGATCCCAGTGCTGGGCTTCCATGAACGTGATGTAACAACGTTATGTTGGCAGCTCGGCTAATATTGACGCCATAGAAATTGAATGTTTATTTAAATATTATAGGATAAATTTCGATTTAGTGAACTGTGTAGGGGGCTTCTGACAATGCTGGATGTGAAGATGAACGTTTCATGAAATGACAGATCAAACCCAGGTCGAACTGGCAAGCCGGTGTTGACCTTGAAGTACTTGCTTCGAACGAAACTAAAACATACCTATTTGCTGCTCTACGATTTTCATATTTCAATTCTCAATAATCAATCATTTATTTCTATAAATAGCTCTAAGTTGTGTTTTATTTGTGGCAATATATACTGCTTCTTAAAATTCAATGTACTGCTTGTGCTTGACTTGTTTACTCGTATGCATTACAAATTTTGACTCATTAATTTAAGGTCCATGAACAACTGACTGGCGATGGTTCGTTGTATTATTGTGTATTTATATTAATTTCTAATTTATATTGTTACTGAATAAAAGTATTTTCATTAATTAATTTTTTTAATAACACAAATCCGCATCATTGTCTCTTTATCATCAATCACAGTTGCAATTAGTTTTGGTTTTAATTATGCTGTTTTATGTGTTCCAGGCAAAACCGGCGCGATTCGATGCCGTGACCAAGGTGTCGAGAGTTTCGATCTTCATCTCGAGGGGTTTCCGTCGTTTCCCTGTAAAACTTGTGGCAAAACCTACAAGCGAAAGATATCTCTCAACCGTCACATTCAATATGAATGTGGGAAGGAACCGAAGAATCAGTGTCCGCTGTGTACTTATCGTGCGATTCATAAAAGTAGTCTAAAAAGTCATATATATTATAGACATTCGCAGAGAAATTAATAATGTCATATTGACAGCTGTATTTTGTAAATTAAACATTGCAGAATAGATCTATCTACCTAGATAATATAATATTTACCATTTATATTAGTGTATACTATGTGTTTCTTCAAACAAAATTATGTTAAAATTTTAATAATGTTAGTTTTGTTAGTAGCTTTTTTGAATAAATAAATACATATATTTATATGCAGTAGTAAAACACATTATTTTGGTAAAAGTACGTAAACCTTGATCAATTATTTACTTGTTCAAACTTACTTGAGGTGTATGTGGCTACGGGATACATTCTCAACCGCCATGCGTTTTGTTCAATATAAAATGACCATTCAAAAGATCGACCGCAAGTGGGAATCGCACACACGACCCTAGAATTTGTGTCTCCTTTCGCTGCTTTTATGAATCATCTAGATCGAAATGCTGCGGCGCATATTGTTCCTATATGTATTCTTTATTTGAGTTGCAGAAAATGCATCAGAGATGGAATTGTGTTCCATCATAAGTCACAAGTATCTATCAACCCACCCCCTTCCATCATCCCCTTCTACCTAGTTCGTATCTTCCTCATGATCATCATACATTGCATGACATAGCTGTAGAGTCGTCAACTAACAGCTCAATGAAATCAAAATTATTCACTTTGAATGTATTGACACAAGTGCTTACTTTATAATGGTAGTTGCTCGACGAAGTAAAGTGCGATTGTTGATTTATTATCAAACGAAAATAAAAAAAATATTAACATTGAATTTATATTATACTTTTTGTTTTATGAATGAAGACATAAATGGACTTTAGACACGTTCAGCGTTAATTTAATGTTAAGTTAATAAAGCGACGTAGATATAACTGATATAACCAACAACACTCGTTTCGTTCCCTCCTCAGAGAAAGTGGATTGGCATTGGCATGTGATAGGCATTGGCATTGGCAACAACGCATTTAATATAATGTTTAATTTTTCCAACACTATTTTTGTTCAATTATTGAGCGAGCGAAGCGAGCGTCTCCTTTTGGCTCTTTTGGAACGAACCTCTGTTTTTTTTTTTTTTTTTTTTTTTTTTTTCTGTTACTGACGATATACAGGTCAGAGTTTTTCTTCGATCGAGCTGAAATTTTGCACACATGTACGTAACATTTCTGATTGTTGCAGACCCTAATTTTTTTGAAATCCATTGATTGGTTCAAATTTAAAAAAAATTAACTTTCGATTGGTTGTTTTGATCAAATTGAAATTTTGACAAGTCATTACCCCCAACATTGTACCCAATCAAACAAAGTTTCAGCCAAATCCTCCCATTGGTTAAAATTTAAAACTATCTTTCCTGTGTTTTTAGAAATTTAAACTATAACCGATTGAACGATCAACTTATAACTTCGCATGATGGTTGGGACCAACATTATCTGCATTTTTGACAATTTTCATACTAATCTGTGTTTAAATCCAAACGTTATTGACATTTTACGGACTATTTGCGTGTTGGCTGTCGAATTCACGGCGACTTCGACTCTTCAGTTCAAGGCAAGGTAGTTAGAGCAGAAACTTTCAAACGCATATGAAACTGATAATGACCGTTTAACAGTCGATCTGATATTGTGTAGACACACTTATATCATATGAGTGGTCTCATGTATATTTTTTGAAGGAGATCCTGTGATTTTTGAAAATTAACACGGAACAGTTCAATCATAAAGGTTCAATCGATCAACTTAAAGCTTTGCATGGTTATTTGGACCAATATTTTAGGAATGTTGTGAGATTTCTATTCAAATCTGTGGCGAAATTTTAGAATTATTGGCTTTTAATGACATTTTCGATAGACAGAATTTCGGTTCGAGGTGTTGCGCGTATCCGTGCTCGCTCATCAACGCGTTACTCAGATTCATTGGTTAAAATTTAAATAAATATCTCCTGATAGGCTGAAAAATGAAAACGGTCTTCGATAATTCTGATCAAACTCATATTTTGCATGATCATTAAAACCAATATTGTCTCTTATTTTACAAAATTTCATCCCAATCAGTTAAGAACGTATGAAGTTATTTACATTTTTAATATCTGTCAGTAATGAAGTATCGAAATGAATGTTTTCCAGTGCCAATTGAAAATTGATTCTGATTTGCTTTATGAACCAGGTGCTTAGATGCTATTTTAAAGTTTCGATGAAAAGCATAGTACACTTTTAAGTTGATATCATAATCAATTCAATATGGATGTATATGTTTTCTGTGCGTTGTGTACGCATTTCCGGTTCGAGAATTTGCACATACCCTTGCTCGCTCATCAACGCGTTACACTGAGCGTTTTCCTAGTGTAAGCTCATTGTCGTATTAATATGTTTTAGAGTTGAAGCAAGAAGAGTTTACTCCCGTCGCCACAACTTCTGCTGCTGTTGAAGATATGGCACATGTTATCTTCCAATGTGCTGAGTGCTCAACTGAATTCAGAGATCGCACCGAACTTCAAAAACACATTTCAAACGTTTGCTGTCGAGAGCCTGCGGGTGTGGCTGACTCGATCAACCCATTGCAATGCTCTAGTTGCATGATATACTTTACAAGAAAGGGTGATTTGAACAATCACGTTAAACGTGAGTGTGGTAAAGATCTGCGATGTGAGCAACGCAAGAAGGAGTTCAAATACATGAGCGACCTAACTCGCCATGTTAAAAATGAGTGCAGCAAAGTTCTGCAATGTGGACAATGTAAGCAGAAGTTCAAAAACAGTAATGCCCTTACTTCTCATGTTAAACATGTGTGTGGTAAAGTTCTGCGATGTGGACAATGTAAGAAGGAGTTTAAATACATGTCGCACCTTAATACTCATGTTAGATATGAGTGTGGTAAAGATCTACAATGTAGTCAATGTAAGAAGAAGTATATATACTTATCGCACCTTACATCTCATGTTAAATATGAGTGTGGTAAAGTTATGCAATGTGAGCAATGTAAGAAGGAGTTCAACACTATAGGCGATCTACGGCAACATATTAAATATTCATGCGGTAAAGATATAATTTGTCCGATATGTAAAAAGTGTTACATTAGGTACGCTGATCTTCTGAGGCACATGAAATCTAAATGCACGACTGTTTGATAATTTTCAAATGGAAAATTATTATTCATTTTTAAATTGTCGAAACGTATTGTTGATTTGTTGATATTGTTGATTATTGTTGATTTGTTGATAACTATGATTGTTTATCCGAAACAGACAGATCTAATATTTACCCCAGTGGTTCCCAAACTGTGCTAACATGTGTGGCTGAGGACCAGTCCAAGAAGTATGCAACAAATTCTAATAGAATATCAGGTATTCAACTGAAGAATCAGTAATGAATGAAATGTCAAACTACCGAAATGTACTGTTCAAATCGCACAAAAAAAGCCCAAATCCATTTCTGGCATTCAAAATTTATATAGGTCTGTGCGGCCCGGACCCGCTAATATCCGTGTGGCCTCTTGATTTCGAGAACACAATTTTGGGCACATTTTTGGTTATGGCGAAATTTGTGCGGAAACTTCATGTTCTTTTGACCCCGAGGCCTTTGTTGCAATTGGCCTCTCACTCTTGTGATTTGGCTTGGACACCGTGGACATTTCTTGTATGCTAAGGACTCCGTGAACCGAAAAGTTTGAGAATCGCTGATTTACCCGATTAGCCGCAATCTTATTTTTCAAACCATCCACACGTTACCATCTTTGCCATCGGTCGAAAGGGTTGTTGTACATATTTGTTCACAAGCATTTTTAGATTATTTGACTAGTTTTATGTTTTTTGAATTACTTGTATTACTTAATTGTTCATTGATTCTTTTCGTCGTTAGGTTTATTAATTTGAAGCTCACATCGTGGTTTATTTTTACCAAACTTTTTTGAGTATAATAAATACTAGCTGCAATGTGAATATGCAATATGAATATACTACAATATGAGTAGGTATAGTTTCATTTTCATGATTATTTCTTCTTTTCTTGGCGAGTTTATTTTTGTTTATGCGTGGAGTGATACACACATCCAAAATCGATATAATGTTATAAACCTTATATTAATAAATACTTTGTAGCAAAGAATTTGTCGTTTTGAATGATTGTTCCTTGGCTTTATTTCCCTTTTGTGTCATCTGAACACCTTTGTCTGCTTATTGAATTGACTTTTTAATTTTATTGTGTTTTTTTTGTTGATTGCCGTAGAAAATTGTAAAATGTTTTAACATTGACATTGTAAATTAATATCTAAAACTAAATTCCCAATTGATATTGATTCTCGCTTAATGTTATTGGAAATTGATATTTGGGATCGTCGATTGTTAGTCTTGTGACGTTTGGAGCACATATTTGAAAGAAAAACGCTGTTGTTTCCATTATTATAATGAATTATATTTTAAAATTAATACGAATACATTGCATTTTTCATTTGCAATCATAATAGAACCATAACTTTACTGAAATATGACACAATTTGATTGAAATTGGGCGATATAATGTTCAACAAAACAAACAAACTATACACAATTCATATAAAAAAATGAAAAATAAATAAAAATATTTTTGAAAAAGTGAAAACATTTTGTGGATATTTTCTCGTGGATTCCCATTCACAAAGTTGTAATCGCGTCTGATTGTTTTTGTTTCTCATTTCAGATGCTGAGAGTCTCTTACATCCGCTTCTACATTGGTCCGAAGAGAATCCTCTGATCACTTCTCGATATCAATGTCCACATTGCCCGAGGAGCTACAAATTGAAGCATCATCTAAAAGCCCATCAGAATCACGAATGTGGAAAAGAGCCGAAGTATTGTTGTCCTAATTGCAATTATCGAACTAAGCGCCAGGGTACTTTGAATCGACATTCCATAAGCTGTCAACAAAATACTTCGTGAATTATATGCTTACTGATTTCAGAATCCAACTTAATGTATTTATTTAATTAATTACTTTTCGTAAATGTATGGTGTCGGCGTGCTAACTCTTGTCCACATTTAACCCAATAGGTATTTTAATTAGGAAAACTATGTGCATGTTCATAAGTGTATAACCAAAGAGTTTTATAACAGTTTCCAATCTCTACTGTTTGATGTAGCTTGGCACTTGACTGTTAAGAACAACATTGATTTCTGTGACAGTGATTTTCACGTTATGATGAACACAACTTTTTTATTGTTTCCTTCACTCGAAGATCAGATTTATCATGCAACACATCGTTAAAACGCCCTACTGTTCTCCATTCAACAATCAATCAATTTATTTAGGGAAATGTGTTTGATTGTAATAAATTATTGAAGAATTTCACTATTGATTATTTGCTGACATACATTGTGGGATCCTCTTTACTGATAGCTTTATTATTAGTTTGTCTGGATGCTATTCTGTTCTTGTACAGTCACCTCCAAAAGTTCCTTCCACCTGTCTAATAGCCATGTTTAATTCGGAATACACACACGGAAGTGACTGTACATCGCAGGTGATGGAATGATGCATGCAAAGTAGTGTCTTGCACGTTCATTTAGATATTTACATACGCTTTGATTTTATTGCTAAGTTTATAACTTTTATAATCATTTTGATAACAAACTCGATTATGTTTCAGACGAAGAGGAAAACGATTTTAAGCCGGTCATCCTAATGGACTCAGTGCGCAGTCTCCAGAAGAAGGGGAAGTACGAATGCGACAATTGTTTCGAAACATTCAAGTTCAAGCAGTCCTTTAAGTGGCACATGAAACACACCTGTCCCAACATCCCTTGCAACGTCATGAAGAAACGATCATTCCGTTCACAACGTCCACAGGCCACGCCGTTCCAAATGCCAATCCGAGTACCAAAACGTCGCGGTCATCTGCGCCAATATGGAGAATCGTCGAGATTCATGGGACCGACCAAACTGGAACCTTTCCGCGATTTTCTTGACGATGAACACTTAAATTCCCTTGACGATGACGGACCTCCAGTTCTGAGCGACAACGAAGCTGCTTTCCAAGGGCCAGATCGAGACGAGGCTCCGGAATTGACCGACCCCGATCAGGACTTCTCGCAAGACAGCAGTGTGAACGGAGATCGAAACTACTTAATATGCAAAGACCTGAGTGCACTTACAACTGGCGAACCGAAGCGTGCGAACAACGAGCACGACTACTCGTTTCCTGCCGAGCTGCACGAAGGCGGTGACGTCTGGTCGGGAGGCCCGCGGTTCAAGTGTCCGAACTGCGTGCGCGACTACAAGCACTACGGCAGCATGCAGAAACATCTGAAGTACGAGTGCGGGAAAGATCCGCAGATCCAGTGTCCGCATTGTCCCTATCAGTCCAAGAGGAACGACAACATGATCTTGCATGTGAGGCGGCACACGAAGAGGAACTATCGGCGGAAAAGGATGTTTAGGATGGACAAGAGACGTGTTACCGACATGGCATTGCTTTAGGATTCGGTCTCGATAGTGCCAATATTAATTATAGGATGTGATTTGGAAAGACAGCGATGTGCTTCCTGTTTTTTTATGTTAGAAGTCATCATCATAGGGTGCTTGCCTTTTGCACAACACAACGTAACCTCCTCAGAGATTGGGAAACGCGATATTTACATGTAGTCCCTCAAGGCCAAGGACCTCTGATGTGCCGTTTGGCGGTATACGTCAATCTGCATACTGCGACCGGTCGCAGATAGACTCTAGAAGCGAGTTGTATATAGAATGAATTGTTCTTTGGACTTCGTTGATCATTTTTTGAAATATGCATACCCCTACGTGTTATGTATGATGTCCTGAAAGTCACATATTTCACTGAATCTCAATAACAACGATATTCTGAAATTTAAATTTGCTTATAACTTTTGGTAGATCAACATGTTATGATAAACGTTCAACGTTGTCCAAAAAGCAATCAACTTTTTAATTTTTGTTTCTCTTCAATGAAACTGGATTAGCGGTTCGACGATGATCCATCCCACTGAATGTGGTGAAGTGTTTGAAGCAAGCACATAGTGTGACCTCGTTATTTACTAAATGTGCGTACATGACTGGATTCTTATTCGTGCCAATGATCTAGGGCATAGATTCCATCTATGTATCTTTAAAGTATAATGTGCTCTCAATGTTTTTTTCTTTTAAAATGTTATTTTAAACAATAGTCCACACTATTGTGGTAATACTCCACAATAAATGACGAAGCTAAACGCAAACTAATTACTTGATAATAATATCTAGAATATCTATCTTACTAGATAAGCAGACATTTTTTTTTATATATTACGTAGTTTCTTTATTTTTGGCTGTGCATTTCTTGCACGGCGTCTTCTATGCTGACCTTGCCAGCAATCTGCATTTTTTCATTTACATTTTTGATATCGAGTATTTTTATGAGTTACATATTATTTAGTTTCTGTAGGAGATATTATAAAATTTCATTTACGGGAAAAATTCGTATAAAATAGCATGTATTAGGTATAAAGTAATGGATAATTCTCCATTTTGGTACTAATCTTAAGTCGAGGGTTATTATATTAGTAATGCAACGAATCTATCATTGTGACCATAAGCGTCTAAAATATTAATCCACTTAGTCGGAAAATGAAATGATGTGAATAAAATTGAAGTCACGTAAATGTTGACTGCTCGTGTAGGTAGAACTAGACGAGTAGTTTGCGAACTCCGGCTCAATTATGTAACTTTGTGGTGGTCGGATAATCATTGTACCTATTGATTAATAAAACAATACCTTAATTCTACAGAATAAATTGTCTATTTTCATTAATTTACTATCATTTTCAACACCAATGTGTTGGTTTGATCATTGTTTAATGAACTTGTTTAATTCCAATTCCTGCTTTATTGTGCATATGTTTATTTTTTTCTTCGTACGCCTGGACTACATTTATGGAGTTAGAACATCGAATATGAATTGAATTCCGATTCCATTTTTCTGGCGAAATCTTAATTTTATGTTTGTATTTTCAATAAATGAAAATAGCTTGTTAAACAATTGCTAACATAATGTTTTTGTTTCAGATCGCAATTATTTTGTCTCTCGCTTCAGGATTTCCCGGGACAAACGGTTTCCATGTCCGAACTGCAACCGGCAGTACAACAAGCAGAAGGGCCTCCGGTTTCATTTGAACAACGAGTGTGGCAAAACGTTTGAGTGTCCCGGCTGTAAGAAAGTCTACTGCAACAAATACGTCCTGCTTCGACATGTACACGGCGAGGTGAAAACTACGAGGCTTAATGAGAGCCGTGTCGTCGTCAAACCGTGCGAGTTCGTGCAGAAATTCATACCGAAGTACTGACTACAAGAAGTCGTCATCCAGAATTACTTTTTTATATCGGTACTACTGTTAATGTTTTGATCTAATGGGAAAGGAGATCATTATTTCTAAAATGATTCGGGTATCCATTTACTTAATATTTTTGCTCTTATTAATTATCTTCTTTTATTCACATGAAGTAGAAGATTCGTTTTCTGTTACATTGGCAGTCTATTATTGTATTCTAAATAGTTCTTCGTACTTTAATTGTCTCCAATTTTTATGAATTATTATGAATATGCAACATTTTAGTTTGACAGCTAAAAACTAAGAAAACACAATTTACTAAGGAAATGTATGTAGTTTTATGAAAATTATGTGATAGCTGAATGGAATTGAGTTGAAGTCTTGGAGAACTGTGAATTTACTTTTGTTCTTCCAAAAGAGGGTTGTATGTGCCAATGAATGAACAAATGGATCATGTAATGACATTATGATGAGAATTATGTAGAATGGACATAATTTTAAAGCCTCGAATGTAGGTACCTATATTAAAACATTACAAATTATTTAAATCTGTTGAATCTTTTTACAATGCTGTAAATATATAATTATTTAATTGTAATAAAAATTACAGGTTGTCAGTACATCCTCTCCTTTATTGTTACCTTTGATCGTTTTTTAATTTGAACCACAAATATTGACATTTTTGTTCAACATTAATTTGAAACACTTATCTAACAAATTGTTTACGCTCGACAGGTATCTAATAATTTTTCTTTCTATTTCCAGATCGGAACTTTCCTGGAAGTATGTTCGACGGCTCCGACGAAATGCGCTACACCTGTCCGAACTGCAGCAGTTGTTACCGCATGTTGAGCTACTTGAAGAGACACATGAAGCACGAGTGTGGCCAAGAGCCCCGGTTCAAATGTCCGCATTGTTTGTATCGATCAAAACGCAGGGAGAACATCAAGAAGCACGTGGTCACGCAGCATCCTCTAGCGGTGCAGAGGAATGACGCCATTTTCACGCCACTTGCGAACGAAACTGGCATTCCAAACATGTCGAGTGACCATGCCTAGAGAACTCAATGAGAATTCTGAGTGAACTATTGTTTTGGAGGACACTCAGATTTTCACCAAACTTATAACTTCTATTTGCTTTGAATCTACGCTGCAGCTTACGTAGGTTTCATCGGGACATTTTTGCCCCAAAGTACTCAAACTACCTACCTAATATATTGGAGTACTTACTTAAGTATAACGCATGTTTGATTTTCATTCTCTTGTCATTGCGGAGTTCTACGATTCTTTTCCTGTTTTATATATTGAATTTTTTTGGTACTGTTTTTTTTACAACTTAAAGCATTTTTTTTATTTATTTTATTAATTGTCCTTCTATTGACTTTTGGAACACATATATATTTTGTATAACTAAGTAGGTATGTTATTTGTATGTTTTCGACTTAAATAACAAATGTATCAAGATGGAGCCCCCTTTGTCCTTGGTAATTGCTGGACAACAAAGTACCGTTACAATAAGACATTAATTTTTCAATTATGTACAACTTGGATATTTTCTTTAAGTTGTCACGCACTAGAGCTTTAAGACTGGCTTATGTAAAGATGTTTTAAAATAAAAGTTCAACACAATTGAATTTAATGACACTACTTACTACCCTCGTAATAGAAACATATCCCTAAATAATGTTTGTGGATACCAGCTGGTTCTGGGTTTGCTTCACTTATCGAATTTATTTGATTAGATCTTTATTTATTGGAACTACAACATGCACATGCGTAATCTACTACAGGTCTACGAATCTTTTAACATGAATCGACACTCATCTCTACTAAATTACACAATGTAATGGTGTTAATGTAATGACCTTGATAACCGAATTATGTTTTGATTCTGGCTAAGGGGAATATCTTCTGAAGAACTCTCTATTAATACACAAATTAAAGATAATCCACATGCTATTATTTCCTCATCTTATACAATTACGCATAATATTGAAAGTCATTTCCCTCTGTTTCAGATTTTCTTGGCGCTTTTCCATCCCTGAAGCCCCATCCGTTTCAGTGTGGCGCCTGCAAGAGGACTTACAAGCACAAGCGCCACCTGATCAGCCACATGCGATACGAGTGCGGGAAGGAGCCGCAGTTCCAGTGTCCGATGTGTCCGCACAGATCAAAACAAAAGTCCAACTGGAAGTCACACATGATAACGCATCATAATATTGTAGTTAATAAGTCGATGGAAATGCATAGCAATGAAATTTTATAGCTGATATTATGTTTTAATTATAAAGCTCAGGTATATAGTTTTGTATCTGTCATATAGGTATTATGTTTTAGAATTTGTGTGTTTTGTACATATCGATTGATTATTACATGTCTAAGAGGGAAACTATTGTTAACATAATATGTTTTGTAATAAATTTCACTAATTCATATGACATAAGAGGGACTCTCAATTCCATCACCACCAGATCTGCTCCGACATGTTTGATAAATTGAACGTTCATTTATTTTCGACCTAAGAAAGGTAGCCATTGAACTAGGCAGTGCCTGGTCAACCTCTTCCTTTGTTTCAATTCTGTTCCCGCTGTTTCTTTATCATCAGTATTCAGATTTTTAGCTGGAATGGTTTGAACACATTTGACAGTCGAAAAACATGGGTGGGACTAGACGCCCCCAAATAGATAGTTAATCATTAGCTACATTATTATATTTAACAATGAAATAACCTGATTTTCTTTGTTCTTTTTCAGCCCGTTCTGTTGGAAGAGTGACCGAGCGAGGCTTGGTTCGATATACTTGCGAATTCTGTGACCGAAGTTATTCCCGAATGGACAATTTGCGTCGACACGTGGCCTTCCAGTGCAACAAAGAACCGCAGTTCAAATGCGACTTTTGCGAATATCGCTGCAGCCTCAAGTATAACATGCAAGTGCACGCGAGACAGAAGCATGGACTTCATGCCTAGCGTGACTGAGATGTAGGGAGGGGTGAAAGTCGTGTAATGAATTATGAATAGTAATAAAGTGTGATTCATATGTAAGTGGATTGACATTTTATTTCAATATGGCATCTCCATCCACTTATCGTATCTTTAAATCCCGATTGGTTTAATTTCTTCTTCTCATCCTTACGGTGAAGAGCGGTTTAATGGTATTCATCAAATATGTCTCTTTAGGACTTGTAACGACTTAACGAACTCCCAATAAATATTATCGATATTAGTCTTTCGAGATTTTCCACTGATTACTCTTTTCGATCATCCAAGTTCGTCAAATGAATACCCACATTCGAACAAATTGACACTCGCTTCATGTTAGGAATAGGATCTGCTGAAGAGGCAGCGCAGAAGTAGAATGTTTCCGCCCATGCTGAATGCTTGCTTCTTTACCAGATTGTGATTTTATAACACTTCAATGTGTACGATTAGATCATTTCCACACCTGTCAAGTACGCTAGTTGTCTTGCCGTGTCTGGTTTCCCTTCAATCTGGTGCAAAGTAAGACGACTTCAGCTGGACCGCTAGGAATTTGACCTTGGGCCATTGCTCTATCACGATCGAGACATCGCCAACCGCGTATCGTATCCCTAACAGAGGCGATTGTCAATGATTCGGAAGTCTGTTTCGCTCTGGAGTTGACGGCGTGATGCTTGTTGCAGGATTGCTGAAAAAGGACGATGTGTCAGGATCTGGGAACCGACATCGTTGTCCGACCTGCGACAAGAGCTACACGCGGCGAGATAATCTCACGCGACATCTCAACGAGTGTGGCCAAGGACCCAGCTTCTTCTGTACCTTGTGCACGTTCAGTTGTAAACGAAAGTTCAATCTTAGGACGCATCACAAGGTCAAACATGGCGACATTCTCTTCGATCTTGTTGATTTGGAATAGTTTTTGTTCACACGAAAGCGGGGTTTGAAGACGTTTTTGATTTATTTTCTTAACGGTTCGATATTTTAATCCGTTTTCGTATGATTTTATTAATGCATTGTTAATTTATTATGTCCACATTTTTACATTAATTCCATGTATTGTAACTCATCAGATCATTGATATAAAATTTTAGGATAAATATTGTATTTTTTTTCTCCTGGTTCGGAATAGTCTGTGTTACCTAAACTCTATAAGGGTCCTGATGGTTTATTGACCTTAGATGTAACATTTTAAATGCAACAGTTTTTGAAAGAGTTCAATTCCATTTGTTTTTTTGTGATAATAGCCTAATTTTTCACTGTGTTTGATTGCAAATTATAACATGTATTTGCATCCTAGGATAACATTCGTCCAATAACAAACAGTATTTTAATATTATCTGTACTTTCTTTCATATTCCCCTCTTCCTTAATCCAGCAGAAGCAAATTGTGAAAGTAATAAAACTTAGTTATTTTGAACCAAATATTGAAGATGAATTAATAAATAATTTAGATTTTTCATTATCATATTCATTGGATAGCATTATTTTCAGATATGTGGGCGTACAAGAGGTCTTATTGTACTCTTTTGTGCTGCATATTTAGTTTAGTGAGCTGTAGGTATTGTGCCCTCAAACTTTTGTAGCGAGTATTGAATTTTGAAAAAAATTTGTATGATTTTGTGTTTAATGAATCTAGATTGATCTAAAGTGGTGACTTGTTAAATGTTTTAATAATGAACTGTTTGTTTCTTCCACAGGATCGAATATCAGCCAGTTCTCGTATCTGCTCAACTCGATCATCAGTGGCGACGAAGCAATCCGCTATTCGTGTTCGTCTTGTAACAAGAGCTACACTCGCAAAGAGAACCTCTCAAGACACAGACGACTCGAATGTGGCAAAGAACCCTCATTTCAATGTGACTTCTGTCCTCATCGTGCCAAACTCAAGTTCAATTTGATAGCACACCTTTGGTCGAAACATAAATATAAATATCCGAAAGTCTAGTGCCATTGCTCAAATGTAAGCTCCTAGAGCAAGACGTGAAAGAAGCTGGAGGAAGTTTTCTTCTGTTTTGTCATGTGTTATGATTTATGAATTCAAGGTCATGATCTTTAGACGATAAGTGATGATCCGATTTAGTTAATTTTTAGTGTTTTACGTTGTGTTGCCAAAATCTTTGTAGCTATCATTCCCATAGCGTCTGATATTGATATCCTTAATTTCAAGTCTATTAATAATAAGTCTGTAATAATTTATGATGAAGATATTGCCATTTGCTTTGCCATTAGTGATGTACATGTATACATACCGTTGTTATAATGTGAAATATTAACATAGATGTACTTAAGGAATATGATTAAAAGAATGATAATTCAATATTTTGGTATGTTTTCTTTGCTGGATGTGTGAATGACGTATTTATTTTTCTCGGACACTTCTTGGTGTAATTACTTTATAAGCAGGAATACTTGTTGTACAGGTTTCAATATCTGATTTTATAAAAATACTCTTTTCTTCATTGTATGTACACTCGAACAAATAATAAACGCTACCTTGAAAGAAAAGGATTGTCTGATGAAGGTTTGATGGCATCATCCCAAGAAGTATGTGCTAATGCATTATCTAAATCTAGTAGTTGAGCCCTGATTTCTTTGGTAATAACAATGACTTATTATCAAGGAACCTGCAGGGCGATTGTATAACTTTCTTACCCGAGATAATGGCTCGTTATCTATACCAATTGATGAAAGTAAACTATTGATATCATTGTTAATCATTTGAATTGTGCAAAAGCTACGAGGATATGAAATATAATCACATTATTTATCTCAGGAAGTCGACTTTACGCACTTTGAATTGCTTTACATTCCGATAGGCTAAATTACTTTCATCAATTGGTATCGATAAAATCCATTATCTCGGCTAAGAAGTTATACAATCGCACTGCTGACCAGCAGCCAATCCGTTTTGTGCAAAGTACCGTTTTTCATTGGTTTGAGTGTACGTATTTGATATAAAATGTCTCATTTGTTTTGAACTGCGCTTTCCAGTCGTTGTCATGAAAATGTGTACGTTCAATTGTAGTTGATTTCCAACCTACCATAACTTGTACTAACTTGAGTTTCTGTGTTTCAGGACAAGTGGGCTGCGGCACTGGAAACAAGCCTCAGAAGCAAGGTGATTATTGCTGTCCGACTTGCAATCGCAGCTACACGCTCAAACACAATCTGAATCGCCACATTCGACTCGAGTGTGGCGTAGAACCAAAGTTCCCATGTCCTTATTGCCCGTATCGGGCGAAACAGAAGTCCTCAGTTAAAAATCACGTGTATTTAGTGCACAACGTGCTTTTACCAAAGTAGATTAATTTCTGATGTTATTGACTTCTGGTTTCCAATAATTAGTATGTCGTTTTAGTGGTTTTCGAACATTGTGACGAAATTATTTTTCTCAAATCAAATATTTTCACTATAAAAATAAAGCAATTATTAGATGACTAGTTGATTTTATAATTTGTGTCTCGTCTTTCTTCAATGTTCGTTTTTAAGTGTATTGTAATTTCTAACGACTACATCCTTTTCCTACCTATACCTTAGACTAACCAATGCGTCATCCCATACCTTGGATGAATGAAATACAAAGTGACTTGTCAAGGCTCTCAATGCCAATTATCTTTATATCAAAATATCCTCGTATGACTTTTGTTTTATGATTTCATAATTTGCGACCACATCTAGTGGAGCGGTCGCTCCACGCCAGCCAAGTCGTACGGCGCGCACACTCTCAAATAAAGGCTGGAGCAAACCCACTTTTACTGTAAGCATCAAAGTGGCATTTTCGGCCTACTGGATCTTAAAATTGGGAAATCTCACATTGTTGCGATATATCTTAATTTCGAGCTATGGCCCACCCTACAACATATACCAAATTTGGGAACAATAGGTTACGCCCTTTGCACGCTAGAGGGCCGTGAAAACAGTGTTTTAGGGCGGTTTTCATAATAATAATCAGTAATAATCTCAGTAGTAGTAGTAGGCTGGAGCTAAAATCCGGTAAACAGGCCACAGCCTAAACGGCTGAACCGATTGATCTCACATTTTTACCACGTGTGCACTTTTGGCGTCTGATTTAACCTTCACCCCATGAATTTTTTGTGCCGTCATTTTGAAACCGGAAGTGACGTCATATCTCAACAACGGCTAGACCGATTGGAACGAAAATAGCGCCAAACGATTCGGACGGTCATCTATATGGATAATCAATAGCAACAGACTAAAATTTATGTTAACGAAACCGGAAATGACGTCATGAAATTTAATTCATCGATTGGCATTTCGGCAACAAATTTGATCCAATTATTTTGATATTTATGTAACGTATGTTCTTTTGTGATATTATTTGACTTGATATAAAACCAACCGGAAGCCGCCATTTTGAAACCAGAAATGACATCATATCTTAATAACGTCTTAATAGATTTAAACGAAACCAACGCTAAACAATTTAGACGGTCAACTTTATGTATTATCATCAATAATATTTGCAGTTTCCCATACTGAAACCGGAAATGACGTCACACATTTTAAAAATCGCACAAATTTACATTTTGATGCAATAAATATACTATTTGAGACTGCTTATAATAAAATGAAATCATGTTTAAATTATAATTCAAGAGGTCAGTGATTTCAGCAGCCATTTTGAAATCGGAAGAAACGACGTAATATCTCGAAAACTGGTTGACAGATCGGTATGAAACTAGTGCCAAACGATTCGGAAGGACATCTCTATGGAATAGGAACAGTCAAACTAGAATTTTCCTATTTATGAGGCCGGAAATGACGTCATTCAAATTTATATATCATTATAATCCCCTCCTATACAATAAATACATATTCAGAAAGCTAAAAATGATACACATCATTTATAGTTATAAATTCTATGTGGCAGTGCAGAAAGTTCAGCGGCCATTTTGAAAACCGACGTGTTGCCATATCTCGGAACTGGGTTGACCGATTGGAATGAAACCGTTGTTTTTTTCATGAGAATAACCAAATTGTAAAGGGTAATTTTTTTTAAAGGATTTAGTAATTGTTCATGTGATATGTGTCACACGTAAGTTGTAAGAATAAACTAAAAAAAGTAGTGATATCCCCATAAAAAACACTCCGTGTAAAAATACCAGCCAAATCTCTTCAACTTAAAAAAAATAATGAAATCTAAAAATTCTGCACTGAAAAGTAGTGATATCAAAAAATTAGCCAAGTCAAAACTTTATTTGAAAATCAAAAAAATACTTGGCGCATCGTTTTTTTAGGGCATTATAGGTATACTATGTATATGTATATTTTATGTATAATTTATAATTGGCTTATACTTCCAAGCTATTTATGTACACGATGCGCCAAGTATTTTTTGATTTTCAAATAAAGTTTTGACTTGGCTAATTTTTTGATATCACTACTTTTCAGTGCAGAATTTTTAGATTTCATTATTTTTTTTAAGTTGAAGAGATTTGGCTGGTATTTTTACACGGAGTGTTTTTTATGGGGTTTATTTTACTATCTGTGTCTAAAATACAAATAATCTTCAACAATTTAATGCCCCGAGACATCTTTATTTTCACATTTATTTTCTTTCTGGCCTTTTACCGCCTCATGATGCCACGACAATATCTTCCCTTTTCAGGTGTGTTATTCATAGCTTGCACGAACTTATTTTTCTTTATATCATCAATGCAAAATTATTGAATTTTCCACCTGAGGACGGACATTTTGTTGGCACGTTGACGGGTCAGATCATAACTTTATTGAGTTAAACAGATTTATTTTTGTAATGTGAGTGATTCCTCTTGGTACTAAAGATATCTCCGGAACCTAAACAATTTCCCAGATACCCATTACCTACATAAAATATTGTCAAAAAGGCATAGAATCACAGCTATTCTGCGTGCCATCAAGATGGTGGCAGGCAACAATGAGATGACATCACGTGCAAACTATGAATAAAAATAAATAAGATCATAATGCATAATATATGGATTACTGGAATGTGGTTTTTGAAATATCTATGGGGGCGCTGATTTTCTTTTAAACTAACATAATTGAAACCCCCAAAAACCTAACCCTATTTTCCAAGATTATTATTTCTAAATGATTTGACAAGCGAATCACGTGTACTTCAAATTCTAAATGTGTTTGTTTGTAGGTACTCAGCCGCCGCCTCATCAGAGCTTCGTCGCTCCTAAGCTTGCTTTCAAGTGTACAAACTGCGGTCTTTCTTATTCGGCTCAAGGTCATCTGCGCAGACATATTCTCTATCACTGTGGAACGCCACAGCTGTTCCCTTGTCCTTCTCCGTACTGCTCGTACAGAGGCACACGGAAGGACGATCTCATCAAGCATATCGCCTTGAAACATCAAAGCAATCCCGATAAAGAGTAATGCGGACAATAACTTTGTATGTAACACTAAAGAGCGACAATAGAAGTAGGGTTCTTGTGTAGGTGATTGTGGAGAAAGTATGTTTTCCTTGGTTTATGAGCTAGAAGTTAGATTATTTTCATTATTATACTCTAGTAAATTGCGATAGGCTATGGCCAGCCTACATGGCATTGCAATGTTAATTTTTCGGCTAATATCGTATTATTGAGCTATGCCTATTTGTATTAAAATCTTCCTCTAATTAATTTTGGAAAGATACTTGTTCATTAAATTAATGTAGAGAGTGATAACAATCTGTTCTGCAACTAGGTATTGGCGACGGACGAATGATTTGATGATAATTGGGAGAACCCCGAGTAGAAAGGGGGTAAACATAGTAGTAAGCATAGTATGGGTCTCCCGGGTCATAAGGTCCTTTAGTCAGTCTGATTACGTTTGTCTCACTATCATCAGTCAAGCGGGAAATGTTGAGAAGGTTCCCTACTAATTGGCTACTACCTCCTCCTTTTCACCGACCATCCTGTTCCATCATTTCCGTGTCTTCATAATCATTCATCAGTCGTTATTATAGCCCAATTGCAGTAGGAACTTTAAGCACCACAACAATAACGTAGGTACAATTACTTAATAAATACGTTTTTGTTTATTATTAATAAAAAAACTAATGTTAGTTATTCCTGACTGAATGTACTGGTCTGTTTCATATTATAAATAAAACATTCTGTTTTCAATAATGAGCGAATTTAATCTTACTACCAATTTAAATTCTGTGTCACTTTTCCTAATTAATGGATAACTAACTCTACGTGATATTAATTTCTCCTGGTGCAATTCTGAACTCCTGAAGCCTACCAACAATTGACGTAATCGCGTCGTAAGGGACTGAAGGGGAATGTTGAATATGGGAAGTTGGATAAGTCTCACAATTGACGCAACGGTGACAGAACGAAAACGTCGTCATTGTGCGTCGCCGTTACGCCAATTGTTGGTAGACCTTAACCTTTGAGTCGTAGCATGTTGAATCCGAGAGCGTCGTGAACGGAATTTGAAACGGCTGGACATTGTAATGCATTTCACGTGGGCTTTGTCTGTTTCATTTTATTCGTGTATCCATACTTGATTTATCTTGATCGAATGTCTTTTTGTTTCAGACTATCCTAGTAACTATGAGCAGGAAGATGCCAGGAACCGTGTGAAATGTCAGTGCTTGAGCTGTGGCAGAATGTACTCGGGGAAGCACAACTTGAATCGCCACTTGCGATACGAGTGTGGCAAAGAGCCTCAATTCCCATGTCCTTACTGCCCTTACCGCGGAACTCAGAAGACCTCCATGATGAAACATGTACTGAAGAAACATCCTGACGTTGACAACATGCTGGAATAAATATGATTTATATTTGATTGAGTTGTTTTTTTATACCTTACGATTTCTCCTACTTCAAGAAATTATTCGTATTTAGTATCTTGTAGGAAGAACGGGGACCGTCAGCTATGAATTTACAAAAAAATACATATTTACAATCAATAATGGAATTAAGTTTAGTGCTCTTTGTCACTCTTCGTAGGCATTTTACAATTGTACCCTTTATTATGGAGTCATGAACTGAGTATATTTTCTGTGGAGACAAGTGACATCTCGTCAAAGTTAAATTGGTTCTGTAAATTTGTCGGATCCAACTGTAACAATAATTTTGCAGTCTATTCAGATGCTTCTAAGCCTGGTTTATATTTATGGATGGATATGGTATTATAAGACTGTAAAATAAGTAATGCAATATGTCTGTGCAGTAAATCAATAGTAAATCAATGCAGTACACTGTACAGTATAATGTATCCACTTCCATAGTCTTTAAGCTGGACTAATAAACACAACCAACAACTCTAGACATACATGTCTGTCTAAAGTATTGTTGGCAAAGATCGTTCAAGGATTCTATTGCTTGTAGTACCTAAGAGCGAGTCTAGTCCACTTTGGTGCTGTATCGCGTCACCTTTGAAAATAAAATCCTTGCTTCACATATCTTCTTTGAATGGTCCTTGCGGCCAATACACTTTTTTGGGGGAGATTAATTCTTGCTCTTCTATCAATTTATCAATTCACAATTTACTCCCAATGAGCAAATCGCAGATTGTTTGTTGCGTTTGCTTTTCTTTCACTCGGCAATGAAGTGCTCATTTTTCTAGTCTGACGCTGATAGTTCATAATATTCAGTTAATTGTTTTATTTTTTCAGGTCCCAGCATTGCATCTGGAGGAACTGAGACGTTGAAATATCGATGTGAGAAATGTGGCCGATGTTACAAACAAGTGAAGAATCTCGCCCGCCACGTGAAATACGAGTGTGACACTGGACCACAGTTTCCATGTCCCTACTGCTCTTATCGGGGCACTCAGAAGACATCTGTGCGAAAACATGTCATGCATAAACACAGAGGAATGTTGGCTGTTTGGAATAAATAAAGTTTAATCATTCTTATGAGTCGTATCTATCTTTTCGCTATACATATTTTCTTTGTTAGTTCCACAGCAATAGTTCGACACTATTAAGCATCGCAATATAGAGTTTTAATTGTTTCAACCCACTGTGTTCCCTAGCCTTCTACGAAATAAACTATCGACTTACCTGATCTTTCGCTGAAATATCTGCCATCTTAGGGCCGGTTTTTCAATGGCCTGCTAAACCAGTAGTTAAGTATTAAACGGCCTTTCCGGGATTGTCATTGGTTGTTTCCATGGCAATATAGTCCTAATCGACTGTTTAAAAGTAGGCAAGGTATTGAAAGACTGCCCCTTAATGTATATATGATTACGATTTAATGTTTCGTTTCTCGATAATAAGTTTAGATTTTGATACAATAATTATCTCTTCTTGAACGTTTCACAAACTGAATTTATTGGAAATCTCTATCTGTCAAACTCCTGATGAAGCCTACTGAAAAGAAGGTGACATATAGAGATTTCAAATAACATACAGTTTGTGACACGTTCAAGAAGAGAGAATTATTGTGTGATTACGATGTTTGTTAATACTAATTGTCTTGATTGATATGTTTCAGTGTCGAAGCAAGACGAGTTTCCTCCCGTCGCCACAACTTCTGCTGCTGTTGAAGATATTGCACATGTTGTCTTCCAATGTGCTGAGTGCTCAACTGTATTCAGAGATCGCAGCGAACTTCAAGAACATATTACAAACGTTTGCTATCGAGAGCCTGCTGTTGAGATTGACTCGATCAACCCATTACAATGTTCTAACTGCACGAGGCGATTTAAGAGGAAGGCTGATCTGAACTCTCATGTTAAACATGAGTGTGGTAAAGTTCTGCGATGTGGGCAATGCAAGAAGGAGTTCACCTACATGAGGAACCTAACTACACATGTTAATCATGAGTGTGGTAAAGTTCTGCGATGTGGGAAATGTAAGAAGGTGTTCAATCAAATGACAAACCTAACTACCCATGTTATACATGAGTGTGGTAAAGTTCTGCGATGTGGGCAATGTAAGAAGGAGTTTAAATACATGACTGACCTAACTTGTCATGTTAAGCATGAGTGCGGTAAAGTTCTGCGATGTGGGCAATGTAAGAAGGAGTTCAAACACTTGAAGTACATTACTTCTCATATTACACATGAGTGTGGTAAAGTTCTCATATGTCCGAAATGTAAGACGCATTTTGTTACGAAAAGTGGTCTTGCGAGGCACATGAAATTGCGATGCAAGGCAGTTTGATGATATATAATTAATAATGTATTACCCAATGAAAAATCATTATACACTTCCTACTCGACAATAACATGTAATCAAATGAAGAATTTCGCCCGCCACGTGAAATACGAGTGTGATACTGGACCACAGTTTCCATGTCCCTACTGCTCTTATCAAAAACTTGTCGAAAATATGCGAAAACCTGTCATTCATGAACACAGAGGCATGTTGGATATTGGGAATAAATATAGTTTATAATAATTTTACTATGATTCGTAATTTATTTTCTTTACACTGATTTTGTTCCTTAGTTCTAGTGTGATGTAATATGAAGTTTGGAAGAAATGCTAATAATATTTTATAAAATAATCAATCAGGTGTCAGCCGTGGTGTCCATGTTTTTTTCGTTGTTAGTTCCATTTGACTCTGAGACAAACAAAATGCTCTAATTGTGTCAACCACTGTTTGCACATAGGTGTGTTTTGCCAGGCGAGGTTTAATATTTATCGTACAACTAAATAATCATATTGGCAATAGCTTCGGGTCAACTCCATCCTGACGATCTGATTGGCTGAACCATTGAATGCATGCAGGATATATTAACATTTTGTCTGTGGAGTTAATTTTGAAATAAAATTTTTCAATGATTTAATATTTGTGTGGGTTTTAAAATGATTTTCTGAATGTTATTAGCTTTTTTCTTGTATTCTTTTTATTTGGTATTATTTCCCAGAATATTTATTTATCACATTTCTGGTGATACAGATCACACTGTTTCTCACATCGAGCTGAAATTTTGCTTACATGTATATACAAGAGATTCTAAATGGATACAATTTAATTGTGAAAATATCTTCTGGTTTGTTGAAAATAAAATGTTCTGATCATATTGAAATTTGGCAAGCATTTTGTCATAATGCACACATTTTTAGACATCGGTCGAGAAGATTAAGTCAAAATTTGTAATAGGCAAGCAAATGCACCTCTTGCAAATGACTTGGTTTTGTTTTCACTTCAGAGTGTGTAGATGGCTGTACTATGTTACAATTAAAAGCAGCTATAATGTAGTACTTGGTATTTGTATATTGTTTGATTGGATAGTTGTATGCTTTCAAATGGCATGTGTGCTTTCTGTGTGTTATCAAATTTGAGTCCGAGGTGTTTCAAAATCAAATACTGTAGGGCCGCGAGAATCGAACCCGGGCCTCCGGAATACTCGGAGTGGTTAACGCTCTGAACCTGTATTCCGGAGGCCCGTGTTCGATTCCCGTGGCCGTCCTTCCTGACTGGGTTTTTTTTCGTGGCATTCCCTCAGTCGACAGGCAAATGCTGGGAAGGTACCCTACTATAGGCCACGACCGCTCCTTCCCACCTTCCATCCTTACCTACCCTTCTCCATCATCTCCCAATCGTCATCATAATCATTCATTCGTCGCCATTAGCCTCGCTGCAGAACAGTGCGACGTTAAGCCCCAGACAAAAAAATACTGAAGCTCGCTTGTCAATGCGTCATGTAACAATTTGTATTAACATTTCTCTTCTACTCGGGTTGCAGGTCGACGCTCGCTGACCGCTAGTAAAGAGAAGCTGGGTTTCTCATGCAAGCAGTGCGGACGCTGTTACACTCTGCAGAAGAACCTCGTGCGCCATGTGAGATACGAGTGCAGCTCAGGGCCGCAGTTCCCGTGTCCTTACTGTCCGTTTGTCGGCACGCGCCAGTATACCACGTCCAAGCATGTGGAGGCAAAGCATAATGATGTCAGAGACCTCGTCAAGTGGTAGCATCTTCTTTAATAGGTGATGAAGTACATTCTCGGTAAGAATGATCGACGGTGAAACTTAAAATCAAGTTATTTATTAGATTGTCATCCAGCAATATATTAAAAACAATGTATACATATTATAAATATCATTACAGTTAAAGAAATTCAAAGTTTGGGGATATTTCGTCATGTTTTTTATAAAGTTATTTATTTTTGTAAACAGTTTGAATTTCAATACCAAAATCTTCCTCAAGGCAAAAACTTATCAAATTTTCATTTATCAAAGTTATCAATTTTTTTACAAAAAAAATGACGAAATATCCCAAAACTTTGAATTGCTTTAATAATAATAGCCATGAATCTTAAAAAATCATTACAGTTCTTTTACAGTCATTCAAACCGTATTCAATATTGTCATGGCTTGACAGTAGATTTCAGGGTCATCATTCAGCCAGTGAATGGATTTTACTTTCGCTCAAATTCTATTCTGATGATCCAATACGATAAAATCATGTAGGCGTTCTCTTTATGCAGAGTGTATTTAAGGGGTCATGAACTTGGCATTCACTTGAAGGACGTTTGTCAAAGTATGCACAAATTAATAAACCGTGTTAGACAATCATAATATGTGTATTTTATTTGTGATATAATCCTTCCCTCTTGAACGCCCTGGTTAGTGGCGTGATAAAAGTACCCAACTGCCAGGTGCATGGGGTTGCGGGGCATGGGGGGTTGCATGGTTCTCATGAGTAGAAATCGAGTGACTGAGTGTAACGGGATAAAAGCGAACTTTTGACCCCAAGTTTTTCTGTCAACTGTTGTCGACTCTTGAATCAGACTAGCAAAGCGTGTTCGTCTGCTTCTAGGAGTCTTCAGACGTTTAAACAATTTTACATCAAGTGAATGAAGCCGAGAAAGGTTGATTGGATTGTTTTTCTTTTAGTTATCGATGCACATGAGCTACCAGATGATATTGTGAAGCAGATTCAGAGTCAGACACCCACTATGTGTGTGAAGTGTGGCCGCAGGTACGCGTACAAGCGCAGTCTTGATCGCCACGTTACGTTCGAGTGTGGGAAGAAGCAGATCCTCATTGCCCTTATCAACAGGCACAAAAACAGAAAACACGCGAAGAAAAGCCAATAGATGCATGACAGGATATCTCTTTTACTTGCTTGATTTTGTATCCATTTCAGTCAGATGCTAGTTTGGTATTTTTGTCAGGCGCGGTTCTAGGATCGAAAATTTGGGTGAGCAGACGAGATCCGTCCAAAAACACGACCCCCTGGGGGGCAAGGCCCCCCACTTGCCCCGCAGGGATTTTTTTTGAAATTGGATGAGCGTAGAAGTGTTTTGGGAGTGTTTCCGGTTTCCTGTTTACATTCTAAGCCAATGGTATACTCAACCTTTTTAACTTGCGGGCCAATAATGCTCACGCGATCAGGTATAGGTTCATTCCAGACGCGTAGGAACTACTTTCATATGGGGGGGGGGGGGGGGGGGGGGGGCGAAGCCCCTCCGTTTTAGCCCCGCAGGGCGGTTTTTTAGAATTTAACAATTTAAAAGTGATTGGGGCTCTAAAATGCACGAACTGAAGCAAATTAAAAAGTGATCCTTCCTCCGTGCCTGGTTCATTCAGTGTCTTTTGTTTATTATGAAACGAATCAAACAATATTTCACACGCCAAACCAAACACTTTTTACAATTTTCGGAATTGGTAAATGGCTTCATTTTCGTTGCAACTAGTATGAAGTTTCATTTCATACTAATTACTACTTCGTTTCATCGTAGACCAAGTGTTAGTCAATCACTTACAAAACAGCTGGTTAAATTGCGGACTATCAACGCATTAGAACATTGCCCAAGCAAGCCAGTAAAATAAAACTAAAACATTAGGCTTAGCATTAGGTGACTAAGCGAATAAATTGGTGATATCACTGTAGCGAAAAGTCTACAACAACGTCTGCTCTCGACAAGAAACAGGATACGAATGAGCTTCTTGAAGATGCACTTCCGGCGCTAGCACGTCCTGCAGACTACATGCCAATAATACAGGGGTGAGGGGAATGGGTTGTTGTCGTCACTTAGAAGGCGTTGGGGCAGTGGAACATTTCATGACTCATCTGTGGTCAATGCAAGAAGCTCATTCTGCACCTGCATTCTGAGAAAAACAGGGTGTAAACAATTGCTTAA
The DNA here is from genome assembly GCA_934045905.1 of Leuctra nigra. Classification (NCBI taxonomy): domain Eukaryota; kingdom Metazoa; phylum Arthropoda; class Insecta; order Plecoptera; family Leuctridae; genus Leuctra; species Leuctra nigra. The sequence goes on from OW203768.1 coordinate 7,422,278, forward strand.
CTCTCTATCCCAAAAGAAATTCTCGACTTCTGCAAAATATTTTAGATTTTTACACAAAATCTTATTTAGTAGTATAGTGAGAATGATAATTCACATGACGAGACAAAAATTTGGGTGGGCGACCGTCCACCCTGCCGCCCCCTAGAACCGCGCCTGATTTTTGTACAGATACGCTCAGATACGCGGAGCATTTGACAGAAATATTGCCTTGGGCATGAGGACTTTTTTGTTCATGAATCGATTTTAGAATTTAAATTAAATTTAAGTGAAATTATTATAATTGAAATAAGTGAGATTTAGTATGAGAAAGAAATGTATAAACATTAAATATAAAGAGTGTATAGATATCGAATCGCATAAACTTGTGCCGTGTTCAATGAAAATAAAAATATGATTTGTTAATTATCGTTTTTCTTTACTTGTGCTAAAACTCCCGTTGAGTCTCTCATGATCATTGTTTACTATAAATAATCATCCTCCACTTCTAAGATGTAGGCTGTAAGAAATGTCTTGAAGTTCCGAAATACTCAATAGTTCAAAGCGTATTTTGAAGCTATTTTTTTATTGAAAGGGATATGAGGATGAAGGATTCGATGTTGTATTGAAGAAACAGGAAGTCGTCAGTTAATAAGCGCCAATGTTTTTCATCATTTATTGTTACTCATTAGGTACAGAATATTTATTTTTATTTTCTACAGTTACGATTACATTATGTTTCGGTGTTCTTATTCGTATACATATTTCTTTACCTGATGTTTAGTAGTTTGGTTTGATCACAATTGATGACTTCTGTTTCGCCTATTCCAGCATATTGCACCGACTTCGCTACTGCTCCTGTCACCCCTCCCCACAACGCCTCAGAGTGTGCACAGATGGACTATCGCTGCCACAAGTGCGGGAAGAAGTACAACCGACGCAACAATCTTCTCCGCCACATGAAGTTCGAGTGCGGCGCAGAGCCGAGGTTCAACTGTCCGTATTGTGTGTATCGCGCCAAGAGAAAGACGTCGCTCGTGTCGCATGTTCATCGCAAGCATGGGATTGCAGCCACGAGCTATCAGTGAACTCGTCACTTCCTTCGGCCTCGTGTCAAGATCCAGCAAATATAAGAGTCAACACCTGGATATTTGTTGAGCGTACTTGTTTAGCAGTCGGAGAAATCATTTTGTAATTGCGTGCCAAACTCTTGACTAGTCAGCTTAAATGAAGTACTTATTGAGATTATAAAAATTCTTGGTTATGTTGGATCATTGGATGTGATCACTAGTCTAAAGTGTTGTACAAAAATACACTGAATATTCACATCGGTTGTTTTGTAACAGTAAGTTCTTGTTGTACGGAAATGTAAGAAATATACGAAAATGTAAACGAATTGTCTAAATAAATATGTTTCCCATACAATTTCATATTCTTCAGCCAAATGAACCAGTTTTTGTTATTCATTAAGTTGAAATAATCGGCATTCATTTATCCTGTGTGTTTCTTGAATTAAATGAGGTGAACATATATTTCGTATTGGGGAGATTTGAATTCCAAACGTATGACTCTATACCAAATCTCTTATCAGATTCCACAGCAGATACCAATCAAGAAGAAGACATAACACCTGCTGTATGATCCAAATAAATATTCTTGATTGAAATTCCACTTGTATCCTGCCAAATCAGCTCATACGTTGTTGTATTACAAGTTCCTAATGCAGACCTTCCTACAATCGAATCACATTTTTAAAGTTTTCATTGTTTTTGATTTTTGATTGTTCATTGTTTCATTGTTTTTGGTCCCTACTTTTTTTCTAAATGGCTTTACCGATTGTCTTCAAAATTCACAGATTATTGAGCGAGCGAAGCGAGCGTCTCCTTTTGACTCTTTTGACACGGACCTCTGTTTTTTTTTTTTTTTTTTTTTTTTGTCTGCTAAATGGAGCAATAGAAATCGCACAGTTTCACCGATCGACCTGAAATTTTGCACACATGTAGAGACAACCTTCTCTGTTTGCTGACCACAATTTTTTTTTGAAATTAATTGATTGGTTAAAATTTAAATAAACATCTCCTGATGGGCTGAAAAATGAAAATGGTCTTCGACAAATGTGATCAACCTTATATTTTGCATGGTCATTAAGACCAACATTGTCTCTTATTTTACAAATTTTCCGCCATATCGTCCCATTGGTTAAAATTTAAAAAAATATTTCAAGTGCCTTTTGAAATTTAAACCAGAACCGTTTGACCGATCAACTTAAAAATGTGCATGGTCATCGGGTCCAACATTATCTGTATTTTTGACAATTTTAAGACTAAACTGTGTTTAAATTCAACAGTTATTGACAGTTTACGGATATTTTGCGTGTTGGCTGTCATATTTCTCGAATTTCACATTTCACGGCATCATCGGATCTTCACTTCAAGGTTGTTAGAGCAGAAGCTTTCAAACTTATGTTAATTTTTTTGAACGAGATCCTGTGATTTTTGTAAATTAACAAGGAATCGTTCAATCATAAAGGTTCAATCGATCAACTTAAAACTTTGCGTGGTTATTGAGACTAATATTTAAGGAATTGTTGGAGATTTTCATACAAGTCTGTGACGAAATTCAAGAATTATTGGCTTTTAAGGACATATTTGATAAACAGAATTTCGGTTCGAGGTATTGCGCGTATCCGTGCTCGCTCATCAACGCGTTACTCAGAGCGTTTTCCTAGTAGATAAATAGTAAATCTGTACCTCAAGTGGCACATTTTTTTGTTTGTTTAGTTATTCCAGGGAAGTGGTGGCAAAAGACCCATATTGGGCATATTTGCACCTCAGCAACACGAGAAAAAAATCAGATTTTTTGAAGCACTAGAGGCATACTCTTGATCTCTATGCTGTTACAATTTGAAGACAATCGGTGAACAGCCGCAGGCTCGAAAGAAGTTGCGTCCGCAAGTAGATATTTGCGGATGTCAGTCCTCAACACGACAAGACCGTGAGCTAATAATCTTATGGACCGAATCCATTAGACTCTGGTCACTTGCGTTGATAAATTCGGAAATTCTTTTGAGCATGAAGCTGGAAGCCGTTAAGAAACAAGTATTGGCCGCCTTTTTATGTTATTTTTTGTGGTTTTCAATGTTTGAATTAAAATAACTTATACTTCACAGCAGTAGGTATATATGCAAAATGCAACACACGATTATGAATGTCACAAAGATCACGTGCAACTCGTAGCTAATAGCATTTTAATGATTTTTTTTTTTTTTACATCTGAATCGAACATTCTATGAGCATTATCGACTCTTAATAAATTCCGTGTGCTTTTTCTAGGCGGCTTGCTGGTGGCATCAGTGAGCTCCCTGCCGGGCCAAGACGTCAAGCGCTTCGCCTGTCCCAAAGCCAACTGCTTCCGGAGTTACAAGAACAAATCGGATTGGTCGCGCCACGTCAACCACGAGTGCGGCCAGAAGAACCTCTTCAAATGTCCCAAATGCGACAAGTCCTACTTGCAACGAAGAAATCTCAACGCACACATGAAATTTGACTGTGGGAAACTTCGCCAGCACAAGTGTTCACATCCACTATGTAATTTTTCTTTTAGGTATAAAAGTGAACTTGACTCTCATGTGATTTTAAACCATAATTAGTATACACCGTATTTTTGATGTTGCATAATGTAATTGTGTTCAGAAATAAATCCACATGTAATGAATTAATAAAGTATTCAAATTTAATTTCATGTTCATCTATGTTCCTACTTGCTGCGATTTAGTACAATGTTTGTAAAATGAAAGAATGCATTAAATCACAATGAGCTACGAATGTTATAATTAAAGATTGATCGGCACACCTAATGTATGGGAAATTGTTTTTGTCAGGACATGTTTAATCGGCTCTGTAAAGGCTTTAGTTGAAGGATTTCACCATCAAAATGATTTGTCCTAATATCGAACACCCAGTGTTAAAATTTATAGTTAACAATTTGAGTAAAATTTTGATAAACTGTCATCTGACTGATATATTCATTTGACTGTGTGTTATGTTACGAAATCAATACGTTTTTGATTAATATTCTTATTCCATAATTTTTTGTATGTTTCAGCTGAATTCTTCCTGAACTCTTTGAGTGGCTCTCCCGGACTGAAGCACTCAGTGTTCCAATGTGTGAAGTGTGGGAACAAGTACACGAGCAGTGGACCGCTGAAGAGATACATGGCCTATGAGTGTGGGAATTGGAACCGAGATATCAGTGTCCTCAGTGTCCTTATCGCGCCAAACAGAAGGTCCACATGCAGTCTCACATCAGGCGAAGACATCCGGCCGTTTAGCTCAGAACTAAGTCGGGCATTCATATGAAAATGTGTAAATGTTTCAATGACATGTGATTGCATTTGAAGGATGGTTAATTGTTGTCTATTCATTAATAAGTACAAATAATATATCACTGGAAATTATTTAAAAATGTTATTTCATTGTCCGTTTTTATACTTGAATAAAATTGGTTAACTTTAATGTCTGCTTTTTCCTGTCAATATTAAGACCATTATACATTATAGACATTGAATACAACCACCTGGTACTTGAAATATTTCATTAGTTTTAAATATAACATTTTTAGTTCGGTTTGCTTTGTAGTAATTTAATATTATTGTATTTAGACGCTGCATATTGGAGAGTCGTCAAAGTAGTGGGGCGGTCGCCACGCGCCAGCCAAGTCGCAAATCACATCATCTTCACTATACAATAATAAAACGATATTTCATTATTTTCCAGGTGGACTTGGCCGTGTGTACAAATGCAGCTCCTGTTTAAGAACATACAAACATCAGCAGTCGTACAGCCGACACACTCTGTATGAATGTGGCAAGGAGCCCAGATTCTTCTGCACCTATTGTTCATATCGCTCGAAACAGAAAGCCTCGCTCAACAACCATATTAAAACTAGACACAATCGATAACAGTTTCACTTGTAAGAGTTGCGAGGAGACGGGGAGACGTTTCGCAGGGATCATTAGCACATGGGCTGGTTCTTAAATTCTACGGTTATACATTATTATGTAAACTAGAGGGACCCGTCATGTAAAACATGACCAATGTGCACCAGTGAGTTATGCGTTAATATAAAACGACAGCAATATTTGTCAGCAGAGTGTGCGTCGTTAATACATTTGACGTCGTTGATGACCCAATCTTAACAGAAAACGTTAAAAAATGAGGAACGAAGAAAAGCAATTTGATCATACCTATTATGGTAAAACAATTTCATATAAGTTTTCAAATTTACACCAGAGTATTCGTACTAAGTAAAAATAAGAAGAAAAACAATGTATGCGCCGTAAAAAATATATATATATATATATATATTCATTACGTTGATACCGTGACCTGATGCCCACGGCCTTTTCTTCATTTGTTATGGTATTACATGTTATCTACGGCTTCATTATATTATACGTTCCTCAGATGTAGGGCGGAAGTAAATTTGTTTGATTTGCGGTGCACAATTTTGGATTGTAATCAAGCTCTATCAAGTACCGTTTCACTGATGTTAACAAATAACGTTATATTGAAGTATTCTCTTACAATAACTCATGTCACCATTACAAATGATTGGTTGATGTCAGAAATACTGTTCATATTGAAATGGACTTCAGCCGTTCTACCACTAATTAAAGTATAGATATTCAGTTAACAATGTAAAACTTAAACATTGTTGCTTCAAACTTTATCAACAGCAACATGAATTCGTTGTCAATACATGACTCAATACAGACCACTCTACGAAATAAGAAACGACTGAAAATGATTAATCTAACAACATTATTTAAAAACTTCGTCGGTTAGTTGGTTTGAGGGTTACAGAACCGTGTTGATTAAATGTAGGAAGAAAATAATACGTTTGATCGTTTGCAATTGCATCTTGAGGCCAATGTTAAAAATCTATCGGCTTTGTTTGGTTTTCATGGCCCTCTAAAATACAGATCAAATGAAATTTTTTAAAAATTACACTTTGACGTTTCTTGGAGTAAAGAAGTTTTCTATGTAATGTCTCTTTTGAACGGTTATTATGTGTTATAGTAGATTTTTTACACACTCAAAGGGATAAGGATTACGTTTTAGGTAAGTTATGGTTATTTCTTTACTTTGCGAAGGCAAAAGACGTATTTTTAGACACGATTGGCAATGAAAGGCCACCATTTTAAATACAAAATAGTGCCGTTTTCAATATAATGTAAAGATTTGGACAGTTATTCTGTGTTAAAATACATTTCTTATAAACACAAAGGGATAAGGATTGCCATTTAGGTAAGTTTCAGTTATTTATTTATGCACAAAGAGCAGAAGATGTATTTTGGACATGATTTGGGCAATGTAACGTCGACCATTTTAATTTTAAATACAACATAGAGAGTGTGCGCGCGAAATTGAGAGGATGCGCGCGCAGGCGTTCCTGACACACAGACAGAACTGCGTAACTATAAGTAAGATGAAATTGACATTTTAATAAACATGTGTGCGAATCAATCTTTGTGATGTTTAATTCTTTACGAATTACCATTTATTTCGTTGTGTCATTACCCACAATCACTACGAGTAAAACTGGCCTCGTATCTGAGGATCCCCTCCACACCATCCCGAGGCCGATTATTATCTTACCAATGACTGCGATATATTAAATGGTTTATTTTTATTATAAAGATAATTTTGTTTTCTGTTTTATCTGAATGCACTTTATATAATTTTGTGGAAATGTACCTGTTTTATGTCACCAATTGTGGAATCTTTCTTGACTTGTGTGAATTTATTGGATTTCCGTTTATTAATTTATGCAATTTCAATTGAAAGTGTACAATAATATTTTATGATTCACATTACGTTCTATGAATAGGGGTCCGTACTGGATTACAATATTATATGAATTGCCTTATCTTTTCGGATTTATCTGACAATTGTTTACTTGCTTATTTAAATGTATGATGTATTTCGACCAATGTATGTGTAATCTCTGTTTCATGTATCCTCTGTGTCATCACGACAACGAACTGCACTTTATTGACACTCTACGAACTCTTGTTTCAGGCACACGGAGTCCGTTGCGACGAGCGATCATTTGGGAACGCACCATCGAGTCATTTCCCTGTCGAGCGTGTGGCAAGTGCTACAAGCGCAAGATCAGTTTGAACCGTCACTTGAAATACGAGTGCGGGAAAGAACCGATGTTCCAGTGTCCCTTCTGCGAGCATCGCACCAAACACAACAGCAGTCTGCAGAAGCATATTGTCATGACCCACAGGGGCAGTGTCAGTGTGTCCAATGTGCCAGTGTGGGTGGAGAAAACCAGTTAGAGGACAGTTGGAGGACAATTAGAGGACAGTTTGTGCAATATTGTGAATTTTTTAATACAAATATTGGGTTATTAAATAATGTGTAAATTTTGTTGCCAATTCTACTGTGAGCAGTAATAATTTTGTCATCCTAAGTACTTTGCCAGATTGTATATTTGTTTATTTTATATTTTGTCAATAAATTTTGGTACGTCGCTCTTAAATATTGCGTGAATTCTGTTTTCTGGCTATTATAACGCTTATTTTATATAATTAAAGATTAAAATTCTGTCATAGACCCTCATTAAATTTTTTTTTAACTAAGTGTGTGATCTTTTCCGTGGTTAGTTTAATACTGTGCTTGCTATATTTGCATCCTTTTATCAGTTCACTAATGTGCAAAACATCAGATATGCTCTAACTCTAAGGATTGCGAATGCTTTTAATTTGAGAGTATAACGAAGTTACTATCAACCTCATATTAAAAACACTGCTTTTCTATTTCAGACGACCTATCACGGTATTTCGGTCCTCCGACAGAGCTCGTTCGCTTCCCGTGTCCGTCTTGTGACCGAAGCTACAAGTACAAGACTGATTTGAATCGCCACATACGCTACGAGTGCGGGAAGGAGCCCCACATCCAGTGTCCACATTGCCACTACAGGGCGAAGCGCACAAGCTCTCTGACTCAACACATCAAACAAGTTCACATGTAACACGTGTCGAATGGATTCTTGTTGGCTATTTAGTGGCTTTTTATAGAGCAAAATGACTTTTTTTTTAATGATTTTAAGAAAAATGTACTTATTTAATATTTAGTTGTACTTTTGTTAAGTTGGTGCTGCTGTTGACTTATATATTACGCCCCTTTCACAGTGACGTTATGGGTAAGTGCTTAATGTTTTTGGTCCACGGGAGTATTTACTTCAAGTATCTCCTAACTCCATAGAATTATTTATTCATCAACGTGTTCCTTTTAGATTGAATTAGCTATTTATTGTCCCTCTTTTAGAATTACACGAATGTCTAAAAGTTGCTTCATTTAATTTGTGCACATTATTTTTTCACGAATAAAATTTTGTACAGTGATGCAAATTGTAAGTGACGTTTTGTTAATTTACTATTTTCCATACTTCCTGGTCAATTTCCAAACTCTTTTTTACTCTATATGAACAGGTAATTTACAAAAATCAATTTTCAAATAATGATCCCTTTCCATACAATCTTTCAGCTCTATTTCTTCTTCCAAATGTTCTGTTATTTTTATTCGAACCTACCAGACATATTTTATTAAATTGTCCAGTGGTTTCTGTTTCAGATGCGCAGTTCTCGTCGTGGAGTTACGTAGAGAATGGTGTCGGCTGTGGAAGACACTCTTGTGTGCAGTGCGGGAAGTCGTACAAACAGAAGATCTCACTGAATCGCCACTTGCGTTACGAATGTGGCAAAGAACCGGAGTTTGCGTGTCCTCATTGTGACTATCGCGGGAAGAGGAGCTGGCGTATGACGCAACACATTATGAACGTGCATAGGACTTTGTGGTAATGAGTGGTGGTAATGACGAATGTTGTTACGAGATCTAGGAAAACTGTGCCAAGTTTGGATGGTACCGTTGTTGACAATGAGGACAAAAATAAAAGTGTTCGTGAAATTATCGAAATATTCGACGATTTAAAAAGTATTGACTTAAGTTTTACCGAGGACAATAGTGTTATAGTACGTAATTTGCCTCTGTCTGAGCAAATGCCTCAGAGTGATGTGGATTTCTTAATAAGAGAAAACAATCTGTTAAGAAAAAGAATATCCGATCTAGAATATATTACTCAACTGCAACGAGATAAAATAGATCAATTAGAGTTGAAGCTAAAAGAAGAAATCTCGACTACAGTGGAGCACGAATTGACCTTGGCGGGAGTTATACCCGTTCATCGCAATCCCGATGTCGGCGATGTCAACAAGGAACGCATTGTCCTTGGCGGCAGAAATACCAGCGCATCGCCTCAGCGAGATCACCGGAGAAGAAAACCAACAACAGGCGAGGAGGTCATCACGAATGACGGCGAAATTCCTGAATTCGAGCCGCATCAGCACCATAGCAACGATGACGCTCATTCACATGGGCAACAGATAAATAACTATCAACAAATGCAGCGTGATAAGTGGAAAAACGTCGGTAAAGTGCAAAATGAAGTGAGTAGTGCAGTAGCTCCCAAATATGTGCGTATTAAGCGCTGTTTTCAGTGCCAACGTTATGGACACATCGCTAGAGAGTGTCGAGGTGAAATGGTGTGCGAGTTTTGCGCAGGACCGCATAACATTCGTGTCTGCGAAGAGGAAATCATGAACTGTATAAATTGTATTAGATATAAAGGTAGATGCAAGCTAGATATTAGCACGGTGCATGAAGCCAGTGACCTTAACTGCTCTTATTACGTAAAAATAAAAAATGACCTGTCCAAACAAAAAATGTAGCAACTAAAGGATGGCTTGCCGAGCAGTAGTATAGAAGCTATTACATTAATAGATAATGCAGAGCATGCAGATACAGATATCATACATTTAAATGCTCAAAGTTTAACAAAGAACTATTATGAAATTCTAACTTACATTAAGAAAATAAATCCGATTTTAATAGGCATTGGGGAAACTCATGTAAATGATAAGATATATGACAAAGAAATTGATATACCTGGTTATAGAATGATCAGATGTAATTCTCATTCGAGATTTACGGGGGGAGTTATTATGTATGTTAAAAATAACATCAGTGCAAATGTCATTGTTAACATAAGTGAAAAGAAATTAGGATACTGGTTTATTGGGGTGCAGGTCTGTATAAGAGGATCCACATGTGTTATATACACAGGGTACATATCTCCTAATGCTAAGAAAAAAGAAGCAGTTAATTTTATTGAGAAGATTTTTGAAGATGTTAAGAAAGTTAAAGGTATATTTATTATGATAGGGGATCTAAACTTTAATTGGTTGGTAAATGTTGGGTATGTTAAGAGACTGAAAGAGCTACTTGCTGAATATGGTCACAAACAGATTATAAAGGTCCCTACTAGAGTGACGAAAGACACAAAAACTCTCATCGATATTGTAATTACAAATTATGGTGCACTGGTAACTGCAGATATCATGCCTAATGTTAGTATATCTGATCACGAGGTGATTGGTGTCACTATTAGAAACGCTCAGATAAATAAAAAGGAAGCCAAGGATGTGACAAGATGGGTCGATGACTGGAATAATTACAATAGTGATGCTTTTAGGAATGACCTTTATACGAGAGATTGGAGTTATAATGATTTGGATTTGGATTCCAAGTACAAGGTGTGGAAGACAAACATATTAGAGTCTAGGAATGAGTGTTTAAAAAAAGTTGAAGTAACAAGAAAAAATAGAAAGAATATTCCGTGGCTAGGTAGGGAAATTAAAGAAAATATATCTAGCAGAAACTTATTGTATAAGAGGCCTAAAGTGTCGGGTAATCATGATGACTGGATACAGTATAAAAAGAGTAGAAATGTGGTTACCAGAAGTCTCAAGTCTGCTCAAAGAAATTACTATGAAAGAAAAATTGATGATGTTAAAGGGGATAGTAATAAGTTATGGCGTACACTTAAAGGAATTTGTAATACAGAAATGAAATGTGATATTCAGAATGAAATTGTAAATAATGAAGATATCTTGTTGACGGAGGAAAAGGATATTGCTAATGCTTTTAACAATTATTTTCTTGACAGTATCACTAAGATAGTTGAAAGTATTCCAAATTTGGATCATTATACAGTAGAGGAAGAAAATGTAAATACTTTTGAATCTTTTAAAAGTATATCTCTTGTGACTCTAGAACATGAAATGAAAAGTTTGAAAAGCATAAAGGGTGATGTAGATGGTATACCGTATAAACTTTTCATGGATTCCCATAAAGTGTCCAAATACTTTGTTCTTGATTTTATAAATATGTCATTATCGCAGGGCTGTTTTCCTACTGATTTAAAGGAATCTACCATCATTCCTATTCCTAAGGTGAAAAATACGATTCAAATGTGTGAATTTAGACCTATAAACATGTTGGCAATCATGGATAAAATACTTGAGAGTGTGGTACACAGTCAATTAAGCGAGTACCTGGATGTAAATAAACTTTTGTACATTAATCAATCTGGATTCCGAGAGAAACACTCATGTGAGACAGCAGTTCAGGGTCTCCTAGCTAAATGGATGAAAGATGTAGATGATAATAAAGTTACGGTAGCAGTTTTTCTGGATCTTAAAAGAGCGTTTGAGACCGTTAATTTGGATAGATTACTCTACAAAATCAGGTATAAATATGGTATAGAAGGAACTGTTCTCAAGTGGCTACAAAGCTATTTAGTTGGAAGGTACCAAAAGGTCAAATATGGGAAGTGTTTGTCCGAGAAGAAATTGTGTATTCATGGTGTTCCACAAGGCTCTACATTGGGACCATTACTTTTTATTATGTATATTAATGATATTCCGAGTGTTGTTGAAAAATGTTTTTTAAATTTGTATGCGGATGACATGGTGATTTCTGTAGCTTCTGAAAATGTAAATGAAGCCATATGTACAATAAACCATGAACTTATAAACGTAGTAAATTGGCTTCATGTAAATAAACTTAAACTCAACGAAAGTAAATCAAAAATGATGGTAATTGGTAGAAAAAATGTAATGAAAAACACTCAGCCGCATGATAATGTAACTATAAGTGGAATTAATATTGAGTGTGTGGAATTTTATAAATATTTGGGGGTTTTAATTGACAATAGACTATGTTTTAAGAAACATATTCAAGATGTTATAAGTAAATTAGGAAAGAAAATCGGATATATGTATAGAGTTGGAGGTAATCTATCAACATGGACTAAAGTTATGATATATAACTGTATTATAAAACCGCATTTTACATACTGCAATACTTTGTTTTATAATAACACACAAGAAGATATTAATAGGTTGCAGATCATGCAGAACAAAGTAATGCGATGTATTCTTAGAGAAAGGAGGATGACCCCAACGAGTGGCATGAGAGAAAAACTTAAATGGTGTACTATCAGAGAAATGATAGACATAGCTGTGTATATATTTGTTTTTAAAATTTATAAAGGGTATATGCCAAAGTATTTTATCATTGACAAATCTCTGCATGAACACATGACTCGTCATGCAGATGATGCTTTTCTTACGCATTGTAACTACAGTAGGTTAAATAACAGTATATTTTATAAAGGGTTTAGGGATTTTAACAAAATCCCTAGAGTAATCAAAGATAGCAAAGATGTTCACGAGTTTAAGTTGGCTATAACTAAACATGTCAAAAGTGAGAGCAATTAATATGCTGTGTATTAAATAGTGTTGTGGATGTAGTTTAATAAGTTTTATAATGAACAATGTTTATCAATGACTGTCTTTTATAATTACAATGTAATTCACAAATGACAATAAAAAATACTGAATACTGAATACTATTAATAGTGCATTACTCTCATTATACGTATTTTTATATTGTAACACATATTTTAATTATGGCTATTAAGGGCATTATACTGACTTAATTTACTAAAACACCACATTTCGCCCCAGTCGTAATTTTCTTTTCAAAAATAGTCCAACTTCTGCTGAAATTAAAATCTTGAAATTAATCTTAACCTGAAAGTCTAATTTGTGACTGAAGTTCTCGTACCCATGACTTCTACGTTTATTTTTCGAAATATAATTTTTGTAAAGTTCAAACAATAAAACTACCCTATTCCTGCTGCCAGCAAATGCACTGTGTGTATTTGGAAAATAATAAATAAATAAATAAATAAAATGTTATGTATTTAAAAAGTGTACTACACCACGCCTATCTCCTGTAGCTTCCCAGTTCGAATGCAGTAGGATTGAGCCCTCCATTCCACTTCTTCATCGCCTGTTCGTTTTGCTTCAGGATGGGGCGAGGCCTCACTGCTGAACTCGCCTCCTCGCTACCAGTGTCCGACTTGCTTCAAGTGTTACTCGCGAGGCAACCATCTCAACAGTCATAGGAAGTACGAGTGCGGCAAAGAGCCACAGTTCAAATGTCCTTCTTGCAGCTATCGACCCAAACTCAAGGGCAACTTGAGACGACATCTTGAATTGCGTCATCACATGTCTCGAGATGACGCGAAAGAATTAATGGAACGAAATCATGTCTCTATTTTAATTGAATAAAATATTCACTTTTAAATTTAATGAATCTCAATTTTGTATCTCATCTATGTTCGTGTTATGTTGTAAATATACGTGCTGGAAAGCTTTCTTGACATTTTATTCAAACCTAACAACAATCTACTTCCTCTTAATCTCAACACTAGAGTTAATCACGTGGTCTGTAAACTGTGCTTGATTGGGAAACAGCATGCTCTGGCTATACATGCACTAATGTCACGTTTACCAACTCATATTTCGTAGTTACGTGGATTACTTTCACTACTAAACATGCTGGACTGTCGTTAACTTAGAAATAAGAGTTGGTAATACGGACTTGGTAAAACTGTGTACTTCTTATTCACTCTTTACTTTGGTTTTTTGTTTCAGCTTCCATAAAGGTAACTCTTCCACGGTCCCTGCTCCTCAATCTTCCCGGCATACAACTGGCGCTTCCACCGGACACAGACATCCCAGAAGGCAGTGATCCAATTCCCTCGCCACCCCTTCCATCCGTTGCCGCGACCAGTATTGCCAGTCCAATTCCATCCGCACCCATGGATATTAGTAGTATCCCTCTTCCTTCCGGTCCTGTTTCACCCATTCTTGCAGCCGTTCCAAGTGCATTCGTTTCCACAACCAGTTCTTCATCCATCTGCGTTCCTTCCTCTGCTACCGTCACCTCTCCTGTCCCAGTGACATCTCCTTCCCCTGTCTTCCCCACATCTCCATCCCCTTCCTCCTTCACATTTCCTTCCCCTATCCCCATCACCTCTCCTTCTAGTCCAACTGTGTATCAGGATGTATCTGTGCCTATGGTGACGTCGCCGTCAAAGTGGAAACCTCTGCCGTCCGCTGCGATCGAAGTGCCGGTGGTTCCGTCCGCGGTGTTGCTCAAGATGATCGAGTCGGGATCGTCGTCGCCGAAAGTGATGCCCGTCGCCCCACCGAGTCCGACGTCGGTCTCCGAGCAGCCCACGGACGACGACCTGGACGTTTTAGTTTTACCACCGGTGGAGAAGAAACCTGTTGCTGTGATCACTTTGTATGAGGACGAAGATATACCCTCGGGATCTGAAGTACCTAAATTAATATGTCCGCATTGTAACACGGAGTTTATTCATTGTGGACGCTTTTTTCAACACATTCACAGCCAATGCAAATTAATTCCGAAAAAACACAAGAAAAAGAAAAACAAGAAAAAGTCGAGAAGTGACCATAGTTGACAGGAGTAGCAGCGATGCCTTCATATTATACACAAAATGACTGAACTCACAATTAAACATTTAGTTTGAAACAAAAAATCAAAGCATTTTTTTCTTTGGAGAACTTTACTCAAAACTGTCAACGTACTCTCAATTATAGTTTAAAAAAAAAATTACGTTAATATTTCTTAGTGGCTATAACAAGTACCTATACCAAAGTTAAATTATTATATTACATTTTATCTATGTTTTGTATCATATTATTTTAAGGTGTAGCACATTGATAAGTTAATATTATCTAAAATAGCTACCTATTTAATATTTTTTAAAAGCTATTCTTGAGTAAAGGCTATGTATTAGTATTGGTTAGGATGGTGCCTAGCAATAATGATCAATTCTTGCCGTACTTTCCATTTTGTGTTCCTAATGCGTTTTAAGCACGTGTAATATTAGATTATGTAATTATATAGAGGCAATGTCTGAAGAATGTACCAATGTAGGTATATGTGGAGAATGTGTGAACATTAATGGCAATCTGATGGATAGTTTGGTGACTCTTAAGACTTATAACGATGCCTTAGATGCAAAACCTCTTAGAAACCAGCTTTAGAAGGAATTTTACATAACAACTGTACGGCTGTTCCAATAGCTGTATAAACTCATGGTTTTCAAGATGGGAATATCTATTTATTTAGTAAACTTTTGATGCAATTAAACTATTTTTGAAAAAAATAAAGTAACGAGGTTTTAAGTCTAAAGTATCGATATATTGATTAATGATTATAAATCTTTTTATTACTTTTTAAAACAAGGATCCCTTAAATAATTATACTTTTGTCGTAGCCACTCGCCCCACCGCCACATGTCAAGATTATGCATAATTGTATTTTATAAATTTTAAAAATATAATTTATCAATACTTTGGCAAGTATTCATTATTAAATTTTACCCTCGTATTTTTTTTTCTAATCATACGTAGATTTACATTGCATTCATTGTGAACACTTGGCTTATAATGCATTGAGAAAGTTTAATTTGGCGAGGGATCCTTTGTTACCTGGTTATAAGTGTAAATATCACCGTTGTATTCGACTAATGTCAGTGTACTTAACTTCCGTGAATCTCGTACATTCCTTATTTTTTACAGTGCCATTCAATGATGGCCCACAGAATGATATTTTTGTTTAACACAGATCGTGTATATAATATACAAAGTTTATTTTGTATTATACGATTTATAAGTGCCTGTGGCTACTGACTTTGATAATTACTAATATTAAAAGAATATTATATCTACAATCGTGTCTCATGTTGTGATTATTTGTTATTACCTACCAAAGGAAGGGTTATTAATTTATGAACTCGATTCGTATGACTTCGTCCTATAGACAATTAATTTATTGACGATGGTGGTTATCATACTGTTGGTGATTAACAATTTTGTTTGCTGTTCATCAAGAATTTTAGCTGTGGAAATTATTATCTACGTTATGGTCAAAGTCTAGTACGCGGTTATTATACTGTAATATGGCTAATGCATGACGTAAACGAACAATAATGTGAATAAGATAATCGAGTCTTATAGACAAGCAAATAACAAAATCGCGGCTTGTCAGTGATTCTCTGTCACAATATGCGACTGTCACAATATCCTGGGTAGACGTTGGGTATAACCCTTGAGTAGTGGTTCATACTCAAGGGTAACCATGCATATAATTTCCGTCTATGTCTATGTCTGCTGGCTATATGGTCTAACTAACATGTTTCGTCTTTCAGACACCTAAGATTCATCACGTCTAATTCATCTTGCTTTTCTTTCCAGGACCTCTTCTATATCTGCCTCGTCTAAGTGGCTCCACAGGACGATTGAATTGTCTGCAGTGTGGGAAGACTTACAAGTACCGATTCGACTTGAACCGTCATATCAAGTCGGAGTGCGGAATGGAGCCACAATTTGCGTGTCCATTTTGTCCACACAGATCCAGGAGGAACAACGATTTGAAGATTCATATTAAACGAAAACATACGGAAGAATATACTATGTGATTGCATGATACTCCTAATACTCAAGGTCAAACGGGATTGTCGTGATTGGTTACATTGATAAAGCTGATTCTGAGGTCAGTGGAGAAACTCCCGTGTCCTTACAATCGTGCTTAGGGATGACTGTTAAGCAGATTTATTTTTATTTATTTATTCATTTAGCTTGAAAGCTATTTTTCATTACAATATACATTTACAAAACAGGAAATTCATTATAAACAAATGAAGTACATAACATTTTAAACATTTCAATATTTTCTTCTTCTTTTACGTTTCTACCTAATCTATTATAAAGTTGAATACCACTATAAAATACAGATTTTTGTGTCCTTGACTTGTTTTTTCTAGATATTGATATGTTATTTGATGACCTAGTATTATATAAAACACTGTGAACAACATCGTTCATATATTCTAAAAGATAACCTGGCATTAAACCTTTAACAACCTTATGTATAAAAACAAGTACATTTAATGAAATTCTTTGTTTAATGGACATCATATTTAAACTATCTAAAATGGTTTTAGTTGCTGTAAATCTATCACAATTCAATACTAATTTCAATGCCCTATTCTGTAATTTTTGTAACTTGTTTAATGCCAAATTATCTATTCCCCACATAAGTGTGCTACAATAATCAATGTGGGGCAATATAATGGCTTGATATATCTTTAGTGTTACACAAGGTGAGAGGTAGCGTTTTACTCGAGACAGAAACCCTATTTTTTTACTGATTTTTTTGGACAGGTATTCAATATTTTTCATCATTTTCAAATGTTCATCTAAAATAACCCCTAAATATTTGAACTCTTTAACAACTTCAATCGTTTCTTCATCTATAACAATTAATGGAATGTTATGTTGTGACCTTAACATTCTCTCTTTGACTATATTTGATGAAGTGAAATACATACATTTAGATTTTGTGGGATTTAACTTTAGCTTATTTCCTCTCAGCCAATCTAATATCTTGCTTAATACTAAGTTAATTTGTTCATTAATGTCGTTCAAATTTATTCCAGAATATGATATTAAAGTGTCATCAGCAAAAAGATTAATAGATACTGAACTACTTACACTAAAAATGTCGTTAATATACAGTATGAAAAGTAGTGGTCCCAGCACCGACCCCTGGGGTACCCCTAAGTTGTTAATACGTTCACTAGATATTTCATTGTCATAAAAAGTAATCTGATTTCGATTGCTGAGATAGCTTTTAAACCATTGATGAGCTACACCTCGTACACCATATTTCCACAATTTTTCTAAGAGCAATGTTCTGTCTATTGTTTCAAATGCCCTCCTAAAATCTAAGAAGACTGCAACAACAACCCTATTGTTATCCAACTCATTAAGCCAATTTTCCAGAACAAGCTGTAACGTAGTTTCACAAGAATGGTTATTTCTAAATCCTGACTGATTTTGGTGTAACACATTTCTCTCAGTTAAATATTGTAACAACTGTGAGTATACCACCTTCTCTAAAACCTTTTCATATGTAGGTAGCATATTGATTGGTCGAAATTCATCTGGAACTTTGGCTTTTCCAACTTTCGGTATAGGTATTACCTCAGCCCTCAGCCATTTAAGTGGAACAACACCCTGTGTTAATGACATATTTATTACATTCAACAATGCATGCCCACAGCTACTAAAAGTGTTTTTAAGAATCTCAGTAGTTATACCTTCTTTAGTTCCTGACTTGTTAGTTAACTTAAAAACGATCTTTTTTAGCATCCAAATATCAATTGTTTTAAAACATTTTAGTTCACTTTCATCACTCACACTTGTAATGTCTAAAACTGCACTGTTTGGTGCCTTGATACTACTTGCTATACTTTTAATGCTGTCAATGAAATAATTATTAAACTTCGTAGCTATGTTTTCCTCATTTCCTAATACCGAAGTTGGAAAAGTTATAGTACCAGTTTGTTTATTCACCACCTTAATTTCATTAGTAACTTTCTTTAAGGTCTTCCATAATTCTCTCGAATCATTACACACAATATCTAACTTGTTTTCAAAATATGAACGTTTTTCTTTTCTTAAGATCGACACAAACTGATTACGATTATTTTTATATGCCGTCCAATTTCCATCACTGTTGTCTAATTGTGCTTTCACGTATGAATCATCCCTTAACTTCTGAAATAGTCTAACTTGATCAGTAAACCACGGTTTAGGTCTTAGATGATTATTAATCTTTACAACTCTCTTTGGAGCAACTCTATCAACACTTAAAACAATATTACTTACAAAACAGTCTGCAACAGTATTAATATCGACCTCCTCACACTTCCAGTCCATTTCAAACAGATGATCATTTATGATTGTGAAATCCTGTTTAGTTATACGTCGCCGTATCAATCTTTCTGTCATGAGAAGCTCCTCACAGTTCAACCCTGCCTCTCGTTCTATCAATATTTCGATAATTTGATGATCTGATATGTTAGGCCGGGATCTTACTTTTGCTGATATCATTTTACTGTTAGTAATGACAAGATCAATGATACTCTTACTGTCTTTCGTAACTCTAGTTGGTTGTCTAATTATCTGCCTCATTCCTCCATACTCTATAATACTCTTAATCCTTGCACTGTAAGTTGATACCTGTTCCACATTGATATTAAAATCTCCTACTAAAACAACTTTCATGTTTCTATTATCAGCTAATATCTGATCAACCCAATCAGTCAGATAATCCAGAAATTCCCTGTGAGATGAATTTGGGGAATGGTAAAGTACTGCAATTACCGTGTCTCCTATTTTAACACTTAGCAACCAAACGTTCTTGCTCAATACATAGTTATCTATTACACTGTATGGAATCTCATTTCTTATATACATCAGCACTCCACCCGTGTGTCTACTTTTGGAATCACATGATTCAATAGTGTAACCATTAATGCAAATTTCTCCTTCCCCAATATTTTGTGTAATGTGAGTTTCTGACAAACATAATACTAGTGGCTTCTCCCTAACTACCCAGTTATGCACCTTGTCCATATTTCCTGTTAATCCTTGTACATTTAGATACATAACTTTTTTAACAATCTGGAAGAGTGATTGCTACCTCTCACCCTCATAGCATATCTTGGATCTTCGATTTCTTATCAATCGATTGAGACATTCACAATCTTTACTTCCAACTGCATGTGATGCATTTAACCTGGTGCCATACCTATCATTCGCCAATAGACAATTTACACAGCTATGTGTTTCCTCTCGACATTCAAATGACTCATGTCCTTCCTTAGCACAGTAAGAACAAACCAATGTATTCTTACATACCTTGCTATAATGCCCATACTGAGCACATTTGAAACATTTAGGTATGTAAATGTAATCTATTACCGATAAAATATTCCAACCTACCCTAATTCTTTCTTGTTTCATGAGATGCTCCCTGATTTTAGAACTAACTTCTATAACTAAAATCACTATTCGTTTTGACTCTGTAACTTTCTTATATACTACTTTGATGTGACCAGATTCTTCAGAGAAGCCATTCTGCACCATCAGGGCTCGTTCCAGTGTTTCATTGTCTTCATCTTCCTCGTTTATGCCCAGAACTTTCATTCTTGGATGTCTTCCTTTCGGTAGAGTCACGCTATATTCTTCCCCCATTTCTTTCTCCAGCCCACCGCGACACTTTTCAAATGATTCTTCGTCGTCACAACTCAGCAATACTCCTCCATCTCGCGCCAACTTCACTCCAGACAATCCGATCGCCATTTCCACTGGATCGATTTTTTCCTTAATTACTTGCTTTGTAGTTGCACTTACTTGTCCTGACACTTTGGGTTTAATGAGAATATGCTTAGTATAAGGCTTATGATAAATAATGTCAGCATAAGAGACTTTACTGGGAGCACAAGTAGGAGACTCGTTTGATTTAACTTCCAATCCTCCATTTCTTAGCTTAGTCATTTCTCTCTTGATGCCAGCTACATCACCTCTTATTTCCCTCAATTCCTCAATCAAGTCCAGAGATGAACCCACAGACAACTTGACTTTAACACTGTCAATGCAGTCGTCGCAAACCCAGAGAACATTCTTATTACGTCCAATAGCTTTGAAGTCAACATCTGATAGTTTACTACATTTCTTGTGAAAACAGAGTCCACAGCAGCCATCACAATTAACAAAATCAGTCTGAACTATGCCCTTGCATTTACCACAATACTTGTCTCTCTTCTTCATCTTTTGTTGCTTCTTGACAGATTGGCTATCGACATTACAATCTTCGTCTATT
The DNA here is from genome assembly GCA_934045905.1 of Leuctra nigra. Lineage (NCBI taxonomy): Eukaryota > Metazoa > Arthropoda > Insecta > Plecoptera > Leuctridae > Leuctra > Leuctra nigra. The sequence goes on from OW203768.1 coordinate 7,443,283, forward strand.
GCCAACTCATCTTCACTGTCCAAGTTTCCTTCATCATTGTCTGTAATAACTACATTGTGATCAGAACTTACATTTTGATCATTTTGTGAACCACTGGCCTTGTTTCTTTCTTCAAGCATAATATTCTTTCCGCATTTGCTTCGCTTTGGAGCCATGAATGATGTTAAACAGACCAATTGTTTTTATAAATTAGCAATGACTCTCCCAAGCACTCAAATAATTGTCAATATTTCAGCACAAAAACGCTAAATACTTGCAGTTTCAGGATGTCTGAAGACTTCTCTTTCTCCCCTCTCCAATTATACCACAAAATTATTATTCAAGAGTAGAATTACTAGTGAAAATGCATAATACAGTAGAGAAAATGGAATTGACTGCAGTCACCTAAAAGTCACGGCCTTCTGACAAAAATGACAAAAATGGCATTCTAGAGGCCCGAGGGACAAAACGTTGTTGAATATGCGATTTTCATGGTCGCCTTTACTGATGGCGGCACTCGTAGTATGGTAATGAGTGCCGGCTTTATCATGAAGCAAGTGCAGGGTTGTTCTTTATATTCACATGTTACGTTTAAACGTAAGGAACATATTATATTGCACGATGCAGTGATCATATTCCATGGCTGTCATTCAACTTTGACGTTATATTACTTGAGGTACAGGGATTATTTGGCTTTGACCTTTATTAATACCTGTATTGTTTGGGTTATTGAACGATCTGCTTGCTCACATTATTTAATTTGGGTTTTATTGATTGTATAGTGGTCTGCATCGAGCTACCAAATAGATATCAATATTGTAATTTCATGAACACATAACTTTTACTTTTCTAGTTTGCATTTAGCTCCTTTTGTTTGTATTTAACAATTTTTGGGTATTCGACATACATTTTTTGTATTGATGTATCGTGTGTTTAAAAGTGACTTAATATACTTTTTATTAATAATGTACACACTTTTAATTCTCCCATAACACACTTTCCCGACTGAATGTTTTCGAACTGGTATTGAGATACAGACTGCAAGCAAGTTCTTCCTTGACTTGGATCGGCGTTCTTTGTAAATACGTTTATATCGTTGTGTGCCTTGTTTCAAATGTCGACAACTGATTGCAATGATTTTTTTCAGCTCATTTAAAATCATACCTTCCCTTCCCCTGCTCGCCCGCCGTGAATCAGTGCACCGCGTGCGGGAAGATCTACAAGCATCGCACGCATCTCTCAAGCCACATCCGACACGAGTGCGGGAAAGAGCCGCAGTGCATCTGCTCCTTCTGTCCTTATCGCTCCAAGCAGCGCAGTGCTCTGACCTCTCACATTAAACGCATGCACCAGAACGCAAGCCAGTCTTGAGTTCGAGAACTCCGAAATACTCCGAAATACTGAACCGAATTCAACCGAAATACTTAAGTTCGTGTTTTTATATTGTTTTATATTTGTTAGCTCCTCCTCAAACTTATTATGACACATTTAAATTGTTGCACAAAATTTATCATTCATAAAATTATTACACTTAAGATTAATTATCTGTGATCATCGTTAAAAGTTAAATATTAATTAATGTACCATACTGATGGAAGATTTTTTATTTGAAGAATAAAACGTTTTTTAGTTTTATTTCTTTTACTGTTATTTTATGCTTTCATGTAAATATTAAATTATGATTCAATTAATTTTGACGGAATAATTATTTATGACTGCAGTAATTCTGTGACTGAAGTGTTTATTTTGATTATTGTACTAACGTAGAATATTAATAAAATATTTGGATTCATTATTGTAAGTTACTTATCCCCGTTTTGCCACCCCACGTTGTCTAATACTCTGCACTACTGCATCCACGTCAAGTACAACAGATTGTAAGCGTGACTCTAAAGCCCATCTTGTTTCAGATCCCAACTCGTCAGCCGAGGAGAGCAGTCCGTCTCCTGGAGCGTTCCAGTGCAGGTCCTGTGGGAAGAGCTACAAGCACAAGTACAATCTGACGAGTCACTTGAATTACGTGTGTGGCAAGGAGCCGCAATTCTTCTGTCCCTTCTGTCCGATGCGAACGACAAGGAAGAACGCGCTCAAGATTCATCTTCGTCGACGTCATCAAAATCAAAACGCGATGTAAACCCACTTTTCTGAGAAGTCAGCACTATCATGAACACTCAGTGTTTCTTATTAGTTACAAATAAATGTTTATTTACGAACTGTAAATGTTGGTGATTTTCTTTCAAATACTTCCATCATTCTTTGGTGCAAGTAAAAAAAACTTACAGTCTTCGAGTTGTACAATTTAAACGCCGATTCAGGCTATCAACTTTTGGTTTTGCAACTTGGTTCTGCAAAATATGTAGCATAACATTATCGTCACCAAAGAGACTCTTTGAGTCCGTGGATCACCCATAATACTACGGAGTCGGATTAATTATTCAAATATCAGTCTTTCGTAAACGGCAGAGGATTACCACGAAATCCTTAAATTTTATATTTAATTACCAATTAAATAAACAACTCCCTATTTTATCCCTTTTAATTGATGTTTTACTTTCAGGCTGTCCGCAGCAGACTCTTGGCAGTGAAAATGTCTTCCAATGCCCTGCTTGTGGGAAGAAGTATCGCCACAAGCACCATCGGGACTATCACGTGAAGCGCGAATGTGGCCAACTGCCCAAGTACGAGTGCACTTTGTGTCCATACCGTGCAACACGGACAAATGTGCTCAAGAAACACATGGAAAATACGCATCTCATTTATGATGTAAGCACAGCGGCTTTTATTCGTATTTTTGTAATTTTTTAAATGAACTAAACACAGGATATTTTGCTGATTGACTTCTTGCCATCAATGCATGATTAATTATTTCATGTTTTTCTTTCAGGTACACACGTCCATTCCACAAGGAGATTCCTGATACAATTTTAAAAGAAGATATTCTCATTGGACACACCTACATAATATGTTTCTGTAACATGTTATTTGCTATTCTTTCTCCTCTGTCGCATTAAAAGCAAATAAATGAAATTACATCTAGTGTACAAACATTCTATAAAACTATGTGATATCAGTATACTAGTATACTGAGTGATGCATGTTCAAACAATCCTTATTCCGACCGAATACAAGGTAACTCCGTCTAACATTTTCAATGATATCGTCTCCCACATTAAATTATGTCATTACGTCTATGCTAGTTGCTAGTACTAGAGTGCCTATGCTAGTTACTAGTTCTAGAGTACCTACTGTATTGGTTGCTGCTGCACCCCTCTTATCCTTTAGTTTATAGATAGCTAGTAGTATTTGTTTGGGATACTTTTGGCTGGAAGTTCAAACGATATTTAACTTTTAATATCAAGGCAGAAAATATTCTTGAACCTACTGGCTTTCTCAACTATTTGATTTTTATTCTTAGTGGGGATTCAGTCTAAAGTAAAATTCTTGCAATATCGTTCTTTGAGATATTGTTTATATCTAGTTCTTGAACTGCCACTTTCTTACAATATGATTTTTATACAAGACGAATGTTCCAAAAGCAAAAGTATCCCAAATATTGTTTGTGCGTTGTGTTAATAGTAGATTTGCTTACAGTAGAATTTCCTCCACGGTGAAAGAGTGTGACCGCATTCCATCTACGATGTAAACTAATTACAATATTTTATTTTCAGGCAGTCGACTGCATTTCTTGGATTCATCTGCTATTTGTTACAAAAATCCCCAACTAAAGCAATACCACTGTCCGTCATGTCAGAAGGGTTACTTCCGCAAGCAACATCTATCAAGCCATATTCGTTTCGAGTGCGGGAAACCACCTCAGTTTCAGTGTCCGTTTTGTAGCCATTGTGTGAAGCTGAAGGGAAACCTAAAGAAACATATAATTAGGAATCACAACGTATCCAGTGAACATGCGCATGGTTTGTTGTCCGTCAAAATGCCGCTCAATTGATTTTTGATATGGTGCTCTTTTTTACGTAGTATCTTATTTTTAATGATTGTCCGATAAGCTGTATGTATTCTATGTTTGTATGTATTTACTATTTTATATTATTATTGTTAGTTTCAAAAACTGTGTACCTAGGTATGTTAAATATTTAATAAATAATATGTTGTCATGTCCAATTGAGTTTGCAATGAAATTGTATCCATTCCTAGATTTCATATCATAATTAATCTTTATGTGAGTAAAAATCCTCTTAAGCTGGGTTCCCATACTTCGCATCGAATTCGCTTCCGGTTCGCTTCGCTTTCGCAAAATGGCTACCTTTTAACAAAGGAAATCGTCCATGTTTACATTCCCATGTTCGCGCCATGGGAATATGTTGAGCCAATTTTAACTTTGACGAAACCGAAACGAAACCGAAACACGCGAACATGCGAATGTAAACATGGACGATTTCCTTTGTTAAAAGGTAGCCATTTTGCGAAAGCGAAGCGATCCGGAAGCGAATTCGATGCGAAGTATGGGAACCCAGCTTTACAGTTTTTACTATTTTTTGGAACAATTGCCGTCAATTAACAAGTTAATTGTCAAACGTTATGTTGGCAACACCAAGTTATCATTGTCGTAGGACTCAGTAATTTTTCTTGACCAAAACGAAGGAAAAATACAATGTGTTGTCATATATCTTCTTGACTCAATGGTGAAACACAAGTTCGAACAGTGGAGTGTCAACAGTGCCTGTCTTCTACTAACTCACTAACTGGTTCATGTGATACGAATACTTGCTTCTTCTTTCTTCTCTTCTGAGCGTGGTGGTGAAGCGGTCAACACACTGAGCAGATCTTACGGTACTTATTATCTTTTATAGGTAAAATACCAATACTTACTTCTTCATAATAACTGTTTTAAAATGGGATATGATGAGTGATGACACAATACTCTTTGATAACTTTGACAAGTTGAAGTACTTCCAAATGCCACAATCTACATATCACCACTAATAAATTTTCGTTCTTTTTGATAATGGGATGTGGTGAATGGAATTGATTCTTCCAAGTTACATACCATGGAAATGTTACTATTTTCTTTTAACAACATTTGGGAAAATGCATTCTTCTTTCCATGAAATTGCCACTTGCCATGCTTGTTGTTCAATTTATTTGGGAAAAAGTGTACTGTTCAAAAGCGGATTTTTTTGTTAAGAATGTGAGCATTTTTTTGAAACCATTAACGAACTCGTCGATCTTGAATTCACTGGGCAGTTTCTGACAAAAAGTCCGTTTTGTCTGAAATGTACTAACATTGTATGTGACTAACGTGCTTTCTGTTTCAGAGTTGCTGAACATGTGGTATCCGTTGCTGACGATCACGAAAGAGGAGCGCAAGAAGCCATATCAGTGTGGCTCGTGTGGCAAGAGCTACTCCTTGAACACGAACCTCAACCGTCATCTCACCTACGAGTGTGGCAAAGAACCTCAATTCCACTGCCCGAAGTGTCCGTACCGAGCCAAACGCAAAAGCCACATCAAGACTCACGTCACGAACTACCATAAGGATCCAGAGGCGGCGTCGAAATATTAGTTGGATACCAATTTAGTTGTCTTGATAATTATATAAATAATACCTTTTGTGATCATACTCCTTGTCTAACGTGTGCTTGAAAAGGCCACCATGGCAGTTATAGGGAAAATCCAAGGTCACCCCGTAAGACGCTGCAGTGGCTTATTTTATACGTGTATTGCGTCCATGTATGGCAAGGACGCGTTACGATGTTCAACCAATAGGATGCTAGGAATCTAACGTTTTCTCTTGGGCTCGAGGAAATGAATGATTCTAATTGGCGAACGTTTCAACGCATTTGATACATTTTAAGGACAATCTGCAAATATTTTGTCAAGCTTGAGGTAATATTTGACAACTGCTGACTAATTCCTATCGTATTTATAACATATTTATTGCATTTCCATTTTAATAATTGACGGAGAAGATGTGGTAATTGTTGTAATTTTATTATTATCTGCAGTTGTCATAAATGCAATATTTTCGGGTTGAACGAGTAGCTATTGTTATCGATTTTGATATCCTATAACATACATATTTTATAGCCTTATTAGTACTGCCTTGAAGATACTGATATACAGTGATATTCTATTTACACGTAACATTCGTTTAATTTTAATTGCTATAGTGAGATCTAATAATTGGTTATTTGTACAAAGTATTTTTATATACACATTATACGACTAAATATACTTGCTTGGGCTTTTACCAAGTCGATTATACATTGTTACATTTTATTATTTATTATTGGTTGGGATTTACTTTATTAATATTTTTGTACGACTTTGTATTATTGTTCTTTGAGAATTAAACTAGATTCGGGTATACAAATACTCATGTTTCTGAATTGTTGACAATATCACATTCCTGCTCTAGGATGAGATTATACTCCCCTACTGACCCACTCAATTTGTATACCTTATCCTACGTTAATTTGTTCCAACGAAAAACTTATTTTGTTGAAATCTATTAGAACACCGATTTTTTGGATTACTTTTTGCTTGTACGGATTCTGGGCTTTGTGCTAACGTTTGGTATGTATACACTGTGCCGTATTTGTAAGGTAATATAATTTTATAAATCTTAAAACTCACGTATTGTATGATTGTTGCTTTTGTATTGCATTTACATTGGGGCTTACATTCTTTATTTCTGCGTATTTTTAACTAACTCCTGATGTTTTGGGTTTGTTTAAGATCATCTTGGAGGCAGAAGGGCTGTGTTTCAGTGTGAACGATGCTACCGCACCTACCGGAGGAAACCTGCGTTGACTCGCCACATGAACTATGAGTGTGGGAAAGGACCCAGGTTCTTCTGTCCACATTGTGACTACGGTTCCAAACAGAAGTCTCATTTGATTCGACATTTGTTACGTGTTCATGGAGTCGACTACCAGTGTCAATGAAGATTGGTTGCTCTCATAGTTTTAAGATTCATTTATTTCTATTATTTGTGATGTTTTAAGACAATAAAGGTTTTTGATTGTCATTGTCTGACAAATAGTTTGGGATTATCATTTCTCGTGAACCTGATTTAACAATACCAGAATTACCACTGATTCCGTTACATTCGGATCAAGATTGTTCGTATTTTCAGATTTTTATTTCACCACATAGATTGTAAATCAAACCTAAAGGTTAGATATTTTTCAGTGTTTCCACTGCCTTGTGTTCCAATATTTCTCGTTTTTCTCAATAAATATTCTAAAAGTCACTGTTCAGTGACTTTTTTTCTGATAATTTTGATATTTTTCCGTACGTTCTTAAAATTATAGACCTATAATTTATTTTGATCTTTCTTGAAGGCAAACTGAGTAGCAAACTTGCTACTCTTTGACACTATTTTATTCATCTTGGGCCCTTGCTCTCTTATTTTTTTAAATTTCGTGTGTATATGCTTGGGATTGATGATATATCTATTTGAGCGTGCTTTATTAACACATTGTCCTTCATTTGTTTTCAGCTGTTGTACAGAATTGGTTTGTGACAACTCCATCGGCAAGAGTTTCCAACAGTGAAGAAAGTTTCGTCTGTAAAACTTGCAACAAAACGTACAGCCACCAGTGTAACTTAAATCGACATATAAACTACGAATGTAATATCGAAGCAAAGTTTAGATGTATTTATTGTCCGTATAAAGCTAAACAGAAAAGCAACCTGAAGATTCATATGATGAACAAACATTCACAGAATAAAGCGATTGTCTTCTCTTAGAATCCGAATTCATCCAATTTGGAGATTACATAAAATATTATTTTTGCTATTATCCAATGTTGTATTATTTTCATTATTTATATTTTGCACGATTGTTCTGCACTGCATCTTTTAATTTGTCAAAGTCTTGATAGTATATTTGAGTATGTACCAATAAGAAATCTTCTGAGATTTACAATAAATTATCATTGACCAGTAATCGGTGGCCAAAAAGGTATTTCATATCTCCCATACATTTAAACATTTCGTTTGTCCATTCCGTTTCGTCCCGCATTCCGGCGGCCATTTTGTTGACACAAATCAAAGTGGCCTGCAAGATATGAATTAGTCTGTGATTTGTTTGATGTGTTTGCAGATCTAAAGCAATATCCTAGATTCTCGAACTTCATCGCGCGCAGCCCGAAGCCTGGGGAGCACGTGTGTTCTTGCTGCCAGCGCATTTACGCCAGTCAATACGATCTCTTTGTGCACATCAAGCGTGGCTGTGGCAAGGCCAGGCAGTTCCAGTGCCATCTCTGTTCCTACTGCGGCAAACTCAAGCATCATCTCAAGAATCATCTCAAACAGATACATCGCATTACTTGAGCGGGTGCAAGTATCTTCTTATCTGTTACTCGATAGATATTTATGAAACAATAAATTACTCTCAATTTTGTCGGGCAAAATCATTTTTTGGTATCAAGTACAAATGAAAACTACAAGCTATAGGGTGACCACACTTTGTTCTTTCTTTTTGTACACACAGTTAATTTTTGTCTTCTTATTGCTATGTGGTTCAATCTATATTCGAAAACTGAAGGGAACTTCGAACCTACACATTTAGCATGTTGATGCTGATTGAATAATGTACATGTTCTTAAAATGGCTGTAAAACTACCTCGCAACTGTCATGTGCAGTCGATTTCCTAGTAATGTTCAAATGTTATTTGAAGGTATTATGACAATTTAAATCTGCAATGCATAATTGTCTTTGCTTCTGGAATAGATTCTAGACTTATTTTTTATAATTATTAATCGAGTTCACATGTTAATGTATTAAGCTGAATAGAAATTATTTATTATGCCAATTCTCTTACTCTTTTGCATTCACCTTTATCATCCTCAGTCTCTATCACTGGCATAATGCTGAATAATCCAAATCTCCGTCCTACCTACATTTATCTTTATGATGTGATGTGATTCGAGTTATTGAAGTATCACATTTCAACTCTATACTTTATCTCTCCGTAATGCGCTCACTTATGGAAACATCGGTGAAATCTCAGAACAACATATGAACATGACTGTACAGCTAGTTAGAGATGAAACGCTGGACCACAATAGTACTCTCGAGGACTCGATCTAAGAAAACGCAATAGTCGAAAAAATCGGATTGATTGAAAAATATTATATGCCATCATCAGAAACCAGGCAATGCGATTTCCTAGTTTCACTCTGGTATAGGCGAGCTCTTTTCACTGATATTGACAAATATAGATTGTCAAGAACCTAAACAGCAGTTATTCCGAAGAATTCGCCGATCGTTTTTAATTTGGTCGACTGTTCCACAAGAGTTCATGGCTGACTAAATGATGCCCAATGCTAATTGCTAATGTGGGGAGAGGAAATTCATCAACAATCGGATGCAGTTGAAAATACTTTTTGTGTGATGTTACGATATTATATTTATGAAGTTATTTTCGTACGTTCTTTTTAGAGGATTCCAATGTTGGAAAAACGTGTACTAGAAAGTTGCATGCTTGGTTGATTACATCATAATTATTGTATCTTTCCAGGATGGCCAATGTATGAGGTGTCCAAGTTCAACAGTCCGCTGACCAGGGACCGATTCAGTTGTCTGCAATGTGGCAGATCGTACATGAGAAAGATCTCGCTGACTCGTCACGAGCGCTACGAGTGTGGGCGAGAGCCTACTTTCCCGTGTCCACATTGTCCGTATCGAGCCTATTTGAATCACCATCTGAAGTACCATCTGCGGAATAAGCATGAGACAATATGATGAGAACTTGTTACATCTACAGTGCCCGAAACCAAAAGCGGAAGAAAATTATTTCGTACCAAGGACACATTGTTACTGAACTACATTGTTTTATAGTACATTTCTAAAAAAAATCTTGTGATAATTTAACCGTTTTCCACAATTAAAACGTTTTGTTACAGAAGTGTCAGTCTAAATATAATAATTGCAGAATTATATATTCCGTATTAATATTTTTGTGCCTACTGCCATAGCGTATCCTTTACAAGATTCCCATTTTTTGTTGTAAAATAGTATGCATTTTATTTAGAAATGTGTCTCTTTTAGTAACTTGCAGACCAGAGGTCCTGGGTTCCATTCCTGCAGCCTCCGTCCTGACTGAGGCTTTCGTGGATCCCCTCTGTCGTGAGGGAAGGTTCCCTACTAATGGACCACGACCGCTACCTTCCACCATCCATCCTTACCTATTCTTCATCATAATCTCCATTACATCATAATTCTACGGGCGCCATGAGCCTAGATGCAGAACAGTGCGACGTTAAAGAACCCCTAAAAGAAATAAATATGTATTTTAAGCCATGACAGATTTAATAATTAATATTATTGTATTAGTAGTTTAATTGTTATAATAAAATCATTTTTTATAAATGTTAAAGACACCACTGATACATGCATTTTATTTCAGGTTATGAATTTGCAACCCCGCTCTATATGATGCCAAATGGGAGCTGCGAAGATCCAACACGGTTCGTGTGCTCGAATTGTAATAAAACGTACAAAAAGAAGAAGTACTTGACGCAGCATATGAAGTTCGAATGTGGGATGGAGCCTCGGTTTGCTTGCCCTTACTGTCATTATCGTGGCAAACGTAAAAGCCATCTTGAATGCCATCTTAGAACACACCATCTCTGATTAAAATACTTCGCTTGAATCTCGAAAATTGTATGGACATTAGTAGTTTGTTTATGCCTAGTATCTTTTACATAAAATCCTGTTACATAAATAACGATGCCGCATATATTGCAATAGTCATTATTCAATGTAACCATAGCAATGATCGTCAAATACTTATAACAACATAAGTATTAAAATTGTTTATTTATTTATGCCACTGATGTAAAATGATTTAATTAATTTCATAGATCTATATGTACCGTGAGATAAATCGGAATATAGTGGAGCGATCGCTTTACGCCAGCCAAGTCGTACGGCGTAGAACCTACATGTAGTTTATATTTTAAGAGCTTTCAAGTTTAAAATGGCTGCTTCAGCTCGACTATTCACATCTATAGGGTAAACATACATCTTTATGGGTAAAATAAAATTATACGTCTCATTGTTTTGACAAGCTTATATCAATAGCTCTAAATTTGGGCACGACTAATTTTGTAGCTACATACATTTTATGATAATATTTATAAAAATTAAGTTCGCTGTTCACAGTAGGTAAAATGTTTTTTTTGTGTAATTAAATGAATAAAGTACTCTGTCACTTATTGTGTATTTTCTCTAATGCTGTTCTGTCCCTGCACTGCATCTTGTAAATGTTGCGCTAATCCTTGTAGTGAATTCATGTTGTGTGTCTGTGAATTAAACTGCCACTGTCTAATTAATCATTCCTGTATTCATGTTTCAGGCTTCATCATTCGGCCATGGTCGATCACAAATAACAGCCATGTGGGAGAAACACGATTCGCCTGCACGAATTGTGGCAAAACATATAAGAGAAAGATCACGCTGACAAGACATGTGAGATACGAGTGTGGGAAAGCGCCCAAATTCGCGTGTCCTCATTGTAAATATAGGGCTAAAAGAAGCGAGTCACTCTCCTATCACCTGTTGAGTATTCATAAGAATATTGTTATGTAATAGGACAATATTTTAGCAATGATGATTGTTAGTCTCCAGTGTTGTGTTATATAATGTTGTTTTTATTTAGCTTTAATTTTAAGTTATTTACATGAAACATATCAGGGACAGTATATTTATACTTTTCATTTGAAATCATATGTTTTACTGTTAAATACGAGTAAGTTTTTTTCTGCTGTGTACTATTATGTATCACGAGTGAAGGGGAATATAAAATGTTCAATATCCTCCTATTTTGAAGTATTTTGTATTTTGAACTTTTTTAAAATTTTGTGGTTATGTATTTGCTTTGTGCTTTGGAGTTTTAAAATGAGTTAATAGAGAGAGACCCCTAGAGTGTCTTTTATGCAAATTAAATTCCCCTTCTCCTGTCGTACAAATAATATTTACTAAATTCAAAGTGTACCTATAACCTAGGTAATTCACTTTATTTAAAAAAAAACTAGTACCTACCTAAGATTTACTTTAAAAAGTTTTAAACGAGTGTCATAATATTTAGATTCTGTTCAATTAACGTCCTGATTTAAATGTGAACATCAGTTATCTATGGGTATCGTAGTCAATGGTAAGTATTATTGAGTATTGAACGCACTGTGTACGTTTGTTTTGTTTTATGATAGTCATGCAATTGCTATAGTCGTGTGTAATGTATTACTTTGAGTCAATAAAAATAGTCACGAATGTACAAAAATAATTTGGTGCAATTAATTTGAAGCTATAACCTTTAACACAAGTTTCACAATATGCCGGGTGTAGACTGTTGATGCCGAATATCTTCTATGTAAATGCGTGTGCAATCTTGTCAACCTACAAAATTCGAAAATACATACAGCTCGTCTGTGTATAGCAATTTTCGAACACAATTACTGTTACAGGAAGTGTAAGGCAAAATGTTATTTCTTAAATTAGTTATAGTTTATAGTGTATTCCTCACATGAATGTATTATTGCTCTGGTTTCGTGATATTAAAAATCTTTTTTTTCCAGTTATCGTCCTGACATTTGGGAAGACGACGCGGTACCAGTGCACGAATTGCGGGGGCACTTTCAGTAGGAGAAATCTCTGCTGTCAACACTTGGAACTGGAATGTGGGAAACCTCCGAGATTCGTCTGCACGATTTGTTCCAGGACATTTAAGCAGAAACGATATCTCACGAATCACTTGATGAACATGCATGGCATTGCAGAATAGATTCTGCATCCTCCTCTGTATTAATGATACTTTATGTGCATATTATTTTTTTTGTATCGAAGCAATTGTAGGATGTTTTTATTTATTTATTAGTTAAACTCTTAAGGTGGATTCACACGGCCGTTCCAAACTTCGAGTTTGAAACTCAAGTTTGCCAAAGTTCCGAATCGCCGTTCCAAAAACTCCCGTGTGAACTATGAAAGTTTGAAACTCAATCCTCACAGTTCGAATCTTTTCATAGTTCACACGAAGGTTTTGGGAACGGTGATTCGGAACTTCGGCAAACTTGAGTTTCAAACTCGAAGTTTGGAACGGCCGTGTGAATCCACCTTTACAAGCGAGATACTTATGAACATGTTAGTTATGAACAAAAACTTAGAGTTTGATGTTTCTATTTGTATCTTATAATTGTAATCGAAATCTGCTGTGAGTTCGGTGTCATATCCTTCGCACCATAATATACACGATTTCTGATTATATAATTCGTACTGTCATAATGATTTTGTATGCTTAAATTTTGATATCTTTTGTGAACTAAATAGAATATTTTCTAAACGAACGTTGTATTTTTATTTACATTAAAAGCTCCATTTATTTGTTTTGGGAAATTAAAAATAATCTTTCGTTGTTCATAATTCTCAAATAAAACACATGTGTGCCAGCGCACTAGAAAATTCCCGACTTTAGTTTACATTATTTCACGCTTTCAGACCACGGGTTTAATTAAAAGTAATAGTATAACGGTGTATGTTCTTAGTTTTATATGAACTCAAATGTGTCCAACCTACATCAGGCTTTTGGAAAATACCACCCGAAACGTTGCTCCCAAAGCTAAGAACAAATACCGTATTACCATTATTCTTAACTTTTTGTGTGTTCGCACCGTATAAAATAGTAAGCCTTGGGTACAGCTTCACTGTCAATCCTCGTGCAGCACTTTCAACTACAAAGTCCACGTTTTGTTCTAGATGGTCGCAGCTTCTCTTCACGAACACTGAACCGTTTCGTGGGCATCCGAGAAGCAGAGAGAGCCGTTGGCATTGCATATCCTTGCACCGCATGTGGCAAACAATACAGACACCAGCGCAACCTGATGCGCCATGTCAAGTTTGAATGTGGGAAGGAACCACAATTCCAGTGTCCTTATTGCGTACGACGGTACAAGCAGAAAGGAGACATGAAGAACCATATGATTAGGAAACATGCCATGTGACACAGATGTTTGGGATTTGTTTATAGCACCATGTGTGATTCAATTGTGTGGAATAACTGTACGTCCAAATACCAATATTGCTGAGTTTTAAATTAAAAATGTAAAATATGTCTTCTATTCTTGTTGATGAAGTTTAAACTAAAGTGTTGTTACATTTGCTGTTATTGTATTTTCTGATTAAAGTGGTTATTCTGAAATATGTTGACAAATATTTTCGATTCCTCATTGAACCGTATCAAATTGCTTAAATGGGCATCCACTATACAATTCAAGTTGGGTAAGACAAATCTTCCAGATTCAAATTGTCCCAATTCAAATCTTGTTTTTAAGATTTGAGGTTAGGTTGCCTTGATGTTTTTTTTATAACCATCGTCCTCAGCATTTAGCATTCTATTTTTCAGTTGATACATGATCTTTATACAAGATATCATTACATATTACGAAGTTGTGTTCTTTATTTCGAAGATTTGCTTAAATTCTACTAGGTAGGTACCCATTTATTAATCTCAAATGTCCAATTTCGGTTGGCAAAATAGAACTGATTCTAAACCAAGAATTTGGATTTTGGATCCAAGATATGGATTTGTTCTTCTATCACACTAGAGAAATTTGATAAATCAGATCTGTAGATTTGTATTGCCCAACCTGAATTGTTTAGTGGAATACCCACTTTACCGTGACTGATGCTATAACGTCTTAATGTATCAGAAAACAGTACGTTACAATGAATGTAATGAGCTCCCGAAACTGATTCCTGTGACTTGAACTGTTGCAGAGTCCGCGGAAGCGTTGCATCTCATGGGTCTCGACTCCCGGGCCAAGTTTCAGTGTCGGGAATGCAAGAAAGCCTACGTGTGGCAAACAGGGTTGCGAAGACATATCAAGTTCGAGTGCGGCAAAGAGGCACAGTTTCAGTGTTCTCTTTGTCCACATCGCACCAAGTTGTCGGATAACTTACGGAAACATATGCGGAATAAACATTCTTACGTATTTTTGTGAAGTTCGTATACAAATTGTTTTGTACTATATTGTCTGAAATTGGTGAAGACGGTTTACTGTGAATTATTGAACATTTCTTCCTGCATGACATGATATCATGCATAAGGACATGATACCCATAATACCTATATTTAATGTACACTTGGCCAAACAAAACTTGAACGTTCAATAAATCTGATAGGCTGATAAATGTAAGATCGCACTATCAGAAGTCAGTCTAAGTGATCTCATTGTCCACTCTAGTAGGTGACCTCACATTTCAATGATAATAACAAGTTTTGATTGGTTATGTTATGTGACATGTGTTATATGACCAGCAGTCATTCAAATTTGGTCAACGTTCAAGTTTTGTTTGGCCGAGTGTACGTCTTAAAGAAATCTAATTTCTTTGATACCACATATGATGTACCAGATCTGCTGTGCCCAACCTAGTACTGTGTTTTTCTAAATTTACTGTTGTTTGATAATTGAATCAATTATGTGATATTGTTGTTTTACCGTAATCAGTTACGTTATTTGAAACTATTTTAACTTGTCAATTACGCAGAATTTATTTTCCGATATTATTTTCACATACTCCACTCGTATTCTAAGTTGAACGTGTAATTGAAAAAAACTGTCATTCATTGAATAAATTATATTCTTGTAACCATCGAACAATCTTTCGCTCCTTCATGTCCTCTTACGCCTACGGTCATGTACCGTATATCCGCATAATGTCGAATTATACGTTTTGTTGGTCGTCGATTATATTAATTAATTTTTATTTTAAATAGTTTTACCATTTGAATACGCATTGATTTTAGTTGTGTTAGTACCTATAATTTAAAATATAGTACATTTTTACTTTCACGTGCATTTAATGTATGTTAATGAGAAACACTTAACCTTTTCAACCTCAAGCATAGTTTTGACATATTTGAATTGTTTTGTAATTTTTAATTTCCTTTTTTTATTTTGTAGGTAAAGAAAATATTTTTTAACTATTAATTACTCAAGTTATAAAATCATTCCTTATGCTATATGTTTGTAATTAGTTTGACTATCAATGAAACATTTTCTACAGACTCAAGTCTTGGGATACAAACAGGCGACAATCTCTTATCTCGTTGATTTGAAATATACAGACAGTCTGTTTTTTCGACGCAAAAACCACTTGTTTTATGTATTGTTTTGTTTGTAACGCTTTTGTTCTGCTTCAGGTGACTCTCAAGGTACTTTGCACTACCCTTGCTTGAGATGCGGTAAGATCTACAAGCAACAGGCTCATCTCACGAATCACTGGAAGTTCACTTGTGGTAAGTTTATTTGCGAGTTTCTACTACACTTGTTGATTCCCGCATCCTAACTCCTCTCTATCCAACCATTGGCTCTCCAGTAGCTATCTCTTCCTATCACCTCAACCACCTCCTCTTGCCCTCTCGGGACGACCACTTTCTCCTCCCTACCGACTCCAGTCCACATTCACGGATTTCCATCCGTCGGAAGCCCATACCACAGCAACACCAGAAATCTCAAATCTCAAAGTTGAATCGGCTGGACTAGTGATAATATTATGAACAATTCTAAAATGTATTTCCATTGTTTTAGGAGCGGAGAACAAGAATCAGCGGTACCAGTGTACCAACTGCTACAAGAGCTACAAGCAGAAGACCAACTTGACGAGACATTTGCGAGAAGGATGTGGTGAGTTCTTTTGTTTTATCTTTAAAATACCCGCTACTTGAAGACATTTCAGCATTTCAGATCGAATCTTTTTCTAGTGTGTTGTTACACCAGCTCGTTGTGTAGGTAGTTTAATTTGGCCTGTAATTTCTGGCAGAATGCAGAATGTTCAGCTCTATAATGAATTTAGATCCATTGTTATGTAATGTATGACCGCTACTTTTAATTACTGTATAGGCTGTAGCAGTTTATTAAAATGTAATATAGTTTGTTGATACAAACGGTACGTAAATGTAAAAAATAGCTGACCTGCCATGCTCGTACGATTCATTATACAGTGTGCGGAAGTCAAACAATAAATCATATTATAAATTTGTTTTTATTTATCTCGATTGATAATTGATTGTCTATTGTTTTCAGAGGAAGTGACATTGGTGGGCCACTTCCCCGAGCAGAAGGCCCACCCTTGTCCGAACTGTTACCGCAGCTACAGTCTCAACCGCAACCTCGTGAAGCACATGAAGAACTCGTGTGGCAAACCTGTTGAGCCGCTCAGGTGTGTCCACTGCTCGTTCTCCTGCGCCAAGATCAACAACCTACGCAGTCACATTCGTTCAAAGCACAGCAGTAAACCAGAAACTCTCACCACAGAACCTAGATCAAACCCTGGTCGATCACCGGAGGGGTATTAGGGATGCATTAAGGGGGATGATCCGCTTTTTTTGTTGGAATGTATCTCGTTGAAGACTGAATATATTAAAGCGTCAAACTAAAAAATGCTATTTGAGATCTGATAACCATTGTTTTTAATTTGATCTAATATAAGCTGTTATGATATGTTACAATATGTGTAGTCGCCGAATTTTAGGTTTAACTAATTTTATGTTTTTTGTCAGTAGCGCGAAAGTTAGCAATATCTTTTATTTTACAATTACGCACAACATAAGGAATGAAATTTCTATTTTGGTTTCGTTCATTATTTTTAATACAATCTCTTTTTAGTAGGAGACAGTTTGATTGTGATGACTTTTTTTTTAAATTTTCGAAAGTACTGCTTAATTAATGGTGTATTTTATTGTATTAATTTTGCTATATTTCACAACATTTTATATAGCATTACGTTATATTATTTTTTTTAAAAACCTACGTTGGTTATCATATTATAATTTGCACGAGATTAAATTACTGAGCATTAGGAGCACAATTTACTCAAAATCTAAATCTTCACAAATGTATTTTTTAACCATAGCCAACTGACATTGTCGAAATGACGAAATGTCAGAAGCTACGGTTAAAACAGACACAGAAGCGCATCGTTAACAAATTATTTTCAATGGAATCTCGATTTGTCAAACACGCCACATATGAAGGGGTAATGATGTTAAGAATGCAATAATATCGTGTTCAGACTGAGTGGTAGATAAAATGTAAAAGTGTGATTGCTAGTATTTTGTGAATGGTTATCCAAGATGCCACCACAAAGTTGTATACCTGCATCACACATTATGACAACTTTCATGCGCAGCTAAATTATGCAGCTGTAAGTTATGTAGACATGTATAATTTTATCTGTAAACTTTTACATTAACTGTAAGTATTGTGAAGACAATAAATTGATTGTTTCTTTAAACAAATTAAAAAATAATGTGATTTTCATAGCCATATTAGATATAAGTTTCACTCTATTCCCTTCCACTGTCACTAACATTCTTCATTAATGTAGTGATCCACCCAGTAGTGAACTGATAGCTGCATTAGTAGTAGATACATCAAACTGATTCAGTGCCTTGTTTTCTATTAAATCCTTGTTTTATCTGTTTCAGTGCCTTGTCTTCTATCTAATCCATGCTTTATCTGTTTCAGGGCGTGACCTTGTAGAGAAGCGGTTCAAATGTAAGAACTGCGACAGGAGCTACAAGAATAGGTCGCACCTGAAGCGACATTTGAAAGAGAAATGCGGTGAGTAAACATTTAAATACAATATTAGTCACGGGTGATGAGCTTTTGGGGACCTTAATCAGATAAGGACGAGTTTTGGATTAGCTAACTATCGATTGTTAGTTGACAAACAGTCAAAACATCCAGTGGGCGCATATGCACATGCAATAGGAATCACTAACTTCCTCTTCCACTAACTGTAAATAGTTAAGACGGCTGGGTAGTGAGTTTGACCTTGAAGAGTTTTTTAATCGATTTTTATCAATGTCTTTTACCAATGTAATTGTTTACAAAAATAAGGCTTTGTACGAGTATTCAGAACAGTTCAATGGAAATAATTCCATAGCTTGTAATGGTTTATTAGATTTACTTTGTGCTACAGATGTTTAGTGCCCGAAAATTAGAAAAATTATGGTACTAAACATCTGTTGGACAAAATAAAGCGAATAACTTATTCCAAACTATGAAATTATTTTCATTGAACTATTCTGAATACTCGTACAAAGACCTATTTTGTTAACAATTATTACATTGGTAAAAGATATTTTATTTATTTAGCTTATGGCAGTACATCAAAGTTAAAAGAAAGTTTAAACAGTAAAAGCTAATAGTCCAACATAACGAAGATGGTTGTCAAGATATAAAATATGAACATAAACTAAAATAAAGCTCATAACCTAATTATATATTAATTCTATAATTGTATATCAAGATTTTGTAGCCACTGAAACACATCTTCTGATGGTTGAATAAAACCATCAAAGATATTGATAAAAATCGATTAAAAACTCTTTAAGGCCACGCTCACTACTCAGCCCTCTTAACTTAATCCAACTTAAATTTGTGATATGTGACTTGTTATTGTCACACTCAAGGAATAAATAAGAGTTATGTGTATTATTAATCAATATTTAACATACTCTTTGGATTGCTAATCGATCAGATTTATAGCAGCTCTTTTTCGTCAAGATTTTGTTTTCTATTTTCTAAACTGAATTCACACTAAATCAATGGTTAATGTGTTGTTTTCAGAGGAGATGGTGCGGCGCGGCGAATACCCCGTGAAGAAGGCCTTCCCCTGTCCGAACTGCAAGCGCAGCTACACTCTGCTGCGCAACCTGCAGAGCCACCAGAAGTACAACTGCGGGACGCCGCCGCAGAACCTCAAGTGTCCCCACTGTCCCCAGATGTGCGACAAGATCAACAACTTGCAGAGCCATGTCAAGTCGAAGCACAAGGATCTTGTCGCTGAGCCGGAGGTCGTTGAGACGTCAGATTCAGAGTAGTTGATTCCCTGACTGCCATGCGTTACAGCTGCTCAATACTCTCTGCTCAGTTGTAAGCTCATGAGTTGTGTCGTTGCTTACACCTAGACCTAACATAAACCTAGAATAATCTCACCGTGACTCTATGTCCGGAAAACATTTTGCTCTGTTTTAGGTTTCTAAGGACTGGTTTTTCAATGGTCTGTGTAATTAAGTTTAATTATGTTATTCAAGGAAGGTCATTGATTGTTAACGTGGCATTATAGGCCTATAATCAATTTTTCAAAATTTACCAGAACTTGCCCTAAACCTTAGTGGTAGTTGTCGAAGAACATTACTTTGATTGATCTCTGTAGTGCAAATTTTATAATTTATCATCCGCTAATTCTAACAATATTTTTTTGTTTTTTAGTTTAAAACATTCTCTGATGCTATTATACTAGATATCAGTGCATTGCTGCTGTATATTTGACTTGTGGGGTATATATACTTACGTATACTACGTAAACAGATGAACTTTCTTCTTTTACGCAATGTATTGTGGCAGTCATAGTTTTGGGAATAGGACGGCCACCCGTGTTCAATTTAAGTTACATAATGCTCAACGATATTTCTGCATGTTGTCATTTAGTTAAGCAGCATATTTTAGAGTAGGTCGTAGGATTATTAAAAAAAGTAATGTATAGACCTATTAGAAGTACAGTTCGCTTTTTCCCAATTTTCAAATATTTGTTAACATTAAGATGTTTGTTTGAATATTTTCGCAACATTATCTTGACTTAAATTAATAATCACAATTGTATGATGCATTGTATGACATAAAGTCATTTATGAATACATTATACGAATAAAATATTGAAATATATTATTTTCTTCCATTTCCCAAAGATCCTCGATGATTCACCAAGTAATTACCACAAGTCATACTTAACTCCACAATCCTGATTGAAGTGTTTTACGTTAATTCTGTTCTCCCGGCTTCAATGATACGCTGAATAATTGTCTGTTGTAACGAATTCTGACCAAAATGCCTCGAAATGGGAATATTTTTAAAATTACAGAACGAAACCTTCGCATTTTATGATGCATCTTCTCAATGACGATTCAATGTATTTTCTTAGTGTGTGCAACTGTGTTATTTGATAAGTAATTACCTGTATTATTCGTGTAGGTATAAAAGAAAAAAGTGAATGGGATAAAATGATAGGGGATGTAATGAATTAAGTCTTCACAGACTACGCAACATCTCTACAAAGTGTGTTGTTTCTTCCAGGTAATCTGTACACTTCTTGGAGTTCTCTAGCTGGTATACTCGGCAGTCATCATCAAGGCCACTTCAAGTGCCCGAAGTGTCGTCGGGTCTACACGGCTCGCAGCAGTCTACTACGTCACATGAAACACGATTGCGGAGGAATTGAAGAAGGCACATCGTTCAAGTGTCCAAAGTGTCCGCTCTTTTACAAGTGGAAGTGGGATATGAAACAACACTTGTTGTTAAAACATTCTGAACCAATTAATTTTAGAATTAGTCCGTCGTAGTTTCTATTAATGTACAGAATGTTTGTCTGATTTTCTTTCCAAATCGCGTCAACATCAAAATAAATTTAACTTTCGGATTAAATTAATTGCAATACAGATATGAACTGTTTATAACATGTTACATTGGCGCCCATCTTACTGCTGTGAATCGTCTACCAAGAAAGTTGAACAATAAATCTTAATTATTGTAATTTAATTCTAATTTGTTTCCTTGTCTCCTCTCCAATCGAAGTTGATATTTCTACTAGATATTGATTAATAACATGTCGTTCTTGTGTTTCAGACCCCGAGTTTCTTGGTTGGTCGCTGTACGAGGCGATGCAGACTCAGGTGAAGAAGTTCCCTTGTCCGAAATGTACGCGACGCTACACTCTGAAGAAACTTTTGAATCGCCACCTGAAGTTCGAATGCGGAATTGAACCGCAATTTTCATGTCCACATTGTGCTTTTCGAACATTCCACAATTTTAGTCTGCAGAAACACTTGACGTTAATGCACGATAAAAACAGAACCCAGTACAGATAAATAGATTGATTTGACTGTAATGAAACATATTTCCCAATTAAAAGTACGTAGGTACACACTTAATTTATAAAAAAAAAATCACTTGATATAATATCTGTTTGCAACTAAAATTTCAACAGATCTAAACAATTACTTTCTCAATAAATAAGGTTTTGTAGATGTTTTCAATAAACATTGTAAACAGATGTTTTGTTCGTTGTTTAATCACTTCTTTTCCTTCAAGTTTCTTTACATTGGTTAACGGAAACGGGAGATGGTGAACTTTTGTTGATATCTTATAGGGTTGACATCTTTTCACTTCACTCTCCCATTAATTTTCTAAGATATATTTCTAAAATATAAGTGTACCATATTCCTGTCGCAATTTCAACATCACATTTCCCTGGTCTGTTATTCTTCTTTTATTTCTCTAGATTTATAATAAATTCGTATTGACACGTCACAGAAACTATATTTTGATGGTTTCAAACACTACCTCTACTACAATCCGCTTCAAGAAATTACAAAATAAACTGTGATCTAAAATGTATTTATTTTACGAAGAGTCAAATGATTTACTCAAGATATCCTATCGTATCATTTCAGGTAGGCTCACGATTAACTCGCATTGCATCCACGACCACGAGTATGACGCTAACATGTCCATCTCTTTCAGGCGACCTGCTGCAGATGTTGGCTCGCAACTTCAACCCGTTCAGCTCGCAGGCAAGAGCCACTGACAAGAACCAAGAAGCGCCCTTCGTCTGCGGGGTCTGCGGTCGTCGCTACAAGCAAGATCGTAGTCTCGATAGACACATTAAGTACGAATGTGGACAAGCACCGAGATTCAAGTGTAACTTCTGTCCTTATCGGTGCAAACAGAAGGCACATCTGAAAGTTCACCTCAAGTTTGTACACATGGTTGACTTGAATTATTAATAGACAAAAATATTACTCTGAAACAGATTTATTGTGCGATATGATGTCGTGTAGTGAAGTGAATAAAGTTAGAAATCTTACGAGCGTTTGTGTAATTTAAATCAACCTTGTTTCTGTCTCCCCATTCTCTGAGATATTTGTTTCTCGTAAGGGAAATATTTCAATACAATTCCATAAAATAGCTTTTGTCCGTGGGTACAATGCCAGCACAAATCCTGACAGTAGTTTACCTTATTCGCTGTGGGATAAAAGATTAATCCTAATACCTAATATACTAGAATATCACGGTTAATGGTAGCTAACTAATTTGTATTGTTTTGTATGTATACCTCGTTATGCTTATCCATTGTTCGTCTAGCTTCCTTCCATCTCATCCTCTTAACAATACCCAATACGCATGCAAGTTGATAAATGTGTATTTTAACAATACAGTTTATTTCTCTTGCATATCTGACAACACCTCCTTCTATTCCAGGAACCGCCGTCCGTCCCAACACTCCAGATGCTCCAGAGTCCCTTTTCAACTGTCCACGATGTTCCAAGAGTTTCTCAACGCAACTCTCTCACTCCCTCTACTCTATCTTCGAGTCTGGAGACCCAGAAGTGCCTCTAAAAGTAAATACTTCAAGATTGAGGACCCCGAAACTGGACCCTCTATTTATGGGGGCACTTACAGTGGGGCCTCCAAGCATGGCACCACCTACAATGGAGCCTCCTAGTCTGGGGCCACTTACAGTGGAGCCTCCAAGGATGGGGCCACCTACAGGGGGGCCTCCAAGCCTGGGGCCACCTACAGTGGAGCCTCCTAGCACGGGACCACCTACAATGGAACCTCTAAGCACGGGACCACATAAAATGGGGCCTCCAATCATGACGTCTATTAAATTGGCGCCTCCTAAAGTGGAACCACCTCGAGCAGTTGCTTTTACCTTCAAGTCTCCTGGACCGCAAGCCCCATATTTGATACCCTCTAATTTTAATCCACCCCTTTGCACGAAGGTAAAAAGGGTTAGGAAAAGGACTAGGTGCATGAACTACAAAAGGACAGGACACATCCGTGCTACCTGTCCTTCGCCTATCCGGCTGAGTCCCAGAGAGCAACTTGAGCACGATGAAGACGCACGTTCCAAGGAATCTAAAGCACCGGGTTTTTATTTAGAATATTGATTGTCATAGATCTCATACAGTCTATTAGCGCTGAATATCCTCATTACTTTTATTTGTTAAAGACATGTTTTAAAAAAAATGTAATAAATATAGTAGTTATGGATTCGTTTGGGAGAATTTCCGTTAATCATTCATCTAGAATTAGACAGCAGTTAGGAACGGTAAACCCACTGCTTTTTCTTGAGGATGCGAGTGCTTTGTACCTTGTTTTTTTTATTTATGATTTATAAATTAAATCTTAATCTTTTAATAATATTTTTTCACTTTCTCAGTATAATTTTGTTCCATATTTTATTTCGTGTACTTATGTAATTTTAAGTGGTGCATTGTTTGGTGTACCATTTATTAAGTTTGTATAGCTGGCAGTAGGGCACAAATTGTTACGGGGTTTACCCTATTCGTACTGCCAGCTATTGAACTGTACGTATTAATAATCAATAATAAAATAATAACTATTGGTGCCCACACATGTATATCTTGTTGTCAAGGACAGAAAGTTCGATTCGATTCTTGTAATGTGAGCAAAAATAAATAAATTAGAAATCTTACGAGCGTTTATGTTATTAACTCTTTTACACCGCGTCATATTAGCCTCATATTACTCCTAGTGCTCATTGATCTTCAATCACCACGACCATCACGCCTTCCCGTGCCTGTAAACGTCGGTAACGAAGATCGAGTGGTGCTGGACCTAAGCTATGGATGTGTTGCTCGATGAAAAAATAACACCATTAGGTTGTCTACAGCTGCTGTGATTGTTACCAGCAATCTTGGCTGTGCATCTCTCTGTCCATACAGTCTGGATCATTCAAATCATCTTTTTGTCATGTCCAACAGCTCCCGTATCTTCCAATCCTCCTCTGGTCATTCTAGTCTTCTACTAAAAATCGATCTACACAATTCTCTGCAACTATAATTGCAGTATTGGAGTTAACCACTACTTCAGAATGTGTTTTTGACTCTAAAATCGCTTTCTCTTTCAGACAACTTCACTGCCAGTTTGACTCCCTACGTCTGCGTAGTCTGCGGTCGTAGCTACAAGCAATATCGCAGTCTCGACAGACATACCAAATTCGAATGCGGAAAAGAACCAAGATTCAAATGCAATCTCTGTCCTCATCGCTGTAAACAGAAGGCGAATCTGAAAGTACACCTCAAGTTTAAACATTCAGTTGACTACAATTTGGAATAGATTGAAAACATATTTTTAATCAAATGTAGGATTTCATACAATAATGTCCAATCACTAAAAAACAATCCAATAAAATTAGACAACTTCAAAAGGTTGATATGTTTACCAGCGAGATATTTGTGTGTCCTACCGGCCCTTCATTATCCTTCTGGTTGACGTAGAAATATCTAACACTGTCTTCCTAATCTCCCCATTCCAGACTGCAACTAACTTTTGGGCTTATAACCGTGTTGATCGCGCCCATGATCTCATGACCATGCTCATGATCATGATCCCTTTAGCTGCTATTGCATTTGCAGGTCAGTCAGATGTCAGCTCTCAGTGATCAATGTAGACATTTAAAGGAGCAATTTGTCAGCACCTGTCAGCATGTAGTTGATTGGTTATCTCGTTCTACGGTCCTAGGGGTTGTTTCAAAACTTTTGTGATATCGTTACGCAGCAATGTTTTTTTTTTATAGCGGTGAGGGGCGTTAAATTATTAAAACTACACTGATGATGTATTATAGCGTTCTGATACTAACCTTTTCTAAAGGCAAATCTTGGGCCAAACACGCGTTCGCCAACCCTAAATAAACTCAGTGATAATTTGATATTATTTCACTAAATCTCTTCCCCCAAAATATGGGTCGCCAAATGAATGAAGTTTTTAGCTCATTTCCTAATACAACCATCGAAAGGACGTTTTCCTGATCCTCCTTCAGAATGTTTATACTAGTGTTTAATGCTTATCTTTCAGATAACTTCTCGCCCAGTTTGACGAGTGTTGAACCTTCCTTCGTATGCGGGGTCTGCGGTCGTCGGTACCGACAAGATCGAAGTCTTGACAGACACATCAAGTACGAATGTGGAAAAGAACCAAGATTCAAATGCAATTTCTGTCCCCATCGCTGCAAACAGCGGGTGCATCTTAAAAAACATGTCCAAGTGAAACATCAAGTTGAATGCAACATGGACTACAATTACAGTGTTGACAGCAAATAGAATGTCCGAAGCATTTTGTCGGGTATTTTATTGCACGTTCTTCATATAAAAACAAAAAATAGCTTTAGTAAAAATCTGATATCTAGGACTAGACTTCACACAATGTCCTACATATTTCAGATTTTCCTTTATTTAAACCACTACAGAAATCTCAATAAACGTGCGATAACATGGCTCTCATTCTAACATTTTCTATCCAATAAATTTCTGTGTTTCTTTCGGAGATAAATATTTCAGTATTGTAATTCAGTATTAGAAAGGAAATAAAGGCAACAGTTTTGAATTTGAAGTTGATAATCGTACTAATAAGTTAACCCATATAAATCCGTAATCCATACAGTGGTCGACTTATTTGTAAGCAAACTGGTTCTGGTTATATAAATCACTTTTGCGATACCTGTCATTTAAAAAAAAAGGTGGATCTCTTGGATCCAGCGTACTAATACAATAATTATTAACATTAATATAACAAGTGATTCCGATGTATAATTCAGCTAAATAAAAGCAATACTATAATAATTGTTTTGGAATATATTCTTATTATGCTGAATGAATTGACAAATAAACTAATTATGAATAATTTGCGAGTTCTCGAGTAGCGTCAAAAAACCTGTAGGCTTCGTAACTGCTTATTAAATAATTTAAAACATGGTAGTTTAATGTTCTATCTTTCGTTCTATTAATCTGTAACCTACGTGATCTCGATATATCACAGAAAGCTGTTTTGATTAATGTCTTAATAATATGTTTCAGTGTCGAAGCAAGACGAGTTTCCTCCCGTCGCCACAACTTCTGCTGCTGTTGAAGATATTGTCTTCCAATGTGCTGAGTGCTCAACTCAATTCAGAGATCGCAGCGAACTTCGAGAACATATGACAAACGTTCGCTGTCGAGAGCCTGCGGTTTTGACTGACTCGATCAACCAATTACAATGTTCTAAATGCAAGAAGCGTTACAAGATGAAGAGTGATTTGAACTATCATGTTAAACATGAGTGTGGTAAAGTTCTGCGATGTGGGCAATGTAAGAAGGAGTTCAAATACATGGCTCACCTTACTACCCATGTTAAACATGAGTGTGGTAAAGTTCTGCAATGTGGGCAATGTAAGAAGGAGTTCAAATACATGGCTCACCTTACTACCCATGTTAAACATGAGTGTGGTAAAGTTCTGCAATGTGGGCAATGCAAGAAGATGTTTACGACCGTGACGACACTATCACGTCATAAACATGACTGTGGTAAAGATTTGCTGTGCCCGAAATGTAAGTCACGTTTCACTGAGCGACAAAATCTTCTGAGACATATGAAATCATGGTGCAGGGCTGTTTGATATTGTTGATTGAATTATGATGATGCGTTTTCGTACAAATAAATGGTTCGAGACAGTGAATGTGTTATTGGATTATTTGTATGAACATATCTAGCATAGATTCTATTCGCTGTTATGTTCAATCTTATCTGATTTCGAGATATGACGTCACTTCCGGTTTCAAAATGGCGGCTTCCGGTTGGGTTTATAAAAAGGCACCTCAGACGCCAAAAGTGCACATGTGGTAAAAATTTCAGATCGATCGGCTAAGCCGTTTAGGTTGTGGCGGTGATTGCGGTATTTCCTGACCCTCTGAATCATCTAAAGAAGATGAAAGTGATGTAATTTCACTGTTTTCACGGCCCTCTAGCTCGCAAATGGTATAGCCTATTGTTCCCAAATTTGGTATATGTGGTGGGGTGGGCCATAGCTCAAAATTAAGATATTTCACAACAATGTGAGATTTTCCAATTTTATGATCCAGTAGGCCGAAAATGTCATGTTGTTGCTTACAGTAAAATGTTTGGTCTGCTCCTCAGTTTATTATGCATTTACGGTATGTTGAGTGAGTGTGAGCGTACAGTTCGACTTGGCTGGGTGGAGCGACCGCTCCACTAGATTCCATTGTGTCATTGTCACCAAATTTACTTGAAAATAAAAATACTGTAATTTGTTGGGGTAATTTTCATTTTTAAATTAGTTTTTATTAGTATAGTAATATTATGTTAAAATAACTGGTTAATGAGCTAACTTAAAATTGTGAGCCTTGAAGAGTTACTTCAAAAACCCCTCAGAGTTACTTTGTAACTCGATTCTTCAATTTAAATACAATATTCTGCATCTTATTTTTATTTTTACTACCTATATATTCTCTATACTTCTTTGATTTGATCTTTCGATTAACCTGTTCTTTTTCTGGTTAGATGATACTCTATCCTACGCGATGTGTCAATACTAATTGTCTTTATTAATATGTTTCAGTGTCGAAGCAAGACGAGTTTCCTCCCGTCGCCACAACTTCTGCTGCTGTTGAAGATATTGCACATTTTGTCTTCCAATGTGCTGAGTGCTCAACTGAATTCAGAGATCGCAGCGAACTTCAAAAACATATTACAAACATTTGCTGTCGAGAGCCTGCTGTTGTGACTGACACGACCAAACTATTACAATGTTCTAACTGCATGAAGTTTTATAACAGGAAGAGATATTTGAACTATCATGTTAAACATGAATGTGGTAAAGTTCTGCGATGTGGGCAATGTAAGAAGGAGTTCAAGAACATGAATCACCTAAATACTCATGTTAAACAGCTGATGCTGACTTCATTCAGTGCTCAGGTTGTTCTTTAAATTGTCACTTTGACTGTGCTAAATTGAAAACGCAGGAAAATAGGAAGTTGTGGCGTTGTCCGAAGTGCATAAAGGGTAAAGTTAAAACGCCCAAGGACGATACACCGTTTGTTTTTCCTGACTTTACTGCGGCAATTGCTGATTTAAAGCGTGAACTTCTGGAGAGTTTCAGAGTAGTGTCTGAAGATTTGCGCTGTTTCAAAGACGACATAGCGAAGAAAGTTATTGCCATTGAGGCTGGGGTGGCTGACTTGCAACAACGTTGCGACGAGAAAGACGAGCGGATTGAGTTTCTGGTGCAGCAGGTCAACGATCTTGACCAATACGGTAGGCGCAATAACATTGAGATTGACAACGTATCTGAAGTCGTGGGGGAAAATATTGAAGCTATCGTTATTAAAGTGGCGGCAAAACTATCCGTGGATTTGTCTGCAAGTGATATTGAGGCAGCGCATCGCCTTCCGTCGAGGAATTCAGTCAGACCTCCTAGAATCATTGTTCGATTCGTAAACAGAAAGAAGAGAGACGAAATTATAAACAAAAAGAAGGTAGCAGCTACAATTAAGAGTCAAGATATTGTACAAGTGGGTCAGTCCCGCATATACATCAACGAGAATTTGGCTCCTTTCTTCCGCGAACTCCTCTGGTCGGTCAAGACTAGGGCAAAGGAAACCGGCTACAAGTTCGTTTGGTGGAGCCACGGAAAGGTCTTGGTGCGCAAGGACGAAATTCCCGTAAAGTATTTAGAATTACTTCTTACCAGGATATTGACCTTTTGGTTTCTGATAGGCAGGCTGAGTCAGATTTAGCGGGTTAATACTTGCTTCCAGTTTATGCAAAACATAGAATTTGTGTTTACAGAAGAAGTCGAGAGGGAAGTAATATCAGATATTGACAGTTGGTTTTCTAAAGTAGAGGAATTTTTCACTTGTTTACATGTGAACATCAGATCAATAAATAAAAATTGGGACCAATTAAATGGTATATTATGTAAGCAAATAGGGGTTGTGGATGTCATTGCGATAACCGAAATCGCAATAACTGCAACCACACCTATTTCTCTCTTTAGCATTGAAGGTTATGATAGATTTCATTATACTCGTGTAAATAGGGGTGGAGGAGGAATATTGTTATTTGTAAAATCTGTATGGCATTTTGTTGTAAATGATGATGAATTTCAGTATTTTGAAGGAGTAGGAGGAATCTTTTCTCTGGCAAATGGAAATGTTATTACCTTGTTGGCAATTTATAGGCCACCTAATTTAAATAGAGGTGGTTTCGTGGAGGAATTGGAAATGTACATTGGAAATTATTCCAAAGTAAATAATGTTGTAATATTAGGAGATATGAATTTAAATCTGTTCGATTCAGATGATTGCAATGTTCGTTCATATTTATCGCTAATGGCTGCAAATGGTTATATTAATTGTATTAATGATGCAACACGCGAGGAATGTAGAGGTGATGTTTTTACGAGTACTTGCATTGATCACATTTTTATTAAGTCTAGTTGCCATGATATTAAGTCGGCTGTGTACACTACCAAGATATCTGATCATTATATAATTATTGCCGGAATCATGTTTCATGGCTCATCTCAGAAATTTCAACATCAAATTCCAGTAAAAAAATGCATTAATGAAGTTAAATTAACACGTTTGTTGAGAGAGTGTGATTGGCTTGAGCCTATGACATATGATACATGCACTGACGTTTTTGACAACCTAACTGCCAAGTTTGATTATTGTTATGATGAATCTTATTACCTAAATTACCAGCTGGGGAAACGTAAGAAAAAGTCTTGGTTGACGGCTGATATTATTAAATCCTGTAAAGAAAGAGACCGTCTATTTAAGAAATGGAAGAATTGTAACGGTGTATTGAAATTTTACTATGGCGTCGAGTACAAAAAATTCAGAAATAAAATAAATAATGCTATTCGTAATGCCAAAAAAATTTATTATACAGGTGTCTTTGAGAAGTCTAGAGGAAGTATTAAGGACACATGGCAATCTATTAATGATGTACTTGGTAAAAAGAAAAAGGATACTGTAGATCAGGTTTTAAGTAAATATTTAGGGAAACAATTCAATGATAAGCAGATTGCAGATAGATTTTTGCACTGTTTCATCAGTGAGGTAGAATCTTTGAAACATGTTTGCAACATTCATACTTTAAGTTACAATTATGATGTAGTTCAGCTTCAGTCTTTATACATGCCTCCAGTGTGTGCCACCCGCATAAATTATATTATAAATTCATTAAACTCTAACAAACAACCGGGTTTTGACAGGATACGAATAACTGATTTGAAAAATATAGCGGAAAAAGTAAGCCCAGTTATTGCTAAAATTATTAATACTTCAATTTCAGAAGGTGTTGTTATATCTAAATTAAAAATGTCAATAATTCGACCTGTTTACAAAAAAGGTGACCACCTCGAGTTCTATAATTACCGACCAATTGCTTTGCTCCCTACTATTGAGAAAATTATGGAGCGGTGTGTTGCAAAAATATTAACTGATTATTTATCAAAGTTTAAAATCATCAATTCACATCAGTTTGGTTTTCAAAAAGGTAGAAGCACCACTGATCTGCTTACTCTTTTCGCTGATTACATAAATTCTAAATTAAATGAGAATATGCACGTTCTGGCTCTTTTTATAGACTT
This sequence comes from Leuctra nigra, assembly GCA_934045905.1. Taxonomy (NCBI): domain Eukaryota; kingdom Metazoa; phylum Arthropoda; class Insecta; order Plecoptera; family Leuctridae; genus Leuctra; species Leuctra nigra. The sequence continues at coordinate 7,474,748 of OW203768.1, forward strand.
TTCAAAGGCATTTGATACGTTAAACCATACAAAATTGTTAACATCTCTTGAAAATGCTGGTATTCGGGGTCCCCTCTTATGTTGGTTTCACAATTATTTAACGGATAGGCAAATTATAGTTAAAGTTGGTGAAACTGTGAGTATAGCTGGGGTATGTAATTCTGGTGTACCTCAAGGGTCAATATTGGGTCCAATTCTTTATCTTTTATATGTGAATAACATGCCTAGTTATATTCAAAATTGTAAAATTTATATGTACGCAGATGACACTGTTCTAGTATCTGCTCATAAAAATTTAGAACAGGCTCAGATAATTCTTCAGTCTGATTTCAATACATTGTTGATGTGGACTCATGATAATGATTTGTTAGTAAATAGTACAAAAACTAAGTTAATTCACATTTGTTCACCTTCAATTGCAAGTAGGTTAGACCCTGTAACATTATTGTGTCATAGTTTTAATTGTTTACATACATTAGATTTTGCTTTGTGTACTTGTACTGATCTGATTGAGGAGGTTGATACTTGTTTATATTTAGGTATAACAATTGATAAATACTTTTCCTGGAGACCTCATATAAATAGCTTAGCTTCCAAATTACGTTCTTGCTCGTTTCAATTGTTTCATGTAAAATCTTTTTTACCTGTTAGAATTTTAAAATTAATATATTCTGCTTTAGTGGAATCTGTAATTTCTTACGGTTTACTTGCTTGGGGCAGCACATCCAATGTTCACCTTCAAGTCATTCGATCTATACAGGATAGAATGATCAAGAATTTGACCCCTGATGCCGTTAAGCTCAAATGTAACAATAACACTCTCTTAATGTACGATCATCTTAACTTCCTTCCAATATCTGATTTGTATAAATATAAATTCATAATCAAATATTTTTATTCGAACGAACTTAAAATTATCTACAATCATTCCAGGGCCACTAGATCAATGGTGAATCCAGTTTCTTTAATACTCCCCCGATTTACTAATAAGTATGGAAAGCGATGTTTAAATTACTCTGTCCCTTTTATTTTCAATCAGTTGCCTCAAGAAATTAAGTCTTTAGATAATTATAGTAGTATTAAGAAAGAAGTGAAATCTTGGTTGTATGAATACTCTGATGATGTATAAAATATTATTTTTTTCTTCTTTGTTAATCAGTTTATTATGTATTTTTCTCTCTTTTCTTGTATATTGTTTAAACATTTTTGTATCCACTAATTTTCTTTAAATTAATCCACAGAAAAGCCGTTTTGGCTTTGTGGAAAACGGAATGTATGTATTTTTGTGTGTTTACAATAATAAATAAATAAAAAAAAAAAAAAAAAAAAAACATGAGTGTGGTAAAGTTCTGCAATGTGGGCAATGTAAGAAGGTGTTTAAACATTTGTCGACACTAACTACCCATGCTAATCAAGAGTGTGGTCAAGTCTTGTGATGTGGACAATGCAAGAGGGAGTTCAAGACAATGGCGACATTAATTCGTCATGTTAAGCATGACTGCGGTAAAGTTTTGCTGTGTCCGAAATGTAAGTCACGTTTCACTGAGCGACAAAGTCTTCTGAGACATATGAAAATGCCACGCCGGCGTCGTCGCCTCGGGCAGAAATAACCAGTGCCGGGCTAGCAACAGCTGGAGATGGGTGTGGGCGGGTGATCTCGTGGTAGTTGACAAAGAGAGAGACACGACATGAGCGAGAGCAATAGGATCAGAACTAGGTGCTAGACTATCAAGACATAAGGCTGTGATGTCCAGTTGACATTAATTATGGTTTTATTACATAACCTCAAGTGAGGAATAAATGAACAGTCAAATAAACACAACATACAAATGATCAGAATGAGATAACAGATTACCGGGGGTTTGACCTCCTCGCGTAAATGGACTCTGTGTACAACACAGGTCGTAACCTCATCAGCTGTGTGCCTGGAGGCAACACAACACATGCAATTGAATGAATAGCAAATAAGACTGATACAATACAATGATAAAATATAATGAACTCTTTACTTACACTCCTCCGTGATAAGATGCTCGCCGAATTACTTCGGACATTTAATTAAATAGAACTCGTACATACGAGGTTCTAGGATTTCCTGGACGCTATACAAATGTTAAATTTAGTTAGGTATGAATGATCGAAAAGGTGCCCTTTCCCTGACTGCCTGACTCTCCGCGGAGACAATCCAAGTGTGGCCACACTTGATTGCAATACAAAAACTACGCAACGACAAAATACATTAAGAGGGCTTGGTAGTGAGCGTGGCCTTGACGAGTTTTTAAATCGATTTTTATCAATATCTTTTTCCAGTGTAATTGTTAACAAAATAGGGCTATGGACGTGAATTCAGAACAGTTCAATGAAAATAATTTCATTGTTTGGAATAAGCTATTAGTTTTATTGTGTCCAACAGGTGTTTAGAACCCGAACTTGACTAAATTTTCGGGTTCTAAACACCTGTTGGACAAAATATAACTAATAACTTATTCCAAACAATGAAATTATTTTCATTGAACTGTTCTGAATTCACGTCCATAGCCCTATTTTGTTAACAATTACACTGGAAAAAGATATTGATAAAAATCGATTAAAAAACTCGTCAAGGCCAAACTCACTACCCAGCCGTCTTAACTACTCTATTTCAAGTAGGCCACAGGGGCACAATAATGATTCTGTTAACAAAACTCAAGATTGAACCTGCAAGTAGGGGCTGGACGACCAGTCGCACTACGTTATATCCGCTACAACTTAGCGTGGTTACAATCTACATTTTAACACTACTCACGCGGCGATGTGAAGTCGACGACGGTCAGCCAGAGAAAGAGAATGAGCTCAGGTCGCCGATCCGCGAACTCGACTATCATTGACCATTGCGCATGACATCTTTTCTGCTCTAGGCGACCCTCCAAATATGGGTACAAATGCAGGCTAATGGTAACGACTTGACGTTGGCGCCAGCGCCGAATTCAAACCGTTACAATATCACGATGCAAAGCTGTTTGATATTGTTGATTGAATTATGATGATGCGTTTTCGTACAAATAAATATTTCGGAACATTGGATTATTTGTATGAATATATCTAGCATAGCTTTTATTCGTTGTTTTGATCAATTTGCTCTGATTTCGTGGCATCACAGAGATTGAAAGCTTGTCTACAAACGATTTTTTTTGCAAACGTGTGTGTGTGTGTTTCGTGGGAATTTAAATTTATTGTATTTTCTATATCATTTAATCTGTGCAATTCTCCAAATACTACGAGGTATTTCAAGTGATTGTAATGTTCTTATCCCAAATAATGAAAAGAAATGTGAAGAAACTTATTATAAAAATTAAGTACCTAACAAGATCGGAAAAAATACCTAATTATGTTCCGTATTAATTCACAAAACATTGGTTGTTTTTCTGTTCCATCTGCACTCTTAATAATCATATATTATGTTTTTTTATATTATGCACTTCTGCTTGAACCATAATCTAGAATTAAGCCAAATTGAATTTCGGTTATTCTGAAACAGTGGCAGACATTATGAACTAGTACAGGGAATATGGAGATTATCAACTCACAAATTTTATTTGTGATTTTTTTCCTATCAAACTACATACACTTTTGATCATAATTTTTGAAATACTTCTTATAATTTCTGTCAAATTTCTGAGTCACCAAATTTACGTGAAAATAAAAATATAATCATTTCTTGTGGTTGTTTTTACTTCTAAGTGTGTTTTTAGAAAGACATAACATAAAATCATTCCACTATCCTTTTTTCAGCATTTCCTTCCACTATGCTTTATTCCTGATCTCAGAAAGCCATGCTTACTGTGTTTCTGTTTTTATGCTTTTTATGCTTTCTATAAAGTGTGAACGTTTATCTGAATGTAAGGCTCCAAATAAAATATTAATGAAAACATAAGACTGTCTATCTTACATTTTTCTTTCAGGTTTAATAAACACTTAATTTACACTTGAATCCATGTTTCTGACACACTTTATCCTTTTCAGAGTTGAACTTTCTGAGTGCCATCTTTCCCACTGGCGCTGGTGAAACTCGAAGCAGTCACTACCAGAAGCGTCAGAACCACGGCGCGAGATACCAGTGCGAAGTTTGTCACAAGAGTTATAAACAAAATGGCCACCTGACGAGACACATCCGGTTTGAATGTGGCAAGGAGCCGACCTTTCCGTGTCCGTATTGTCGATATAGGGCCAGGCAGAAGCACCACATGACCACACATTTAAGAACTGTACATAAAACTACGTTATTTGCTATTGATCCGGAGGCGGAATAGAAGTTATCTAGATTGTTAATAATGTATCATTTAACCACTAGGGCAAGTTTTTCAATACCAGTCTGCTAAATTAGTAGGTAGTTATGTTTAAACAGTCAATCCAGTAATGTCATTGGTTGTTGCTATAGCAAAATAGTACTAATAAACCATTTAAAGTTTAGCAGAGTATTGAACTGGCCCTTGGATAACATATTTTTCATTTTATTGTATTTTAAGATTATTTTGTTTTATGATTATTTTGATTATTTTAGTCTTATAAATTGTGTAAAAGTATATTCTTTAGCGCAGGTTGTACTGAGTAGGTATGCATTCAAATATCTGCCTCTGTGGTCTGGTTTGAGTCATTATCCAGATTGTGTTATAATTTCACTTCGGTGCAAAATGTTATGCTGTGGGCCGTATATTTATATTATATTAACTTCTATAAAGTTGTAAATAAAGGTTGGATTTTAAATTTTCAAATGTAATGTTCTCTGCAGCATGTATCGCCTATTCCTAAATAACCAGACACTTTCGGTTCAAAATACTATAAAATTTATGAAATTAAATGAAGAAAAATCGAACCTATTTTGTAAGGTTCTTAATATTGCATGGTGGATTTGTATCCATGACCATGAGTGTGGTAATTGACAAATTTTAAAGGCATGTGTTGAATTGTATCGTTTTGCATTTTAGTCACTTCCATGAAAACTGTACCTATTATCAACATTAACGCTTCCTGCAAATTCTCAAAGTCAAACTGTGCAAATTGCCTGTCATTTCAAGAACGTTTTCATGAATGATTACGAGAAAAGATAATATTTCCAATGGACTTGTGTCCCGATTTCGTGACGTCACTCCTACACTTTTTAATGAACAATCTTGCCGACTAAGTAAGCCAAACCATGAATCTTAACGCCCAGGAAAATATCTGGGGCGCTTAGATACTATTTTTTTATTTCTTTCATTTGGACATTGACTTTTACTTTGCTCGTTATTTAATGAAACAATAACTCACGAAAGTACAGGAAATCGGGTCGCCCAGATTCATCATTTACCCACCAACAAGTGACTAGACTGTTTTCCTTACAGAGTGCGAACCTCTCGATCTTCTTGGAGTCGGCAACTTGTTCCTCGGCTACCGATGCGAGAGCTGCGGGAAGAACTACAAGTTGAAATGCGGACTGGCGAGACACGTCAAGTTCGAGTGTGGTACAGAGCCTCAGTTCCCATGTCCGATCTGCACCTACAGAGCCAAGAGGAAATCGCATCTCAAGGATCACTTGAAGTGTAAACATCACTTGTTCATGCCACACGATTACGACTATTCGTGAACACTTTTTACAGAACGTGTGATTTCAGATGTGAATATCTAGTCTTTTACGAAATATGACGTGATGTAACTATGCCAATAAATTTACATCAACCTTTGAAATATGCAACTTATACGTATATAAAATTACTCTTTGACCCAAGATCCTATTATAAAATAGAAGTATACAACTTTGTTGGGTAGATTTAAGTTTTTATAGTACTTGTTTCTTTTGTCTGGTACCTACCGTGTAATGTTATGTACTGTTATCCACTGTTACACATTTTCAGCAATTTCATAAACTATTTATCAGGGGCCCTATTCTAGAACGTTTTCCCAATTCCATTCTGATGGAATCCGGTCACGACCATAAGGATTGAGAATTGAGATGGTATGAAATCGAATTCCATCAGAATTGTGAATTTAAAAGTTCTAGAATAGGGCTCCAGGGGACAATTCTGCGTCAAGAAAATAAACTTAATTTTTACTTTAATTTTACACAGTAACTAACGAGGTGAGGTGTGATATTTTTGTATTATGACTGTAAATTAGTGTCTAAAAAAATATTGAATAGACTTGACTGTTGGTCTAATTTGATCGTGCAAACTACTGAAAAAGCGATGAATGTATGCTTTAATTAAGAACTTTATTTTGTATATTGGTGCATACAATAATTGTCTGGTATTAATATCCTGATGTTTTGTTGCAGGGTTGGAGTCACTGTTGGAGTTCACGGACTTCCGAATTCATCGATTTCAATGTCACAAGTGTTTCAGACTCTATAAGCAGAAGAATGTGTTAAACAGACATTTGAAATACGAATGCGGCCTTGAGCCACAATTTCAATGTTCAATTTGCCAGGCTCGATACAAACAGAAAAGTTCGCTGAAGGATCACGTTATGATGAAACATTGATTCCAAATAATAATTTATATATATTATTTTCGGCTTAGACACTATTCTTCTGTATGTTTTTTTAATGGATTATATATTATGTAATGAGTTTGGGTGGCTAAAAAATAAAGGAATATGACATGAAATTTTATGATCATTGTATCTTCTTTGATTCTAAACTTATATTTCTTATATTTGTTTCATTGTTTTCAATTGGATCTTATTTACAACATCTTAGGAATGGGAACTACATTTTCAATTTATTCTGCACTTCACCTATTGGCTCATTGAACTGATCACAATTTCTCTTACACCTATTTAGTTCTAATCGCTTTATTTCAGCTCTCTTTTAACTTATAGATGACAAGAACCTGATTCCGAATTTGTTATTATCATATGTATTATGCATTATTTTGTTATTGCTCTAGAATTAAAATCAAACATGGCCGAATTGAATAACTTTTCCCAAGCGTCCTTTTTTCCAAGATGATGTAAATCTATCTGCCAAGGATGACTGCCAATTAACAGCCTTCTTCTCCGGTGTCATGTTCCAGCGACTTGGCCCAGCCTGGAGCTACCGAGCGTTGGTCTGGAATCCAGCGAAGACGCTCTGAACCTGCTGTCCTCGCTGCCCTTCACTGAACTCGTGTCTCGAGGACTCGTCATCCAGAACAGATACCAGTGTCCTCACTGTCCCAAGAACTACAAGCACAAGTGTCATCTCAAGGATCATTTGAAAGAGAAGCATAGGCTGGCTCTTGTCTCGTTTGTGTCAGGTTTAGGAGAGCCTAAAGAAAAGTGAATTTTTCTTATAAAAGTGAATCGTTTAAATATTATCACCACTTGTACCGTCCGTAGATAAAGCATTGTGCTACAGCCATATTGTGTGTTTTAATATAAGTACAGGGTACTATTTGATAGGTAGTTGGTTAGTTATTAGTGTAGCTATTTTCAGCATTGAATGAAGAATATTTAGGTTATAAATTAGTTATAGAACATTTTATGTAATAATGGCACTGCAACCACTCATAATAATATTTCGCAATAAAAGTGTTTCCACAATATTTCAATACATTTTCTTTTTTTTATGTTCACTCTTGCTCAACTTCCAAAACTCATCTATCTATTCATTCGTATCTCAAACTTCTAATTTCGAATGATGGACCTCATTTCTTCAAGTCAGACAGAATAAAAATGTACTAACTATTGATTAAATTATAAATTAATAGGTAATCAATTATTCAATTGTTCATTTGTGTGTATGAATTTAATGGTATGTTCTTCTTGAAATATTATATTCTATATTTATTCCTACACTCAAACTCTTGTGAAGATTGTGATTTAATGTGTATTTCGTGTCTAATAAAAAATAAAACATACGTTTCCTACATATAAGAAATGAAATAACTAAACTTTAATGAATGTACATATTTCAACTCCCTTCTCTCGTTACTATCTAATTCTCTCATCTTATTTTCAGACTTAAACTTTCGTCACATGGCTCCCGATGTGAGCACTGCTCTCTTCCAATGTCCTCGCTGCGGAAAGGGTTACGCCGCACGTAGCTCCCTCTCGCGGCACATCACCTACGAGTGCGGGAAGCAGCCGTCCTTCCGATGTGACAAGTGCAACCACTTGTTCAAGCGTGCAGACACGTTGCTGGCACACATCAAGTTTGAGTGTGGGATCGAACCCCATCTGCAGTGTCCGAATTGTCCGCTCTGGTTCAAGAGGGAGAGTCATTTAAGGACTCACATTGTTGCTAGACATACCAAGTGACTAAAGGATAATTTGTGTGTTGCCTTTGGATAAACCGAGCTTATGGCCTACTTTAATAAAACTGAAAATTTAGCATGTTTATTTTTATCAAATACGAATAGTTGTCTGGAAAACCAAACTGCATGTGAATTTATTTAGAAACCAGAGCCACCCAGATATTTTCTGAATTGGTCTATTTGGATGCGTGTTAACGGTCTGTTGTACGACTGACACAAAGATGAATGTTGTATTTTTCCATTTGTATCTAATTATTTTATACTGTATTCGTTTATCACGTTTTATTTATAATAATAGTATGAAGTAATATTACTTGTGTTAATAACAATAAATGTTTCTAAGACTGCCCATGACTTAACTACATTAAAAAAGAAAAATCCTTTTTCTCCACATATTAAATTTTTTATTAAATATTTCATAACTTTCCACCTTCCATAAAATAACTGTTGGCCGTATGTAAATTCATGTCTATTGTTCTTCACGGTTCCTTCAGTATCATCATCATTACTATTTATAAAGTGTGTATAATCAATGAAATCGCTTTCTCTTGCATTTCTGACAACACCTCCTTCTATTCCAGGAACCGCCGCGCGTCCCATCAACCCAGACGCTCGGGAGTCCCTCTTCAACTGTCCACGATGTTCGAAAAGTTTCCCAACGCAACGCTCTCTCTCCCTCCACTCCATCTTCGAGTGCGGAAAATCTGAAGTGTCACTTAGAATGGAATCTCCTCGAGTGGAGCCTCTATATAAAAATATCATTAGAAGAACACAAAGGTGTTATACCTGCAGAAGAAGAGGGCATCTTGCTATAGAATGCACTTTTATGATTAATCTTCCCAACGACTCTTGAACACGTTAATTTTGCATACGTTCCAAGGATTTTGCAGATCCTTCTTGTTATTTAGAATGTTCACATAGGTCTCATACCGCATGTCTCTTTTGTATGTTACAGGTTAATCATTTGTTGTAAACCGCTAATGCCATATACGTAATTAACAAATACCATTTGGTTCCCTTTGATGAGAGCATAAAACATAATGGGACATAATCTTTATTTTAACCTCACTTGAATAAGGAGTCTAATAAGTTAACGCAGGATTATTTGATTATGTTGTCCACTCGTACTAAAGCGATGCGTTTCTTTTTATACAAGTTATCCTCATTCTGGTAATAATACAATTTAAACGGCTATGGACCATGATTTTATTAATTTTAAACCAACCTTATTTCTGTATCCTCATTCTCCGAGATATGTTCCTACATTCGCAAGGGAAATATTTCAATACAATTCCATAAAATAGCTTTTGTCCGTGGGTACAATGCCAGCACATATCCTAACAGTATTTTACCTTATTCGCTGTGGGATAAAAGATTAATACTAAAACCTAATATACTAGAATATCACGGTTAATGGTAAGCTAACTTATTTGTATTGTTTTGTATGTATACCTCGTTATGCTTATCCATTGTTCGTCTAGCTTCCTTCCATCTCATCCTCTTAACAATACCCAATACGCATGCAAGTTGATAAATGTGTCTTTTAACCATACAGTTTATTTCTCTTGCATATCTGACAACACCTCCTTCTATTCCAGGAACCGCCATCCGTCCCAACACTCCAGATACTCCAGAGTCCCTCTTCAACTGTCCACGATGTTCGAAGAGTTTCTCAACGCAACTTTCTCTTTCCCTCCACTCCATCTTCGAGTGCGGAGACCCAGAAGTGCCTCTAAGAGTAAATACTTCAATATTGAGGACCCCTAAACTGCAGCCTCTAATTATGGGGCTACCTACAGCGGGGCCTCCAAGCCTGGAGCCACCTACAGCGGGACCTCCAAGCATGGGGCTACCTACAGCGGGGCCTCCACGCATGGAGCCACCTACAGCGGGGCCTCCTAGCATGGGGCCACCTGCAGTGGAGCCTCCAGGCATGGGGATAATTAAAGTGGAGCCTTCAAGCATGGGGCGACCTACTGTGGAACCTCCAAGCACGGGACCACCTACAATGGAACCTCCAAGCACGAGACCACATAAAATGGGGCCTCCAATCATGGCGTCAATTAAATTGGAGCCTCCTGAAGTGGAACCACCTCGAGCAGTTGCTTTTAACTTCAAGTCTCCTGGACCGCAAACCCCTTGTTTGAGACTCCCTAATTTTATTCCAACCCTTAGCACGACGGTAAAAAGGGTTAGGAACAGGACTAAGTGCATGAACTGCAAAAAGAGGGGACACGTCCGTGCTACCTGTCCGTCGCCTATCCGGCTGCGTCCCAAAGAGCAACTTCAGCACGATGAAGACGCACGTCCCAAGGAATCTAAAGCACCGGGTTTTTATTTAGAATATTGATTCACGTGGATCTCATACAGTCTATTAGCGCTGAGTATGCGCATTACTATTTATTGAGCGAGCGAAGCGAGCGTCTCCTTTTAGCTCTTTTGGCACGGACCTCTGTTTTTTGTGTGTTTTTTTTGTTTTTTTCTGCTATTAACCTATACAAAGGTCGCACCGTTTCACCGATCGATCTGAAATTTTGCACACTTGTAAAACCAACCTTCTCTGTTTGCAGACCTTAATTTTTTTGAAATCCATTCATTTGTTAAAATTTAAATAAATATCTCCTGATAAGCTGAAAAATGAAAACGGTCTACGATAATTCTGATCAAACTCATATTTTGCATGATTATTAAGACCAACATTGCCTCTTATTTTACAAAATTTCATCCCAATCAGTTAAGAACGTATGAACTTATTGACATTTTTAATATCTGTCAGTAATGAAGTATCGAAATGAATGTTTTCCAGTGCCAATTGAAATGAATCTGATTTGCTATATTTACCAGGGTGCTTAGATGCTTTTTCAAGTTTCGATGAAAAGCATACTTTTATGTTGATTGAGTGATCATATTTCAATTCAATATGGATGTATATGTTTTCTGTGCGTTGTGTACGCATTTCCGGTTCGAGAATTTGCACGTAGGTCCGTGCTTGCTCATCAAAAAAGGTCCCGAGGAGTTTCTCGGGGCCGACAAGAGAGATCATGATGCGTTATACTGAGCGTTTTCCTAGTTTAAAGAAAATGTAATATATATATAGTAGATATGGATTAGTTTAGGAGAACCTCCGTTTAATCATTCATCTAGTGTTAGACAGCAGTTAGGATCGGCAAATCCACATTTTTTTTTTAATGTATAATATGGGAGTGGGTTTAACTGTATAGTTGCAAAACATTCCCTCCCTACCTTAATGCACGACAGGAGTCGGGAGGACTTCAGAACATTTTACACAATTCAGAATGCTGTTTCTTGAGGATGCGAGTGCTTTGTACTAATGTTTCTTTTTATTTATGATTTATTAATTAAATCATAATCAAAATCAAATTTTATATTTTCCATATTCTATTTCGTGTACTAATATAATTTTAAGTGATGTATTGTTTGGTGTGCCATTTATTATTTGTTGCTGGCAGTAGGGCACATAATGTTACGGGGTTTACCCTATTCGTACTGCCAGCAATTGCATGCTGTACGTATTAATAAATAAATAATAAAAAATATCTATTGGTTCCCACACAAGTGTCTCTTGTTGTCAAGGACAGAAAGTCCAATGGGATTCTTGTAATGTGAGCAAAAAGTAAATTAATAATTATTAATTTACTTCTTGCGATTATTAATATTAATAATTCTAGTTCATAGATTATAATTATAAGAACAAGTAATAAGTAAAATGAATTTTCTTTATATTTTCAGGTGTACTAATCAAACATGTTTTTGTTGTTAGAGTATGTACTGTTATGCATTTGTATTCATAACAATATACTCGTAAGTTTAAAATTAAATATGGCCTATGATTTTACGGTTTCCAAAACAATTCCCCTTTTCTTCTCCATACTACATTCATCAAAGAAAATATTTCAATACTCTAGTTTCCATTACGTATCTGTTACCCGTGTGCACATCCCCGCAATAAGTCCGTACTGCATTCTACCCTCGTATATGGTCCCAGGATAATACTCAGATACTTGAGAATAAACATACTACTACTTAACCATGGTTCTTATGTAGCGATATTCGAGTTTTCTTGCTTCACAGTCTTACTACTACTTAACGCTGCTCCGTACACAAGCAAGGTGTAAACTTGGCTCCACTACAACACCTCCTTCTATTCCAGGAACCGCCGCGCGTCCCAACACTCAAGACGCTCGGGAGTCTCTCTTCAACTGTCCACGATGCTCGAAGAGTTTCCCAACGCAACGCTCTCTTTCCCTCCACTCCATCTTCGAGTGTGGAAAGACAGAAGTGAATGCTAGAGTGGAAACTCCTAGAGTGGAGCCTGCAAGTCTGGCGCTTGTTAAAGTGGAACATCCTTTAGTGGAGCCACCATTAGTGGAGCCTCCAATCGTGGAGCCGCCACCAAGCATGGGGCCTCTTAAAGTACCTAAAGTGGAACCTTCAATCGTGGAGCCACCTACAGTGGAGCCACCTACAGTGGAGCTTTCAAACATGGAGCTTCCTAAAGTACCTAAAGTGGAACCTTTAACTCTGGAGCCACCTCCTGGTTCTCAACTCCCGAATTTGAAGCCACCTAGATTTTATCCACCTCTTAGCCATGAAGTTGGGACCGTGCAGAAAGGGATTCGATGCAGAAGCTGCAGGAAAAGGGGACACTTTGCTGAATTTTGTCCTACAACAATCCAGAAGTAATAATCACAACAAGCACAAGGGGAGTGCATTGCACATCTCCAAATGTGGATGAACTTATTTTCATTCAGTATGTCGACTGACATTCACATTAATTATCTGATTAACTTTAAGTATCTTAATTTCCATTTATATTTTAGATGTTAAATACTATCTATTCCCTTGTTGTTGAAAATAATATGATCAATATTATCAATGAATAATATTGTTCGATCAGCTAATGTAAATGGATATCATTGTTGCCTAAATCTCACTGAAATAAGTAAAATGTTAATATTATGATATTGTGTAGGAATGTGTACTAAGTAAACTAATACTTATTTTCTTCATTATGAGTGTATAGTTTGTGCTATGTGCTAATGTGTCAAGATTGAAATTAAAATGTTATATCCAATGATTTTAGTATTTTAAAAACTATTCATTTTTGTCTCCTTGTAAGCACTACATACTATTTCGGATATATGATCCCATGGATGTATTTCCGTATTCTATTTTCCACAGAATTACCCTTAACCACTTGTAGTTTACCCGCAATATTATTTTCTCCGTACACATTCTAGCAATGTTTAACCATAGAGGTAAGAAGGGTTTTCTTACCTCTATGGTTTAACACTGTCCCAAATACAAGCAATGTGTAAAATTGTTTCCATTATTACATACACATGAAGTTTCTTTTCTCTTGCATATCTGACAACACCTCCTTCTATTCCAGGAACCGCCGTCCGTCCCATCACTTTAGACGCTCCGGAGTCTCTCTTCAACTGTCCACGATGCTCGAAGAGTTTCCCAACGCAGCGCTCTCTCTCCCTCCACTCCATTTTCGAGTGTGGAAAGACAGAAGTGTCTCCTAGAGTGGAAACTCCTGGAGTGGAAACTCCTGGAGTGGAAACTCCTGGAGTGGAAACTCCTAGAGTGGAAACTCCTGGAGTGGAAACTCCTAGAGTGGAAACTCCTGGAGTGGAACCACCTAGAGTGGAGCCACCTAGAGTGGAAGCTCCTAGAATTCGTCCTCTCATGACGGGACATTCTATTGTTAATCATCCTAGAATGTGGCATCCTAGAGTGGGGCCTCCTAACATGGGGCCTCATAGAATGGGTCATCTCACGTCTGGACACCCTTTAGTTGTTCATGTGGGAATGGGGAATCCAAGAACGGGGCGGCCTGGAATGGGACATTTAATGCTTGGGCATTATATAGTGAATCCTCCTAGACTGGGGCTTCCTAGGATACCGCCTCCTAGAATGGGACCTCTGATGCTTGGACATAATTTTTTGGGTCAACATAGACTGGGGCTTCCTAGATTAGAGCCACTTAAAATGGGAACACCTAGACTGGACGTACCTAGGAAAGAGACACCTACATTGGGGACACATACACTGGGGACACCTACATTGGGCACACGCCCTACTGTGGACACACCTAGAAGAGTGACTTATACTATGGGCACACCTAGAGTGGAATCTCTGATGCTAGGACAAAATTTATTAGGTAAACCTAGACCGGGGCTTCCTAGAGTGGAATCTCTGATGCTAGAACAAAATTTATTGGGTCAACCAAGACTGGGGCTTCCTAGAGTAGAGCCTTCTAAAATGGGCACACCTAGAGTGGACGTACCTAGGAAAGAGACACCTTCATTGCGGACACCTACACTGGGGACACCTAAATTGGGCACACGCCCTACTGTGGACACACCTAGAATAGTGATTTCTACTGTGGGCACACCTGTAGTGGAGCCACCTACAGCTGAGCAACTACGAGACATGAGGTTTAACCCTTTGACTAATACGCGTGGAAGGAAGTGCTACTCTTGTGGAGAGAAAGGTCACTTCGCCACTGATTGTCCTGAAGCTGTGCAGGAATACTAAACGGGGAGATTGTGTAGGTCTTCAATTTACAGCAAGCAGAACTGCATTTTCATTCAGAATATTGATAGAAATTCAATGTACTTGGATCTGAAAGCAGCTTTGAGTAGCCACTTTGCTTATATATAATTGTTACGTGTAATTTCTATTAATCCATATTTATTGTTGAGTCCGAGCTCGTGACAAACAATTCCCCTAAAAGAGATATGTTTCAGCCAATTAGATGAATGTGTCTTTCAATATCATGTATAAAATATTGTTATCAATATGTGGATACCATTCTCTTTTTAATTGATGAAAGAAAAGGGTGTAGTAGTTTAGTTCTATATAATTTGATTAATATGCCATGACATTTTGAATATGACTGTATAACTTCGATGTGACAAGAATATAACGTGTAACTAGAAAACAGTGGGAGATTCAAAGAGATCATTCCCATGCAAAACATGTACCTATCTGTTGTTCAGTTCTGACACTGTTTCTCCACATCTGTGGCAATTGCAGAAAAGTGTCCCTGTTCTGTGTACATGTGTGCTTAGAAGACAAGAAGACAGTGGAAGATTCAAAGAGATCATTCCCATGCAAAACATGTACCTATCTGTTGAACAGTTCTGACACTGTTTCTCCACATCTGTGGCAATTGCAGAAAAGTGTCCCTGTTCTGTGTACATGTGTGCTTAGAAGACAAGAAGACAGTGGAAGATTCAAAGAGATCATTCCCATGCAAAACATGTACCTATCTGTTGAACAGTTCTGACACTGTTTCTCCACATCTGGGGCAATTGCAGAAAAGTGTCCCTGTTCTGTGTACATGTGTGCTTTGATTCAATATTATGAAAACGTCGTGGTGTCCCGATAATGGCAAGTAGGTGGGCGAGGATCCATCGAAGAAAACTTTTGGCCAGAATTTCCGACACCAACTTCACAATGTTCGATGTTCAATGTTCGAAACAATGTAAAGAATGTGAACACTACAAAACTGTGAATGTACATTTTGCAGTTTTGTTCATTTATGTTTTTCTTATTCTTTTAAATGAAGATGCTAGGTACATTATGTTTTTGTTGTTACTTCTGCTGAAATATTTGGGCATAATAAATGTTTCGATGTAAGATGGATCATTGTATTATTACAGAAATTAAAAATTGGTTCTGTTCTTTCCCATGCAAAACGTGTACCTATCTGTTAAATAGCTCTGACACTGTTTCTCCACATTAAATGTTTGAGGAAATTGCTGAAAAGTGTCCATTGTTCAGTGTACATGTGTGCTTAGATTCAATATTATGAAAACATCTTGGTGTCTGGATAATGGCCAGTAGGTGGCGAGGATCCATCAAAGAAAACTCTCGGCCAGAATTTCCGACACCAACTTCACAATGTTCAGATGTTCAGTGTTCGATGTTCAATGTTCGGAACAATGTTCTGTAACAATGTAAAGAATGTGAACAGCTAGAATGTACATTTTGCAGTTTTGTTCATTTATGTTTTTCTTATTCTGTTAAATGAAGATGCTAGGTATTTATTATTACTTCTGCTGAAATATTTGGGCATAATAAATGTTTCGATGTAAGAATGGAGCATTGTATTATTAAAGAAATTAAAACTATGTTTCTGTTCTTGGCTAAAAAAAAATCAGTATATATTTACTTGCCCATTCAGGAATAAAATTATGTAGCAATATCGTCCCATATCTCCACATCGTTAACATCCACTGCACTCGGCATACGAATGTGTCGATTCAGTCGAATACAAATCTAATTCACTCGGTTATGCTCAAGCGTGCCTAAGAGTGTAAACATCAAGTGTTTTTGCATGAAGCGATTTCGGCCGGGCGTCATCTGCGCATTTTATTCTTCAGTTCACGCTATTCTTCATTTTATCATTACCTCGACGTCAATGCGTTTTGTTACCATTCGTCAAGTCTATTATTTCATAATTTTATTGTGTAACAACTGTAAGTATTGTATGGATGGGTAACACTAACGTGGGTGCTATTTCTTCTGAAAAATTTCATCCTTGACTTTCTCTATTTGCTATCAACTCTCTAGGAAGGTAGAAGAGATGCATTTAGTATTTGCTATGCCCGATGACGGGGCATCCTGCTTTTTAGCGTGGTGTCACATCTATCCAAACAATGTTATAATTTCAATTTGTCCTAGTTTTATTCAATAAAGGTACATGAAATATGCTTGATAATTGATGGAACATTATCCAGCAGTCAGTTTAATCATTGTTTCAGATTCTGTGGATTTGTATCGCCCTGTGATATTCACGAATGGCAACGGCATATCGCATCTGCGTTTCGAATGTCTCTACTGCAAGAAGAATTACAAGCAACAGCGCAGTTTAACGCAACACATGACGTACGAGTGTATTAAAGTACCACATTCGGCAAGCGATGTGACGTCTGTTGTTAGTAGAAAATGAATACCTAGGTCTCTTTGAGAGATTACAATGCCTGTTTAATATACTTGATAGTTCTGGTGGAAGTTCGAAAAGAGTGTTGAATTTTGTATGTCGTATTTTAAGGAAGATTTGCTTTTAATAGTTTAAATCGCCTGGTATTATTACAATGAAATATGCAGTTTCCCATTGGCATTGTTGTTATTGTTGCAATATATCCACGCAATCATTTTTGTACCTGCGTATTGTCCTTTATTGTTTTATATTAGTGTTTTTAACATTTCGAAGATAATTTGATTATTATGTAAAGTAAAGTTATTGATAACAAGTTTGTAAATCCTGTATTATCGTTAACATATACATTTTATGTGTCCTACTGTTGTATATAACATGTTTTCAGTATAATCTATAATAATAAATTAAGTTCAATGCAAATGGTGTCTCGGTTTAAAATTCCAACTTATATTTCTTTTCATCTGGTATCTAAGAACACTAACTCTTTTTAAGGTGTGTGAAGGGTCTGGGAACCGTGGGTAAAATGTGATATTTTATTTTTATGTATACTTCTGGTACTGGTTGCTTGGTTCAATTTGTCATTTAATTAATGTGCCAATATTTATTTGTGTAAAATTCCAAACGAAAACGTATGAATAAAACACAACTCATTCATTGGGGAGTATGGAACCGTTTTGTGACGACACGCTGTATTTTTATTATCATGCATCTATGTAGGAAACAATCAAATCATCGAAAGGTGCAAAACATCAGTAATGTTCTATCTTGCATAATGATTGGTGGAGGCAATATTTCTCTGCTGTCTCTGCATTGTAACCTGTTGACACGCCTGCTTTATTCTTCCAGATTCCTTGGATTACCAACCCGTTGTCTTCACGGACGAAGCTGGGAGGTCGCATCTCCGCTATGAGTGTCAGCACTGCAAGAGAAGCTACAAACAAAGACGTAACTTGTCGAAACATGTGAGATACGAGTGCGGGAAAGTACCTCAGTTTCAGTGTCCACATTGCTTGTACCGTTTCAAACAGAAAGCTCACTTGAAAAGTCATTTGGGAAGTAAGAACGGAAAATGTCTACGAGCCCTCAGAAGATTACCTTGTTGATTGTTAATTTTGTTAATAAATATCATTCCTTACGTTTCTTAGCGTTGCATATTTATTGCTTTTATATTTAAAAAATACTTTACTATACACTTGGTTTTGGTATAAACTGATAATGTATGATTCATACAAATATATAAAATAACAATTTTACATTTGCTTTGCTTATAATAATTTCTGATACAAAAATTCTGATCCTGGATGGTTTGATGGATGGTATTTAAAATGAATTCATTGTTTAGGAGCCATTTGCACTGTTTGACAGTTCTCATTTTTTTTCTTGTGGCCAATTACCAGTCACGTTCTATCCAAAATGCAGTGTAGGCAAAATGCACTGGGTAAAAAAGATCAGGGATCCAAATGTTTCACTGGAAAAAGTAATAAATGTGTAATTTTAATGTTACATATTTGTTGAGTACATGTGTGGTCCTTGATTTCCAGTTTGTCGGGAGTTTCTCGTGGAGCACTAATCAGATTCCAATTTTACTTCGGCCTCAAGAGGAAGCAACACATCCTATAGACTTATGATTGGTCTACGTTCATTCTTCAACCTTTTAGTTTTATCAATATTAACCAATCCCTTTTTGTTTCAGATGACACATCCTGGATTGAAGACGCAAACATAGCAGATGGTTCAAGGAACGTGTTCCAATGTCGCACGTGCATGAAGTGTTACAATCAGAAGAGAACCTTGGCTCGCCATGTTCGATTTGAGTGTGGAATCCTACCCCAGTTCCCTTGTCCCTTGTGTCCGCATCGCTCCCGACGCGCCGACCATCTGCGCCGCCACATGGCACGTCATCAGAACGAGTAGATGTTTGAGTGTGGAATCCTGCCCCAGTTCCCTTGTCCCTTGTGTCCGCATCGCTCCCGACGCGCCGACCATCTGCGCCGTCACATGGCACGTCATCAGAACGAGTAGATGTTTGAGTGTGGAATCCTGCCTCAGTTCCCTTGTCCCTTGTGTCCGCATCGCTCCCGACGCGCCGACCATCTGCGCCGCCACATGGCACGTCATCAGAACGAGTAGATGTTTGAGTGTGGAATCCTGCCCCAGTTCCCTTGTCCCTTGTGTCCGCATCGCTCCCGACGCGCCGACCATCTGCGCCGCCACATGGCACGTCATCAGAACGAGTAGATGTTTGAGTGTGGAATCCTACCCCAGTTCCCTTGTCCCTTGTGTCCGCATCGCTCCCGACGCGCCGACCATCTGCGCCGCCACATGGCACGTCATCAGAACGAGTAGATGTTTGAGTGTGGAATCCTGCCCCAGTTCCCTTGTCCCTTGTGTCCGCATCGCTCCCGACGCGCCGACCATCTGCGCCGCCACATGGCACGTCATCAGAACGAGTAGATGTTTGAGTGTGGAATCCTGCCTCAGTTCCCTTGTCCCTTGTGTCCGCATCGCTCCCGACGCGCCGACCATCTGCGCCGCCACATGGCACGTCATCAGAACGAGTAGATGTTTGAGTGTGGAATCCTGCCTCAGTTCCCTTGTCCCTTGTGTCCGCATCGCTCCCGACGCGCCGACCATCTGCGCCGCCACATGGCACGTCATCAGAACGAGTAGCCTGAAGAATTCGACATCAACAGAGGTCTCCTTATGTTCAAGCGACATGTTGTTTTGCTATTTGTGCATGATTTTTATTTTATTTATTATTTCAAATGACACATACTATTTCATACAGTGTCCCTTTTTAAAAATGTTTCTAAACCTTTGAGCGGTTATATTTTACATAAAAGATGCTGAATTATGCGAATTTTCGACATTTCGACACATGTAAATGCTTTTTTTAATCTAAAAGGTACGTGCGGTTTTTGCATAAAAGTTAAAATCTAAATTTGAAAACCGCATCATAACATTTGAACATGTTTTTCGTGATTAAATTATGCACAATTTAATATCATACATTTACTACAACTGCTACATCTGCAGCTTGTCATAATCATAATTTGGAGATTAATAAAAGATAGAAGAAGATAATATACCAGGAACCAACTAGTAATAAAATACCAATATTTTATTACATAATTTGGGGGTTAAGAGGTTAATCTTTCCTCACGAAGAAATATCATTTGGCAGCATATCCTTTATAATGGTTTCTTGTGTGAAAAGATATCTGTAGCTAGAACTGTTTTGAAAGCAGTATCAATATTAAAATTATTGGTTCATCACATTTTCTTACCTCTATTTTGTAAATACTGTAGATATGTAGCTAAATAAAATCGTGGAAAAATGTGATTAAAATACTGCTGTCTTATTAGAATAATATTTGTTTATCACTTGACCATATAGAAATTACCTCATCCACCAGTGATATATTTCGCGACAAGAAACTGATCGTGCATATACTGAATATTTGTATAATTTTATAAAATGTACATTGGATATTTTTGTAGGCTTTTTCACTAGGTCAGAATAATAAAGAATTCTTACTATGAGAATGTGTTCTTGTATCGACCAGTAGTCATCAATCTTCAACCTCTTTCTTAGAGCAGCACTCGACGTTTTCGTTTGAAGCTCATCAAAACAACAAAATATACTGCAATCTTTGTAGTGGGTTTAATCAAATTGAAATAATTATTGAATTGTTTTGACGTTACTCCATCACTGTAGTCATTGACTTCTCGTGCCTGTATTATTGTCCAAGACAGATTCCAGCGATTTAATAAAATGACATCACATATTTTCGTTTCAGATGACATCTGGTTTGACGACTCAACCGCAGCTGATGGTTCAAGGAACGCGTTTCAATGTCCAACTTGTTTGAAATGTTACAACCAGAAGCGGACTCTAGCGAGACATGTGCGGTTCGAATGTGGAATTGAGCCCAAGTTCTTCTGTCCTCTTTGTTCTCATCGTTTCCGCCACAACTATCATCTGACTCGACATATGAGTCGTCACCACGTCCATGTGGAAATCCTGAAATCGTCAGCCCCCCC
This sequence comes from Leuctra nigra, assembly GCA_934045905.1. Lineage (NCBI taxonomy): Eukaryota > Metazoa > Arthropoda > Insecta > Plecoptera > Leuctridae > Leuctra > Leuctra nigra. The sequence goes on from OW203768.1 coordinate 7,496,020, forward strand.
GCGAAATCTTCAATAAAGAAATAAATGTTTTTTGTAACTTCTCTTTCAAATAGCAAAACATTAATTTTATTTTTATGTTAGTAAATTGTTGTCTTAAATCGTTTTTGAATGAATTAGATTGCTATGAAATTAATAATAAAATGTACTATTTTTAATAACTCTATTTTTAATATTTCAATTGTGGATTCTTAGGTAGATGATACTTCATTAAATATTTGCCCAAACCTCATTCCTGCTTCAATACTTGCATCAATTCAGTATTCAGTATTTTTAAAGATTATTTTATTTATATATAATATAAGTACCTGCATTTACAATTATTTCTGATATCCCAGTAAGCCTATTCTCGTCTGGAGTTAATCGACTTCCGACCACCCCAATGCGTCAGTAGATTTGAAATTTCTCCACTGAAATCAATGCCCTTTTCATTTCTATTATTGGTCCTGTACAGATACCAACAGTTTTAAAAGTGACAACATATTTTCGTTTCAGATGACGCTCTCTGGTTTGAAGACTCCACCGCAGCGGATGGTTCACGAAACGTGTTTCAATGTCCTACTTGTTCGAAGTGTTACAACCAGAAGAGGAACTTAGCACGCCATGCTCAGTTCGAATGTGGAATTGAACCCAAGTTCTTCTGTCCTTTGTGTTCTCATCGTTTTCGCCACAACTATCATCTGACGCGACATATGAAACTTCACCAAATAAATGTTTAAAAATGTTGTTTTCAGTGATGTTGTACGAATAAATTGTGTTTCGAGCCATGTATGGGCATAGTCATGTTTATATCGTATCGGCAAATGATTTTGTACTTAGCTCATTTAGTAATTTATATGATTTTAATTGAAACCCCTGTGATCAATATTTTTTACAGTTTTGGGGATTAGAAAACTGTTTGACAGTGAGACATGAAATTTTTCTACACCTCAATGACGTACTTTATGGAAATTAAATCCGTTGTAACAAAATGTATTTTGTATGGCTGTGTCGTATTTCAACTAGAAAGTTAATAAACAATCTACTCAGATGTCAGGAAAAAGCAATACAATCTTGTATTAATTGAACTAATCTGTTCTTGCAAGTTTCATCCCCTTACCTAAGAAATCCAATAAAACTGGACACTTTATTTTATCATGGATGCAATTTTATTCAAATACCAATACTGCCTCAGTATACAATTAGTATTATTGCTTGCTTGTTTATAAATGTCACGAACTTTCCGAATAACCCATGTGTTTTTTCTTCCAGTGCGACTGTCGTCCCTGGTGTTCTCGCCCCATCTGGCAAGAGCGCTACGTCATCACACGACCAGAAGTCGACCGAACAGCACGTTCTACTGCGACGCATGTGGCAAGAACTACAGCCGCAGACCGAATCTGAACAGACACGTGAAATACGAGTGCGGAAAAGAGCCCGTTTTTCACTGTCCACAATGCCCCTTTCGCAGCTGTCGCAAAGAGGGGTTAAAAAATCATTTACTCGCAATGCACTGATTGTTTCACATTAAAGTGGTCCCACTGCTCCAGCCAAGGTGCTTAGAATTCGCCGTAATTCATACAAATCTCTGATGAAATAATACCTCAAACAACAGCATAAAACAATTATATCTTACCGTATGCTCCAATTATATGTTTTTAATTGAAGTTCCAATTAAACTATCCCAAAATAATTCATATTTGTAGTGCAATGTTGCCAGATTTATGGTAAATTTTACACATTGTACACAGTTTCTTTCTTATTTGGCCCGTGACCCCATATTTTTAAACGGCAGTCTTATTCTAAAAATTATTATCTTTAATTTGAGACTATTTTCAATAATTTGTCATTCCTCTTGCGCTTTTAGGAGCAATTTAAGGCCAATTTTCCAGGACGATTTCATGTCTCCCTGTGTTATCTTACGGGGGAAAAGATGATCTTCAATCAAGAATATCTAATTATATGATACCGTAAGGGGCAAATATTTTTTGCTAGTTGTATGTAATATGGTTTCATTAATCTTTGGTGTGAATTACAGCAAATTCTCATTCCTATGCCGAAACGATGGAACCACTTTAAATAATAGACAACATCATAAATTATCTAGTTAGCTCTGCTTTTCAAAAAATGTCATATGCAGTACCGTGATCCAAGTATCTTTTATGGTTTTTCAACAATGGATCATAACCATAATAGCATATAGATACTTGGATCACGGTACTGCATATGAAATTTTTTGAAAAGCAGAGCTAACTAGATAATTTATGATGTTGTCTATTAACATTATTTTCTTAATAAACCAGTTTAATAAAATTAAACACAGTTCAGTGACATGCTATGATGTTAGCCAATAATTTTTGAAACTAAATAAAATATTCCAACCGTTTTTTGGCATTTTTCATTCCGTTCATACACTTTCCCACAGAAATCAATGTGTGCTTAAAATATTGTATAACATTTAATAATTCTATTTTTCTTGTTTCAGGCACAGCCGGCTATTTGGATGTTAAAAGCCGTACAGCTCCTTTCACATGTCCGCAATGTCTTCGCTCGTATACCAAGAAGTACAACTTGGTTGTCCACCTCAACTACGAGTGCGGGAAATCGCCGCAGTTTCAGTGTCCATATTGTCCTTACCGGGGCAAGAGAAGTTTCTCACTGAAGAGCCACGTAAAAAATAAGCATTGCGCGACCTCAGATTGAGGCTGTTAGAGAGAACTGCGGTCGTACTTCGACGGAGCTTTTAAAGCGTATGGATAATTATCATATTTAGAACGAAGTTTAAACAAAATCCAAATATCACGACGATTCAATTGTACCTCTTGTCGCGTAGAAATGATTTAGATCAATTTATGTGACGTTATTCTGTAATCTTGTTCAATGTAGTACTTGTATGTACGTTCATTTAAATAAACTTGTATTTTTCAATGAGTTATACTAGGACAAACCAAACTATTTTTTCACTCTTTTACCATTGTACCAATGTATAAAATTCCTTACGTATTACATCTTACATAAATTATGCTATAATATGTTTATTATAAGACAATGTTATAAGAGTTTACTTCGATTTTATAAGAAGATATCCTTAGTGATAGAAGCTCGTAAGATGGTTTTGGGGCATTCCAGCTCCAAATCCCCACGCAAAAAACCTGACCACCTGGGATATTATTAATTTTTTGTGGGAATATTGTATACTAAAAAAGAGTCGACACGTGTAATTTTGTTTGACCTTGAGGTCAGCCACTTCCGAAATGCAAGCTTGCAAATTATCATGATTTTGTATTTTTTAAACATTTCGCTCTCACTCTCATAGCTCATAACTTTTGATCCAAACATCGTACGAAGATGACCTTTTTACCAAATTGAAGCTCTTGTTATGCTCTATTTTAATATATTATACACAGTATGTTTCTTAAATCACATCATTTAAAGAAATGAATGTGAAAAATTCAAAATTTTATTACTCAAAAATTAATTTTTTTATATTTTTTTAATTTTCACCATATTATTGCCGATATGTAACCTACCTACTGTAAAAATTTCAAGACGGAGTGTCAAGGGATGTGCGAGTAATAAATTATTTAGCGCGTCAAGGTACTTGGGAATCCGCGCGGCCAAGCGCGGGCGATGCTGTCGTTCTAGCGATTGCACGTGACAAAGCCGCAGATAATGTTTGAACAATAGTTCATCTGCTTGGATGGACACAAATTCATCTCTTGCTTCTTCAGCCTAGGAATAAACTCTCGTTTGAATGACGTGTGTTGATATTGATACAGCATAGATATTTATACTCACGTATAAATGTATATGGATACATGAACAAATGAATGCAGTTTCTGGGTGCCAGCGATAGGACGTGCTTGTGAAAATCTTGCCGCGAGAATCTGATCCTCCAAGTCGTGCTCATCTTGCGTACAATACTCGAAGTTGATGGATGTGATGTTGGACTGGACCCAGTCATAGAGTTGTCGCGGAGCCATGATCTGGCCGTCATAAGGCCTATGTAGACTGGCTCGAACTGCAAGCCGCTTCACAGTCCACCCACACCCTCACAGGCCCCCTTTCCGTGCGATGTGGCTGTGAAGTGCCACTCGGCTGTATTGTGGCGGCAAATATTGTTTATATTTTACGATTTTTGTGGGCAGCTGAACCATCTGATAAATACCTACATGATTTTGTTGGCTGATTGAAAATATTGGTTCAGAAAATTAATAAGTTTTTTTAATAAATAAACGGACGGCAACTGTATCCTGCTGCATTCAGAAATTACTGCAAAACTGATGTGTTTCACTTCACTATTCTCTTTGTAGTATGCGACGAATGGATGGAGGGTGGTGGACGATTTGTTTCAGTAAAATCCCTGGGCCTCGTCTTGCAGCACAAAAGAAAAGTTTTTAGCAAAGTCGCGACTGATTTACACCTTTGACGCACTGATTGAATTTGAAAATAATGGTAATAAGTAGTATTACTCTCAAATTATTGAACTCTTCAATTTTACATAAAGTAGGTACCTATAGGAAAAGCCTATACATAGATGTAAACTTATTCTATAAATTGATTACATTAAATAATACCATCGACTCGATAAACCATAGATAAAAAACGCAAAAAATTGAACACCAATTTCACTACGAAATGCACTACGAATAGGTATATCAGTATTTCTTGTCTATCAGAAAAAAAGCACCCACAAATGTACCTATTATAACACCCAACACTTGGAGAGCTCAGAGGTCCGTGTGGTTGGGAAGCCAAAAGAGATATGATTGCTCTTAGAAGTTACACAGTGTAGAAAATCTCCTCAATCAATTACATACCTAAAAACCAATAACAATACCTATAGAAATACACCTGCACCTGAGACCAACGCGGGGTGGGCAGTTCGTGTCGGCGAACACAGAGCAAGACTTAAAAACTGAAAGGGTTGAAATTAATTGACAGGAATATTTATTACATGATTGGTCGGCAAAAATTGGCGAAGAACATGGGATGGAGTACCGTCTAAGAATAGCAAAACGTATAGACAAGAGATTTTATTATGATGTCGTATATAGTGGAGTTTTTCTCTCTATACCTATATCGGCAAACGCGGTATCTTTTCAAAGGCCATTCATCCATTGTCAATAGCTCAAAAACATGACACTTTCTAACAAGCTACATGGTTCGGCTACATGCCGTGTTTTATGGTCTCCAAATCCCAACCCTCCCTTGTTGTCAAATATGGTCAAATGTTTCTTAAAATATGAAAAGAGGTAGGACATCTTTCTAAACCTCTCAAATGTGTGGTATTTGGCATCAATGCACAGTTGTAAAAATTGCCCTCCCTGCCCCTGACTTGATACCTGGCTCATCTCTATAAATTTACAACCTGCCAAAATAAACACTTGTTTCTAGTCAAGCTCCATTGTGCAAATTCTGAGTGGAAATCAATGGAAACTTTCAAATAGGTATAGAGCGAAAAACCCAACTATACCTAAAGTTTCAGAACATAACTGTTTTCGTGATCACATGAGAACTCATATAAAAACAATGCATTGATTGTCAAAACGACCCACAACAAATATTATAAAAGTAATTGAATTATAGTAGAGAGAGAATTTATTGTGATGTCGTGTAACGAAGGTTTCAGAACATAACGGTTTTCGTGGTTCCACGAGAATATATTTAAACCATTGCTATGATTGTCAAATCAACTAACAACTAATAGGTTCAAAGTAATTGTTGAATTAGTAGACAGAATAGAAAATGAGAGTTATTATACAATAGTGATCGAGTTCAGTGGAGTTTTTACCGCGATCGCTAGAACGGGAGCAGCGGGCGGCGCTCTGCCGCGCGGTTTCACAAGTACCTTGACGCGCAAAATAATTCATTACTCCCACATCCCTAGACACTCCAACTTGAAACTTTTACAGTAAGTAGATAACATATCAATAATTATATGGTAAAAATTTAAAAATTATAAAAAAATGAATTTGTTGAGTAATGGAACTTTGAATTTTTCACTTTCATTTTTTTTAATGTTGTAATTTAAGAAACATATTGTGTATACAATAGTAAAATAGAGCATAAAAAGAGCTTCAATTTGGTAAAAAAATAATTTTTGTACGATGTTTGGATCAAAAATTACGAGCTATGAAAGTGCAAGCGGAATGTTCAAAAAGTACAAAATCATGATATTTTGCAAGCTTGCACTGCGGAAGTGGTTGCCCTCAAGGTCAAACAAAAAAACACGTGTCGACTATTTTTAGGTATACAATATTCAAAAAAAAAATTATTAAAATCGCAAGAGGTCAGGTCAATTTTTGTCATTTTTTGGTTGTCCTGAGGCGGAACGACCCTTTTACAAGCTGCATCTGCTCATTAATCTCCATCACAAGTAGGTAATTTCAAGAGAGATACGTGTCTTGGCGATGGCAGCAGTGAATGTTCACATACTCATTTCTAATTAAATGCTATTAGAGGTTTCCAATACTTTGCATTACACATATTGTCGTTATTCTCAGGTTTTTGTGACAGTAACAAACTAAATCCTGGTATGTTCAAGTTCCTTTCTTCCTCCTCTTCTTTCTTCTTCGTCTCCTTTCTTTCTCATTTACATATGGAATCCGAATCCCTTCGGTCGCAGCTTCGAAAATACAAGTTGTTGTAGCCTTTGTACCTTGTGATTAGGAATTGACCAATGCTTGAAGTTGAATTTATCTTCTTTTTAACAAATTCCAGAGAAGTCTCACAGTACTGCAATAATGTGTGTGTATCTCATGTTGTTATTTTTGTATTTATTTCTAGTTTCCCCATAGTTTGTCAATTACTAGCCAAACAGACTTTGTCACGTTCATCTAGAACGTCTCTGTTGCAGATGTCGCTGTGATGTTCCACCAATCAACCTACAATATAGATGAGAGTAACTTTGCGTCGCTTTTCCCGTGTCCTCAATGCAGTCGCTCTTATTCGCGCAAAGACAACCTGAAAGCCCACCTCACCTACGAGTGTGGCAAAGAGCCGCAATTCCAGTGTCCGCATTGCCCTTACCGGGGCAAGAGAAGATTTTCACTGAAAAGTCATCTGAAAAATAAACATTATGCGAGCGGAGCTATGAAGCATGTGACGTGATTCGGATTTGTTTTATTACTGACGAAAGGCCGAGATAAAACGCCAACTGCTGTGACTTTCCCTAGCCTTGAGTGCCGAATGGGCGTGAGGTATTTCCAGGGGTGCAGTGCTACTAAAATAAGTGCCAGGGCACCGAAAAAGAACAATATCCGTAGCGTTCATGACCCGCGAGGGGTTTGGGGGGCAAGGCCCCCTAATTTGGACTCGGCGTTTTTTTTTCATTACTTTTTTAGTGATAATTTTATGCATTTGGGACCGAGTTTTAAAATATTTTTTAAAATTCTCTATTTTAATAAAAGTTAAGGTGCAATTTATTTGCATTTTTTATGAATAAAATCGTAAACCATGGATGAATTTAATGGACTTTGAAAAAGATGGCAGGGCGTGCCCTTCCTGTTTCCCAAAAAAGAATCCAGGGCGCGCCCTGGCCCCACTGCATCCCTGTATTTCTTGGCAGTGTTCGCCAACTAGCATCAGACATCTGCTCACTTCCCAATGTCTGAATAGAGGTCGGTTCTAACATGTGTGTGACGATCAAAAGCCTTGTTCAAGCAGGTAGCATTATTATTATTGATGACCAGTCTAGGGCGACAATATTGCTCCCTCTTGAACGAAGTTGTGATACAAAGAACTGGTTATTTTATGATAAGTAAGTCAATACAGCAAGCAAATGAGTGGTGAACAAAGATAAAAAGAATCGCAAGTTCAAATAGTTCGAGTCAGACACTTTAGAATAATAAACTAAAAAGGGAAGATTATACACTTATCCATTATTCTTGGGCTCAAGACACTCAGTGCATTGGGCATTAGAATCTCTACTACCAAGCCCTTGAGCATACTTTTTATGCTTTGCATTAGAAATAAATATTTTTGTTTCTAATTATTAATTGAGTTCCTGAATTGTATACTATTCATTTCTATAATATAAAATCAGTTCCTAGCTATATTGCATGTACAATAATGTTTTACTATAAGTTCAATCAGCGATAATTAAAGGGAGTTGCAATCAGAGCATAACTGTGTGTAATCATGCAAAACAATTTCTTGATACTTGTTTGATGTACCAATTGTGTTCAAATGTCAAGACTTGATTATAGGTGAGCGCAATGAAATTATTATGCTTTGACGAAATAAATTGTTTTGTTCGTATGTATTATTTTTAATTGTATGCAGTTAGCCTTCCTTATAGTTTATTTCCACTAATCGGAAATCAAGGTGACACATTACCTTACATATTGCTTCCATACAATGTTTTTCTCACAAGACCACTTTGGATCATAAACACGTCATCAAGAATATATTTTTTGGCTGAATATTTCCTGCAATAGTATTTATTTAACGAACTATTTTCTTTGTTTCAGCGCATCGTGTAATGAAAGTGAATGAAGTTCCTCGTTCCTTATTTCTATGTACTGCTTGTGGTAAAATATACAGTCAGCAGTCATCACAGTGCAAGCACAAGAAGTTCGAGTGCGGAATTGAACCACAGTTAGTGTCCTTCCTGTAATTATCGCGCTAAACTTGCCTCACACCTTCGGAAACACATCGCTATGGCTAAGATTAGGACTAATGTAACATTTTGTCCCAACATCTAAAAATCAGCTTCGACAGGTTTTATAAAACTGCAACTAATATTCTATACTACTAATAAGTAATATTGTAGTAATTTGAGGTCCAACTTCGCAGTTGTTCTGACTGCGGGCGTACCTCTTTTCTAGTTTCTTCGACTGCAAAACTGAAGTGACGATTCATGATTAGTTCTGTTGCTTATATTCAAACAAGAACCGTCATGTGTACAGGACACCAACACGGGCCTCATTATAACTTTAAATCTGAATTGATGAGTTCAAATGACGCAATCCTAAATTACCTATATTCGGTAAATAATTTTACTGAAATCATCATTTAATATTAGTAATGGTACAATCGCAGAACATGAGTGTCAGTGTTACTGGTGAAGATTCTCTGTTTCTATATCAAAACAACTTAACTCATATTGATTCTGTTGGTAAATGACAATGATTTTTGCATGATTCCAATAGCTAGATACTGTTCAGTTCATCTTGGTGCTTTCTTTCTTTCTTTCTTTCTTTCTTCCTTCCATGGGTGTGTTTCTTAATCAATCTACTCATTCCTTGATATTTTGCTAATTTTCATCGATGTTTAGTGGTCTTCGTCTGTAAATGCTGTCAGTACCCGCTAACAAAACATAACATGTTTTGTATTCTAGTAAAAAGAGTGTTGAAAATCTTGTTATGCATCGTATTTATACCACTATTGATATATCATATTTCACTGTTCCAGTTTCAACCCGGGCTTCAACCCAGGCTTTAATCGAGGCTTTAATAGAGGCTTCAAACGAGGCTTCAACCGAGGCTTCAAACGAGGCTTCAAACGAGGCTTCAAACGAGGCGTCAACCAATGATGCAACCGAAGCTTCAGCCAATATTACAACCGAGGCTTCAGCCAACATCACAACCGATGCTTCAGCGAATGTTGCAATAATCATTGAATATTTAAAAACTGTAATTAAGAACCAGGTGGCCATGGCAAAGGACATCGCCATACTTCGCGCCCAGCAGAACACAATCCTCAGCAAGATGTTGCGTGACTGTGTAACCGGAGACAGAGCGTCGGTGAACTCAAAACTGCTCTGCACCACAGTTGGTGACCTTGATGCACTGGAGAACGAAGTAACCGACAACGACATTGCTTACGATTCATTAGTACGTTATTAAATAGTAAATACTGTATCAACTGGAATTGGCTATAGCTGCATTAGTACTTAAGATATTTTTTGATATTATTCTCAGGTTTTTCGCATATCCTTGCAAGGTGGCAAGGATGTCAATGAGGCAGTACGGCTGATAATGCCCAACATCTTGAGCACCAAGTTAGCGGATTCCTTCACATTGCACGGGACGCGGCAGAAAAGATGCATGAATGCATACAAGAGAGTAATGAGTGCTGTATACGGTTAGTACTTTAACACTTCATCAACATTTTAGCATTAATAATACAGTAACTTCAACTAAGTATTATCAAGTTACACAATACGACAAAGATATTTGGACTAATTTCAATATGAATAATGTTGTATGAATAGTTGATCAAATATAAGTTTTTATATAAAGTGTTGTGTGATAGAAAATGGGTTAAAACTATTTGACTTACAATAGCTTTTCGCCTGCAGATGCCGTTCGGGCCACACCAAGGCTGGACAAAGCGACAAATGACGACATTCAGAAAGGGCTGAGCAAGTGGTTTCACCATACGGCTGATCGTCTTAGGAAGGAAGAACTCGCCGCATCGAGTAAAGGATCAACAAGTTCCCTGAAGGTCAGGCATTTCACTTACACAGGCGAACGATAAGGACAAATACAAATATAAAAAGATAAATTATTTGTCTTCTTTGGCAACCTACTAAGCATTTTACAGTTGCTTTTCACGACTTTGGTTCCTTACAATATTTTCCGCCCCTTGGTAAAATGAATTGCCCAAATGTGAACAATTCAGCAAACCCACTGTGTATGTCCTACAATTACACTCACTGGCATCAATGACATAGCTTCGCACATCGGATCCCGAGTGGCCATAGTCACAAATATAATTTGTCTAACCTAACGTAGAATATTTCAAGTGCAATGATGCCAGATTGTGTCACATTTATCGAAAGAAACCTTGACACATTGACAGATTGTTACGTATACAAAAGATCATGATTTGGGAATTTGCATTTTATTCCCGACAAGAAAATGATGGATAGTTTTAAAATGTCGTTACAAAGAAACAATAGTAATTCGTTAGTAACAAATGGTTTTATCCAACAGGTTCTTAATTTCTGAAGATTTGAAGATTGCTACGGAGTTACGTGGACGCACCGCGCTCTCGAGTTAGATACTAATTTACTGGTTATATCCTTCTTTTTACGTTATTATTCTAGTTGACTTGCTTTTTAGATAATTGTATTTGCATTATTTACGACGCTGAAACGTTACTCAAGTCTTTTTTATGACGGCCCAGTTTGATTTTTGAGATACAAGCTCAAAGAAGCTCAAAGCTCAAAAAGCTCAAATATATTTTAATGAATTATTGTATTAGACTAAAGCATAATATTATTAATAATATTTTCTGTATGTGTAACTAATTCTCAAGGAATATTTTATTTAACAATAGCTCACTGAGTTGATAATAGTTAATTAATTTTATGTAGGCTAATATTACTTTTGATGATCATTGTATGCTACAAAGAAGAGAAATGCATTCCTTCTTCATAAGTATGATTTATGATTTGTGATTCTACATTTGTATGAATGCAATAAAGTGTATCTTGGCAAAGTAATATCATTTTCCTTTGAGGTTCTCACTGAGCAACGACATCCCCACCTCCAGCATCCCCCCACCCCACCCTTGAACCAGCACGGGGTGCAAAATCAACTTAAACTCAAGTTGCCATCAAAGTCATTGTTGTGAGAAAAGCGGTCAAGGTGAAAGGTCACAATGATGCCAGCGCCATTTAGTTACGTGTTAAAACAACGAAAATTTGCCCTTCTTACTTAGTTATCATTGTGTAGGTACATTTCGTGTAAATCAAGTTTAATTGTCAACGTTTGAAATTAACTTAGTTATTAGTTATTTGGCTAATAACTATACAATTTCCTTGGAATTGTTGCTACCAGCAAGATTACCCCTTATTGCTGTTCTGAGCTTTCGATAGCTTCATATGGTCTGTAAAGGTATTTCTGTACCTTAGAGGTAGAAGGGCAGTAGTCCAATCCAATGATTTTTAAGAGGGCTAAAAAGCTAGTGCCGTCGTCCATCAATGTTATTTGTAATGTTGGCACAAGTAATTTGTAAATGAATGTTTCAATATAACAGTAATTGTAGCGTCAGTCATTTTACAATTGGCAGAGCCCAAATGTTTGCAACTAAGTGTAGTGAAAATGGATTTCCACCCTTCTGCTTCCTAGGTACAGACTTATTTATGTTATCTTCAAAGTATTATTAGTCACGAGCAACTAACATGGGATTATCATATACGCTCAAACAACCAACAAAGAACGATGATGTTGAATGAAGTTTCTCTTGCAGTTGGCCGACGCCTGCTGAGAAGTATGCCTCCGGAAGTGAAGCGGATCGCCGAGACTTGTTTCCCGTGCAACAAGTGTGGGAAGATCTACAAGCATCAGCCGTCTTGGCACAGGCACGTCAAGTACGAGTGTGGTCTGGCGCCGACCTTTCAATGTCCACATTGTGTTTACATGGCAAAACAGAGGTCGAACTTATACGAACACATCAAGTCGATGCACTTGCGTTGATCAATAAAGTGAACACTTTTGAAGACTTTTCTTGCTTGATTTGTTCTACCCACTTCCATAAGTGATACAATAAGTTTCAATTACCTGTTGAATATGTACTGTTATTCGCCGAATAATATAAATCCATTTATATGTGTCCGTAGGAGGCTGTTTAGACCTGGAGGCGAAGGTTACTCGCCGGTTCTGATAGTAAACTTGTTTCCATAGCACAATAATTATTTTGAGATATGAAAAAAATCCGTTTTATCAAACTTATACCCTTGAGTACAGAATCTATACTCAAGGCTTATACCTAGGTGTTAAATCATGTTTAAGGTATTTTTGCTTCCCCACATTTTTTTAAAAATATTTATTCTCTTCATTAGCTTTCTCGTCTTGATCTCACATAAGGTTCTTGGTTCTTCCATCAAACTGCAGTGTAGTATAAAATAAAATGTTCTGCATGTGATAAACGTAAATATTTATTGCAAGCTTTCAAGTCCATATCTCTATAATTTTTCAAATACTATAATTTTGGATATTTTCAACGGTTCTATGCATAAATTTTTATAATTTTTCCTTGATCTCAACAACTAATGTTCTGAAATGAATGTAACCAATGATTCTTTGTTTCAGTGATGTTTTCGCCTCCTGTGAAACCAGTCGGAACCACTTTCTCGTGTAATAAGTGTGGCAAAATCTACAAACACATCACGTCCTTGTGGCGACACAGAAGATACGAGTGTGGAATTGAACCTCAATTCCAATGTGTCCTTTGTATTTTCCGCACTAAACGAAAGGCGCATTTAAGGAGACATATGAAAACAATACACAAACTTTATTAATTGAATATGAACTGAGAGTTTTGGTATAATTCACGTGCAATTGTTTAAAGGTATTTTGTTTATTTATAACAATAATAAAAAAATTATTTTTTTATTATATCAATTAATTAACAATTAATTATACCCCATCCAACTAAAGTCGGGTTGGGGGGTGGAGGTAGCTCCACCTTCTTCTAGGGCCTCCTGGGATGCCGAAGTCGGCCGGCCATTCCAACTTCTTCCCCGTCGTCTTCTTCCTCATCGTCTTCGCTCTCCTCTGATTCCTCCACCTGCCGCTCCACCAACTCATTCCATCTTTCTACATCTTCCCACCACTTCTCTCCTTCCACTCTCCTCCAATCTTCGCCTCTCTCCGCCACATCCTCTTCAATGCTGTCCATCCACTTGGTCCTCGGACGCCCAGCCTTCTTTTTCTTCACTTGTCTTCCCTTCTCAAATTCTCTTCTAGGAATTCTCTCCTCTCCCATTCTTTTCATGTGCCCGAACCATCTCAACCTCTCTCGACTTATCTTCAAACTTAACTTCTCCACTCCCAAGTCTTGTCTTATCTTCTTACTCCTGATTTTATCCAACTTGGTCACTCCCGCCACCCCTCTCAAAAACTTCATCTGTGATGCCTGGATTTCTGCTATTTCTCTTCTGCCCATTGGCCATGTTACCGCCTACTAAATACATATTAGTTGTCAGCTATTCTGCTATTCATTCATCTGCTATCCAATTGCTATTCACCTGCTATCCAATTAATTGTTCCCTCTCTTCTTGCCCTGCATGTTGTATTTCGTTTTCCTTGTCTTGGATGTCATTTTCTATGCAGAACGTGTGGATTTCCCCTTTCAAGCGACGAAAATGGTTGTTAAAACACATTTTAACATAATGCACTATTAATATTTCGTCCTTGCTGTACGAAATGAGTTAATGTTCCACACAATTTGACGATTCTGCAATCGAACCGTTGTTGGATTCGTTTTTGGATTAAGAAAAGTGTCGGAGTTAATTGTTTTGTAAAATTTGGTAATGGTTTTTGTGTTTCAAAACATCACATATAAATCGTTGATTTTTCTAAATAAATTAATTTGTTTAAAGAAATATGAACATAATGTTCTACATGACATCGTATAATACCTACAACTACAAATATAGTTGGGAGACCTACTACTGAAGATTCTACCGATTTTTAGGAAGAAATTTGTTTTCATGAAAGTCACGAACAAATAATTATTATTTTGTGTATGTATATGAACTGCAAATTTAAAAGATTTGACCTCCGGTGGGATATATGATACATGGTGGGATATTTGACCTCCCATAGGAGGTCAAATCTTTAAATTTGCAGTTCATATATACATAACATCATCCCATCTGAGATTGTCAGATTATTTTTACATTTCAAACTAATAATTATTTCCTGTTCTCGGTGCTTCTCTTCTCCAGATTCACGGGCAAACACGTGACTTCTTCTTACAATGTCTCTTTCATTTCAGCTGATGAGAGGTTTCCTTCGGAACTTGATTCCTCCCAAGACGCGAAGAAGTTTGCGTGTACAAAGTGCAGCAAACTCTACAAATACCGACGATCTATGCTGCACCATCTGAACAACGAATGTGGAATCGAGCCTCAATTTCAGTGTACTTATTGTAATTACCGTGGCAAACAAAGAGCCCACTTAATGACACATTTAAGATTAATTCACAAAGTTGTTAAATGAAAATATACATATTAATATGAGAATAAAACTTTCGTGAAGGCTGTAATGAGAATTTAGTGCGATTATTCTGTCTGGGTTCTTGTAGTTTCTTGTAGTGTATTTAGATAAACTAACCATGAACTGAAGTAATTATCAAAATGGCTGAACGTAGTACTTATACTGTATTTATGTGTAATAAACATGTTTTCTATCATTTCAAATGAATAGTTAATGCGCCACGTTATTTTAAGACTGTTGCTCCCTCTGAGGCGAACTGCACCAAGTATTATTTCTCACTTGGACTCAGAAGGAAATCACTTGGAGGTCACAGTTTTGATTATCAAGTTCTCATAACTTTGTTTTTCTTAAAGTGATAATGGGCCCTATTCTATAACTTTAAAATTTCCGATGCAGCTGGACTCCTATTCATGGCCATATTGGGCAACATTGTACTGAATCGGATTCCAGCCTAATCGGCAATTTAGGTATAGCACAGGGTCTTATATCGCAAGAGAGTTCCTACTCTGAATTCCATGATATCTTGGATTCAGATGTGAATAGCTCGTTATACAGTGTATTTGGTTTATTTTTTATTTGACACTGGTGAAGGCATGCCTCCACCGTGCTCCGCAGTTTTTTTTTGTTTTTCGACACTTTGAATTTTTTGTTTTGTTTTTAAATACCATACACTATTATTATTATTGATTGTATGCATATTTTTTGCAGCTTATTGGGGAGATCTGCGAAATCTACGGCCCCAGAAGCTCCAAGTTCAGGTCCCCGATTTGTTTCCTTGTAACAAATGTGGTAAACTCTACAAGCACAAGACGTCCGTGTGTCATCACAAGAAGTTCGAATGCGGGATTGAACCGCAGTTTCAGTGTTCTTATTGCGTGTACCGCGCCAGGCAAAGAGGTCACTTGAAACGCCATTTAAAAGCAATGCATAACTGCTGAATTGAACGTGTATTTTCCATGTGAATAAACGATTTAATACGTCATACTGTTTATTTCCATTCCCTGATTGATTTGAAGTTTTAGTCGCGGTTCGAGTAAATATTGGTCAAGTAGCAAAATTATATTGTTTCGTGAACTTAGATTTACACATGCGCAGAGTCACTCTATCGTTACTTAATTGACTCTGCGCACGAACAGAACCAACTTCAACCAAAAGGTGCTAGTCTGAATTGGCCTTTATAAAATCAAGAAAAGGGGTGAAGAGGGGGTGATTAATAATCATTATGAATAATTTTAGTGTAAAAAGTAATGTCTTCTTATTCGAACATGACTTGCAGACTGGTGTCTTCTTTACAGTTCGGCGCTCGAGCTGCGTGCAACAACAACTGACCAATCAGTGTTCTAGGTTACAGCGTTGCGACAAGCGATCTTTATAGCTCTGATTGGCTGGTTGAAGTCGCAAGCAGTCCGGGCCCTGTACCTCCACTTTCTCAGAAGCCAACGGACAAGCTTTTGTACGTGATTAGATAGTCAATGAGGTTTTATTAAACCAGCTAACGAGTTTGAATATTGTGTGCTTTGCTTGCAATTGATATAGCTTGATTATTTGATGTCAAATCCAACTTTATGAAGATAATTGACTACCGGTCATCTGCTTTTAGGAGTCCTGGGGACCGCTATTGAAACTGATGGATTGTGTTAAATTTTCCCAAAATACCCAAGTCTACCCAAAGCTCATTATTTATTCCACTGTTATGCAACTTTGGGAGGTAGTTTTGATACCAATTTTCTCGTAATACTATTGAGAATTTTTAAGAAATACTTGATACAATAATTTCATATTTTTGCATGAAATATATACGCGTTATACGAGAATAAATATTTTCTCGTATAACAAGAAAATGTGTATCAAAACTACCTCCCAAAGTTGCATAACAGTGGAGTAAATAATGAGCCTTGGGGAGACTGAGGTATTTTGGGAAAATTTGACACAATCCGTCAGTTTCCATAGCGGTCCCCAGGGCTGCGATCGTGTAAAATGACAACTTCCTTGTCACGGTGACAAGACCCTAGAAGGCCGTGAATAACATTGAGATGAGAAGCTTGTCACTGCGACAAGTAAGTTGTCATTTTACATGATCGCAGCCCAGGACTCTTAAATACATAGTTTTGTGGCTGAATTCTCCCATGACATGATTCCAATCAGTGATAAGTTGGTTCCCGCAATTAAACTTCGTTCATGTGTCATACTCACTGTTTGTGTTTTTCTTGCAGTTCATGGGATGTACATGCTAAGCAGTCAAGAATCTCAGCTCATGCCGTTTGTCTCCCCGGGTTTTCCTTGTGACAAATGTGGCAAAATCTACAAATTCCGGACGTCTTTGTGCCATCACAGAAGACAGGAATGCGGAGGAGCAAGAAGGTTTCCATGTCCTCATTGTGCATATCGTGCGAAACAGAGTGTACATTTGAAGAGCCACTTGAAGTCAATTCACAACTGTTAACATCCAATGTTATTTACATATTTAGTAAATCATATTTTGTGTAAAACGTTTTTCTATTATTCCAGTGCTGCATATTTGGTATCCATTTTCCTTTCTCGTATTTATTCATATTCCATGATTATTAATTATGTTGGTGATTGATTATTAAACTTCTTATATAATTTCCAGTCTCTTGAGTCCAAGGTGACTGACCGTTTCGTATTGTTTCAGTTATTGCAGATGACATTCTATTGGATGAAGACGTGTTACTTGCTCTGCAGTCGACAATTCACCCGGTAATATATAACAGATACATTGCCTCCTTTAGATGACGTTAAATGTCTCATTTTGCTGATTTACAATTAATACTCTCACCGTGTTTATTTCTTACCGTGAATATTCATCTTTATCTTATATTATCTTGTATATATCTTATATTTATCTTGAATATTTATTCTTAAGCTACCACATTTTGAACATTCATCACCACTTCAATAAAACTATGACTCTGGTATGTCCTCCCAAACGGTTAATAAGTCAGTGACAGTATGGCAGTGTAGCCCAACCATTACAAAAACGAAAATGCGATTGATTTTTGTATAATATAGACTTAGAGCTGGTCTTTCAATGCCCTATAATATCAGTAACTTTATCAGTCACATCGTGGTAATTTTGGTTGTTGCCTAAAATCTAGCGCATGCTTCTGAAAAACCAGCCCTAAAAGACCACGATACTTTCTTGTTACCTTTCCATCTTGAAACTGATTATTATCTTACTGATTTGCGTTTTTGTTTCAGAATACTCGTCAGAGCTCCTCGTACTCTGAGCCAGTTCTGCATCTGGCTGATTTGGATCCTGACGTCTTTGCTACGCCATCTACAAGCAACCTTGTCGGGGGCCAGAACACAAACTTGGTGAGACATCTAGAGAGCATTTCTTATTCAGCATCATTGATTGCTGAGAGCTGATTTATCTTTCTATTGTTAGGTTGAGCTTGTCTCCGGAACAGGCGTACTGATCGACCGGTTCGTGAAGAAGGATTTGATTTTGAAATATGTGGACAAGCCAAAGCAACTGGTTTGCAAACTCGCTGCCGCGTTAATGCCCAATCTGCCTCCCCAGAGTGCTATCGGGATGAGAAGCAGGGAAATTATACCTACTCACGTCCGCCAGGCTGTCTCAAGTAAGTATTGTAGTCGTTTACTAGGGCGTAAAAGTTGTTTTGGACAAGAAGTGAACACACCTGTTTGACCATACATTCAGCCTCAAACAATATAGAAATGCATTTTCGTCTCACTTCAGTAATGCAAATCGCACGCTATTTAAAACAAGAAACTTCAATTTTTTCTGACAAAAGTTGTTCATGTATTAGTAGTTCTTCATGATTTGTTATGATGTGATTTTTATTTACAGTCTTCGTGCACACTCTGATCATGCAGAAGAATACGATGCTGCCGCCGGCAAAGAGGTTGACTGTTCCACCGATCAACGTCCTTATCAATCGGAAAGCGGCTGGGCTTCGACGCACGGACAAGCGGCGTCTGGATCCGACTTATGGCATGTCAGCGAAACAGAAACAAATGAGACTCAAGAAACTCAGGTAGACTAGATACATATTTCGAGATCTGTGTAAGTTGTTTTAATTTGGAACTAAATGCTTCGTTTCTTCAAAATTTTGAACGTTGTATTAGGATCAAAATACATAATTTTGTATATTTCATGTCCTATTCTATGTGATACAGAATTATATGAAATAGACAGCTGAAGTTCGTCTCCAAGCCGATGTTGGATAGTCCCTGTGATTCTCACAACTATTATTGCATAACATTTGACATGGTGTTTCTTTCTAGCCGTGAAGCAGCAGCTGAAGAAGAGGAAGAAGAAGAGGAAGTCGAACAGCCGGAGTAAATATATCAAGATGAAGTTATACTGATTTATCTAGTGGAGCGGTCGCTCCACGCCAGCCAAGTCGTACGGCGCGCGCACACACTCATTTAAAAAGGCTGGAGCAAACCCACTTTTACTGTAAGCATCAAAGTGGCATTTTCGGCCTACTGGATCTTAAAATTGGAAAATCTCACATTGTTGCGATATATCTTAATTTCGAGCTAAGGCCCACCCTACAACATATACCAAATTTGGGAACAATAGGTTACGCCCTTTGCACGCTAGAGGGCCGTGAAAACAGTGTTTTAGGGCGGTTTTCATAATAATAATAATCTCAGTAGTAGTAGTAGTAGTAGTCTCCTGGAATTTAAATCCGGTAAACAGGCCACAGCCTAAACGGCTGAATCGATTGATCCCACATTTTTACCACGTGTGCACTTTTGGCGTCTGATTTAACCTTCACCCCATGAATTTTTTGTGCCGCCATTTTGAAACCGGAAGTGACGTCATATCTCGTCAACGGCTGGACCGATTGGAACGAAAATTGCGCCAAACGATCCAGACGGTCATCTATATGCATGATAAGTAGCAAAAGACTAAACATTATGTTAAAGAAACCGGAAATGACGTAATGAAATTTGAAATACATCGATTGGCTTTTTGGCAACAAAGGTTGATCCGATTATTTTGATATTTATGTAACGTATGTACTTTTGACGTCTCATGTGACTTGTTATAAAACCAACCGGAAGCCGCCATTTTGAAACCGGAAGTGACATCATATCTCAATAACGGCTAAATAGATTTCAACGAAACCAGCGCAAAACAATTTAGACGGTCAACTTTATGTATTATCATCAATAATATTTGCAGTTTCATATACCTAAACCGGAAATGACGTCACACATTTTAATAATCTCACAAATTTTTATTTTGATGCAATAAATATACTATTTGAGACAGCTTATAAAATTGTAATCATGTTTCAAATATACTTCAAGGGGTCAGAGATTTCAGCCGCCATTTTTAAACCGGAAGTAACGTCATATCTCAAAAACTGGTAGACAAATCGGTATGAAACTAGCGCCAAACGATTCGGATGGCTATCTCTATGGAATATGAACTGTACAAATAGAATTGTCCTATTAATGAGACCGGAAATGACATCATTTAAATGTATAAATTATTATAATTCCCTCCTATACAATAAATACATATTCAGAAAGCTTAAAATGATACACATCATTTATAGAAATAAATTCTATGTGGCATTGCAGAAAGTTCAGCAGCCATTTTGAAAACCGAAGTGTTTCCATATCTCGGAACTGGGTTGAATGATTGGAATGAAACCTTTGCTATTCTTCGTGAAAGATCATTTAAAGCAATTATTTAGGACCATACGCTGCTATTCATTAGTGGTAACGAAATTGTAAAGGGTGATGATTTTTTAAAAAGAATTTAGTAATTGTTCATTTCATATGTGTCACAAGTTGTTAGAATAAACTAAAAAAAGGAGTGATATCCCCATAAAAAACACTTCGTGTAAAAATACCAGCCAAGTCTCTTCTACTAAAAAAAAATATATATGAAATCTAAAAATTCTGCACTGAAAAGTAATGATATCAAAAAATTTGCCAAGTCAAAACTTTATTTGAAAATCAAAAAATACTTGGCGCATCGATTTTTTAGGGCATTTTAGGTATACTATATGTTTGTATATTTTATGTATATTAATATTTTATATCTGGCCTATACTTCTAAGCTATTAATATACACGATGCGCCAAGTATTTTTTGATTTTCAAATAAAGTTTTGACTTGGCAAATTTTTTGATATCATTACTTTTCAGTGCAGAATTTTTAGATTTCATATATTTTTTTTTTAGTAGAAGAGACTTGGCTGGTATTTTTACACGAAGTGTTTTTTATGGGGATATCATTACTTCTACACCATCTAGAGTGAGCAGATAATCTTTTAATTTGTGATTTGAATTTGTAAGATGCAAATATATTATTATTATCATTTTGACGTGTCTTGTGCAACTTTCTTGGTTAGGACTGAATATTATATTTGTCTGCGAACTAAAGGTGAGTACGTGACTGGAGTCACGCGTGACTTACGCGTGAGTGTGCGTGAGCGTGAGTGTGTGTGCAAAATTACTGTGACATTACATGATATCTTATTCAGATTTATTCAGATTTAATTCAGATTTAATTCTTATTCTGAATTGTTCAGATTCAGATTTCAGATTTATCTTATTGAAGGGTCATTCAATTACCCTTTGTGTTCATTCGTTTTACTCTTTCTTTTAATCTGATTATTTGTTTGCCAATATTCTTATGTCTTAGCTCAGACATTTTCAGTGACTTGTCTTAAAATTTACGCACAGAGAAAAGCTGAACTGGTCATCGAAATTCTATCTATTTGAAATCGAATTGTCCCATTCTTCTTGGACTAGCGGCTACAACACCGCTTAACATAAACATAAACAAAACTGGTCCATCAACCCCGGAAACGATGTTGACTCTCAACCCTCTGTTCCTAGTCATCACAAGTCCTGTTATGACCCAGTGAACTACTTCTGCTAGGTCATCATACTGTTACCAAAACAACAACATTAGCTGGTTGTTATCATCAAACAGCTGGGCCCAATTATTGATTTTCTTCTGTGATGAAACAGCTGATCGACGAATCGATTTTCTTCTCTCGTCCTCGATCGAATGGAAATGAAACTTTGCCATCTTCTTGAACGTCTTGGGTTGGCTCTATTGAAATTGCGTTTTGTCACTGGTTGACTGATTGTATGTGGATACTTATGGATACTGTGTGGATATTGTAGCTACAACCAATTTAATAATACTTGTGCGTCAGTTACAACTACAATTTACTACAATTTATGTTAAAAGTCTCAAGACCTAATTGTCGATATCGTTAGCCACCGAACAATATTTGCATTTTTGTTTTTAATATTAATGTACTTACTTTGTTTGTTTGTCGTCTGTTAAAATGTATTGTTGATTCACGATAATTTGTTTCAGTAATGGGTCTGCTGAAAGGATCTACCACCACATATCCAACCACACTTCCACAGATGTACATCCAGCGTGGTTTTCCTTGTGATAATTGTGGGAAAATCTACAGGTTACTGCTTTCTTTGAACAGACACAGAATGTACGAATGTGGCATAGAACCACTATTTAAGTGCAATCTTTGTAGCTACCGTACGACGCAGAATTGTAATTTTGTAAGACATTTTCAGTCGATGCACATTCTATCTCGATAACAAAATTAATGTTGAAACTGGATTTGGTGTCATTGAATAGTGAATTGTTGACTGTAATGAACTTGAAATAAATAAATAAATAAATAAATAAATAAATAAATACATATATAAATAATGAATTGTTGTTCTCATGAAGAATTTTGAATCTTTAATTATTTTGTTTTGGACGTTGATATTTGAATATTGGAGCCACATGCGTATGATGAAATAACAGGTACTTGAATCAAACAAGGAAATTGATAAGTCATTATTGTAAAAAGTAGATGTTAAAATAAAGAAAGTTGGTAAGGTTAGACATTCTGGAACCCTATTCTAGAACATTTAAATTCCCAATTCCACTAGAATTCGATTCAATACAATGTTAATCCTTATGGCCGCGACTGAATTCCATCAGAATGGAATTGGAAAATTGTTCTAGAATAGACCTCCTGGTCGATGGAAATATATTATCATTAATATATTGTTTTTAAACACATCCTGACTTCACTGGAGTTTATCCAAAAACTTAATATATCTCCAACATTACAGTGCTTTTTACTCTCTTTCCTTTCCAAATTAATATTGTTTTTCTTTGTTTCAGTTATGGGTCTGCTGAAGAGATATATAACTCCAACTGGAAGTCGGCCTGGTTTTCCTTGTCATAATTGTGGCAAAATCTACAAGTTACTAAGATCTTTGAACAAACACAGAAAGTACGAGTGTGGCATAGAGCCACAATTCCAGTGTCATCTTTGCACCTACCGCACAGCTCAGAATTGCAATTTAAATAGACATTTTCTTGTGAAGCACAATCTAACTAGGCAACAGAATTAATTTTAGCTTGAAACTGGATTCGGTGTAATAAATTGTTGGCATTGAACCTATTTTAGAATAAATAAATAGTGGGTTTCCTTTATAATTTTTTTGTTTTGAATGTAGATACTTGGATATTGCACATGCGAAGGGGGACATAATTGTACTTGAATCAAGGAAGCAAATGTATAGTAGTTTTTTAATATATGGGTCAAAATAAATCAGCGAAGGAAGCTGATATTTTTTAAAATTAAATTAATTTGTTATAGTTCTAACCTTACATTTTATACAATTTATATATTCGACATTATATTCTTTTATTAATATTTTCTCATAATTTTTTTTGAAACGCATCCTGATGTCACTGAAGGTTATCCGTAAACCCCTCACCGATGAACTGCTACCTTGACGCGGTGGTGAGGCCTCACATTACGAGTTGGTCCCAACTAAGTGCAGTTCAGGGTCGACCTAGTCCCATGGCCTCCCCAAATTCACGGGCCACTTGGGCCGGTGTTCCTCCGGTCTGTCCCATTTCTGAACTGGCTTTCCAACCAGTTTCAGACTCCCCCGGATCGGGCCCGTTAGGTCGACCCCTCCATATGTCCTCCACTTATGATCAACAAAGTTAAAAGTACAAATTAATGTGCGCCATATAATCTCGTCGTTGACGCTCCGTTATACCATAATATTCTAATCTAATCTATCCGTAAATTTAATATCACAAACATTATTTTTAGTTCTATGTTCTATCTTTCTTTTCTAAATAAAATTGAGTATGGTATATTTTATGGTTGAATTAATTATTCATGTAATCACTATTCATTTTCATTAAATATAAGAAAATGTACTTATAGTAATTTGAAAGTAAATTTAATAAAATAATATTTTGTTAATATCCAAGTAAATATCCAAGTAAATATCTTATTGAATTGAATGTATCTTTGTTTCAGTTATGGGTCTGCTGAAGCGCTATAAATCTACGCCAGAAAGCCGGCCTAGCTTTCCTTGTCTGGATTGTGGGAAACTCTACAAGTTTCAGACATCTTTATGCAAACACAGAAGACACGAATGTGGCATAGAACCACAATTCCAGTGCCATCTTTGTAGCTACTGCACAGCGCAGAATTCCAATTTGAAGAGGCATTTTCAGTGCAAGCATAAACTACAATAATAATTATAATATTGTATTCGACGTACCTATTTTTTTTTTACTGCATTGAACCAATGATGAAATAAATAAATAATGAGTTGTTCTCATTTAAGTATTTTGACTCTTTGATTATTTTATTTTGAACTTAGATACTTGCATATTGGCCACGCACGAAGGGGGAAATAGAGTAATTTTAAATTAGAATTTATTAAAATACTAAATATTATTAGTTATTATAAAAAATGTAGTATGATAGTAGTAACTTACCTACTAAATATATCTTATTGAATTAAATGCATCTTTGTTTCAGTTATGAGTCTGCTGAAGCTCTATAAATCTACGCCAGAAAGCCAGCCTAGTTTTCCTTGTCTTGTCTGTGGGAAAATCTACAAGTATCAGACATCTTTATGCAAACACAGAAGACAGTGGCATTGAACCACAATTCCAGTGCCATCTTTGTAGCTATTGCACAGCGCAGAATTCCAATTTGAAGAGGCATTTTCAGTGCAAGCATAAACTACAATAATAATTATAATATTGTATTCGACGTAAATATTTTTTTAACTGCATTGAACTAATGTTGAAATAAATAAATAATATGTTGTTATTCTCATTTATGTATTTTGACTCTTCAATTATTTTATTTTGAATTTTGGATATTGGCCACACACGAAGGGGTAAATAGAGTAATTTTAAAGTAGAATGTATTAAAATACTAAATATTATTTGTTATTATATAAATGTGAAAGTAGCATTAGTAGTAACATACTAAATAAATATCTTATTGAATTGAATGCATCTTTGTTTCAGAATCTACGCCAGAAAGCCAGCCTAGTTTTCCTTGTATTGTCTGTGGGAAAATCTACAAGTATCAGACATCTTTATGGAAACACAGAAACGTATGTGGCATACCACAATTCCAGTGCCATCTTTGTAGCTACTGCACAGCGCAGAATTCCAATTTGAAGATACATTTTCAGTTCAAGCATAAACTATAATAAATAATATTGTAGCTATTCGACGCACCTATTATTTTTTTACTACATGGAACTAATGCTGAAATGAATAAATAATTAGTTGTTGTTATCATTGAAGAATTTTTACTCTTTAATTATATTATTTTGAACTTGATACTTGCATATTGGCCACGCACGAAGGGGGAAATAGTAGGTACACTCAACAAATGATAAAACGGTATTTGAAAGAAACGGATTGACTGATAAGATTTGATGATGATTTGATGAAGTCTATGCTAATTCGCCGTCTACCTCTAGGTAGTAGTTGAACTCTGATTTCATTGATGTAAGCAAGGATTGATTGTCAAGGACAAGCTGACCTGACAAGCAGCCAATCCGTTTCGTTCAAATACCGTTTTTTGATTTGTCGGGTGTACCAACCAAACAGGCAAATCAATTTAGTATTCAGTATTGTATTTTGTTAAGTGGTGTGAGTTTACAATAATTTCTTGTAAACCAGTAAGAAGTTTATTTGGGCTAAAGAAAATAAAGTTTCTGAGGCTCTTTCACTACGTGTATTTTTGTCTTTGTGGAAATATTATATATTATCATTAATTCAATATTTCGAAGCACACCCTAACTCCACTTGAGGTTATCCATTAATCTACTGTATCAAAATTATTGTACTTTTTACTATATTTCTTTTCTAAATTAATTTGAGTATTATGTTTCAAATATTGGTTGAATCATTATTCATGTATGAATCTTTGTTTCAGTTCAGAGTTCATTGAAGGGATTTGTAACTAGGTACATCAGAAAGACTTTCCTTGTCTCACCTCTGGGAAAGTCTAAAAGTTACGGAGAATCACACATGACATGAATATGCCATAGAGCCACATTTCCAGCTCCATATTTGTAGCACGGCGTATGGATGCAATCTAAATAAACATTTTAATTTAAAGCACAAACTAACCGGATTACATAAAAGAAGATAATTTGAATGTTGACAAACTATTGATAACGGTATAGGACATATTTGAACGAAATAATATTGTTCTATTCTCGTAGAAGAATAAATGTCGTATTTCAAGTGTAAGGTACGCAAACAAGCAAATACGAGCATTTTAAAATTTCAGTAAATGTCATTAAAAGATGGGGGATGGCCAATAATCCAAAAGCAGGTGTATGGTGAGATATATTATATCTAATTTATTTAGTTGTGAAAATATCTTGATCCCTTTAAATT
Organism: Leuctra nigra; assembly: GCA_934045905.1. Lineage (NCBI taxonomy): Eukaryota > Metazoa > Arthropoda > Insecta > Plecoptera > Leuctridae > Leuctra > Leuctra nigra. The sequence continues at coordinate 7,522,689 of OW203768.1, forward strand.
GGAGGATAAGAGAGTAGGTATGCTAAAAAATATATTTGTAATTATTTTGACCTAAAAAGCATTGTTCTGTTTTTTCATGGAAGTTTTACGAAATAGTTATACTACTATCGTGGAAGTTCTCATAAGTATTAGCTACTGCAGAAAGTACTTGCACATGTCTTGGCACTGCGCTTTGATTTTCTTTGACTGAAATTGCAACAATATTTTGCACCTGTTTTTATTCGATTTTCTTCGTATCGTTCCACTTCCCACTACTTTCTACATCAGTTTCATGTATTTGTCTTATGTTCCAGAGCTGGGACGTTGGGGCCATCAGCACAAGATGCCTCAACAGGCCGCGTTCCCTTGTGTCAAGTGCGGCAAAACTTACAAACACGAGCCTTCTCTCCGCAGACATGCCAAGGACGAGTGCGGAATCGCGCCGCAGTATCAATGTCCTTATTGCGTTTACCGAGCTAGACAGTTACCACATCTCAAGAAGCATGTCAGTGCAATGCACAAGTTTTTGACGGATATTGACAGGGAATCAAATGTGAGGATCTAGCTCGGTGTTCACTTTACATATCCAACTTAATTCCAAGTAACCAAGTATTTCTTGATTTAAAACATTATTTTTGTATGAACGTGTTGACTTGACCCATTTCGTCACATCACCACTTTTAAGTTCTGAATTTTAGACTTGGCTGTTTTTTTACACGACGTGTTTTTTTTTTAAGTATCCAACTGATGTCTTGTTTTCACAATGCTTTTTCAATGTATTTACTTATATTTATTTTGCTGAAGGCACATGCAGAAGATTGTAAAAACATATTTTATATTAAAATTTGACAAATACGGAGAAATGTACTACATACATGTTATGTATTGTTGAGTGTACCTTGACACACCTTGTACCTTGATACACTCAACAAATTAAAAAATTCTAATACAATTGAAACATCTCACTGAAGTCAGTCATTTCCATAATTTAAATCGTCTTCCAGTACTGCTTATGGTGAAGGAACGAGCTGGTATGGTCGGTGACAGGCAAAGATGAACCTACTCTAATGGGCCGCCCTATACCTAGCAATGCTAAATGGGTTCATCTTTGCCTGTCACCGACTCTAGCTATAACTTGAATATGTCTGTGGCTAGGCAGGAAACTGGAAAGCCGAGTGAGGCTGTCGGAGCAAGGTGTATGACACAGATTTGATGTATACTGTTAATAGATATTAAGATGTTCTGTTAGTATGATACGAATCAGCCACCGGTTTTACCTGAAACTAAGTAGCATTGACACAAAGTTTATAAACAAACCATAAACAAAGGTTATGGTCAAGGGAGTCGAACCTGTCACAGCAAACTGTGCGGACTTGCTTGTGTCAAGAGCATTTGCCACTTTCAAAACTACTTAGCTGGATGGTCGCAATCGGTTTCCTCGGAACGCATGCTAAGTTTCTGACATCATTGACATCTTCTCAAGATGTCTAAGAAGACTTATTTTCCTTACTCTCTCTCTCTACATTTGAATGGGTTACGTTTCTAGGTATTTGAGTGTATGTCTATACGAAATAAAACATAGTGAATATAATACCTTTTTACAACATCCCCACATATTTGAAATCAAACACCTGTATGTATGGTACTGGATCGGTATTTTCTTACAATTACACAACACAACATGAACACAATGATGTACAGATAGCCTATTTTTTAAGTTGCAAATTTTATTTATTCTTATTAGAACAATTTCATTTTTAGCTCTTCCTTATTAGAACCTATGTGTGCACTTATAAAATCCTCTTAGTATGCATCCAACCCTGTCTTGTTACATCACGCCAACTAATATTGATCCTCTCCATCTATTACAGTTTGGCTGAAATTTGCCCGCTCACCTGAAGGCAACCCTCAGCAGAACTTCCCGTGTTCGAAGTGCAACAAGATCTACCGACATCAAGCCTCCTTGTCGAACCACACCAAGTACGAGTGCGGATTGAACCCTCAGTTTCAGTGTCCATATTGTAATTATCTTACCAAGCGATCATCGAGTCTGAAGAGGCATTGCGAGTCACACCACAAACAGTATGCAGATGCTAACGGCCAGTTCAACGGCTTCGGTTTAAAGAACGAATTTAATGTAAATAAAATGTAATGTACCTAGGATGTATTATACTCGCCCATTGTACTGTCTTAATAATAAATTCTCAAATAATTTCGATTTCATTACTTTTATTTATAATAGGTACCTAATGTTTAAATACTTACTTGATGAAATCTAAGGAACTTAATTAATTGTCTTCTAATTAGTAACATTGAAAATTATGAGTCGCTGTAACAAATTAAACGTGATTGTATGGTGGCTGGTGGCGGTGTTTTGCCACATTCGTAATAACAAATATAAATTGTTATGGTAGCATATTTTTAATTTCTAGTAGTTGTGACGTTTTCTGCAAGCAATATGACATTTTGTTTGGAATTATCCCATCAATACTTTTCTTGAATGTCATCTAAATTGCATATTTTCTTCTTTTCCAGGCTTGTTCAACGTACATCAGTCAGCTAACGTTAAGAAAAATAAAATCTTTCCTTGCCCGAAGTGTGGTAAAGTTTACAGTCATCAGTCCACTTTATGCCACCACAAGAAGTTCGAATGTTCAGGCATTGAGCCACAGTTTCCATGTCCACAGTGTACATATCGCGCCAAGAGGAAGACTCATTTGACAGCACATGTGAAATATGTCCATGCAAGTAGAACTCAATGGTAATGGACCACTTTAAACTGTGTACTTAGCTATCTGCATTTTACAAAATTGTATAATATGTAGTACGATGATTCAGTCATCTAATAATGTTCATCAACAAATATAGGAACTACCTAGAAAATCGAACTGCATTCAACATTTTTTTGAAAGATTTTATAAAGATTTTTTTATAGAGCTAATGCATAGTTTTTCATGTGGTCTGTTGGGGGTTTTACTGGTGAAAGTTGTACCGTCAATGTCTTCTTGCGTGTATAGAATTTTATGAACTTTGCCACTATTACTTCTTCAAAACCATTGATGCAAAAATCATGAATCAAATTTACAAATGTATCTAAAAATTTAAACTTTTTTAAATTTTAAAGTTCGTGCCATTATTAATGAAAATATTAAAATATATGTACAATAAATGTTCGTTCCTATGCTCTGTACACAGAAATAAAACTAATGAAATGTATCTATTTTATACATTAGCATAATTAAAAGAGCATAATCGAGAGCATAATTATAATAATTTTACTCTCCACATTGAACCCACACCCAACACACTCTTGCGAACTCATGCAAAAGTTGTCCATCTCTCAATTAAATTGTCCGTCAAAACTTCGATGCACAATCTCTACGGTAATCTCAAAGCTGGTGTAGTCAGGTGGCAGACGGAACCCATGCACCCATGTGACCCGTGTGACCCATGTGACCGGTGTGACCTATGTGACTCCGTGTGACCCAATTGACCCAGTGTGATCCAGTGTGACCCGTGTCTCACTCTCATCGCTGAATATCAAGAGGTAGAAGCTGTGGCGATGGAAAAAAATGTTTGAATTCCATGCGTTCAACTGTTATGAATACAGAATTTTTGTGTTCTGTGGTGAAAACTTCTTTGGAGCTAATTTTCTGCCCAACTCCTTGTTATGGACTGTATTTAATAGAAATTATATAATCTTCATCCGTTCAGTAGTTAACTATGTAAAGCAAAGAATGGATAGTGGTTTGAATAGTTTTTAATAATAACAGTATTGACCATGCATGCGAACAAAATTGCGTTGGCTTCCAACTGTTTATTCACTTTTGTAACCAACTTGTTTATTTTCTGTTTCAGATTTCTCTGAATATTATCGATCGAGGAGCAATAATGTCGCTAGTGCTGCTGGCTTGACGTGTCATAAGTGCGGTAAAACATACAAGCACCGACCGACCTTATTCAGGCATATAAAGTACGAGTGTGGAATTGAGCCAATGTTTCAATGTCCACATTGTTCTTATCGAGCCACGAGAAAAACTAGCTTAGCGTCACATGTTTTGTCACAACATCTCAGATAATTTGCCGTCCAATGTTCGTGAAATAGCGTGTGATCGTGCTCTGACAAGCACTGCGACACCATCTATTGAAATTATAGAAATTCAAACAATGCTTATATAGTATTTATTTTCCCGCAAACTTTCCCATACCGAGGATGAAACACGCTTTTCTTCTAAAAAGTCGAAAGCTACCTACCCAAAGTCTCAATATTGTCTAAAGCTTGGTTTTACTGTGAACTAAATCGAGTATTTTCATTTTCTATTTGGTAATTTGAGTGGTCTGATTTGTTGTGGCAGAGATTATATTTATAAATTAGCTAATCAAAATCAAATCTGTAGTACGAAGAGTCGAAGAATCAATTGCAGTTTTGATCTTGATTATTCAACAGTAACTGGTACGTTGAATAAGATGAAAATATTGAAATTATTTGTTAATGTTTGGCCAATCTCCTCATAAGCACGTTTTACGTCTTGCGTTTCGTATGCCAGAAGCTTGGCACGGATTATAAGCACCTTGGTTTGCGCCTTGTTTATAACGCCTAGAGGAGGCCGTGGAAAACAGAATGTTGATATAAATTTATTATTTTTGTTAGTAACAATTTGTGTGTTATTATTAGATGGAATAATATGCACAGGTATGTAATTATTAACATTATAGGCTTATTTTATTGTTGACGTAGTCGCACGTGATTGGCTGCTAGGTCGTGACGTCATTTTCGCCGCGCGCGGATTTGAAAATACCTCCCTACATTCAAGCTACGATCAACACATTCAATGTGGGGCGGTGAGAATAAAATCCGCGTGCGGCGGAATTTTCGGTTTGGTCAATAAAGAAAGCGTTTTGTATTTTTTTAGGGGGAAAAAACTCGCCGCTATGCCAGAACTGTTGACCTTGGTATGCGCCTTCTTTGTATCACACTAGAGACGGCCGTGGAAGATAGAATGTTAACCAGTTGTTATTTTTGTAAGGAAAAATTGTGTGTTATTTGATGGAATAATATGTACACGTATGTAATTAATAACAATATAGGCTTATTTTACACATGACGTAGTCGCACGTGATTGCCTGCTATGTGGTGACGTCATTCTCGCCTCGCGGATCTGAAAAATCCTCCCTATACTCGAGTCTACTTTGTTATCCCACTGAAAATACAGACTGACTCGTAGATTTGTGCTAATAGCTACGTTCCTAACAGCTCATGCCGTAACTAATGTTTTCGATTATCTGTTCCAGCTGATGTGAGTGATCCGTTGAGATATCCTTGGCCAGTCGACTCTTCTGGTTTTCCATGTACGAAGTGCGGTAAAATCTACAAACACGTGCCGTCGTTGTACAAGCACACCCGCTTCGAGTGCGGCGTTGAGCCCCAGTTCCAGTGTCCGCATTGTGTATATCGCACTAAACACGCAGCGAGTCTTAGGAAGCATACGCGTAGGAGACATAGCCAGCAGGCCACAGAGTAATCTCTTAACTCTCAATATGAGCACATTGTTACGACAACTTTTGTAACTTTTGGACGATGAGTTGCAATGCGAAGTTGATGACACTAGTGTTTAATGAATTAATACGTTCCTTTTAGGTATATGATTGTGTTGTTAAACTACTAAAGGGTTGACATATTGTATTGACAAATCTACTTCTTAACAAATTCTACCTTTGCCATAAGATTTTTTTAAATATAAATATTACATTTTTTGTTGCGTATTACCTGTCTTGGATTAATTAGCATGTACTTGATATACCTACTTACGTTGATTGAATAAAATAATACTATCTTATTCGATTTTAAATCTTAGATAGTATATTACCAAAGTGTTCCTATTAGAGCTGAATATCTTGGGCGCAGAACTAAAACTTCATTCGTCTCTTTTTGTCTTATCTTAGAGAATCATTGTTGTACGTACCTCTTATAATAATTATAAGAGTGATAATATTTAAAATATGATTGTCAAAGATGTCAAGATTGTGTGTACATATCTGCATGATTTTGTTACAGTTGACGATGTTCTTCGCACGTATCCTTTGCTGCCAGAGCTCAACCTTTGGCTCAACCAAGAGTCGAAGAACAAAAGTGCTCAACCTGGTTATGCTTGTAAGAAATGTGGCAAGGTGTACAAACATCAGCCATCACTGTGCAGACACATCAAGTACGAATGCGGAATTGAGCCCCAGTTTCAGTGTCCCATTTGTCTTTACACTTCTAGACATGGGACCAATTTAAAAGTGCACATTCAGACAAAACACCCAGGACAAATTTAAACGTTGATTATTATAATTCTCATTCAGTTATAATTCAAATGATCTCCATCAATTTTGTATCCTGTTTTCATTGTCAATAAAATAATTGTTCTATCATGTGAAATATTATTTATTTAATGTTATGGATTTTCGTGCTGGTATTTATTACTAATCCTAACTTAATTTCAAGACATCTATGTTGAATGATATGTCATTAATGTTGTATTAATTTGATGTGTTCTTATTCCAGATTGTGATGTACGATTGGAAGGCACGATGGTTGGAGATCGTAACAAGTGGAGGTGTACCAAGTGTGGTAGAGCTTACATGCACTATAGAACGCTGTGGAACCACACTAAGTTCGAGTGTGGGATAGAGCCACAATTTCAATGTCCACATTGTCAATATAAAACGAAGAGAGAATCGACTGTGCGCTCACATATTAAGAATGTACACTTCAAAGAAGCCGATTGACGTGTTTTGGTATTTATATTCCATTGTAGTGCATTTCACATAAGTTAATTTTATGAATGATAAGATTAAACATTATATAATATTGATACCGAGGATAAGATTTTTTTGCAGTTTTTTTTAGTATTGTTTTTTTTAGTATTTTTTGCAACGAAAGTGGGCGTAGGTTGCCCACCATTTTAATTCTTGTTATTTTTATTTTTTTTATTTCTGTTCTGAATTATTGAATTTATTTGTACCTAGTTTTTAAAGGTTCGATTAGAATCTGTTGGAATTTCGTGTATAATTTAAAATGGTTTGGTTCGTTATTAATTAATAAGTTTGATTATTTGTAATTTCATAATATTTATATATAATCTTTTAAACAATATAAAATGAAGATTTCCTTGCAATGCTGATGTTTTAAAAATAAATAATAATAACTGCCAACTTAATTATTAACGACCTCAGTTAGAAATCATTCTCTATTAATTATTATTCTGATTACGAAGAGACGTTTGAACGTTTGAAAGAGACGTTTGAAATAAATATATTTATCAGAAATATTTGCATTATTCCTTTTGTATAAGTATGAGAGTTACCTATATCATCCTCCATCGTACACCATCTGCTTCTTGCTAGTCTGTTGCTAATATATAATTAAATTAAATGTCTTTTCGAATGTATAATTGCCTTTCATCCTCCGACATACACCATCAGCTTTTTGCGAGTACGCTGCCAATTTACCTATAATGAAATTCAGTGTCTTTTCAAATGTTGGGGCCTCTTCTTATTTCAGTGATTTTACTACTTGCAAAAGTGCGTTATATTTGTGTACATTATGTTTGTTCAGGAAAGTGTAATAATTGTAATGATATTTTTGTTTCAGTGGTGCGCAGGCAAAGTCAGCGGTTCCGAGACAAAGGAATTGATCCGAATGGTTATCCGTGCAAGAAGTGTGGCAAGATCTACAAACATCAGCCCAACTTGTCCAGACACATCAACTACGAATGTGGAGTTGAACCACAATTTCCATGCCCTCATTGTCCTTATCGTGCTAAATATGCCAATTATCTTGTTTCGCATATTAACGCTCGGCACTGCCGTTAATTTGTTAAGACACAATGTGTGTCTACAGTTTGTATAGTTTTCGATGAATTTTGAAATGTTAAGTGTTTGTATTATGAAAATGTAGGTTTATGTGGAAAACATCCATGGAGTTAGAATGATAGGAAGGGATGATGTGCGTTGTGAAAAATGTCCGACCGAACCGGGGCTCGAACCCGAGACCTCTCACTTGCCGGGCGAGAGCTCTACCATTTTAGCCACCCGGCAGGACGGACGAACATTGGACACAACACACTGATAAGGGTTAGAGATCTCCGAGGAGAATGGAATAGAGAAGGTTATATTTTGTACTTAGAGATCTCCGAGGAGAATTGAATAGAGAAGGTTATATTTTGTACTTAGAGATCTCCGAGGAGAATGGAATAGAGAAGGTTATATTTTGTACTTAGAGATCTCCTAGGAGAATGGAATAGAGAAGGTTATATTTTGTACTTAGAGATCTCCGAGGAGAATGGAATAGAGAAGGTTATATTTTGTACTTAGAGATCTCCGAGGAGAATGGAATAGAGAAAGTTATATTTTGTACTTTGAATATGTTAACCTAATAAAAAATAGTGTTTTTAAATAAATCCATTTTGACTCACACCCACCGATTATTTTAGAATGTTCATGTTCATCCTGTATAATCAGATTTTTCCTCAGTATTTTTGAAGTACTTACTCGTATATCTAACTTTTTTCGGTTATCGCATGTCTAAAGGGCTCATATTTCGAACCTTGTTTTTCATTTTGTCAACACCACTGACTTACTATTTGGATGGTTTTGTTGCAGATCATTATCAACCTGAGTTCGTGACAGTTCAACAAGGCTATCCATGTAACCAGTGTAATAAAATCTACAAACATCTGCGGGTTTTAGTCAGACATCAGAGATTTGAGTGTGGCGTTGAGAAGCAATTTCAATGTCCACATTGTAAATATCGAACGAAGAGGCTGTCAAGTGTACGCTCTCATGTTAAGAGAAAACACAACGGCCAATGGTCGATTTAAAATAGGGTTATAATATTCTTTTAATCCACGAAAACACGACAAAAATTGGCGATTAAAATATAGTTCGTAATATTTTTCAATGTACGCTCTCATGTTAAGAGAAAATGCGACAAATAGGTAGACGATTAAAATATAGTTTATATTATTATTTTTGTGTACGAAATCATGACAAATAGACTATTAAAATGTGGTTTGGGTATATTCTTTCATTATACTTATATTCATCCTAAATCCTTTGTTTCTCAATCCTCTTTTACAGTTTATTATATCATGCGGCCGTCCTTCCTGACTGGGTTTTTTTTCGTGATTTTCCCTCAGTCGAAAGGCGAATGCTGGGAAGGTACCCTACTTATAGGCCACGACCGCCTCCTTCCCACCTTCCATCCTTACCTACTCTTCACCATCATCTCCCATTCATCAACATAATCATTCATCCGTCGCCATTAGCCTCGCTGCAAAACAGTGCGACGTTAAGCCCCAGACAATAAAAAACTATATGCGACGACAGTTATATTAAAATTATATTATTTTATTAAGTATAATATGAAAGTTTGGCACATATATAAACCCAAAGTTATGTGCTTACTTCTTGTTACCTATACGTTACGAAAACAGTTTTTATTCCATCTTTAGTTAGTGCAGAGATGTATAATGATTTAATGACTAATAATTTTGTTTCAGTTTTGCGCCGACAAAATCCTCCGTCTCAAGGCAAAACATTTACTCCGCCTTATCAATGCAAGACGTGCGGTAAAATCTACAGACATCAGACGAATCTGTGCAGACACTTGAAGTACGAGTGTGGAGTCGAACCACAATTCCCGTGTCCTCATTGTACATATCGTGCTACAAGTCACAATAATCTAGCAAGACACATCAAACGCCGACACTTTTGTTAACTATTCGTGGTGAGGTAGCTTCTTGCAGTTTAAAGTGCTGTGGTCAATGTAATTTAAACCCCATGAAAAAACACTCCGTGTAAAAATACCAGCCAAGTCTCTTCAACTATAAAAAAAATAGAATAAATCTAAAAATTCAGCACTGAAAAGTAGTGATATCAAAAAATGAGCCAAGTCAAAACTTAATTTTAAAAACCAAAATATACTTGGCGCATCGTGTATATAAATAGTATAGAAGCATATGCCAAAAATCAAATGTACCTACCTAATTATATATAATATACCTATTATATATGAAGAAGTTGGAATGGCCGGCCGACTTCGGCATCCCAGGAGGCCCTAGAGGAAGGTGGAGCTACCTCCACCCCCCAACCCGACTTTAGTTGGATGGGGTAATTAATTGTTAATTAATTAATATAATAAAAAAAATACCTATAATGCCCTTAAAAACGATGCGCCAAGTATATTTTGGTTTTTAAAATTAAGTTTTGACTTGGCTCATTTTTTGATATCACTACTTTTCAGTGCTGAATTTTTAGATTTATTCTATTTTTTTATAGTTGAAGAGACTTGGCTGGTATTTTTACACGGAGTGTTTTTTTATGGGGATATCACTTATTTTTTTAGTTTATTTACACAACTTGTAACACACATCGGAGCAACAATGACTAAATACTTTCAAAAAAAACCCGCCATTTCCGAATTGGTTAATACGAAAAATTGTGTTTGGTGCTCAATATACCTAAGCTTAAAGTGATATTCCATGAAGAATTGCGAAAGCTTCGTTCCAATCAGTCCAGCCGTTTTCGAGATATGGTATCACTTCCGGTTTTCAAAATGGCGACTGAAATAACTGCCACCTAGAATTTATTTCTATAAATGTTATGTATCATTATAAGCCTTCTGAATATGTAGTTATTGTAGTAAGAGGTCATTAAAATCTAGATCTTCATTTTCATGACGTCATTTCCGGTTTAGGTAATAGTACATCTCTACTTTAACTACTGATATTCCATATAGACGACCGTCTGAATCATTTGGCGCTAGTTTCATTCCGATCGGTTTAGCCGTTTTCGAGATATGACGTCACTTCCGGTTTCAAAATGGCGACTACCGGTTGGTTTTATAAAAAGGCACCTCAGACGCCAAAAGTGCACATGTGGTAAAATTTCAGATCGATCGGCTAAGCCGTTTAGGCTGTGGCGGTGATAGCGGTGTTTCCTGATATCATCTGAATCATCATCTAAAGATCAAAGTGGTGTAATTTCACTGTTTTCTCGGCCCTCTAGCTCGCAAATGGTATAGCCTATTGTTCCCAAATTTGGTATATGTGGTGGGGTGGGCCATAGCTCAAAATTAAGATATTTTACAACAATGTGAGATTTTCCAATTTTATGATCCAGTAGGCCGAAAATGCCATGTTGTTGCTTACAGTAAAAGTAGTTGGTCTGGCTCCTCATTTTATTAGGCATTTACGGTATGTTGAGTGAGTGTGAGTGTACAGTACGACTTGGCTGGGTGGAGCGACCGCTCCACTAGATTTGTTAAAATGCTGCTGTTATTTTGGTAAATAAACAATTCAATATCGAATCCTTATGCGTACTGAATTTTTTGGCCTCGTATTCATTCTTCGTCAATCATCACGCATTTAGAAAAAGTGTACCTATTCTTCATTGCATCTCTATATCTGTCATTTTTATTAACGGTATAATATAATACACGATAGTCTTTCGACAAGATATTAATGTTTCCTCTTGTGGTTAATATTGCTATCATCACTTAATTTTAAGTTATCCGAGTGTCATCCTGTCGTGATTTATGTATGTTTTCATCTTTCAGTTGCTGAATATCGCCTAGAAGACATGTGCGATGGAGATCGAAGGTTTCCGTGTAACAAGTGCTGTAGAGTTTACAGACACTATCAGTCGCTTAGAAACCACACCAAGTTCGAATGCGGAATAGAGCCACAATTTCAATGTCCACATTGTCAATATCGAACGAAGCGAGAATCAAGTTTACGCACACATATTAAGAAACTTCATTGCAATGTAGTCTGCTAAAATGATGTTTCTTTTTTATCCTCGTTTTGAAACCTTCATCCTAATTCATTTTAAATAATATATTATTTTCGGATGATGTTCCATCGTTTATGTAAATTAATAAATAAATTGAACAATTTTCCTTACAACTGCTATTGTGTTTTAAACTCATTTCTCTTCCCTAAGTGTGTTACATGTTCTTTAGTTTGCACAGAAATGAATAACCAATGATTGTATTAATATTTTTGTTTCAGTTATTATACGCCTACATCCAAGCCAATATCCACTGCCTCAACACAAGAGAGTTGCTCAGGCTGGTTATCCGTGCAAGAGGTGTGGCAAAGTCTACAAGCACCAGCCCAACCTGTCCAGACACTTGAAGTACGAGTGTGGAATCGAACCCCAATTCCCGTGTCCTCATTGTCCTTATCGCGCTAAACAAGCAATTCATCTAACCTCGCATATGAAAGTTCGACATGTTAATATGTAAGAGATGGGCATGTCAGTAATTGATGTATGTTGTAATGAAGCGTTGCTATATATTTTGTACTTGAATTTGTTGAAACTCATGTTACAAGTTTTATTAAATAAATCGGTATTGAATCCTTAAGTATCTACTGATTCTTTAAGAACGTTTTAAAACAAACTAATTTTTAAGACCTATGTACCTATAATTTGAATTAAAAACAAATTTTACATTCGATGCAGAAGACCGGACGCCCATTTCAATGATTCATCAAGTTCCATATGTGAGCAACTAAAAATCTGTAAAATGGACTTCCATCCTTCTGCTTCCAAGGTTGCAATGATATTTAGTTCGTCTCCTGCCAGAAGGTCTCATCTGCCATCCAAGTATGTTTTGAAATGTCACAACACCACCGATTGATCTAAGAGACGGTTCTGTTGCAGCTACTTTGAAATATCGTCCGACTGCGCTCAAGACAGTTCGACCAGGTTTCCCATGTAACATGTGCAATCGAGTCTACAAACATCTACGGAATTTGACTCGACACCAGAAGTACGAGTGTGGAATTGAGCCACAATTTCAATGTCCACATTGTGTTTATCGTACTAAACAAGAATACAGTTTGCGCACGCATATATGTTCTCAACATACTCGCCATCAGCCCAGTATTAGTGGTGCGGCTAAGGAGCGCTTCCGTTGACACTTTTTCATTTTTCCTTATATTTATATTTATTTACTTCGATTAAGTTACAAAATAAGTAGATTTATTTTCATTGCCTATTAATGTACAGTATCAGTAAAAATAAAATGTTCAATAAAGATTTTTTAAATTATTATCAATGTTTATGTTTTAACTTGTAATGTTTATTAGATAATTTGTGTTATTTTTAATTGAAGGAATATTTTATTAAATATCGCCAATTTGATACATTTTGCTTACGAATTTCTTGATACCCTTTCTTTAATCCAGCAATTTGTGAAAGTATTCAGCAAACAGTAGCAGTTTAACACAATGTTTTAGTAGAATGTAAAGGGCGATTGTTTGGCTCTTTGTTGCAGTTGGAGAACTTCTGCAAGATGTTTATGTGCTTTCCCAAGTCACGAGTGTAACCCAGAAAAGATTCAAATGTTCAAATTGTTGGAAAATCTACAACCACCGGCCGAGCTTGAACAGACATCTCAAGTTCGAATGCGGAATTGATCCACAATTTCAATGTCCTCATTGTGATCACCATGCCAAACACAAGAATCATTTAGCTAGACATATTCAAGCAAAACACGGGTGTTAAGTTTGTGATAAAACGAAGAAGTCAAGTTTATTAATGTTAAGTTTGTATGTTAAGTTTGTGTCTCACAGATTGTTTCTGTGAACTGTATTGTGATTTTGTAAAGGGATACGCAACCTTGAGGCATTATAATCGCGTATGTGCAATATTGAAATAAAATGCCACGTGCATCTCTACCTCGTATGATTGAGGCCTTTATGTTTCTTACTTTGCCCAAATAAGTGGGCTGATGAGATGATACTCATGAGAAGGAATGAAATTCCACATAAATTCATTTTCAAAGCACATTGAGTGGTAGGAAGGACATTATTTCTACACTAGCATGATCTATGAACTAAAGAAAATCAAGGTATCAAAAAATATAAGTTTGAGAGGCAATTTATATATATTTTATTATTAATTATTTCATAATTTATGTTCAATGTGTTCTGATATCTTCCACGATATTACTTGCATTTTTGTTGAACTGATATTACTCTTTATCCTGTGGAAGTTTCGATGTATCTCAAGTCACGTGATGCGTATCTCCCTTTTTCTGCAATATGTAGTCTAAACGAAGCCGACTGAAATGGCCCTCAATTCCCTAAGTGGAAGATTCCAAAAACATGACCTCTTGCGTCATGTCGTAAGTAGTGTTGACGTTAGAATTCCTGGTTTTTGTTGACGCGTGGAACTGCTGATGCAACGTAGTGTGTACTTGTTCTGTTCTGGAACACTAACTGATGAGTTGAATTACTATCTGTTTCAGCGTTGCTGTTCGATCACCGTCTCCTTGACGCGGAAGGTCATCCTGGATTTCCTTGTAATAAATGTGACAAAGTCTACAGACACAAACAATCTTTGTACACTCACATTAAGTACGAGTGCGGAATTGAGCCAAAATTTCAATGTCCACATTGTTCTTATCGAGCCAAACACCAGTGCCATTTAAATAAACATTTAAAATCGATCCACCCATATTAAGTTTGGAATGTTTTTAACTCAATGACAACTCTTAAATTCTGTAATAATTTTTTAATGAATAATGATTTGTATTATTATTTTCATATTTACATGTTTGTATTTATGTAGTGTCAATATCGAATGAATGTAAATAAAATGTAAATGAAATGCATTCATTGAAACAAGTCTCGGAATACCTTCCAATACTTTTGAGGAGGATATTTTAATCACACCATATTTTAATCTTCGCCCAGGTATCTATGTTTCTTCATGAAATGGACTGACACTGGTGAAAGTTGTTAAAACAATCGGACTGACATAGTTCTCGGTTTCAGATGAATGGAGTCACAGACTAGCTGGCATCCTGAACGATCATCCTGGGTTTCCGTGTTACAAGTGTGACAGACGATATAAATATAAACGATCTCTTGTGAGACACATCAAGTTCGAATGCGGAATGGAAGCGCTGTTGCAATGTCCACATTGTAATTATCGTACGAAACTTGAAAGTAATTTATTGAGGCATGTAAAATCAATTCATGACAAACCTATAGAATGACCTATGCGGTGCCTCTACATTGCAACTTTTGAATCATAACAGTAGATTCCATTGATTGTTGGATTGCAATAAATGTGTGTAATTTTTCTCAAATAAAACCATCCTGTCAAAGCCTACGTAGATTTAATATTTATTGATATTTCGATTTTTCAAATTTGTTTATTATTTCTATTGTTATACTGTGTATAGTTTTGCATCCTTTAAATTCACTTCTTGAATCATTGGCGTTGTCGCGTTGGCCAATCAGAAGCTGTGTTTCCCTCACTAAAAGGGGCAAACGAGGGAACGCCGGCAGCTGATTGGCCAACGCGGCCAAGACTGTCTGTAAATCACGCATTAGGTAAACATTCTGAACTAACTCATGTCCATTTAGCTCAAAATTAAAGTTTTACATGACGAAGGTGAAATGATGTTTTTTTGTTGCAGATCCGCTGTTTTACGATATTTCTGGCATCAAGAAAAGTGATTCAGTGTTTTTGTGCGACATTTGCAATAGAACCTACAAGCATAAGTCGTCATTGTGGAAACATAGGAAGTTTGAATGTGGAAAGGAGCCGCAATTTCAGTGTCCACATTGTTTATATCGTTGTAAACAGGGACCTAGTCTATCCACACATATCAGATCTCGACACAGTTTTTAGTTTACCAAGCATATGGAATAAAATAATGTTTCATGATTTTCTCTTTTTGATTTTTTTTCATTCTCGTTTTTTAATTGGTTACACGAAAAAAATCACTCATTTAATGAAATTATTTGTGCCTACATTGAACAATTGTTAAAATTATAAGCCATATTTTATCAATTATGTTCGTTAAAAAAATGTTGTAATATCTCTTTAATATTTTCCAAGTGGCGTTTCTCATTTAATTACAAAAATATACGAATTTGGAACGATGCTTTTTTATTATTATTTTATCATGCCTGTGTGTTCTTAACAGTATCAGGGATTTTAGTAGTAGGTACCTAAAGATAACGAATTGTTAGATAATGGAGGAGAAACGGCAGATATCGGACACTCCTGTCAGAAGATGTCAAAGGTTCGAGAACGGTGCCACTTACTCCCTACATAAACCCATCTCTATAGCACGTTAGTAACGAGCCTTATGAGCCTTATAATTATATGGGGGCCGTCCAATAACTGGCTTCTGATTTAACAAGAACCATATGAACGATCCTCCTGTTGTGCTTAAATTGTCACTACAGTTCGTCCATTGAGAAGTCTTCCAGCAAAACAAATATTTTGATTATTCCAAGGATGTCGAGTAACTCCTACACAAATTTACACTCTCCTTCCTATCCTCAAACAACAAATCTACAACAAAGAAATGTTTGAATAAATACTTTAAAATCTAATCGAAATATATTGATACCAAGATGAAATGGCCGACAGGCGGCTTGCATTGTTGAAAGTTTTGGTTGTCCTGAATTGGATCTGAAGGCTACTTCTTCCTTCTTCTTCAGGCTGCGGAACAAGCCGTCGTGACTCTCGTCATTTCGTCATGGTTCCGAAATCGTTCTACCGTCAAGTCATCTATCCGCGTGAACATACGACTCACTCTTCTTTCTTTGTTTCAGTGGGCAGCATTCTTCACACCCATCCACAGAGTTTCCCGTGCAAGAAGTGTGGTAAAACTTACCGGCATCAACCGAACTTATGCAGACACCTCAAGTTTGAGTGTGGGATTGAGCCGCAGTTTCAATGTCCGCATTGTGGCTATCGAGCGAAACAGGAGTCGACATTACGTAGGCATATCAACACACAACACAGTCATTATATTACGTATACTGACAATACAACGTATACAGAGTGAACTCGCAAATTAATGAGTAAATAGACTATACCTATTTCATTTCCTTAAATATTTACTAAAGTGTAAAAATATTGTTTTTTATTGTTAATATGACATGTCTTAATACTTTATTAAATAATAATATAAAAAATGCAAATCACGTCGATTTATTAGAATCAGTTTTCCAAAATACAGAGTCCAAATTCCAAATTCCAAAATACAGAAATACAAAACCAAAATGTATCACCCAACCTCCTACATTTTTTCCTTCCGCGTGTACCTACATTATTTTACAACAGTATAAAACACTTCTAATATAACTCCATATTAACACTGTTTGTATGGATCTGTTTTCAGTTGACGGCAACAACCACCTGAACCATCAAGCGACAATGAAAGGGATCAACTCCAATCAGATAGGATTCCCGTGTGAAAAGTGTGGTAAAATCTACAAGAATAAGACTCATCTGTACAGACACATATATCACGAGTGTGGAATCGAGCCACAGTATGTTTGTCCACATTGTGGCCATCGCTTTAAAAGAGCTTCAGGCTTGCGAAGACATGTTAACGCAAGACACTGACTGTGAACTCCACTTGAAGTCAAATGTCTTCATGTCTAAATGAAACACGAGTATTTACATTTAAATGTAAAATGTGTTGTATAGTACAAGATATTATTGTGAAAACATATTATGTATGTCACCTACCTGAAAGCTCATTCAACTTTGTAATTGTAAAAATAATAATTTTACGATATTAAATGTAAACGAATCGAATTTTTAAAACCTTTTCCAACATACAAAACCCAACATTCCTATTTTCGTTTACTCTTGAAGGATAACTTTCTTTATGCAATAAATCTATCATTCCTATTTTATTTTCTCTCAAAACTATATTACTTATGGGTGGGGTTACCCCATACAGTGACTACCAGTGGTACGCATACGTGAAATTATGTAGTACAATGTAGTCAGAGGATGGGTTTCAAGACTGTTGTCTGATGCCTAGGTTTCCACCGATAAGTCATACTGCTAACTTTATCGGGACATTGAACAACCAACTTTCAATATCTCTCAATACTCATATTTATTTTCTTAACGAATTAACAATTACTAAAGTTGTTTTATGTTTCTGTTTCAGTTGATGACCACTTTCTTCTATCTCATAATTATCCATCCGAGGGCAAGAACTTCCAACACTTTGGGTTCCCGTGTGTGAAGTGTGGTAAAATCTACAAACATCGCCAACACTTAAACAGACACGTGAAGCACGAGTGCGGAGTGGAGCCACAATTTACTTGTCCACTTTGTTCATATCGTTTCAAACAAGCATCCGGTTTAAAAAGACATATAAACACACAACACAGGCGATAAATTGCAAAATAATATTTTTTATTCTTCGCACTTTTTTACTAAGCACAAATACTTTATTTTTAAGACTTAGTTCTAAATTATTGTTTGTATTCGTTTCACATTACAGGTCAAATGGATTACATGATCAGACTAATTATTTCACAAAAGATTCTTGATCTTTGTTGGTTTCTATATTGATGTCTTATAAGATCGGTCCCTTGTTTTCACAGGGAAATTGATTAACCAAACATTCTATCGATGTGCATAGAAATGTTGAAGTACATTGATTACTCTTAATGTGGCTTATTATCTGAAAACAGTATTACAGGTGTTAAAAAGTTTTATGAGCAGTGATATTTTACTTATGATACTTATTTTTATGGCCATGTATTTCAAAAGGCTCTCTTACGCGTTCATTGAACGTTTTACTAGTTGTAAATGAGTTTGAATGAGGCATGAAGGAGGAATTTTAGAGGAACAGTCCCACAGTTGACAACACTTTTTAGGAGAGATTCAGAAGTATGTAACTTTATTTATATATTTGAAAATAATAAATAATACCGTTTCAATTTAAACGTACCCAATCTATGTATTACTTCTATTTTTTAAACATCAAGCTTTCCAAATCTCCATGTTAACTCCTTCCAAAAAATTGGACTTTTTGTAACCGTAAAAAAGTGAAGTTTCCTTTTTTCCTTTGTTTTGTTTACATTGTTTTGTATGATTTCTGTTTTAGTAAACGCCAACTTTCCTGCACGACCTTCTTGGCCATCCGAACCGACGCTCGTCCATAAGAGAATGTTTCCTTGTAAGCGGTGTGGTAAAACCTATAAGAACAGGACGCATTTGTCTCGACACTTGAATTACGAATGTGGGGTTGAACGACAGTTTCCATGTCCGCATTGTGCGTATAAAGCTAAACGTGCATCAACTCTACGCTGCCATATTGGTACTCGACATAAGCTCTAATTCCGATACAAATATCAAATTGACACTATTAAAGGTAATTATGTATTTTGTATTGTCGTAGTACTAATGTCTTGTAAAAATGTTTTCTACATTTCCATTTTAATATGCTCACGTGAATTTGGTTATTTTACTTAGGTACACTCGGCCAAACAAAAATTGAACGTTGACCAAATTTGAATGACTGCTGGTCATGTCCCGTCACCAATCAAAGCTTGTTATTATCATTGAAATGTGAGGTCACCTACTAGAGTGAATAGACTGACTTCTGATTGTGCGATCTTACATTTATCAGCCTATCAGATTTATTGAACGTTCAATTTTTGTTTTGCCAAGTGTACATATCATTTTGTTGTGTTTTTACAGAAATAATAAATTCATATTATTCTATGAAACCAATAGATTATTTTTTCCAAATCTCCCAATTTCATTTTTTCCGGAAGTTTTTTCTTCTAATATATAACAATCTTTTCTGTTTAATTTCATTTTTATTTTCCAACTTTCAAAACCCCAAATCCCAATTATTGACTTCTGAAGAACTGAAGAGCTTACTTTCAAAAACCACCTTGCTAATGAAACTCCCTTTGTCAAGTTGCGCGTTCAGAAAGCTAAGTATTTGACAATATTGCATTCGAATAATATTCCAAGAAGATTTTATTTTATTTTCCTGTCCTGATTATTAACACAGATGTTCTTTATTCATTCTGTTTTAGTTACCGTCAACTCTCCACTTGGACTTTCTTCGCCATTCGAGGAGATGAAACCGGGTCGTTGTGAAAGGTGTGATAAGAAATTGAATAATCGGAGAGATTGGTTCACACATCTAACTACAAAGTACGAGTGTCCTGGCGAGCCATTTCAGTGTCCACATTGTACTTTTAGAGCCAATCGTGCCTCAATTTTACGCTACCATGTTTACACTCAACATGACAATCGATTCCGCTAAATGTAAAACGTATTTCTATGTTTTCTATGTTTTATGTGTGTTATTATTAATTTGTAGTAAATGAATTGGGCCATTTTTAAAGTGGCTCTCTTATAAGTTTTGGGCCGTTATATGTTGCGTAAATGTAACTGACCTTCAAAAGAATTGCAGTGACTTAGGCAACAAAATTTTCAAAAAAGTCGTGAAAGGATTCGAAAATGTTTTCTACCTTGTCGCGTCAATTCAGCCAATAACTTGGGGATCACAATAATAATAAAAAATCGAGGTTTTCGTTGCCCATAATTTTCTAACTTACATTTAATATTTTAATTGAATCCCATACTCATTTTCTCGTGCAATTCAGCTATTAAGGATATTGTACTATTTATGCATTAATGAAGTAAACATAAATGGGAATACTTTGAATATACTTTGCGATTAATTTAAACCTCTCATCACTGTCATTTTCCTTACCCAACAAACTCTTACTCTTGACCCTAATGGTTGAAATTGATAAATTGACAGTTTTGTCTTGTTTCTGTTTTAGTTGGCAACTTTCTCCGACAACTTGCTTCAAATTCTTGGCCAACCGAAGAGCAGCTCGTCCATAAGAACGGGTTTCCTTGTGAAAAGTGTGGTAAAATCTACAAACATCGGCCCCATTTGAACAGACATTTGATTCACGAGTGTGGAATTGAACCCAACATCGCGTGTCCACATTGTGCATATCGCACGAAAAGAGCAGAGAGTTTACGTGCTCATATGATATGTCGGCACAAGTGTTAGGGCAAAAATTACGAACATGCGTATACTTTTTTCCTTTTAGATGTATTGGATATTTGACCATTCCTTTTTTTTATACATTTTCTCAGAATGAAAACTACCAGATAAAAGTATTGATGTAATTTTGGAAATTTGACAAAATAATCAACATGCTACATCTTTATCCAATGTGCATTGAAATAATGTTATGAATTCTGAAAATGTTTATTATTTCTAGAGTAAGCTGGTGTGGTTGAAAGTGCTATTAAGTTTAGTCGTTCGCAATCCATCCAATATTTCTAATGATACAATATTTGACATGTGTATAAACGGGGAAATGACATTACATTTACGACTATTATTTACATGGGCTCGAACGAATTCAATTATTCCAGAAGTATAGAGTATCAGATACTATTAAAAGGGGAATTCTTCCTCCAAACTCGAACATTGTTATTTCTAAAAATGAAATTTTAAATTTTGTGAATATTTGCCTGAGAGACGGTATTTGCCGTTTAAAAATGATCGCAACCCATCAATGACAAAGTGTTTGCATCAAGCGACTATTTAGCATAAATTGCTCAAATACAGTCGTAATTTTATTTTTTTAGTTTTTGATATCAATGGTTTTACTGTGAAATATATTTCTGTACCACGAACACGTGACGTACTTTGTATATTCATTGATAATTTAATTTTGTGTTTTAAAATAATATATTTTTTTCAAACCGAATCTATTCTTTTATACCTGTGTTCCCTCTCGAAAGCGTACAATTCCTTTAATTCTCATTATTTCCGTATGTGTAGTGTAACTATTAAACAAAAAAATCATAATAATAACAGTTTTTTATTTACGTTGTGTTGCTTTATTTCTGTTGTAGCTGACGGCAACTTTCTTCAGCATTCTTGGCCACCCGACGGCACGAACTTCAATCAGAAAGTGTTTCCGTGTAAAAAGTGTGGTAAAATGTACAGACATCGTCCGAATTTAAGCCGCCATTCAAGACACGAATGTGGCGTTGAACCGCAGTATGCATGTTCATTCTGCTCCTACCGCACTAAACGAGCGGAGAGTCTACGATTACACATGGGCTCTCAGCACAAACTATAGTGCGCGAAAAATATACATTGCAATGTTCTTATTTTGGAATTACTTTTCATATTTTTTAAGAGACGCCATCTATTTGTTGAAATTTGTCCTTTCTTGCGTTGCCAGATTTTGTTCTTTTAAGTTTTCTTCAGGCGACAACTAAGTTAACTACCTAAGTGATTTTGAGAAGAATGTGTGTTAAATTTGTATTGTGTGATTAAACTTCAACTATGATGTTCATCAATGTAATTTTACCTACAAATAATTTTTTGAACCAAATCTGTATCTATACATTTTTTTTCATACCTAGTAAGAAACCCCGAAAGTTCCACATTTCTTGTCCTTTGCTATGAATCCATTAATAACATTACATGTATAAACGTAAATTCAGTTCCATTTATTGAAGACTATTACGTACACTTGGTCAAATAAAAAATGATCGGTGAACAAATTTGAATTAGTGTTGGTCATGGTCCATAACAATCAATGCTTGTTATTATCATTGAAATGAGAGGTCACCTACTGGAGTGAGACAAATAGCATGGACTGACTTCTGTTGGTGCGATCTTAAATTTGCCAGTCAATCAGATGTATTGAGCGATCATTTTTAGTTGTGCCAAGTGTACATAATTATCATCAGTTTCCATTATGTCATTGGTTTTTATATTTGTGTTACAACCAAATATGTTTCTGGGTCTAAGTGATGGTGATGCTCTGACCAAGGTCCTCACACTAAAGTAAATCTTACGTTTTGTTTGGTTTCTGTTGTAGCTGACCACTTTCTTCAACATTCTTGGCCACCCGAAGAGAAGAACCCCAATCGGAGAGTATTCCCGTGTAAAAAGTGTGGTAAAATTTACAAACACCAGCCAAACTTGAGCCGACACTCAAGACATGAATGCGGCATTGAACCGCAATTTGCGTGCCAGCAATGTGCCTATCGCACCTACAGGGCTGATCGATTACGCTGTCACATATTGTCTCAACACAAGCAATAATATGCACAATAAATATATTTGTTATGTTTTGACAATTTCTTATTTTTCTTCAGTTCTACATTATAAAAGTCAATTTTCAAAGTATCACCTTGTGTGTATAAATATATTTGGGTAACTTTTATATAAAAAAATGTTGATTTGTAATAATATACAATAAATTTTTTCTACAAGTACATCGATTTTAAAAGCGTACTCAAAATCCATGAATCCGTATTTTCGTAATCTCCTACAAGAAATTTCCACGATAATTCAAATATACGTGCTCATAACTGAAAACTCCCCTTATTGGCCGTGACGATGCTGTGAACCGTGTGAACCCAAGCACTGTACATTCACTGTATTTATTTACATTTTGATACGGAGTCAGAGTTGCTAGTCGACGTCACAAGGCATGAAGGACTTAGGAATAAGTATTTTGACGTTAACTATACAGTCTACGTTTTACCTCGGCCACTTTAATAATCACCTTCATTTGACCTCGACACGATCCGTGGCGCTACCTCGATACGCTTAGTCCCGCGTTAAACATAGCGGGCGAATCCATTTCAATCCCTCCTACCTTTTCTACCTAGCCTTAACTTTTTTTGGATACGATTGTAGATAAAGTGGGTTGACGGTTGAAATTTTAATCATGATTAGATAAAAGACAAACTTATTGTTATCACTTGGTACATTTTTAATTTTTAGCTTTGATAATTAGTAATAATTAGTTGATTTTTGGTAAAAAATTGTATATTTTCTTGTCTCGCTGGGTGACGTATGAAATTTAATTTCAAAAAGGTGCCAAGTGATAACCATTAGTTTGTCTTTTATCTTATCGTGATTAAAAATTCAGATCAATTGGTTTACGGGTTTGGTCTCCAATCGTATAGGAAATTTCAACATTTTGAGCGGTTTTGTTGAATAACCGGTGCCTAATTAATAATGCAAGAAGCAAAAATGAAAAAGTGCTACTAATATACAATCACACTGATCATGTGAACATCCTATCAAAGTTAAATCCACCTATGAAACAATTTTTCTCTCTCAATTTGCTATAACGGCCGAGCGCTTGTATCACCTTAAGTCTTTCTTTCTTGAATTTGATTTGCATGGTTTCTGTTTCAGTTGACTTCAACTATCTTCTAAACGAATCTTCGCTACCGTCTGGAATGAACTTCAACAACGCAAGATTTCCGTGTGAAAAGTGCGGTAAAATCTACAAGCATCGCCAGCACCTCAGCAGACATTTCAAACACGAATGCGGGATTGAGCCACAGATTGGATGTCCACATTGTGATTATCGCACGAAACGAGCAGAGAATCTACGCGCTCATTTGTTTACTCGACACAGGAGTTCTGGCAAACAAGACTTTTACACACAAAGCACCAGGCAAAGAGAATAAGGATGCGAGAAACACTTGAACAACGATCAATTAATATCGACTGCGAATGGGTGCCCGAAAAGATAAAACTGTTTTACATAAGGATATTTACATTGTTTATCTCCTTACATGTTTTTAAAAGTACGTCAGGTGAAGACCCCAAGTTAAAATGTAATTTTGGCATAGATAAATAATTCAATGAAACCTGTAATTTTGGAAATATTGTGACAAATAAATATCAACTTGAAGAACCTTATCGAATTTATATGATTTGTATTTTATGTTGTCTCAAAATAATATAGATGTACCTAGTAATTCAGGATAACCCTATCTAATTCCCAGCGTTTTAAGTTCACGAATTTTATCTAAATTAATGCTCATATTCAAGTAGATATATTTTTAAAACAATTTCTAAATGATTAAAATGCAAATATTATTAATTATTATGTGTTGTTTATTTTGTTTATGAGCTAGAAACAATGGTAGTATTTTTAGAATAAGAGCTAAGAAGCAAAATAGGAAACGCATTCGTCTTGACTTACAACCGAGTGATTGGTTTCTTGCGTTGATCTGTTACAGGTGGGTTTATCTTCACACGTCAGCGTCCATTGAAAACACATCCAGGAACTGAAGGGTTCCAATGTGAGAGGTGTTCGAAAATATACATCAAGAACCGTTCCTTGTGGAGACACCGGAAATACGAATGCGGAATTGAGCCACAGTTTAAGTGTTCATTTTGTCCTTATCGATGCAAACAAAGATCGAGTCTTCTGACACATCTCAAGACGTGTAAGCGGAGGTTAAAATAGAGAATCAAGATATTAGCGAAACACAAGAACTACTATCAAAATGTCGACTGGAAGGAGGAAAATGAGTGCCAAATAACATCAAATTATTTTTATATATAATTTCTCATTTATTTCAATATTTCATTTATTTTTATTCCCCTTCCATAATTTTATTAGTAGCCCACGTAGTGAAAGACAAAACAAATGTTGTTTTGGCTTACGATATTTGTTAAAATCAATCCATTTTCTATTGTAAAATTTTGATAATATGGTAAATAAAAGTCAACTTGACAAATGTATATCAAATGTAATTGATCCGTATTTTATTCTATCTTACCTAATACTATTTCCTTATGTTGTATCTTTGGAAGTTGATTTCGTATGAGGCGTGAGTCCGTATACCCATATGGCATTCAAGACAATTAAAAAAATTTACCTAATGAGGCACTTAAAATAAACTAGTAAAGACTGCTTCTAAAAACGGATAACTTTTTATTTTGTTTAAATTTTGACGTTGAAACTTGGTGAAATTTGACGCTCTTCAGCCACCACCCATGCCTCTTCAAAAGTTAAAAAAATGATATAATTTTATATTTAAAACTACGAGTAATTGGTTTCGGTGTTGATTTGTTACAGGTGGGTTTATCTTCCCACGTCGACGGCCATCTAAAATACATCCAGGCACTGAAGGGTTCCAATGTGAGAGGTGTTCGAAAACCTACACAAACCATCGGTCTTTGTGGAGACACAGGAAATTTGAATGTGGAATTGAGCCACAGTTTAAGTGTTCGTTTTGTCCTTTTCGTTGTAAACAAGGATCAAATCTACGCACACATCACAAGACGTGTAAAGGAAAATTGCAATAGCTTTAATCTCGTTTGTATTGTTCGACACTGTATTGGTGTGATTTATCATGAAAAATAAACTTTTGATTGTAGACTTTTGATTTTTGTCTCTTTTAATTTTGTGGTAATATTTCTATTTTTTAGTAATGTAATCATAAACCATTTCGCATAAAATGCAATTGCAAAATATTACTTAGAATTACTATCCTTTTATTTTATATCTTGCTCCAAAACAACATTCACTTGAAAAACAGAGCAAGTTGGCTTTAGTCTTTATTTTCTGAACTTAAAATCCGTCCGTTATTCATATTTTCCCTCAGCCGAAAAGCAAATGATGGGAAGGTTCCCTAAGGTACGTCACCTCCTTCCCTACGTACTCATGATCTGTCCATATAACTCATAATCATTCATCCGTCGACATTATAGACTAGTTTCAGAATATAAGATGTGAATAGAATTTAGAACTCTGTCACTTGCTTCATGTGGTCTAAAGTCGTCGTTTTCTATGTGGATGTGCTGGACTTAAAATCTTGTAGCGTTTCTCTACCACCTGTGAAACCTACATTCTCTGTTACAGTGGGCGAGTTTGTGCTGATGCATCAGTGGAGGTCTGAAGATTCGACAGTAGATCTGCCTTTGTTCCCGTGTAAAAAGTGCGGCAAAACTTACAAGCACGAGCCGAATATGTACAGACACTTGAAGTATGAGTGTGGCATTGAACCGCAGTTTCCATGTCCTCACTGTAACTATCGAGCTAAGCAAGGGTCTCATTTAAGAAGACATCTGAAATCACAGCATCATGACTTACTTTTATTAACCAATTTTATGTAAAGATTTAAGGATATGTACACTACCTATGATAGGAAGGAGTTGTGAAAAATATCCGACCGAGCCGTGGCTCGAACCGGGGTATCTCATTTTCCGGGCGAGCGCTCTCCCAACTGAGCCACCCGGTCGGACGGACAATCCCTTCCTATCATCCTGACTTCATGAATATTTTCCACATAAGCCCAGTTTCTCAATACGCATCTGTGATTTTTCTACAATTAAAATAAAGATGTTGTGATATCTTAAAAACCGCCTACCGACTTTTTTTAAGCGACTTTTTCTTTAAAACTGTATTTTGAATGTTACGAATTTAATGTCTCTTACATTGAAGGGTCAATGATTCGGTAAACAGATTTAAACACCCAGATGTAGTTGATTTTCCGGCGTTTTTATTTCTTAAAATCGAATTTGTATAATTTACATATATTTAAAAAAAAATGAAATATATTGATTTTATTGATTTCTTGATTGGTAGTTTTTTTGTGAAAATCAGTAGTCGCTACTTTTTATTTATTTATTTCAACTCATATAAACATGCGCCATTAACATTACACTCACTTGTTCTAGTTTTCCTGAAGACTCAACGAGAGTTTGCGAAGAAAGATCCTGTGTTCTTCCCGTGCTTGAAGTGTGGAAGATTCTACAAGCACAAGCCTTCTCTGTGGAAACATGTCAAATACGAGTGCGGGATGCAACCTCAATTCAAATGTCCGAAATGCGATTACCGAGCCAGACAAGAGGTCCATTTGAAAACGCATATGATATCGAAACACGAGTACACATTCTATTGAAATAAAAATTATTCAATTATATTTTGACATTGGCACATTGTTGAGCGGCCATCTTGTTGGCATACGTGATGTGTTTTTGGTATGTTGAAAGTATTAATGGTTACGTACGAATAACTCTGTTTAGAAAATATCATCAATAAATCGGATTGAATAATTTTGTTTTTATTGGTGAAGTCAAACAAATGACGTCCGTGGAAGCTAGGAATCGCGAGAAAAAAATCTCTACACAAAGTATTATAATTTATATTAGGCAAAACCAGAAATCATCTCATCTCAAGTTCGGAAAGAAAATCACAGCGTTTAATTTCCAGATAGTACCTACCTATTGATTTTCATTAAGGTGGATCTTACCTTTCAAAATGTGTTGAAATTTGTATTGATCTTAGTATATATGTACTTAAAATGTAACATAAAATTAATTAAAAAATTCTAGGTCGACAATTTTCCGGAAAATCGTTGGAAAATCGAATTTTAAATTATGCTAATTTTTGCCCCCAGAACTTTGAAATCACATTTTGGAATACGCTAAGATTTTGTTATAATACCCTTTGAACTGTATATTTTGTTGTGGGTTGTTTTGTAACACACATGCATTTCCCCAGAAGAGTAAAAAAAATAAAATTTAATCCCATTAAATATCACATAAATTATCGTCATCTTCTGATGCCTGTATCTTTAAGACGGGTATTTCAAATGTAATGCAAACTAATTCATCACACTCGTGAAACATCCCTGAATTTAATGGTGAAAGATTCACATTGATTGGACTTATATTAACGTTATTCTGGGGGAAAAAGTGACGCCGCGCGGGCTGTAGATTTTCTGGACCAGTATCTGCAATTCATGCGTCTGTCCAAACGCGCTCCTAGCGGAGTTATTCCCAAGTACTGAGTTTTGCATGCGTGCGCGGGGGAGGGGGACATCTGTTTTGTCTTGCTCTGGTCACGTAGCGAACATAAAACTGTTTATGGTTGGAATGTATTGGTTTACATTTCTCAGTAGCTGAATCTCAAGAATGACTTGTTGATACCGTAGCATCTCAGAGCTGATGTGTGTTTGAGAGGAGACTTGCACGGGAACAACGGGAACAATGTAATAGTTTTTGAACAATATTCCAAAAAAGGGCGGGGGGGGGGGGGGGGGGGGCTAGTACAAAATGTTGATTATAATTTTTCACATGAAGGAGAATTGAACAAACAAAAATGTTAATTGCACAAACCAGCACAAACGTAGCACTAACGATTGCGATAGTTTTTGGGGCAAGTTTCCAAATTTGTAGGGGGGGGGGGGTGCAAGATTTGACTATTGTTTTTGGCTATTTTGGAGCTAGACTTGCGCAAACGAAATTTTTTATTGCACAAACCAGCACAATATACTATAATAGTTTTTGGGGCAAATTTCCAAAGGGGGGGGGGGGGAGGGTGCAAAATGTTGTTTATTGTGTTTTGACATGAAGGAGACTTGCTCAAATGAAAATTTTAATTACAAAAACGTAGTACAAACGATGCAATAGTTTTGGGCCAAATTTCCTAAAGGGGGGGGGGGGATGTGAGGCCCTTGTTATACTCACTAACGAAGGCCTCGGGTGGGGGGGGGGGGGGGGCGTTAAAAAATGTTGTTTATTCTTTATAGACGAAGGAGACTCACACAAATGTTGTGTGTGTAGACAAACACAGTTTGTGTGTACAAACTGTGTGTAGTTTTTGGACAAATTTCCTTGGGTGGGGGGGGGGGGGGGCAAATTTTGTTAATTGCTTTTGAACATAAGGAGACTTGCACAAACAAAAATGTTGATTGCATAAACCAGCACAAACGTAGCATAAACAGATTGCAAACTGTAAAAAGAACACAAATGCAAAACGGGGTGGGGGGAGGGGGGGGGGGGGCGGGCTGGTGCTAATATTTTGACACCCCCCCAAAAAAGGTATTTCCAGTGGCACAAAGTGAAACTTTTAATTGCACAAACCAGCACAAACGGAGCACAAACGATTGCAATTGGAAAAGGAGCACAAATCCAAAAAGGGGGGCTGGTTTGAAAATTCTGATACCCCCCCCCCCACCCCCCACACAAAAAAAAATACATACTTTCAGTGTTGCACCGGAACTTTTGATTGCACAAACCAGCACAAACGTAGTACAAACGATTGCAATCGGGCAAAGAGCACAAATCCAAAAAGGGAAAGCTAGTTCCAAAATTTTGACCCCCCCCCCCCCCCCCCAAAAAAAGGAACTTTTAGTGCTGTTAAAACAAAACTTCTGATTGCACAAACCATAGTTTTTGAGCAAATTTCCAAAACGGTGGGGGGGGGGGGGGGCAACTACTTGCACCCGAATTTGTTGACATCAGTCTAAAAAGGCAATTGATTGAGCTTGATTACATAGATCCAAAATGTGCCACTCTCGAGAGAAAATCGTTTCAATCGAATTGAGAAACTTGACTTCCGACCTTCTACCTCTGAGGTATAGAAATATAAACTAATAATGATGCTAATGTGCCTCTGCATCCGAGTTGCCGATTGTGAAGGCTCTTTTCTTACAAGATTCTTGTAATATGATGTCGAGGTCACAGCTGCCTGCATGTTTGTTGATATTATATGCCGACTAAGTGAAATTGTTTTGGTTTACGACCTGCCAGACTGGAGACGTGACTGTTTATGAGTTGTGAGACAGAGAGACAGAGAAAGACATATCATCTATCTCTCTCCCACTCACACATAGAATGCAATAACGGGAGCGATACGTCCGTGCTCAACGAGCTCTCTGAGAGCACTGCGCTGGTGGCGGTAGAACTTGGCATCATATAGGTAAAATCCACCTTAAATCAAACTGAAACTAAAACTGAATGTGAATTTATTTACCCTTACCTAATATCGCCATTCACCAGATTTCAGTAGCACCGTGTTACTGTAGCACAACTTTTGTTTTAAAAGTTTTAGCCATAAGAGCTAACATTGTCGCCATGGCAACTAGCCGATCGTGCTAATTTTTTTTTAAACTTTTGTTTTAAAAGTTTAAGCCATAAGAGCTAACATTGTCGCCATGGCAACTAGCCGATCGTGCTACAGTAACACGGTGCTACTGAAATATTGGCGATATTAGGTAAGGGTCCAGAACTTAAGACTTCCAGATAATTTGAATTCGTCTTCTGACTTCTCTCGCCAAGAGTTAAATTGTTTCAAATTTATTCTATTGTTGAAAAAGTGAAGATAAAATCTGATAATCAAGTTGTTTCTAATTCACTGTGTGTAAGGTATGTTTGTAAGATAATTTGTAAAGTCCTTGAACTATGTGTGAATAAATTTGTTTCGTGAATTGGAAGATTTTGGAAGTATCTAAATATGAACGTCCTATACCCTGATATTCTAACATTATTTCCGTGATATTTATCTTTAAATTCCCGTTCAAGTGACTGATTTGACGTCCACGTCTGTTTCAGATGAATCTGCTGTCAGCTATCATCACACTCCTCAGAACAATAAGCCGGGAAGACGCGTTTTCCAGTGTAAAAAGTGTGGCAAAGTGTACAAACATCACCAATCACTGAACAAACACATACGATATGAGTGCGGAATCGAGCCGCAATTTCAGTGTTATCTTTGTTCTTATCGTGCCAAACAGGGTGCTCATTTAAAGTCGCATATTAAAAGTGTGCATAATGTGGAAATATTAAAGACTTGATGTTAAGGTTATAAATGTTTTATTTTTTATAATCTTGCGAAGCATGTAGTGACGGTTCACATTATCTGGTGAAACTTGTCAATCCTTCCACTCCTTATAATATCCTGTAATAAAGATAAGATATAGTAAAATGTCATGTATATGAGAAAAGTTTTTTTTTATTATCTTGAAATATATTTTTTATTATTATTTGTTTTATTATCAAAGAGAAAAAAATTATTGCATGTCATATTTTTTATTAAAGCATAATATCAACAATAACGATAAACATTTTGTTGATTTTTCAGGTCTATCATGTTTATCGTGCTCCTGAGTAAATACAACGATATCTGATTGACTGATTGATTTCTGTTCCAGATGATGAGAGCTATGTGCTGGGCTATGATAGCGACAAACCGACTTATACTTGCAACATGTGTGGCAAGACGTACAAGTATCAAAGATCGATGAGCAGCCATCAGAAGAACGAATGTGGCCAAGAGCCTCGACTTCAGTGTCCACATTGTCCGTACCGAGCTAGGCGAGGTTCGCATTTAAAAAGACATATTATGACGGTTCACGGGAGAAATACGATTAAAAACGTTTAAGATATGAATTTTAATGAATTATTTGAATCAATACCTACTTCACAATTTATTTGGAATAAAAAAATCTGTTCCATATATTTATATTTTTAATATTATTGTAAATGGTTCAAGCTGTAAGTTCAAGTGGTAAGCTGTAAAATGGTAGTGTAAAGTGGTAAGCCCACTTTAAAAATCCAGCCAAAATATGGAATAATTAAAAAAAAAAAATTCATACAATGCGCAGTACTAAATATATGTGTGACTTTTAGTATTCCGAATATTTTTATTTATGTAATATGTGTTTATGTAATAAAACTTACTTTGTATAAAATTAGATTTTGATCAAATCACATCTTATAAATGTCGTGAAAATAAAACAATTATATTTTTCTCTGTTGTTTCTTTATTTCTCCTCATAAGTACAATTTTCTTATTTTGCGGATTCATAGTCGTACTTCCAAACATATTTTGCGTGAATGTTCTTCAAAAAAGATCCTACACTCCTGTATACAGTATACCGGACACTGGCGGTCTGTGCCCGGCGTTGCCCGGATGATGTGATTGAGAAGCCCCTGAGCGTTAGGCAGCTAGTGATACATTGTTGCTATGCAGATGGACTATCTTCACGTGTCCCCGGCGGATGGGTTAAGTGTTGCTAAGGGTCATATTAAATAACAAAGCCAAATTTGGTTAAGATCGGTCAAATGGTGTAAAATTGTATAGAGAATTACGTACTACGTACTTACATGCAAACATGCAATTTTATATTCTACTTATATGTAACCACGGTTCATATTGTTGAGTTTTCGCCGATGCGATGAGGGTTGGGTCCAAGCGAATATTAGATATCGAATTGTTCCATTAACTGTTGCAGATCCGCTGATGATTTATCCTTCTGCTGAAGATCCGTTCAAGAAGCTTTTTCCGCGTGATAAGTGTTACAAAATCAATAAACAACGACAATGTTTAAACGGATATAGCGCCCGAGTGTGGATTTGAACCACAGATTCACCGCCTTATTTTTGCTTTTCGTTCTAAGCGAATGACAAATTTAAAGCGATATGATTTTGATTCACGGTACAGCACGATAACGAAGCTTGAATGATGAGTTCTTTAATTAAAATAATAAAACATTCGTCTTCATAATTTAGTAATTAGATAACAAGCAAACTGTTCGCATCCTCAAAAAAATTTCCGGATTTATCGAAGAGAGTTCCCAGAGTGTATTCGATTCCGTCCATAAGATTGTAAAGCCCTGCCCTGTATTACCAAAGTTTAATTGTACCGGTGGACTAACCTTTTGATTCATTTTAACAGTTAAACAAATTTATTACAATATTTATATAGTTAATCTGGCTCTATTTAGCTTGTAATACCGAGCCTAGGCCAGCCCTGGGTGATTAAAGCCGCGTTTACAACAACTTAACGTTCGAAAATTAACGTAGCAAAATTAACGCAATTCCACTTTCGCTCACAACCACTTAGGAAAAATAACACACACGTAAAACAAGATGGCGCCGGCCAGCGCGAACAGCTGTGAGTAAGATGTGAGAGAAGTGTCCGTGCGCATGCGCCACTTAACGCACTTAACGTTCGACTTGAAAGTAGGAAGTAGGTCTACTTTGAGGTGAAATAGACCATTTTAAATATTATCTCGGGGGCTCTGCTTTCTAAGAAAAATCATATGCAGTTTGATTTTCAGACACCTTAGTCCCTGTTTCAACAATAGGTAAAACAGGGACTAAGATGTCTGGAAATAATACTGCATATGATTTTTCTTAGAAAGCAGAGCCACGGAGATAATATTTAAAATGGTCTATTGGCGTACGTTAATTTACAAAATTTCGTTGTGAACCAATCCATAAGTTTACCATGGGCTTGATAATTGAAATTGCGTTAATTTTCTTAATTTTCGAACGTTAATTTTGTTGTAAACGCGGCTTAAGACTGACATCCACAAATATCTACTTGCAGACGCAACTTCTGTTGAGCATGAGGCTTGGTGGCAGTATTGTGTTCCTTCCAACTATCTTCAAACATATCTTCAAAATTACTTGTTCATCAATTTAAAGATGATAGTTTGAGATTGTTTTTCTTTTAACACTCTGTTTCCAACACTAACTTTCTTTGTAGTAGTATTTAGATTGACATGTTATTCTTAAACTTCATTGATATTAGTCGTTCTCGTATCATTTGGGTTAATTATCAAACACTTATTGTAGTCATATAGTGACCATTGTAATAGTAGCAGTTAGTAATCATATAGGAATAATAACTTTCACGACATATATTATTTATCATAATAAAATAATTTTCTATGTCTATAATCCTAATGTGTCTAATATGACTAAATTGTCTGTTTCAGTGTCGAAGCACGACGAGTTTCCTCCCGTCGCCACAACTTCTGCTTCTGTTGAAGACATTGCACATGTTGTCTTCCAATGTGCTGAGTGTTCAACTGAATTCAAAGATCGCCGAGAACTTCAAAATCATATTATTACACAATGTTGCCAACGACGACCCGTGGTTGTACTTGATTCAATCAACCCATTACATTACATTACAAACGAGTTGAAATCCACAGAGAACCAAACTCGTTCTCTAAAACATGGGAATCGTAAAGTTTCGCGATGTTTGAAATGTAAGGAGTTTAAGTACATGGGTTTACTAACCACTAACCACATTCCCAGTTTAAAGGATGATTTAATATGTTTCAGTGTCGAAGCAAGAAGATCTTCCTCCCGTCGCCACAACTTCTGCTGCTGTTGAAGATATTGCACATGTTGTCTTCCAATGTGACAAATGCTTGATTAAATTCCACGATCGAAGCACACTTGTGAATCATATAACAAACATGTGCTATTCAGAATCTCAGGCTGTGCCTGCCTCAGCTGTACAATTCCAATGCTCTACTTGCAAAAAGTTTTATAGCCGGATGAAGAATTTGACATTTCATGTTAAACATGAATGTGGTAAGGTTCTGCGATGTGGAACATGTAAGAAAGATTTCAAGTTTTTTACGCAACTTAGAACTCATGTCAAACATGAGTGTGGTAAAGTTATGCAATGTGGTAAATGTAAGAAAGAGTTCAAATTAATTTCGACACTAGTAACTCATGTTAATCATGAGTGTGGTAAAGTTCTAAGATGTGAGCAGTGTAAGAAGGAGTTTAAGCACATGAATAAACTAACTTCTCATGTTAAACATGAGTGTGGTAAAGCTAATCGATGTGGAAAATGTAAGAAAGAGTTCAAGTACATTTCGCACCTTAGTACTCATGTTAAACATGAGTGTGGTAAAGAGATTCAATGTCGAAAATGTAACACGAGATTCACTTTGAAGAGTAGTTTGCAGAGACACATGAAGAATCAATGCAACGTTGATTGGTAATATTGCTATGTATTGAATTTTGGAATGTTTTTTTATAGCAGGGATTTTCAGGTTAATTGCCTATATACTGAATAAAATATTTATAATGAGGATTGTAGCAAAATGTTTTTGCAAATAGCAATAGGTTTTTGATAGCAATACTGTATTTTATCCTTTTGTGGGTTCATATCCTGTTGGCTGATATTACTTATTAATGCCACATTTTCTGGTCATTTGGACACAATTAGCTTAAATTTCAATGTATCACAATTTTGACAGTTAAAGTCCCCATCTATTGATTTTGTTTGAGTTACATGTTTTGAAAATGTCCTCCACAACCCCTCTTTTCCCAGTGAGAGGCTCTTGCTAGAAGGTTATTTTCTGATTGGCAGGCAGTCATGTGAAAGATTCCCCTCTCAGTGCCAATGTGTTAATGACTGGCCAAGAAGAAGGAGCGAAAGTCTGACGATAAGAATTCCAATATCAGAGACGGAATAAAACCTCTCTGTAATATATCTGTACCAATGCCACTGTCAGTTGTTCTTAGGTGAAGACTGCTTTTGGACGCATTTCTATGCATATTTGTCTCTACTTAGGTCAGAGGAGTTTTCAATAGGTCTTGTGAAAACATATTTTTTAATAAATGTGTTTGAAGACTTCCTTATAAGTATCCTTTGTGCATATGATCTCTGTTTTTCACGACTCGCTAGCGTATTTAAAATTGATACTGCCGCTAACACAGAATCTGCCTATTTACGGAAATTTGGTAATTCGTTGCGTTATTTTACATTTTGTTTTGCACACTATGGAGAGATAATTACTTGCTATTTTTCCTGCCTATATTCATTATCAATTTAATATCATTGCATTTACATTATTATTAATTGCAATAAATGTTTATAATGTAGCTACGCATTGATGCTATCAAACTATCTTCAAATATTTTATATCAACATTGGTTTATTACTTCAATTAAGGTTGTATTTTTCATTGATATTCTTATGTATCAATATTTTGATTGGCATTTATTTAGTTTCGAATTATTTTTAGTAGACATATGTTGGTTTGTAATCTTTGGTGCATTCAATTTCAATTGCATTATTTGCTTTTGCACATTCACACTATTTACTGTAATTTAAAACAAATTAATGATGTGACAACTCATTTGCATTGGAGGCAGAGAATCGTAATTCTTTGTAGCCATATAATATGTATTAATTAAACATACAAATAGTACATAGATCTACTTATTCGTATTGCGAGCTTCCTACCCGTGCATGATTCTCTCGGTCCAATGGTCAATGAATATGTTATCATGCAAATGTTTTTCCTCTCAATATTCGAAAATAAATCATTACGACTACGATATATGGAACATACAGCCGGTTTCATTTATTATAAAAACTTGTTTTCATTTCCTAATTGCACTCGCCTTCACCATCCCTCACTTCCAATCTTTCCTCACATTCTGGCATTTACTGACTGTTACGTGAGAATGTTCAGTTATACATTATATAAAAATAATATCGTAAATTGTTACTATACACATTTTTTTTTTGGCTATTGGTTTTTTGTCGTTACCTATGCCGTCTGTACGGAGGTGTATATCTGAAACTTGCTCTAGTTCAATGACAAGTGGTGTGATATATGACGGGAAATATAATATATAGCTACTGTATATTTTTTTCAATTATTCACATCCCACAGATTTGCAGGTACATTTTCTTAAGTTCATGCCAGTGTGAGTGTGCCTGTATGATGATGGTAAGGTCATTAAGAATATAATATCCTAATTGTTTTATTGACTGCTCGATTGGTTTTTTTGTTTCAGATCCGCGGACGATTTATCCTTCTTCTGCTGAAAATCCGCTCAAGAAGCTGTTTCCGTGTGATAAGTGTGGAAAAATCTATAAACATCGACAAAATGCATACAGACATAAAACTTTCGAGTGCGGAATTGAACCACATTTTCAATGCCACCTTTGTGCTTTTCGTTCTAAGCAAAATACTAATTTAAAGCGACATATGATTTCCATTCACAGTACAGCCCAATAACGAATCTTGTATGCTGAGTTCTTTAATTAATTAAAAGTATAAAACATTCGTCTACAAAATTTCGTTATTGGTTTCAGTGTCATGCTCAAAAGTATTTCCAGATTTATCGACGCAAGTGCACAGAGTCTACTGGATTCCGTCCATAATATTTTTAGCTTACAGTCTTGTGGTGTTGCGGACTAACATCCGCAAATATCTACTTGCGGACTCAGCTTTTTTTATTATGATGCTTGGCATTTCGGATTCTGTCTTATTACTTCCAACTACCTATCTTTGAACATATCTTCAATGCTACTTGTTCATCTATTTCTCCAACACTTTGTTTCCACTTTAACTGTCTTTGAAGTAGGATTTTGATATTCATGTTATTCTTCATCTTCATTGATAATAGTCGTACTCGTGTCCTTTCTGTTAACGATCGAATTGTAATCATTCCTATAGTGAAATGTAAGCTTTCACGACATGTATCATTCTTCGTAAACATTATTTTATTTAGTCTGCCGTTTTAATAAACCAGTTATTGGTCCTGAAGATGACAGGACTAAGCATGTTAAAACATAGGTCTTAATAAATTAATTTTCCAAGTCTCTAATCCTAATGTGTCTAATATGACTAATTGTCTGTTTCAGTGTCGAGGCAAGACGAGTTTCCTCCCGTCGCCACAACTTCTGCTGATGTTGAAGATATTGCACATGTTGTCTTCCAATGTGCCAAATGCTTGACTGAATTCCACGATCGCAGCACACTTTTGAATCATGTTACAAACGTTTGCTATCGAGAGTCACAGGTTGTGCCTGTCTCAGCCGTTCGATATCAATGCTCTAATTGCAAAAAGTGTTATAAACGGTTGAAGGATTTGACATTTCATGTTAAACATGAATGTGGTAAAGTTCTGCGATGTGGGCAGTGTAAGAAGGAGTTCAAACACATGACCAACCTAACTGCTCATGTTAAACATGTGTGTGGTAAAGTTCTAAGATGTGGGCAATGTAAGAAGGAGTTCAAATCCATGCCAGCACTAATAACTCATGTTAATCATGAGTGTGGTAAAGAGATTCGATGTCCAAAATGTAACGCGAGATTCATTTTTAAGAGTAGTCTGCAGAGACACATGAAGAATCAATGCAACGTTGATGGGTAATATTGGAGTATGTATTGAATTTTTAACTGTTTTATTTTTTCGAGCAGGGATTTTCTGGTTAATGCCTATATATCTGAATAAAATATTTATAATGAAGAATACAGCAATATGTTTTTGCAAATGGCAATAGGTTTTTGATAGCAATACTGTATTTTATCCCTTTGTGGGTTCATATCCTATTGGCTGATATTACTTATAAATGCCACATTTTCTGGTCATTTGGACACAACACACAATAATCTTAAATTTCAATGTATCACAATTTTGACAGTTAAAGTCCCCATCTACTGACTTTGGTTTGAGTTACAAATTTTGAAAATGTCCTCCACAACCCCTCTTATCCCAGTGAGAGGCTCTTGCTAGAAGGTTATTTTCTGATTGGCAGGCAGTCATATGAAAGTTGTCCCCTCTCAGTGCCAATGAGTTAATGACTGGCCAAGAAGAAGGAGCGAAAGTCTGACGATAAGAATTCCAATATCAGAGACGGAATAAAAACTGTCTGTACTGTCAGTTGTTCTTAGGTGAAGACAACTTTTGGACGCATTTCTATTAATGTGTGTCTCTACTTAAGTCAGAGGAGTTTTCAGTAGGTTTTGTTGATACATATTTTTCAATAAATGTGTTTGAACTCTTCCTAAAAGTATCCTTCGTTCATTTGATCTCTGTTTTTCACTACTCGCTAGCGTATTTGGAATTGATACTGCCGCTGACACTGATACTGCCTATTTTCGGAAATTTGGTAATTCTGTGCGTTATCTTACATTTAGTTATGCACAATATGGGGAGATCATCATACTTCCTACGTATCCCGCCAATATTCATTATCAATGTAAAATCATTACATTTACTTAATTGCAATAAAGTTTAATCGTGTGGTTATGCATATTCAATCAAACTATATTCGAATATTTTGTATCAACATTTGTTTATTACTTTAATTTACGTTGATGTTTTCGTTTTTTCATCCATTGTATTAATATACTTGGTTTGCTTAATTTGTATCAATTTGTTTTAGGTAGTACCTTTATTTTAGTTGTAATTTTTATTACTTTCAATTTCATTTGTATTATTTGTTTTTGCACATTCAAACTATGTACTGTGATTCCTAAGTAGACGATATGACATACGCATTTGCATTGGAAAAAAATCTTAACTTAATGTATATCCACATAATATGTATAAACACACAAATAGGACATTGAGGTCTAATAATTTGTAATAAGCTTTATTTCTATGTATGATTTTTTCTTGACCCATTGTCACTGAAAAGGTTACCAAATGTATGTGAAATTTATCTCCATGTTTCAACGGCTATTAAAAATAATACATTACGACTACGAAAATGCGTATTTAAATCATATAATTCGTGTTGATTGTTGTATGAAAAATCTACATCCGGTTGCATTTATTATAAATCCTTGTTTTTCAGTTTCAAATTGCTCTCACCTTCGCAATCCATCACTTTCCAATCTTTCCAGTCTTTCTTATTTAGACATACTATTGTGAGAATGTTAAGTTTTACATCCTGCTCTTGTAGTGTTTAATACTACCATCCACAAATATCTTCTTGTGAACGCAACTTCTTATAAGCATGAGGTTTGGTCTTTGCTTTTTTATCTTTTTCAAGATAATAGTTAAGATGATAGTTCAATATGATCAAGTGATGGTGCATAAGATCTCTACTGATTTTGCTGAAAACGTGTAAAATAATCGAAAATGGTGGTCTTAATGTCCATGCAAAATTTGAACTTGATCCGACCATTTTGATTTCGACCAATTAAAATAAATGTTTTTAAAATTTTAACCAATTGGAGGATGATTCTGACATTTATATCCCTATATACGACGACCTTCAAAATTCGAAAAAATTCGATTCGGTAGGTCGAACGGTGTGAGCTACTGACCATTTTCATTTTTGAACCAATCAGAGAGCAGCGCTCAAAAGCAATCCAATGAGATAAAATAATACAAGTATGTGTGCAAAATTTCAGCCTGAACGTCAGTCCTAATAAAATAAAATTGTCATTTTCAGTGTCAACATATGACGAGTTTCCCCCCGACGCCACAACTTCTGCTGCTGTTGATGATAATGCTCGTGCTGTCTTCCAATTCGCCAAATGCTCAACTGAATTCCACGATCGAAGCACATTTTTGAATCATACAAACATGTGCTATTCAGAACCTCGGGTTGTACCTATCTCAGCAGAACGATTCCAATGCTCTAATTGCAAAAAAATGTATAACAAGATAGGTCGTTTGAAATATCATGTTAAACATGAGTGTGGTAAAGTTCTACGATGTGAGCAATGTAAGAAGGAATTCAAGTACATGACGACACTAACTACTCATGTTAAACATGAGTGTGGTCAAGTTCTGCGATGTGGGCAATGTCAAAAAGAGTTCAAATATATAAGTGATCTAACTCGTCATGTTAAACATGAGTGTGGTAAAAATATTCAATGTTCAAAGTGTTACACGGCATTCAATTTGAAGTGTTATCTGCAAAGACATATGAAGAGTAAATGCAAGGTTGTTGAGTAATATTGCATAATCTTTTGCATTTTGAAATGATTTTTTGGAGGTGGGATTTTCAGGCTAATGCATGTTTCTGAATATTAGATAGTTTATTATGATGATCGCAGCAAAATGTTTTCTAAATAGC
The DNA here is from genome assembly GCA_934045905.1 of Leuctra nigra. Taxonomy (NCBI): domain Eukaryota; kingdom Metazoa; phylum Arthropoda; class Insecta; order Plecoptera; family Leuctridae; genus Leuctra; species Leuctra nigra. The sequence continues at coordinate 7,563,698 of OW203768.1, forward strand.
TATAACGTTTTGATGGCACTGTATTTTATACTTTTATAGGTCAATTTGACTGTTGGCTGATAAATTTCACATTTTCTTGGCGATTTGTACTCGTTGAGAGTGGTTCACATTAATTATGCAATCAACCATATTTGATTATTTTATCAACATTTGTTGACTTCAATTAAGGTTGTATTTTTCAATATATTTTTGCAATTCATTGTATTATAATTCTCTTTAAATTATCGGAATCGGATTCTTTTAGTATGAATTTATGTAGGTTTGTAATTCGAGGAGATTTCAATTTCATTTGTATTATTTGTTTTTTTGCACATTCAAACTATTGTAATTCCTAACGACTCCTAATGGTAATTCCTATAAGTATTATATGATGTGACAGCTGATTTGAATTGTAAGTGGAAAATCGTAATTCTATGCAGCCATATAGTTAATGTATGAATTAAATACTCAAATATGACAGAGATATCTAATAATATTGTGTAAGCTTTGTTTCTATGTATGATTTCTTCTTGATCTATGGTCACTTGAAAGATTACCATGCAAATGTATTATGAAATTCCTCTCCATGTTTTGACTGCTATTAAAAAAAATACATAACGACTAAGAAAATGCGTATTTAAATAATATACTACATGTTGATTGTTGTATGAAAAGTCTACATCCGGTTGCATTATAAATCATTGCTTTTTCAGTTTCAAATTGCACTCACCTTCGCATGCCAACACTTTCCAATTTTTGCAGTCTTTCTGACTTGATATACTATTGTGAGAATGTTTAGTTTTACTAAAATAATCTTTCTCTTGTAGTGTTTAAGACTGACATCCACAAATATCTTCTTACGAACTAAACTTCTTTTGAGCATGAGGTTTGGCTGTTGGGATTCTTTCTTGTTACGTACTTCCAACTATCTTTAAACATATCTTCAAAACTACAGTTTCATCTTTATTTCAAGTTGATAGTCAATATGATAATAGTTCAAGATGATCAAGTGATAGTACTATTACTTGATCATCTAGCACTTGATCATCTTGAACTTATAAGCAATCTACTGATTGGGCTGAAAACGTGTAAAATAATCGAATAAGGTAGTCTTAATGTCCATGCAAAATTTTAACTTGGTCTGACCATTTTGATTTCGACCAATTAAAAGAAATGTTTTTAAATTTAAACCATTTGGAGGGTGTTTCTGAAATTTATATCCCTATACGACGACCTTAAAAAATTTGAAAATTTTCGATTCTGTTAATCGAACGGTATGTGCTACTGGCCATTACATTTTGAACCTATCAGAGGGCAGCGCTCAAAAACAATCCAATGATATAGAATAATACAAGTATGTTTGCAAAATTTCATCTCGACCGTCGGTCTTAATAAAATAAAATTGTCATTTTCAGTGTCAACAAATTACGAGTTTCCTCCCGACGCCTCTTCTGCTGCTGTTGACGATATTGCACATGTCTTCCAATGTGCCCAATGCTCAACTGAATTCCACGATCGAAGCACACTTTTGAATCATATTACAAACATGTGCTATTCAGAATCTCAGGTTGTGCCTGTCTCAGCCAAACGATTCCAATGCTCTAATTGCAAAAAAATTTATAGCAAGATAGGGGGTTTGAAATCTCATGTTAAACATGAATGTGGTAAGGTTCTGCGATGTGGTAAATGTAAAAAGGAGTTCAAACACATGACGGCACTAACTACTCATGTTAATCATGAGTGTGGTAAAGATCTGCGTTGTGATAAATGTAAGAAAGAGTTCAGATTAATGACGAGACTAACTACTCATGTTAAACATGAGTGTGGTAAAGTTCTGCGATGTGAGCAATGTAAAAAAGAGTTCAAATACATTACTCACTTTAAAACTCATGTTAAATATGAGTGTGGTAAAGATCTGCGATGTAAGAAATGTAAGAAAGAGTTCAAATATATAAGTGACCTAACTCGTCATGTTAAACACGAGTGTGGTAAGAATATTCAATGTCCAAAGTGTTACACGGCATTCACTTTGAAGAGTAATCTGCAAAGACATATGAAGAGTCAATGCAAGGTTGTTGAGTAATATTGCATAATCTATTGCATTTTGAAATTATTTTTTGGAGGTGGGATTTTCAGGCTAATGCCTGTTTCTGAATACTAGGTACCTAGTTTATTATGATGATCGCAGCAAAATGTTTTTCTAAATAGCTATAACGTTTTGATGGCATACTGTATTTGATACTTTTATAGGTTAATTTGACTGTTGGCTGATAAATTTCACATTTTTTTGGTGATTTGGTATCATTAAGAGTGGCTCGAAATTTATGCAATCAAACCATATTTGAATATTTTATCAACATTTGTTGACTTCAATTAAGGTTGTATTTTTCAATATATATATTTGGAATTAATTGTATTAAATTCTCCATTATTGCTTAATTTGTATCGGATTCTTTTTAGTATGAATTTATGTAGGTTTGTAATTCGAGGAGATTTCAATTTCATGTGTATTATTTTTTTCACATTCAGACTATTTACTGTAATTCCCAACGACGTCTAATTCCTAAGTATTAGATAATGTGACAACTCATTTGAATTGTAAGTAGAAAATCGTAATTCTATGTAGCCATATAGTTTATCTATTAATTAAATACTCAAATATGACAGAGAGATCAAATAATGTGTAAGCTTTATTTCTATGTACCTATGATTTCTTCTTGATCCTGGCCATTGCAATGGTCACTGAAAATTTTACCATGTTAATGTAAAGTATTCTCTCAATATTCGGACATTTATAAAACAAATGATGCATTACGACAACGAAAAGTGTACCTATTTGAATCATGTACAGATTGCAGATTGGTTGTATGAAACCTATACGGTTTTAATTATTATAAAACCTTGTTTTTATTTCCAAATTGCACTCACCGTGGCCATCCTTCACTTTCTAATCTTTCCTCTCTTTCTTTAGACAGACTCTTTTGAGAATGTAAAATCTTATTTCACACGAACTTCTTTTTTGGATTGAATTTTTGTCGGAACTCTACTGGACTCTGGGCACTGAACTGGACACTGACATATTTATTTTCAATATTCACGTCACACGGATTTGCAGGTACATTTTCTTAAGTTCATGCCAAGTATCCTATGGTGAGGGTTGGTTGGTAACGAATATAATATCTTGAATTGTTTCATTGACAGATTGGTTTCCTGTTTGTTGCAGATCCGCTGATGATTTATCCTTCTTCTGCTGAAGATCCGTTCAAGAAGCTTTTCCCGTGTGATAAGTGTGGAAAAATCTATAAACATCGACAAAACTTATACGGACATAAAACGTTCGAGTGCGGAATTGAACCACAATTTCAGTGCCATCTTTGTACTTTCCGTTCTAAACGAATGACAAATTTAAAGCGACATGTGATTTTAATTCATAGCTCAGCACAGTCATTGCTCTGAGCTGTATAATCTGTATTATGTAATTTAAAAAAATCGTTTTTCTAATTTGTTATTTATCCGCTTTTTGATGTAATCATTTAAAGCAAACTGTTTTGTGCACCGTACGCTGTTGCGACTTGCTATACCTATGGAATTAATTCAGCTTATTGACTTCTGTCTGAAATTCATTGTAACTGGTTTTTAATTATCAGTCGGCTGATCTTCTCCCTTTTCTCACTGGCGGACTAGTTTGAAGATTAATGGATGGGAGTTTAAATTCTAAAAGTTTATCGTGGAGTGACTGACTCCAAAAATATGAAGCAGACAATAGAATATTTCAATATTTTAATTTAAAAAAATAATATTTAAATATAAGTTTATATTCTTCTTGAAATTATGTATAATATAAACAATGTAGTATTATATACAGTGTATTTAAATAAACACGCAGGTGTTGGGAAATGGCATTCCGAAGCACTAAATTGTTGGTATTTCTGAACTCACCCTACCCTTGAAAATTTCCTCACCTTTTATAGCGATTTTTTTCATCTCATATTTTTATATGTGAGTAGTACCCTCATTGAGCAATTCAATTCGTGCATGTTACGTGAATGATAAATCCAAAAGTCTTAATAACCAGATAAATGCAGATAGTGTTCGCATTTGTTATTTGGAAGGACAATGTAAGGACAAGAAAATTTTGTTCTGCATGCTGTTTGATGAAAATTCATAATCTGTTTAACTTATTCGCAATTAACTGAGTTGTATTTATTTTGCAGATTTGTTTCACGAATTTCATTGTTCTTCTCAAGACACATCTGAGAAGACTCGATCTGGTTTTGCTTGTAAGAAGTGTGGTAAAATTTACAAACATCGACAAACATTGTTCGTGCATGTTAAGTACGAGTGCGGAATGGAGCCGCAGTTTAAATGTCACCTGTGCACCTTTTGTTCGAAGAGATTGCCTAATTTAAGAAGACATGTTAAAGCTGTTCATGGATGTAATATGAAAATTAATTCGTTTAAATGTTAAGATTGTTTTGTAATTGAAAGGAATAAAATAAAAGTACGTTCGGCAGAATATCCTCTTTGATTTTCCCTTGCTTAACATCGGTATATATCTAAATTTATTTGGGATTATATTCAACTGGTTCAATAATTGAGAGAATTGGGTGGTTAGAATTGCTCGATCGCTCTAACCTTAGTGTTCCAACCTTTTTGTGTTCCTTCCACCTTAGACTAAATAATAGCCCAAGCCAATAACTATTATTTAGTCGATGGTCCAAAACTTTGTTCCTTCAACTCTACGTTCCTTCAATTAGCTCTTCATGACGAGGCACGAAGATATTTTATTAATTTGATATTTTTATTGATGTTGCAGGATTTCGTCCCGAATTTCGTCCTGTTCCTGAAAATAAACGCCCGATATTTACCAAGTCCGGTTTCCAGTGTAAAAAGTGCGGTAAAGTCTACAAGCATCAACCTAATTTGTGCAAACATCTGAAGTACGAATGTGGAATTGAGCCGCAATTCCAGTGTCATCTTTGTGCTCATCGTTCGAAGCAATTGTCTAATTTGAAAAAACATATAAAGACACACAATCGCTTAATGTAACAATGATATGAGAATCTGATTATGTTAGATGGCGTGATGAGTGCAATACAACCAAGATACCTATTCTGATGTCTTTGTATATTGCCTTTTATACGTTGTAGCTGTGAATAGGCTAAGTGCAAAGAATGCAAATGCATTATTATGGTTTACATTTATTTGTTGGCTTATCTCTCATATCATTATTTAATATGTACATAAAATAAATAAAATTAAACAATCTAAACATCATTTTAACTTCTCTGTCCTGATACACATTGATCTAATTATTGAAGAATTGCTGAATGTTTTCTAGTATTTAAGGTACAGTAATTTTATTTGAGAATTGACCTTCCATATTCGAGAATCCTTTAGATAAGGATGGACTTACAGATTAAATATTGTCTGATGTGCTACACATTTGCGTGCCCAAAGCAAATTGACTTGTTCCAGTAGAAAGTGTGTCGTGCTTATTCGGTTTGTTAAGTATAATCATTACTAATGTTGTTGTGTGGCTGTTTTTGATTCGCACCGCCTAGAAATCGGTCTGATATTGTGAACTACCAGTAATATCTTACTAGCAGTGTGTTTTGTTCTTTACCAAAATCCACTGATTAATGAAAAAGTGAAAATGAACCGTGTGTCCGATCAAGATAAAATTTTGCGTGGGCATTTAAGACCAGCATTTTATCTAAATTCATAAAGTTTCTGAGAAGTGGTCAGGGACTTCAAGATTAATTGAAATATTTAAGTTTCTTTTAAAATAGTTGTCAAAAATGTAAATCAGTCTATCCAATGCACTTCCCTATGCTACCTACATGTATGGCATTTTCTCCCTTATCTACGCGTTACACCAAGGGTCGGCAACCTGCGGCTCCTTAGTGGCTCTTTAATGGCTCTTTATAATGTAAATAAAGATCTATATTTCCAAAATTTGAAGAATCCAAACGCCCTGCGAAGGTTGTGGGAAGGTTATTTGATTAAGTTTGTTACTTTTAGAGCCCCTAAATCACCTTAAAATCGATGAAAATCTAAAAAAAAACTCCCTGCGGGGCAACAACTGAGGAGCTTCGTCAAAATATCAAAATTAACAAAATAATGAAAATAATTTTCCTAATAGCCGTCCCACCCTAACGTGGCAGTAGAATGCCATTGTTTTCCTTTGATAACAATTACTGTATGTTTCCAATATTGCTGAGATGAAGATTCGTTTAACTTGGATAGGAAGGACAAGATTAAGTGTTGTGGAAGTATCACGACATCTAGGAATAATCAAAATAATTGTTTTGTTGAAAGAATCCCTGGGACAGACTATAGTCATGCAATTTATTATTTTCAGTGTTTTATATTAGTTATTTATTTGATTATTTATTATTTTTATTTTTATATTATTTGATTGTAATAATGGGGATAATAATGGGACGGTATATAATTTAATGTCTCCTTGAGCAAAAAAGGTAGCCGACCCCTGCGTCACACCAAGCGTATCCCATGCTTAGTGTTGGGACTTGAAAATTTTCAAAGTGAAAATTTTCATGAAAATTTTCATAAAAATACTCATTTTCAGCATATTTTCAATTGTTTTATTTTGTAAAGTATTAATGGAGGTGTGTTACACTATTATGCGTGATCGAAATACGTTTAAAAATGTCGGTGCACCTACCAGAAAAAAAATAAAAATAAAAAATCCTTCCTCAGGATTCAAAACATTGAAAATTTTCATAAACATTTTCACAAAAAAACTTTTCATGAAAAATCCCAACACTACCTATGCTTGACCGGACAATTCTCTATTGCAGGGTACGCGAGTTGCCAGCTGAAAGCGGGTTCTCGCACGGAAAGAAGCTACACCTGTGAGGCGTGCGGCAAAGTCTACTCGCACAGGACCTCGCTCTGCAGCCACAGGAACGAGTGTGGAGTCACTCCGCATCTTCAGTGTCAGCTCTGTCCGTATCGCACCAAGCGGATCAATGACTTGAAGAGACATGTTAAGAGCCATACTCGACAATCGATTCTAAACAAATAAATTGAATTACTTTGAAAAATTGACCTGATTTACTTTTATTCTATAAATTCACATTTTGACATATAATTTGACCTTTTGATTGCTTGTAATTAAAAGAAATGATGTCAGATGAGTGTAAATTTTGTAATTTTTCAAACACAATGATTTAAAAAATAGACACATTTTGGCAAATACATTTTTATGACAATTAAAAAGTGTTCACAAATTAAATTGTGTTCTTTTCAAATACATATTTTAAGCAAGACTTTAACCTATAGCAATTTTATTTTTAAATTTCCTAAAACATTCCACATTGATAGTGATAGTGAAACGTGTCCTAGATTTGCTGGTCTCGGGGAAGGGTTAAACTAGCGGGCCCAGATGCAACCAAACACATAATTGGTGCTACTTCTATAATAACAATATCTGGTAACTGATATCACAACTACTTCACTATACTTTACTATAACTTTCATGAATTCGAACGTTAAATATTTTTGGTTTTACATATGCTTACTAATTGTTAATAAAGAATTAGTTTGAACTCTTCTGTAATGAGCGTGTCTCTGTTTCAGATCGAGATGTTCTTGACTTGCGACTTCTGGCGACAAAAGATGCGTCTTCCCCTAGGTTTCAGTGCAGGAAGTGTGGTAAAATCTACAAGCATATACAGACGTTGAACAGTCACAGGAAGTACGAATGCGGGATCGAGCCACAGTTTGCGTGTCCACATTGCCCACATCGAGCCAAACGAGAGACTCACATGAGAGCGCATATTAAATCCATCCACACTCAGCATAGTTATACATGAGTGATGAGTGTGAACATTTATTTTATACGTGATGCAGTATTTTTATTATACATTTTCGTGTATTGATTTTAAATAAAACATACAGATTTTAAGATTTTAAAATGTCTTTGGTTGTACTAATAGTCAATATAGGTAGTCGTATGCTTGAATGACGAAATTTTCTGGCAATCTCAGATGGGATGATTGTTAATGAATGACGATGTTTCAATGAATATCCGGTATTATTAATAACATTCTTTGTGCTGTTGTCATAACTCGTAATTGTTATAATAGTTTCTCATACTAACCATTAGTAAGAAGATGGATCACCAATTGAGGGACCGGCGGGATGGTTGAGATATTCAGGGATAAAGGCCGATGCACAATTGACGCAGACGGACGACGCGGACGGACGACGGAGACGGATACAATGTTAAAGTCGTCGTCCGTCCGCGTCCGATTGTGAACAGCCAGAGTGAATATGTTACCTAAACATCGTATCCGTCTCCGTCGTCCGTCCGCGTCGTCCGTCTGCGTCAATTGTGCATCGGCCTTAAAGTTTGTATACATTTGGAATCGCATTCAAATGCAAGCGAAATAAATATATGTATGCATCATACTATGGTCTGCATTTCTTAGCAATATGGACTGCAGCGGTGGCTCGCGGAAGGCATGATCAGAACAAATCGATTTGTGTTCGACATACAGCTGGCCCCTGAATTATGACTTGGTTATTTTTGTATGTTGACGATTTACTCTGTGTTGAAGCGACAAAGTTGATATGAATCGATAGTTTCAATTCACTTTCTGTCCGTCCGTCCGCTCACTGTCCGTAATGTCTCAAAAACCGAATCAATATGAATTGTGAGTGATAAGAGCTTATGTCTGTTTTTTTTATTTTACAGATATCGCTCATACTGCTTGCCATGAATATCAACGATTGTCGGATACCAACGTATCTCTTTCAAGATTTCCATGTTTCAAGTGTGGTAAAATCTACAAACATCAGTCATCTTTGCACACCCACTCGAAGTATGAGTGTGGGAAGAAGCCGCAGTTTCAATGTCAATTTTGTATTTATCTTGCTCGTCGAAAAACAGATTTAACTCGACATCAAAAAATACATTTTCGTTAAATGAAATCATGTGAGTTGTATTTTTCATCATTAGAAATACTTTTCCTCTTTTTTTAATTATCTATACCATTCCTCAATTTTGATTATTTTGTAAATGTGTAACCTATACATGCCTTTTTCTACAAACATTACCCTGTCTATCAACCCCGGAAACGATTTTTACTTCAACCCCCTGTTCCCATAGTGATCACTAGCGTCATTACAAGTCCCGTTATGACCCAGTGACCTACTTCTGCTAGGTCATCATACTGTGAACAAAACATCAACATTAGCTGGTTGTTATCATCAAACAGCTGGGATCAATTATCGATTTTCTTCTGTGATGAAACAGCTGATCGACGAATCGATTTTCTTCTCTCGTCATCGATCGAATGAAAATGAAACTTTGGCATCTTCTTGAATGTCTTGAGTTGGCCCTATTGAAATTGCGTTTTGTCACTGGTTGACTGATACTGTATGTGGATACTTATGGATACTGTGTGGATATTGTAGCTACAACCAATTTTATGTAGTAACTGTTCATATAAAATCAGCGCTGAATTGTGAACATTTTTTTTAAATTACTAAAATCCATATCACACTATACAATTCAAATAGGGCAATTTCAATTTGTAGCCATTAAAATACGCTTCTGAGTGAAACTATGAAATCTTTTTGTCTTATGATTGAAATCGTATAATTTGAATTGTATAGTGTGATTGTTCACCGTGCCATTTTTCATCGACGTGGACATTTTCGGTCTCATTGAATTTGGACACAAAAACGCTTTCTCAACTCAAGTCGCTGTGTTTTCGTTGCAGATGACGGCACTCCTCTCCGACTTGCTCTGCCAGAGGAGAAGTTTACTCCTCCACCGGGCTTCCGATGCGACAAGTGTGGCAAACTCTTCCACATGCATCGGCTCCTGCGGATTCACGACAAATACGAGTGTGGGATCCAACATGACTTCTATTGTCCTCTTTGTCTTTATCGAGCTAAAACTGAGGCAAATTTACGTCGACATAACAGACTTGTGCACAACCTGAGAGGCGAATAAATAAATTTTATTGTGATTTCTGAGTCTTTGTTATTTTCAGTACCTAGTTTCTACGTCACAGCTTTGGTCCCAGTAATAATGTATAACGTCCATAAAAAATGAATTTTTTACTCGATGTTTGCGTATGATAGTAATTTTCCTCGGGCTTATGTCACAAAATGCACAAAATGTATATCACAAAATGTATGATGAGGAGTGATGTACACTCATACACAAAAAATATGCGTTACGCGCATAAGAGCAGACATTTTGTGTCGTGCAAGTATTAGTACACGAGAGAGGTTCTATCTCAGATATGCTACGTACTCGAAACCATAATAATGAAATTCATATTACAACACAGGTTTATCAGGATATTGCGTTACTTGTATTACTATTGTAGAATGCAGTAAGTATTGCATTAGTAATTTATTCCACATATTAATAAAATTTATTCTTTACAGTTGAACACATTCTGCTGAATCATCGTCCAGCGCGAACGAAGAATGTATCTCTGGACCTCTTTCCGTGCCCGAAATGTGATAAAGTCTTCAGACATCACCAGTCTTTGCGCAACCATACATTGTATGAGTGTGGCATTGAGCCACAATTCCAATGTCTGTTTTGTGTCTATCGTGCTACCAGACGGTGCAATCTACAACGACATATGAAATGTATTCACAATGAATAAAGAATAAAGAGTGATTCTTGCAATTCTTCACTACTTCGTATTAATCCCGATACCAGTTGTGTGCTGCCATGGAAATATGTTTCTCCGATTTCGTAATGGTTTTCCGCATTCCGTACATTCCTTCCTATATCCTGATTCCCTGAAGTTTTACATACAAATCCGGATTCTGATCTCTTTTATCTCAAAATGTAAAAGCAACAGGGCTGTTTTTCTATGCCCCCGATAAATTTCACGTAATTTGTAATATAATTAAAATATTGTAATCGAAGTAAACAATGTCGTTCTTCTGACAAGTTATTTATCACGGAACGGACTGTTTCAGGACACCTATTCTGTGTTTCATCTCGTCGCGACCGCCTTCATTTCACATTACGCCGAAATGAATTATGTCGCGACTGTATTCATGACTTGTTTTCAGTTTCAGACCTGGATATTTCGTTTCTACTTCCTCCCGTTGATCTCAACCGCGGCTACCCGTGTGCGAAGTGTGGTAGATTCTTCAAGCATCGGGCCACTTCATGGCGACATACGAAGTTCGAATGTGGAGTTGAACGCCAGTTTCAATGCCATCTCTGTACTTATTGTGCTCAGCGCAAATGTAATTTACTTAGGCATATCAAATTTGTGCACAAGTTGGAAAAATAAAATATCTGAAGTTTGAGCAATTGTGAACGTAATTTATTTTTGAATTTTAGGTAATAATTGATTTTTGCACAAAGAAAATAACGGCGTGGACAGTTTGGATCAGAAAACAGTTCTTATGATCTGTTCGTTGAATGTATTTTATTCTAGCCTTATATTTCTACGGGAAATTAATAATGTATATTTTTACGTCATCATACAAAACTCGAATACGGTACATAGGTATAAGTTCATATTCATATTGATAGTTGTTGGTAAATAGAAACGGTTTACGATTCTTGCTATTGTTTTCAAAGCAAACGCCGCCGAAATGTTCAGAGCTGATGAAACATTTTGTGTTGATGTTAGAGTAAAAAGTCCACATTGGCAAGTTGTTCATATGTCCTATAGACGGTTCAAATTACCTGACAGATATATTTTCAATAAAGAGTGAACATATAGAAGTGCATGTACACAATCTCGCAAATGTGTTAGTTGAATGGTGTGCGTTGAAGGTTAACACTCGCTTCGCTTCTCAATGAGCTGTTCTCTGTTGCAGGTCGGACACGGCTGGAGATGACACACACTGGTTTCTCTTGCGCGAAGTGTGGAAGCGTCTTCAAACATCAGAGAACTTTGCGCACCCATGTGAAATACGAGTGTGGAGTCGAACCACAGTTTCAATGTCAGCATTGTGTTTACCGAGCGACCAGACAGACGAATTTACGTCGCCATATAAGATATAGGCATATGTAGAATAAAGAGAGATGATCTTGTGAACTACATCGATTTTATTCACATATCCAGTTGTTGAAAGCATCCTGTTAACACGAAATTGAAATGGTTCTCTTATTTTCCTATATTAGTAATCGTTCACGTACACTTGGCCAAATAAAAATTGAACGTTGACCAAATTTGAATGACTTCTGGTCATGTCCCATAACCAATCAAAGCTTGTTATTATCATTGAAATGTAATGTCACCTACTAGAGTGAGACAATGAGATCGCTTAGACTTACTTCTGATGGTGCGATCTTACATTTATCAGCCTATCAGATTTATTGAACGTTCAATTTTTGTTTGGCCAAGTGTACCTACTTGCAATCGTGTCGGAAATATAAAATTATCAGCCCATTGAGCCACATCTATCTTGTTCGAGTCGGCGTCCTGCGAGTAGGTTGTCGGACACATTGGACATTGTAAGAGGTATAGACTCGTGTCTGTTCACTTCCACAGTCGCACTCTATGGGTCCGCGTAGAAGTCCCATACCTTCATCGTTTCCTTGCCTTGCAGGTACCCGTGCGCAGTCGAGTCGGTTTAGTGTCCTCCATGTATTCCAACCGTGACAATGATCGGAGGCAAGGCATTCGGCGGGAGGTATCCATGGCCGGGTCAATTTCAGTTCAAACTTAAACTGTCATGGTTTGTTCCTCACTAACACACATGAAACACGCACATCTAGGGTGAGTTCCATTATAGGAACGAGTTGGGCGTTGACGTCACCATAGGATTTACGTGTTAAATCAAACTTGCCGCGTCAACAAACGAGCTCAAACCAGTACCCATAAAGCCAAAACTCAAGAGATCGGGCTTTCTGATCCAACATGGATGCCTGTATTTTCATTCATTCGACTAGATTCGACTCAAGGTCACGCCCAGGTGATTACGTCACAATTCTAAAAGGAAACTGGGCGTTCTGATCCAAATACGGTATGCACCCCAAGAATTTATGACCAGTTCTTTCTCCCAACTGTCTGTGTTTGCTTCCTAAATTTCTTGATTTGTTCCTGAGCTTCTATGGATCAAAAACATCCATACTAAAGATATTCGACGACTATCCTTACGTTGAAATTGTCACATCGATTATTTGAAGTACGCTTGTTGGTTTCAGTTCGGAGACGTCGCTTCAGTGGCTCTGTGACGATGGTTAGTCTGCGATGCAAGAAGTGTGGCAAAGTCTTCGCACATCGGACGTCTCTCTGGGACCACGAGAAGAACGAGCACGGAGTCGAGCCACTGTTCGAATGTCATCTTTGTCCTTACCGCGCTGTACGCGAACATCACTTGAATAGACACCTGAAACATGTGCATATGTTAAACACATGAGAGCTCGATGTAGAATCTTTGTCATTATGTGCACATTAAGATACTCCCTAATGTGAATATAAGATGAGCAATGCACATTGCATTTTATTCAACTCTCGACGTTTTTCTTTTTTACGAATAATAATGATTACTTCATTATAATCATGTGCATCGTAATTTTAGTTTGTTGTGAACTTTGTGAAAATTTATATTTGAATTCTCTAAATTTGGTTGTCCTTGTCCATTTTTTGTCATTTACTTCACTAATAAATAATTATTTTTAAGAAGAAATTGTTCAATTTCTTTGCACTGTAGCAATGTAGTACCTATAATTAAGACATTGAAATGTATGTACATCAATATGTTACAGAGCATCTCGATTATCATTGGTCGTCGTAGTGATGAAAAATGATCAAATTTCTTATTTTAAAGATATGCTTTTCACTGAGCTTTATGTCATCCCGAGAGTCGTAGCATCGGTAGAATTACAATGTTGTTTGCAGTTTGTCAAAAATAGAACGTTTATTTTTTTCTTGTCAAGAAGGGTGCTGTACTTTTACACTGAGTGCTTGATTGGGAATGCGGTAAATGAGACACTGATTGTTGAGAAACTGCTAGCTTCAAAAGTTGTTCTGATTTCTGAATAAGTTTTGTAGCAGAGAAGAAGACTGTCAAGTAGATTGAGAACTCTCGCTTAGCTTCTCAATGAGTATATTTCTGTGTTTCAGTTTGGACGCAGCTTGACTCCGAGTCTGGGCATCTGCGATATCCCTGCACGAAGTGTGGTCAAACCTTCAAACATCGGGCCACTTTGTGGGGCCATCGGAAGTACGAGTGCGGCGTTGAACCTCAATTCCAGTGTCATCTTTGTTCTTACTGCGCTAAGCGCCCACGTAATTTACGTAGACACATCAAATCTATTCATAACTTAAATAAATAAAACGATTGAATTAAAAACATGTTTATCCCCGACTCAATTTATTTGGATTTCTGTACAGTTTCTTTTCCTCAATATTTTACAGCACTGCGGTTAGGTTTCTGAACGTATGTGCATGTGGCAAAAAAAGAGAAATATTTTTGCGCATATTAAGTGTTTATTTTGTTTTAATAAAGGAGATAGGTTGATTAAGAAGCAACAGTCCGGCACTGATTGAAGTGCGGTTAATAATGGGAACAAACCCTGTTGCGTGAGGGTAACTGATTGGTAGGGAACAGAAAATAAACCTAGTAACATAGACATTGTATAGCCCGAAGGCTATACAATGTCTATGCTAGTACTCAAAAGGAAGTGAAAGTGAATGTGTACTGATATTAGTGCCTCAAGACACGGCTTGGAAATAAATGTTCCTTGTTACTGTTCGCTTTGGCTGTCTCTTCGCACTGATATTTTATGCACGATGTTAAATATGGGAGTTTATAAATTTGACGTACTTCGTTCAATAAAAGTTTTATATTAACATATTATTCTTCTTTTATGCATGATTGTCTAACGATATTATTAACCTTCGCATTCAGTAATCTGTATAAACTAATTTTAGAATGACATTTCCGTCTTAGCTATGATAGTAACGTGTTTTCGAATCAACACTTATTTGTTATAATTAATATGTTTCAGTGTCCGACGAGTATGATCCAGTCGCCTCAACTTCAACTGCCACGCCTCCAGCTTCAGCACCGTCTGATGCGGTTGATGATTCTGCAATCGATGTCTTCAAATGCGCCAAGTGTTCAACTGAATTCCAAGATAAAAGCAAGCTTCTTAAACATATCACAACCATTTGCTATCGAGAGCCTGCGGCTGTGCCTGACTCGGTCCCTCGATTACAATGCTCTAATTGTAAGATGTTTTATAACAGGAAGCAGTATTTGAACTATCATGTTAAACATGAATGTGGTAAAGTTCTGCGATGTGGGCAATGTAATAAAAAGTACAAATACATGAGAGACCTATCGTTTCATATTAAACATGAGTGTGGTAAAGATTTTCGATGTGGGCAATGTAAAAAAAAGTACAAATACATGAGAGACCTATCGTGTCATGTTAAACATGAATGTGATAAAGTTCTGCGATGTGGGCAAGTTCTGCGATGTGGGCAATGTAAGAAAAAGTACAAATACATGAATGACCTTCGTTATCATATTAAACATGAGTGTGGGAAAGATTTTCAGTGTGGGCAATGTAAGAAGAAGGTATCTTCCTTGAGCAGCCTGACTCGTCATATGAACCATATTGTGTGTTGTAAAGATCTCCGTTGTCGGAAATGTAACACCCAATTCACAATGAGAGCTACTTTTCTGAAACATGTGAAATATCGATGTGAGGCTGTTTGATTATAACGCGCGATCTATTGCAGCTCAATTCTTTTTTACTTGTAAGGAATTTCATGCAATTGCTTTTTTCTAAATATGTTTATACCTATGTGTTCTAGCATATTCATTCCCATCTCATTGCATGCGTTTTGGTTTTATAGATATATTGAAAACAATAGGATATAAAAATGTGGACACATTTGTTTCTAGATATGCTCTTTTTAATCACTAGCATTGTTTGTCCTCCTTATATTATTAATGGCTTAACAATCTCATTAATTTCTTTCTCCATTTAATTTTTATTTAAATCGCCAACAGAGTGCATAGATTTCACAAGTGCTATTAAATCATATAAACTCTATTTTAACTGGCTAAAGAAGTATAAAAAAAAGTAATTATTACTAAACAATAAACATATTAAGGCGTAAAAGTGCAAATATTTCAATAAATGCAGATTTTCTCTGTCTTACGTGTGCCATTGCCGGACCCAATGCAAGCAACATTTTTTTCTGATTATTTCAAGAAAACGTGCCAAATACATTTTTATTGGTACATTTAAATTATAAAAATATAATGCTGCCTACATTATCCCACGTTCGCATGATATCCGAATTTTTCAAAACCCGATAGCGTATTGTGGCGTTCATACTGCCTGTTTTGACGATTATGGCTTATAGTTACATTTTTCGTTGTTTATTCCTTCCTTGCGCCTTTTTGATAATTAATTTTGCATATTGCCGTTGTACATAAGTCTGGAAAATCCTGAGTAAGATCAATAGCAATTGAAACAAAAACACTACCTAATATAATTATATTATAATTAAATTAGTGTTTTTGTAGAGTGGTTCATATTTTCGTTATGAAAAGAAATGTGTTGTAAACAGAGAATATTGTTAATTATTTTTATTGAGCTGATTTTTTGGGGGGTATTGTTCAATCATTTGTTTTTGAATATGTTGTCAAGTTACTTGTCGACTACTTACGCATTGTCCAAAGTGTAGTATTCTTTGTAATTTCAATTTATTTTTCATTCCTTGCATCGTGCTCAATGAAGATATTTATAGTAACTCCTAGGTATATGCTGGTTCTATTCAGAAGAGGCTTGTTATAAGTTAGCTTATATACATACAATACGGTGAGGTCACATTGTTTGAATCATTCTGTTTAAATTGGTTCAAAGATCCGTTTATGCAGAGATGTAACAAAATACATGTACTTTACCAAAATAAATTCATTGCAATGAAAACAACTTGCAATTGTAATGCATACAACTTTATTTTCTTTCCAGTGGTTTCCTCACTTTTCATGCTTCATGACTTAAATGAATTGATAGTTCCGATTTGTTTTTGTGTACATTTTGGCTTGATTTAATTGGCTATGTGTAATTATCATTGATTGTGTTCTAATGTGGAATGTGGTTTAATGTTATTTTTTATCGTTATTGACGCTGTAGAAAAGAGTTATTATACAATATTCTTTAGGTTCTTATCTGCATGGTATTAATGCCACCTTCTGTTGATTTTATTAAATTCCAAAGTGAACAGCAAATTCCAATTTACATATTTTTGATGCGTGTATTCCAACTTTATTATGAAAATCACTGTGATGATATTCCATATATGATATTGAATGAGAACACTCTAGGAATATCTTCTAAACTTTCAGACATAGCTCCTTCCTCGCTGGTTTCTGAGACCTCACGTCACATGCGAGTGAGGAATTCCACTTCAATCAAATCTCATATTCGTTCTTATTTTGCTCAACATGAATGTAGGAATATTACGTGCAATTATCCTATCCGCTTAAAACTGACATATTGTTAATGAATGACAGTCTTAATGTTTTCTTGTTTAAAACTTATTTTTCTCTAAGCTTCATTGAACGATTGATTAGCGTTGCATCCTTTAAAATAAGCACATCTTATTGCATGATAGTCTACATTACTTATCATTTCGTTCTCTAACCTTTTTGCCAATTTTAATACACTTTATAATTACTTGTCCTTCTTCTTAGATAATCGTAGGTGATATATCATACGTGATTTCTCTGTCAACACTAATTGTAATAATGTCTATGTTTCAGTGTCGCAATATGACGAGTGCCTTTCAGTCGCATCAACGTCAACCGCAACTCCTCATTCTGCTGCTGCTCCTGCTGCAACGTCTGCTGCTGTTGAAGATGTTGCAAATGATGTATTTCAATGTGACAAATGCAAATCTGAATTCAACGATCGAAGCAGACTTCTAAAGCATATTATAGACGTTTGCTATCGAGATCCTGTGGTTGTACCCGTGTCGGTCAAACCATTCCAATGCTCTACTTGCAAGAAGTTTTATAGAAGGAAGTGGGATCTGAACTATCATGTTAAACATGAGTGTGGTAAAGTTCTGCGATGTGGGAAATGTAAGAAGGAGTTCACATATATGTCCGACCTAACTCGTCATGTTAAACATGAGTGTGGTAAAGTTCTGCGATGTGGGAAATGTAAGAAGGAGTTCACATATATGTGCGACCTAACTCGTCACATTAAACATGAGTGTGGTAAAGTTCTGCGATGTGGGAAATGTAAGAGGGTGTTTAATTCCATGTCATACCTACAACGCCATGTTAAACATGAGTGTGGTAAGAATCTTATTTGTCCAAAATGCAACACAGCATTCACAATCAAGAGTACTTTTCTCAAACACACGAAGTTTCGATGCGAGGCTCTTTAATATCATTGCAATTTTCATGCAGTTGCTTATCTGATAGTATTGATGTGGATCAGTCAACAATTCACAGTTCTATGTGTCAATTGCATTATGCCGTGGTATTTCCAAGTATTCATATTTCATGGTATCTTCCTGCCGATTTTGTACTTATAATGTCTTGTTATGGCATTTCGAGAAATTAAAACTTATATTTATGTTACAATTTCTTTAGTTAGTTTAGAATTTTCTTCCATTTTGAAATTTTAGTAATAATTATTGTATCAAGTTAATGTCATAAATTATTTCTATCAAGGCCTTGGTTTCCCAGTTAGTAGCTAGGAACTAGAAAGAACTTTCGTGGTGGTATACACATCGCATGTGTTTTATCTGTTCGATGAATAAACAAAAGGCAGGCACAATACCCGTTCACAGGATCAATTTATCTGTACGCAGACGCAAGGATCTAGGCTTAGAGGATGGGCTTTCAAGAAGATCAGATTTGTTGTTATAATAATGTTCATATATAAAAAATATTTATTTTTCACATGATCGTCAAATTATGAATAACTCAATAGGGTATAGTACCCATTTTTGAGGGATTGATAAAGTTCGTTCACGATTAGAATAGCAAGCCCGTGTACTACTGTAGTCAAGCGAGCATTTGTAAACCTACACAAGTAAATATCAATTATCAAAGAATATGTACAAGACGACTGTAGACAAAGATAAATCAATTTTATTGAAGCTTTCTAATATTTTCTACTATAAAAAGTTTTTTTTTCACATACTTTATACAATTTCAATAATAAAAAGAAGATAGTCTTGCCATTGACAGGGCAGTGTTCATGTAACCGACCAATGAACGACGTGATCGACTTCAATCGTCTTGCTATTCTAATCGTGAATGAACTTTACTTCTTTTTGTGCTTTTTTCACATGAAATTTGGCAAATTTTGGGGAAAATCAATATTTATATCCTGACTATCATGATTATTTTAACATCATCAACTTACAATAAAATTGGTTGGGGTTTTGTAAATAGTGTTTTTTGCAAGGAAGTGTATACGAAGCGGAGTGTTATTTGAATTATTTTTTATTAACACATTATTTTTAGTTTTTGTACTTGATTGGTCAATAATCCTTTGTACCAAATTACGTTGTTTAATTTGTACCAACTTATTATGTTTCGTTTACTTTTCAGAAGTGTGAAATTCCATTTGAATTTAATTTTTAAAATGTTTTGGTCTATCAAACACTTTACATTAACTTCTAAGCATTTCCTCGGGCGAATAAAATAAATTACAACTTACATGTTGATGAAACCTTATATTCATATTAAATGATGCCGATCTACGGTTGCAATTCATTAAACATGGGTTTGTTTTCAGTTCCTCTTCCACTCATCTTAGTTTTCCCTCACATGCCAACCTATACGACTTGAATTGGACTGATGTTTCTATGATTTGTTTAAAATTTACATAATAATTCTATAGACGTAAACATTTTAAACGCACATGGCACCCTGGCAATTAAGATTTTGGTCGTTCCTCTAATAGACTAGTAAAAATGTTGACGTTTGAAGTTATTTTGATGAATTTGGTAAAACTTTAATTTTGAAACATTTCCTTTTCTCTAACCGTATTTAAATTATTTTTTGATTATAACCTGTCTTTGTACTTAGATTCTAGTAAATCCAATATTCTATACATGTTGATGACGTCAACACTAATTGCTACACTCATTTGTTTCAGGGTCACATGACTGGTATCTTCCAGCCGAGGCTCCAGCTGTTGCACCCTTATGGCGATGCGAGCAATGCAACAAGCCGTTCAAAATACTGTCACATTTACACGTTCATGTCCGACATGAGTGCGGTAAAGTTCTGCGATGTGAGCAGTGCAAGAAGACGTTCAGAAACATTACGACTCTTACTACTCATGTTAAACATGAGTGTGGGAAAGATTTGCGGTGTGGCCAATGTAAGAAAGGATACACATTCTTGGGAGACCTAACTCGTCATGTTAAATATGAGTGTGGTAAAGTTCTGCGATGTGAGCAATGTAAGAAGGAGTTCAGAAATATGACGACGCTTACTACTCATGTTAAACATGAGTGTGGTAAAGTTCTTCTGTGTCCGAAATGTAATACGCGATTCACAATGAAAAGCAATCGTCGTAGGCACATGAAATGTACGGCTTTTATATTTTTTTGAATTATTCTAGGAAAATCATTATATGTGGTTGAATACTGGTCTAAAGCCCCATTTACACGGTGCAATTTCTTGAACAACTTCTGTGTCACATTCCCATTTTTCATACAATTTTGCATGTACACGACGCAACTTTCTGTCACAGAACTTAAACATGTCCTAATTTCCATTCAAAAAGTGTGACACAGAAGTGTGGTACAGAAGTTGTACAAGAAATTTCACCGTGTAAATGGGGCTTAACACATATTTACAATATTTAATATTTTTACAATATTTTCGATATTTTCGATATTTTTTATATTTACTAATTGGAAGACTTGACGCTTGGAACAGTTAAATGCTGGTCCAGTTGACTACCACCCATTTGTATGATACATAGATGTATCTAAGTATGTTCAATAAATATTTATTTAAAACACATCGCTTCTGTATTTATTGTACTTAAATAATGTCTCATTGTTCCTTTTTACCAAGTTGTTATATTTACTAATTTAGTATTAGTTCTATTATTTGTGTTTTTTTATATATATATTTCACTGCTTAAGCTGGGTTCCCATACTTCGCTTTCGTTTCGCATTCGGTTCGCTTTCGCGTCGCGACGTTTGTAGTCGTTTCCATAATTTCTGTTTCGCGCGTTTCGCGTATCCATGGATACGCGAAACATAAATAGTATTCTGCTAATAGTTAAAAACAAAATGACGGATAATAATCAGATAATAATTAAGAACGTCAAGAAAATGCGGAAAAAGTGAAACTTGATAGTTGAAACGTCAATACGTCAAAACATATGTTCAATAATCGAATATCGAATATAAGCTCGAGGTCGACCGGAAATGGAGATTCGATATATCGCATCACTTCCGGATTTCGCGCGTTTCGGTTTCGTCGAAGTTGAAGTTGGTCCAACATTTTTGCATTTCGGAGACGAAATTAAACATGGACGATTTTCTGTGTTAAAAGGTAGCCATTTTGCGAATGCGAACCTTATGCGAAGCGAAAGCGAAGTATGGGAACGCAGCTTTAGATGTGCAACGTCTACTGCTGTAGACGTGTGGCTTAGCTCTGAACCCCTTATCATAACCCAGTATCCAGTCCCTTATCCGGTTGATAACCTTTGCATCCTTTAAAATAAACTCATCTTTGTGCATGAAAATCATTTTTTTAACATTTCTATCTCTAACCTTATTGCCAATTTTAATAAATTTTATAATAACTTGCCCTTCTTCTTAGATAATCATAGGTGATATATCATACGTGATTTCTTTGTCAACACTAATTGTAATAATGTCTTTGTTTCAGTGTCGCAATATGACGAGTGTCTTCCAGTCGCATCAACGTCAACCGCAACTCCTCATTCTGCTGCTGCTCCTGCTGCAACGTCTGCTGCTGTTAAAGATGTTGCAGATGATGTATTTCAATGTGACAAATGCAAATCTGAATTCAGCGATCGAAGCAGACTTCTAAAGCACATTATAGACGTTTGCTATCGAGATCCTGTGGTTGTACCCGTGTCGGCCAAGCCATTCCAATGCTCTAGATGCAAGAAGTGTTATAGCAGGAAGGCTCTACTGACCTATCATGTTAAACATGAGTGTGGTAAGGTTCTGCGTTGTGGGAAATGTAAGAAGGAGTTCAAATACCTGGCTCACCTAACTACTCATGTTAAACATGAGTGTGGTAAAGTTCTGCGATGTGGGAAATGTAAGAAGGAGTTCACATATATGTCCGACCTAACTCGTCATGTTAAACATGAGTGTGGTAATGTTCTGCGATGTGGGAAATGTAAGAAGGAGTTCAAATACATGAATATCCTAACTACTCATGTTAAACATGAATGCGGTAAGGTTCTGCGATGTGGGAAATGTAAGAAAGAGTTTAAATACCTGAAACATCTAACTACTCATGTTACACATGAGTGTGGTAAAGTTATGCGATGTGGGAAATGTAAGAAGGAGTTCAAGAACATGTCGACACTGACAACTCATGTTAAACATGAGTGCGGTAGAGTTATGCGATGTGGGCAATGTAAGAAGGAGTTCAAGAGCATGACGACACTAACTACTCATGTTAAACATGAGTGTGGTAAAGTTCTGCGTTGTGGGAAATGTAAGAAGGAGTTCACGCACATGACTAACCTAACTCGTCATGTTAAACATGAGTGTGGTTAGAATCTTATTTGTCCAAATTGCACAGCGTTCACAATGAAGAGTACTTTTCTCAAATACAAAAAGTTTCGATGCGAGGCTCTTTAATGTCATTGCAATTTTCATGCAATTGCTTATCTGAATAGTATTGATGTGGTTCAGTCAACAATTCACAGTTCGAAATGTAGAAATAATCTGACAATCTCAGATGGGATGATGTTTAGTATATGAACTGCAAATTTAAAAGATTTGACCTTCGGTGGGATTTGAGCCCACGACCTTTAGATTGCCGGTCTAATGCTCTACCAACTGAGTTGGTAACTCAGAAATGTAATTCGAAATGTAGAAATAATCTGACAATCTCAGATGGGATGATGTTTAGTATATGAACTGCAAATTTAAAAGATTTGACCTCCGGTGGGATTTGAGCCCACGACCTTTAGATTGCCGGTCTAATGCTCTACCAACTGAGTTGGTAACTGAGTTGGTAGAGCATTAGACCGGCAATCTAAAGGTCGTGGGCTCAAATCCCACCGGAGGTCAAATCTTTTAAATTTGCAGTTCATATACTTAACATCATCCCATCTGAGATTGTCAGATTATTTCTACATTTCAAACACACAGAGGCTCATTGCATCATGAGAAGGTCCATATCAGGTCGATGTTTGTCAGCTGTCAAGCGTGGATGTTTTCCACGGTCTCCTGGCATCATCACTTCCTGAGCTTGTACAAGTCATATGGATTATAAAATCTGCAAATTTGAAGGATTCTCCGTAGCTCAGTTGGTAGAGCATTAGACCGGCAATCTAAAGGTCGTGGGCTCAAATCCCACCGGAGGTCAAATCTTTTAAATTTGCAGTTCATATACTAATTCACAGTTCTATGTGTCAAATGCTTTATGCTATGGTATTTCCAAGTATTCATATTGCATGGTGTCCTCCTGCCGATTTTGTACTCATTTTCTTGTTTTGGCTTTTCGAGAGATTATACACTTATATTTATGAAGCTGCAATTTCGTCAGTTTGGTCAGAATTTTCTTCCATTTTGAAATTTTAGTAATAATTATTGTATCAAGTTAATGTCATAAATTATTTCTATCAAGGCCTTGGTTTCCCAGTTAGTAGCTAGGAACTAGAAAGACCTTTGGTAGTGGTTTACACATCGCATGTGTTTTATCTGTTCGATGAATAAACAAAAGGCAGGCACAATACCCGTTCACAGGATCAATTTATCTGTACGCAGACGAAAGGATGTAGGCTTAGAGGATGGGCTTTCAAGAAGATCAGATTTGTTGTTATAATAATGTTCAAATATAAAAAATATTTTTTTTTCACATGATCGTCAAATTATGAATAACTCAATAGGGTATAGTACCCATTTTGGAGGGATTGATAAAGTTCGTTCACGTTTAGAATAGCAAGCCCGTGTACTACTGTAGTCAAGCGAGTATTTGTAAACCTACACATGTAAATATCAATTATCAAAGAATATGTACAAGACGACTGTAGATAAAGATAAATCATTTTTATTGAAGCTTTCTAATATTTTCTACTATTAAAAAGTGTGTATTTCACATACTTTATACAATTTCAATAATACAAAGAAGATAGTCTTGCCATTAACAGGGCAGTGTTCATGTGACCGACCAATGAACGACGTGATCGACTTCAATCGTCTTGCTATTCTAATCGTGAATGAACTTTACTTCTTTTTGTGCTATTTTCACATGAAATTTGGCAAATTTTGGGGAAAATCAATATTTATATCCTGACTATCATGATTATTTTAACATCATCAACTTACAATAAAATTGGTTGGGGTTTTGTAAATAGTGTTTTTTGCAAGGAAGTGTATACGAAGCGGAGTATAATTTGAATTATTTTTTATTAACAGAGTATTTTTAGTTTTTGTACTTGATTGGGCAATAATCCTTTGTACCAAATTACGTTGTTTAATTTGTACCAACATATTATGTTTCGTTTACTTTTCAGAAGTGTGAAATTCCATTTAAATTTAATTTTTATAATGATTTGGTCTATCAAACACTTTACATTAACTTCTAAGCATTTCCTCAGGCGAATAAAATAAATTACAACTTACATGTTGATGAAACCTTATATTCATATTAAATGATGCCGATCTACGGTTGCAATT
This sequence comes from Leuctra nigra, assembly GCA_934045905.1. Taxonomy (NCBI): domain Eukaryota; kingdom Metazoa; phylum Arthropoda; class Insecta; order Plecoptera; family Leuctridae; genus Leuctra; species Leuctra nigra. The sequence continues at coordinate 7,588,552 of OW203768.1, forward strand.
CATTAAACATTGGGTTTGTTTTCAGTTCCTGTTCCACTCATCTTGGTTTTCCTTCACATGCCAACCTATACGACTTGAATTGGACTGATGTTTCTATGATTTGTTTAAAATTGAAATAATTCTATAGACGTAAACATTTTAAACGCACATGGCACCCTGGCAATTAAGATTTTGGTCGTTCCTCTAATAGACTAGTAAAAATGTTGACGTTTGAAGTTATTTTGATGAATTTGGTAAAACTTTATTTTTGAAGCATTTCCTTTTCTCTAACCGTATTTAAATTATTTTTTGATTATAACCTGTCTTTGTTCTTAGATTCTAGTAAAACAAATATTCTATACATGTTGATGACGTCAACACTAATTGCTACACTCATTTGTTTCAGGGTCACATGACTGGTATCTTCCAGCCGAGGCTCCAGCTGTTGCACCCTTATGGCGATGCGAGCAATGCAACAAGCCGTTCAAAATACTGTCACATTTACACGTTCATGTCCGACATGAGTGCGGTAAAGTTCTGCGTTGCGAGCAGTGCAAGAAGACGTTCAGAAACATTACGACTCTTACTACTCATGTTAAACATGAGTGTGGGAAAGATTTGCGGTGTGGCCAATGTAAGAAAGGATACACATTCTTGGGAGACCTAACTCGTCATGTTAAATATGAGTGTGGTAAAGTTCTGCGATGTGAGCAATGTAAGAAGGAATTCAGAAATATGACGACGCTTACTACTCATGTTAAACATGAGTGTGGTAAAGTTCTTCTTTGTCCGAAATTTAATACGCGATTCACAATGAAAGGCAATCTTCGTAGGCACATGAAAGGTACGGCTTTTATATTTTTTTTGAATTATTCTAGGAAAATCATTATATGTGGTTGTATACTGGTCTAATGCCCCATTTACACGGTGCAATTTCTTGAACAACTTCTGTGTCACATTCCCATTTTTCATACAATTTTGCATGTACACGACGCAACTTTCTGTCACAGAACTTAAACATGTCCTAATTTCCATTCAAAAAGTGTGACACAGAAGTGTGGTACAGAAGTTGTACAAGAAATTGCACCGTGTAAATGGGGCTTAACACATATTTACAATATTTAATATTTTTACAATATTTTCGATATTTTCGATATTTTTATATTTAATTATTTGGTATTAGTTATATTATTTGTATAATACATAGATGAATCTAAGTATGTGCAATAAATATTTATTTGAAACACATCGCTTCTGTATTTATTGTACTTAAATAATGTCTCATTGTTCCTTTTTACCAAGTGTTATATTTACTAATTTAGTATTAGTTCTATTATTTGTGTTTTTTTATGTATATATTTCACAGCTCAGATGTGCAGCGTCTACTGCTGTAGACGTGTGGCTTAGCTCTGAACCCCTTACCATAACCCAGTATCCAGTCCCTTATCCGGTTGATTAACTTTGCTTCCTTTAAAATAAACACATCTTTGTGCATGAAAGTCATTTTTTTAACATTTCTAACTCTAACCTTATTGCCAATTTTAATAAATTTTATAATAACTTGTCCTTCTTCTTAGATAATCGTAGGTGATATATTATATGTGATTTCTTTGTCAACACTAATTGTAATAATGTCTATGTTTCAGTGTCGCAATATGACGAGTGTTTTCCAGTCGCATCAACGTCAACCGCAACTCCTCATTCTGCTGCTGCTCCTGCTGCAACGTCTGCTGCTGTTGAAGATGTTGTAGATGATGTATTTCAATGTGACAAATGCAAATCTGAATTCAGCGATCGAAGCAGACTTCTAAAGCACATTATAGACGTTTGCTATCGAGATCCTGTGGTTGTACCCGTGTCGGTCAAACCATTCCAATGCTCTACTTGCAAGAAGTTTTATAGCAAGAAGGCTCTACTGACCTATCATGTTAAACATGAATGTGGTAAGGTTCTGGGATGTGGGAAATGTAAGAAAATGTTCAAATACCTGACACATCTAACTACTCATGTGAAACATGAGTGTGGTAAAGTTATGCGATGTGGGAAATGTAAGAAGGAGTTCACATATATGTCCGACCTAACTCGTCATGTTAAACATGAGTGTGGTAAAGTTATGCGATGTGGGAGATGTAAGAAGGAGTTCAAGAACATGTCGACACTGACTACTCATGTTAAACATGAGTGTGGTAAAGTTCTGCGTTGTGGGAAATGTAAGAAGGAGTTCACGCACATGACTAACCTAACTCGTCATGTTAAACATGAGTGTGGTAAGAATCTTATTTGTCCAAAATGTAACACAGCGTTCACAATGAAGAGTACTTTTCTCAAACACAAAAAGTTTCGATGCGAGGCTCTTTAATGTCATTGCAATTTTCATGCAATTGCTTATCTGAATAGTATTGATGTGGATCAAGGCCGATGCACAATTGACGCAGACGGACGACGCGGACGGACGTTGGAGACGGATACGATGTTAAGGTATGAGATATTAACTCTGGCTGTTCACAATCGGACGCGGGCGGACGAAGACTTTAACATTGTATCCGTCTCCGTCGTCCATCCGCGTCGTCCGTCCGCGTCAATTGTGCATCGGCCTTTATTCTACAATTCACAATCTTAAGTGTCAATTGCTTTATGCCGTGGTATTTTCAAGTATTCATATTGCATGGTCTCTTCCTGCCGATTTTGTACTTAGTGTCTTGTTTCGGCACTATGAGAAATTATACACTAATATTTATGTTGCTGCAATTTCTTCAGTTTGATCTGAATTTTCTTCCATTTTGTAATGTTAGTAATTATTGTATAAAGTTAATATTTTTAATTATTTTCTTAAATCCCCTGATACCCCCCCCCCCCCCCCCCCGTTAGAGCACTTGCCAGGAAATATATAAAACTTTCGTGGTAGGTCGGTTTGCACATTTCATGTGTTTTATATGTTTGTTAGATGAATAAACAAACGGCTGGCACAATACCCGTTCGCAGACGCAAGGATCTAGGCTTATAGGATGGGCTTTCAAGAAGACCAGATTTGTTGTTATAATAATGTTGGAATATAAAAAAAGTCCCTCTTTCCTTTCACATGATCGTCAAATTATGAATAATAATATGTAGTATTTATAATAGTACTAATTTTGGAGGGATTGATACTGCTTTTTGTGCCCTTCTCACATGAAATATGGCATATTTTGGGGATTATCACTTTTTATATCTTAAAAAGTGATTAATGATTAATTTATCATCAACATCATACAATACAATTGGTTGGGGTTTTGTAATTAGTGTTTTTGCAAGAAAATATTTTCGAAGCTGTGTATAATTTGAATTATTTTTATTAACACAGTATTTTTAGTTTTTGTACTGGATTGGTAATTAATCCTCTTTATCAAATTACGTTTTTTAATTTGCATTAGCAATTGTGTTTCGTTTATTTTCGAAAGAGTGTAATTCTTAATAATTTGAATTTAATTTTTATTGTGTTTTAATCTATAAAATTCTTTAAATTTTGTTCCTTAGGCGAACAAAATAAATGGCAACTGACATGTTTATGAAACATTATATTCATATTAAATAATGCCGATCTACGGTTGCAATTCATTAAATGGGGTTGTTTAAGTTCCTCTTCCACTCATCTTCGTTTTCCCTCACATGCCAACGACTTGAAGAACTAATGTGTGAATGATTTGTTTAAAATTGAAATACTTATGAAGACATCAACATTTAAATCGCACGTGGTACCTTGGCGATTAAGATTTTGGTCGTTCCTCTAATAGACTAGTAAAAATGTTGACGCTTTAAGTTATTTTGATGAATTTGGTAAAACTTTGTTTTTGAAACATTTCCTTTCCTCTATAACTGTTTTAAAATTAGTGTTAGATTAACCTGTCTTTGTTCTTAGATTCTAGTAAAACCAATATTCTACATGTTGATGACGTCAACACTAATTGCTACACTCATTTGTTTCAGGGTCACATGACTGGTATCTTCCAGCCGAGGCTCCAGCTGTTGCACCCTTATGGCGATGCGAGCAATGCAACAAGCCGTTCAAAATACTGTCACATTTACACGTTCATGTCCGACATGAGTGCGGTAAAGTTCTGCGTTGCGAGCAGTGCAAGAAGACGTTCAGAAACATTACGACTCTTACTACTCATGTTAAACATGAGTGCGGGAAAGATTTGCGGTGTGGCCAATGTAAGAAAGGATACACATTCTTGGGAGACCTAACTCGTCATGTTAAATATGAGTGCGGTAAAGTTCTGCGATGTGAGCAATGTAAGAAGGAGTTCAGAAATATGACGACGCTTACTACTCATGTTAAACATGAGTGTGGTAAAGTTCTTCTGTGTCCGAAATGTAATACGCGATTCACAATGAAAAGCAATCGTCGTAGGCACATGAAATGTACGGCTTTTATATTTTTTTTGAATTATTCTAGGAAAATCATTATATGTGGTTGTATACTGGTCTAAAGCCCCATTTACACGGTGCAATTTCTTGAACAACTTCTGTGTCACATTCCCATTTTTCATACAATTTTGCATGTACACGACGCAACTTTCTGTCACAGAACTTAAACATGTCCTAATTTCCATTCAAAAAGTGTGACACAGAAGTGTGGTACAGAAGTTGTACAAGAAATTGCACCGTGTAAATGGGGCTTAACACATATTTACAATATTTAATATTTTTACAATATTTTCGATATTTTCGATATTTTTATATTTAATTATTTGGTATAAGTTATATTATTTGTATAATACATAGATGTATCTAAGTATGTGCAATAAATATTTATTTGAAACACATAGCTTCTGTATTTATTGTACTTAAATAATGTCTCATTGTTCCTTTTTACCAAGTGTTATATTTACTAATTTAGTATTAGTTCTATTATTTGTGTTTTTTTATGTATATATTTCACAGCTCAGATGTGCAGCGTCTACTGCTGTAGACGTGTGGCTTAGCTCTGAACCCCTTACCATAACCCAGTATCCAGTCCCTTATCCGGTTGATTAACTTTGCTTCCTTTAAAATAAACACATCTTTGTGCATGAAAGTCATTTTTTTAACATTTCTAACTCTAACCTTATTGCCAATTTTAATAAATTTTATAATAACTTGTCCTTCTTCTTAGATAATCGTAGGTGATATATTATATGTGATTTCTTTGTCAACACTAATTGTAATAATGTCTATGTTTCAGTGTCGCAATATGACGAGTGTTTTCCAGTCGCATCAACGTCAACCGCAACTCCTCATTCTGCTGCTGCTCCTGCTGCAACGTCTGCTGCTGTTGAAGATGTTGTAGATGATGTATTTCAATGTGACAAATGCAAATCTGAATTCAGCGATCGAAGCAGACTTCTAAAGCACATTATAGACGTTTGCTATCGAGATCCTGTGGTTGTACCCGTGTCGGTCAAACCATTCCAATGCTCTACTTGCAAGAAGTTTTATAGCAAGAAGGCTCTACTGACCTATCATGTTAAACATGAATGTGGTAAGGTTCTGGGATGTGGGAAATGTAAGAAAGTGTTCAAATACCTGACACATCTAACTACTCATGTGAAACATGAGTGTGGTAAAGTTATGCGATGTGGGAAATGTAAGAAGGAGTTCACATATATGTCCGACCTAACTCGTCATGTTAAACATGAGTGTGGTAAAGTTATGCGATGTGGGAGATGTAAGAAGGAGTTCAAGAACATGTCGACACTGACTACTCATGTTAAACATGAGTGTGGTAAAGTTCTGCGTTGTGGGAAATGTAAGAAGGAGTTCACGCACATGACTAACGTAACTCGTCATGTTAAACATGAGTGTGGTTAGAATCTTCTTTGTCCAAATTGCACAGCGTTCACAATGAAGAGTACTTTTCTCAAACACAAAAAGTTTCGATGCGAGGCTCTTTAATGTCATTGCAATTTTCATGCAATTGCTTATCTGAATAGTATTGATGTGGATCAGTCAACAATTCACAGTTCTATGTGTCAAATGTTTTATGCTATGGTATTCTAAGTATTCATATTGCATGGTGTCCTCCTGCCGATTTTGTACTCATTTTCTTGCTTTGGCTTTTTGAGAGATTATACACTTATATTTATGAAGCTGCAATTTCGTCAGTTTGGTCTGAATTTTCTTCCATTTTGAAATTTTAGTAATAATTATTGTATCAAGTTAATGTCATAAATTATTTCTATAAATCCCTTGGTTTCCCAGTTAGTAGCTAGGAACTAGAAAGAACTTTCGTGGTCGGTTTACACATCGCTTGTGTTTTATCTGTTCGATGAATAAACAAAAGGCAGGCACAGTACCCGTTCACAGGATTAATTGATCTGTACGCAGACGCAAGTATCTAGGCTTAGAGGATGGGCTTTCAAGAAGATCAGATTTGTTGTTATAATTATGTTCAAATATAAAAAATATAACTTTTTCACATGATCGTCAAATTATGAATAACTCAATAGGGTATAGTACCCATTTTGGAGGGATTGATAAAGTTCGTTCACGATTAGAATAGCAAGCCCGTGTACTACTGTAGTCAAGCGAGCATTTGTAAACCTACACCTGTAAATATCAATTATCAAAGAATATGTACAAGACGACTGTTGACAAAGATAAATCAATTTTATTGAAGCTTTCTAATATTTTCTACTATAAAAAAGTGTTTTTTTCACATACTTTATACAATTTCAATAATACAAAGAAGATAGTCTTGCCATTGACAGGGCAGTGTTCATGTGACCGACCAATGAACGACGTGATCGACTTCAATCGTCTTGCTATTCTAATCGTGAATGAACTTTACTTCTTTTTGTGCTATTTTCACATGAAATTTGGCAAATTTTGGGGAAAATCAATATTTATATCCTGACTATCATGATTATTTTAACATCATCAACTTACAATAAAATTGGTTGGGGTTTTGTAAATAGTGTTTTTTGCAAGGAAGTGTATACGAAGCGGAGTGTAATTTGAATTATTTTTTATTAACAGAGTATTTTTAGTTTTTGTACTTGATTGGGCAATAATCCTTTGTACCAAATTACGTTGTTTAATTTGTACCAACATATTATGTTTCGTTTACTTTTCAGAAGTGTGAAATTCCATTTAAATTTAATTTTTATAATGTTTTGGTCTATCAAACACTTTACATTAACTTCTAAGCATTTCCTCAGGCGAATAAAATAAATTACAACTTACATGTTTATGAAACCTTATATTCATATTAAATGATGCCGATCTACGGTTGCAATTCATTAAACATTGGGTTTGTTTTCAGTTCCTCTTCCACTCATCTTGGTTTTCCTTCACATGCCAACCTATACGACTTGAATTGGACTGATGTTTCTATGATTTGTTTAAAATTGAAATAATTCTATAGACGTAAACATTTTAAACGCACATGGCACCCTGGCAATTAAGATTTTGGTCGTTCCTCTAATAGACTAGTAAAAATGTTGACGTTTGAAGTTATTTTGATGAATTTGGTAAAACTTTATTTTTGAAACATTTCCTTTTCTCTAACCGTATTTAAATTATTTTTTGATTATAACCTGTCTTTGTTCTTAGATTCTAGTAAAACAAATATTCTATACATGTTGATGACGTCAACACTAATTGCTACACTCATTTGTTTCAGGGTCACATGACTGGTATCTTCCAGCCGAGGCTCCAGCTGTTGCACCCTTATGGCGATGCGAGCAATGCAACAAGCCGTTCAAAATACTGTCACATTTACACGTTCATGTCCGACATGAGTGCGGTAAAGTTCTGCGTTGCGAGCAGTGCAAGAAGACGTTCAGAAACATTACGACTCTTACTACTCATGTAAAACATGAGTGCGGGAAAGATTTGCGGTGTGGCCAATGTAAGAAAGGATACACATTCTTGGGAGACCTAACTCGTCATGTTAAATATGAGTGTGGTAAAGTTCTGCGATGTGAGCAATGTAAGAAGGAATTCAGAAATATGACGACGCTAACTACTCATGTTAAACATGAGTGTGGTAAAGTTCTTCTTTGTCCGAAATGTAATACGCGATTTACAATGAAGAGCAATCTTCGTAGGCACATGAAAGGTGGATGCACGGCTTTTACCTAATTTTGAAGTATTCTATTTTTTTTTTAAATCACAGCATACTTTATTATATAGAAAGCACCTTTCCAAACATTTTATGGAGTAGGATAAATTTCGTAACATTATTATAGGCCATGAAATTCATCATTAAATTACTACGTGGTTGTAAATCGTAATAATTACTTTGAAGCTGTAAACAGCTTTCATACAGCTTTCAAACTACAAACTTGTAGTATGATAAATAGATGTCTAGATGTATCTTAGTATGTGCAAGAAATATATTTGAAATTCATTACTTCTGCATTTCTTGTATTAAAAATATGGTTTATTGTTCCTTTTTACCAAGTTGCTATATTTTCTATTTTTTGTATTTTTTGTATGTATTTATTTCACAACTTCAATGTTTACAACCGGTGTAACTATTTTAGAGCATACATTTTTTCGAGTGTGTTATTCTTAGTAATTCAACATCTTTTTTTCCCATTTTTCATTCAAATTTATTTACTATAACTCCCATATTATATGTCAACAAATAAAATGATTTACATTTGACTCTGATTATCATAATTCCAAGATATTTTCAATTTTCTTAAGAACTCAAAATATATTTTATTTCTTGTGCTCCACTCTTTACAGTTCATGGCACAATGGTATTAATAATTAGCTGAATGTTGAGTGGTGTGTCGTGTGTTGTAATGAACATTTGTAAAATAAATACATGAGTCAATTAACATTTCTGTTCTAAATCGATATTCAAAGTTGATGATGTAGTCTTAGGTTGTCATTCGAAATACCTTCGTAATTGTACAGTTTCACTTACACTCAACGTGGATATCTCGCCAATTGTGAAGTACACTTGTTGAAATGCAATTGAGTTTTCAAGCATTAATAATCACTGAAAGGTCATATTAAATACTGGTGTGGAGTTCCTTTACGATGTAAGTGTCATCATTGTGCTCTTCATGATGAAATGAATGTTAAAAGAAATGTTAATTACGAATGTTATGAAGAACCGAACAGTTGTGACTCCCTGTAGATTCTTTAGCATATTTGCAAATAATAAAAACTGTATTCACGTGACTGTCTGTTTATATTGCTGGATAGTGTAATTTTTCACTCGATGTCAACTGTCCTGGTCTATCCTTCCTGTCCTCTTTCTTGTACACTTCATCAGAGTAATCTCCCTTGTTTATGTCGACACTATAATTATTATAATTAATATGTTGCAGTGTCGAAGGAAGACGAGTATCCTCCCGTCGCCACAACTTCTGTTGTTTCTGAACATATTGCACATGTGGTCTTCCAATGTGCTGAGTGTTTAAACTCAATTCAGAGATCGCAGCGAATTTCTAAAGCACTTTACACACTTTTGCCGTCGAGATCCTGCGGTTGTGAATATTTCCGCCGAACGTTTTCAGTTGCTTTAATTGTAAGAAGTTTTATAACAGGAAGAATAATTTGAACTACCACGTCAATAATGAGTGTGGTAAAGTCCATCAATGTAAGAAATGTAAGAAGGAGTTCAAAACCTTGTCGGCACTATGCACTCATATGAATCATAATTGCGGTAAAGCTTTCCTCTGTGTGAAATGTAATACGCTTTTCACTGCGCAAAGTAGTTTTGTTAGGCACATGAAAGTAAGGTGCTTTGCTGATTCATAATCATTTTGCATTTAAAACTTTCATACGACACTATTTGTTTACTTTGAAACTTTTCGTAGTTTAGCTATGTGTGATTGTGCAAATAAATAAGTTTGAAAAGGAATATTTGAATGCTGTGATTAAATGCATAGCTACATACATAGCTACTGTTCACCTTCATTTGTTGATTCACTTGTCCTATAATGTCAATTATATTTTGATAATTTGTGTTATACTATTTTGATAAATATTTTCATCAGATCGTAGTTCAAATTACGAACACTCGTAAGTATTAGATTATGAGGCAAGAAAGAGACTTATTTGTATTTGGAGTAGATTATGGTAATTTCTAATATGTTAACTATAACACAAAGATGTCCGTGAATGTGAATTGACGGAAATATGAGAATAATAAGAATACTTCTTATTAATCTAGACAAAGCATGCAGTTTATTTTACCGGAATCTAAAGTTGTTAAATATCCCAATTACCTAAAGCTCCGAATGCTATTATTATAAAACAAATGTGATTCAAAGGTCTTCTGCTCTTATTATGTATGTAAAGATGTAAGAAATGTATGGAAGAATGTCTTAGAATGCGAACACTTATGTATTCCATGCTACATCTGGGATGCTGCTGATATCTTCCATTAATATTCTTACGTGTGAAATATAATCTGATATCATCAATGTTCTTTGGGAGCTCACATCGAATACGAGCTTGAAGTTTTCCACAGCAGCTTTGCTCTGTTTGAGCTAAATAGTGTAAACTACAGTCCGTCGAGTTTGTTTCTTCCAGACATATTTAAAAGCTCTTGGGTTACTGTTTAAAACATGAAAGTAATATTTTATTTTTATAACACTTAGGGCCGGTTTTTATTGTTCTGCTAAACCAGTAGTTAAGTTTAAAGCGGTCATTCAAGGATTGTCATTGGTTGTTGACATAGCAAAAATATATAGTAGCTAATTGACTGTTTAAATGTTAGCAAGGCATTGAAAAATTGACCCTTAGTGTCGAACCTTCTCTGAAGTAATGTGTCCATTAACATGCCCTTCGGCTTCATATTTCTCGTCAATGTATCATTCCTATGAACGACCTATCAACACTAATCTTATATTGATCAATATGTTTCAGTGTCGAAGCAAGAAGAGTTTCCTCCCGTCGCCACAACTTCTGCTGCTGTTGAAGATATTGCACATGTTGTCTTCCAATGTGCTGAGTGCTCATCTGAATTCAGATATCGCAGCGAACTTCGAGAACATGTTACAAACGTTTGCTGTCGAGAGCCTGCGGTTGTGACTGACTCGATCAACCCATTGCAATGTTCTAACTGCAAGAAGTTTTATAACATGAAGAAATATTTGAACTATCATGTTAAACATGAGTGTGGTAAAGTTATGCGATGTGGGCAATGTAAGAAGGAGTTCAAACACATGTCGCAGCTTACTGATCATGTTAATCATGAATGTGGTAAAGTTCTGCGATGTGGGCAATGTAAGAAGGAGTTTAAGTACATGAGAGACCTAACTCGTCATGTTAAACATGAGTGTGGTAAAGTTCTGCTTTGTCCGAAATGTAAGGCGAGTTTCACAAGGAAATGTAGTCTACTAAGTCACATGAAATTTCGATGCAATGCCGTTTGAGAATACGGAATTATCAAATGCGAATTCAATATTCCTTTTCATGTTGATTTTTACATTAATATTTATGTGAAGATTGTATGCTCTATACTGAGTTTTTTAAATCCACAATATGTGTTCAATTGTGTACCAATTATGTCTCATATAGCTGCATTTTTACTATATTTTGGGACTACTATATTATATTGTGTGGGCTTTTGTGGGGAACGTATTTATTGAAATATTTCTTCTATTGCACAATTAGTTTAATTTATAACTACTACCTATTAACCGAAATAAAAGTTTTTTTGTAAACACAACAAGCTTTTTGTTTTTCAAACATAAAATCTTGAAGACTGATTAGTCGACATATTTGAACTTGAATGAATGTTGTCATTTCATTTTCATAACAATTCATTATTTTATGACAAACGTACAATTATCTTCAAAATTCTTCCATTTTTTGGAGTTTTATTATGTGATTGTAAAGTACTTCAGACAAATAAATAGATGTCAGGCACTAAACAACTTTGTTACAAATATTCAGTTTAATTCGTATTAGGTATCTCCGGTTATTAAGCCCGATTTACATGGTACAATTTCTTGTTCAACTTCTGTGCCACACTTCTTTGTCACATTCTTGATAGAAATAAGTGCATGTTTCTCAAAGATATAAAAGTTGAGCTCAAGTTCTGTGACAAGAAGTTGCTTTGTGTAAATACAAAATTGTATGAAAAGTGCCAATGCGACACAGAAGTTGTTCAAGAATTTGTACCGTGTAATTCATGCTTAATTCATTGCAATTTAAATAGTTTTCAGGTCTACTTGCACTCACCACGGACATACATATTTTTATTTATTTTCATATTACATCTAACAACAGTGAATGATATCACATTTCCATTTTCAATCACGCTTTTACCTATCATTCCTTCCTGGGCTTGTTGAAATTGAAATGTTTGTTCGAGTCACCAATGTGCAATGTTAATGCATACCGTATTTATCATCAAAACGACCTGATATCCCTATACTTTAACATTGTCACGTGATAATGTGGGCATGACCTTGAGTCGAATCATGGTCAAATTAATGAAAATACATGGATCACAACGCCCAGGCTTTTGAGTTGAGGCACAGGTTTGAGCTCATTTGTTGACGCTGTACGTTTGTTAACGCGGTAAGTTTGAAAGCATGTGGAGACGTCACACGCCCAACTCGCCCCATTACGGAATGCATCCATTACTTCGTTCTGCTTTGAAGGGCTGGTTTCCTTTCGATCTTCTCCACCAGAACTTTATTCTGTCGTTTATTTATGAAAACATATTGGATCTTATGTAATAGGTACTTCACATTAATCTTTTATTGGGAGTCTGTATTAAATAGTGTTGTGGATGTAGTTTAATAAGTTTTATAAGGAACAATGTTTATCAATGACTGTCTTTTATAATTACAATGTAATTCACAAATGACAATAAAAAATACTGAATACTGAATACTGAATTTAGTTGAAAATTCTACTAGTCCAGAAGTTCTTACGCATGTCTCAACTAAATAACAGTGGAAAACTTCCATTGGCGTCAGAATGAAATTAAGTGTTGTGAACACCAAATGAATGTCTTCTCTGTTTCAGCGTGGATGCAGCGGAAAACTGCGGATCTCAAGTTCCCGTGCTCCACGTGTGATCGAGTGTTCAAACATCAGCGATCTCTGAGAGGCCACGTCAAGTACGAGTGTGGAATTCCTCCGCGATTCACGTGTCTGCTCTGTCCTTATCGTGCTCAGCGAGAATGTTATCTGAATAGACATATGAAACGGATGCATAGTTTTAATAAATTACAACTTTGAAAAATACACGGTATTCTTTGACTGTTTTCAGACACCTTGTTTCAAAGGACAATAATATTTGTTTTGTTTGCAACAATTTTGTAATTTTCTATTGTTAATAAACAACTCGAAATGCACGGTGATTTTTAATTGCGTGTGCATCTTGTTTTTCCATTGTTAAATATTATCCCTAAGTTTTTCTTATTGTGCTTTTGAATAAAGATATATTTCAATTTTAAAATACAAATTTCAGGATTTTTGACTTGATAATCAAGTCATGTCTTCGTTTTACGAATTCAAAATGATTTAGGTATTCTATATTATGTAATATTCGTAATTGATGGAAATATTAAATTCGTTAATTCGTGTATGTTTTTTTTTAGTAAAGAATATATTTATTCTTTTCCAGTTGAGCAACAATTTCCGCCCACATTTTGGCCGCGCAAGATGAAGCAAGTTACCCTGTCACGTTATTCATGCAGCAAGTGCAGTAAACTGTTCAAGTATCAACAATGATTGTACAACCACACGAGGTTTGAATGTGGAATTGAACCACAATTTCAGTGTCCTAACTGCAATTATCGTTCGAAAAGGGACTGTAATTTAATTCGACACATAAGGACTGTACACAGTGATGAATAAATACAAGCTGTAATATTTACGTATTTATTCAATCTTGCCATTGATAGTGCCATTGAACGTAATACTCGTATTTTTCACTTATCATTTTATCACTTTTGTACATACGGACATACCTATTAATAGGACTAAATAAATTTCCTACGATTATTTATGATCAGTACTTTTTGTTTTCTTAGTAACTTTCTTTAGTTCTATCTATTCGTGTAATATGTACCATAAAAAACACTCCGTGTAAAAATACCAGCCAAGTCTCTTCAACTAAAAAAAAAATAGAAGAAATCTAAAAATTCAGCACTGAAAAGTAGTGATATCAAAAAAAGGCCAAGTCAAAACTTTTAAAAATTACTTGGCGCATCGTGCATATAAATAGTATAGAAGTAGGTCGGTAATCAAATATACTCATCTATACATAAAATATATCTATAATCCCATAGAAAAACGATGCGCCAAGTAATTTTTAAAAGTTTTGACTTGGCCTTTTTTTGATATCACTACTTTTCAGTGCTGAATTTTTAGATTTCTTCTATTTTTTTTTTAGTTGAAGAGACTTGGCTGGTATTTTTACACGGAGTGTTTTTTATGGGATATCATTCCTTTTTTCAGTTTATTCTTACAATTTGTAGCATATATTGTGGAACCAAAGACTATAATTCCTTAAAAAAAATACGCCTTTTTGATTTGGTTGCTAAGAAAAGTTGTGCTTGTTACTATGTATATGCCATAAATGATATGCTATAAAGTATAGCGCAAGTTTCGTTCCAATCGGTCCAGCCGTTCTCGAGTTATGGCATCACTTCCGGTTTTCAAAATGGCGGCTGACTTCACTGCCACCTAAAATTTGTGTCTTTAAATGCTATGTAACATTATAAGCCTTCTGAATATGTAGTTATTGTTATAAGAGATGATTTCATTCAAATTTGGCATTTTTATGACGTCATTTCCGGTTTCGGTAAAAGTACATTTCTATTTTGACTATTGATATTTCATTGAGAAGACCATCCGAATCGTTTGGCGCTAGTTTCGTCCCAATTGGTCCATCAGTTTTTAAGATATGACGTCACTTCCGGTTTCAAAATGGTGGCACAAAAAATTCGTAAGGACAAGGTATCATCAGACGCCAAAAGTGCATATATGGTAAAAATTTCAGATCGATCGGCTCAGCCGTTTAGGCTGTGGCGCTGTCAACAGTGTTTCCTGATATCATCAGAATCATCATCTTCAGAATCAGAAAGTGGTGTAATTTTACATATTTCACGGCCCTCTAGCACGAAAATGACATACCCTATTGTTCCCAAATTCGGTATATGGGGTGGGGTGGGCCATAGCTCGAAATTAAGATATTTTGCAACAATGTGAGATTTTCCAATTTTAAGATCCAGTAGGCCGAAAATGCCATGTTGTTGCTTACAGTAAAAGTGGTTGGTCTGCTCCTCAGTTTATTAGGCATTTACGGTATGTTGAGTGAGTGTGAGTGTACGGTACGACTTGGCTGGGTGGAGCGACCGCTCCACTAGATGTATACATACTCGTGTAGTTTATAAATACGATACAAATTTATTCTGTACAATCGTTTGAAGATTATTGATTTTTACTAAGATGTTTTTCTGTAGCAAACTTTAGCATTTATTTTTGCATGTATAACTTTATCAGTCGCCTGGAATTATTGTTAAAACCTACTTTTCTGTTGTTACAGAATTGAATGATCTGCACCATCTTCTTCAAGTCCAGCCTGCGAAAGTGTCTCAGCGTGTATATGCATGCAATAATTGTCACAAAGTGTACAAACACAGACAATCTTTGCATACTCACAGAAAGTTCGAATGTGGCGTCCAAGCAACATATCAATGTCCTCATTGTATGTACTGTGCTAAACGGGCCGATCATTTAAGTGGACATATTTTGTCTAAACATTGTCAATAATGTAGTAATAAAGAAGCTCGTAATATTATTATCTTGATGCGTTTACTTGCTTCCATATCCCACAGCTGTAACGTCGACGTCCAAATGTTCAGTTCTCTGCTCTCATATGATCATACTTCTGACAGTTTTTAAACATCGAGGATGGGTCATACAGATTGTATATTTCCATTTATAGGTTACGCAGAGTGTGTTTCGTACTTTAGTAAGATATTTTAATTAATATATAACATAACTTATTGTAAAAAGAAATGATTCCTGAATATGTAGGTATATTGTGCGCCATTAGAAAAGAAAATATAGAATCAAAATAAATTGGCTCCCTTTCCGTGTTACTTTATTCCAATTTTTAAATTGTGCTTTGAGCTTACCTGACTTTCCAGTGAACTTTTGATACCTAAACGCTGTTAACACCTTAAAATACTGCAAATAATATTAATTATGGCTTTTCCTTAGGTGGTTGTGAATAAATACCAACTGCAAGATGAAAAGATTTTCCTCCTCCGTGATTCGAATCCGGCTCCTCTGAATTTCTAGTTTAGTGTTACCAACTGAGCTAAGGAATTTCACTGCAAATAATGTTGTCCTTTGTGTAGGTTCTATCAATTCCTCGTCGTACAGTAGTATCAAGGACTGACTTGAGATCTTGTTGCAGGCTGGTACCGTGCGCAGCCAGTGGGTCAACGACATCCGTGCAAGAAGTGTGGTAAAATCTACAAACATTCTCAGTCGCTCTGGAATCACACGACGTACGAATGTGGAATGGAACCGCAGTTTCACTGTCGGCTATGTGGCTTTCGCACGAAACGTGTCGGCACTCTAAACCAACATATGAGATCTTTGCATATGCCACTCAACCAAGAGGGTGATTCATAGGAAATATTATGTTTTACCACCTACTCGATTTCCCCATGAGGCCCGACTTGTGTGCCTGTACCTGCGTACCTTTACCTGTAATATGCAAGGAGTGCCCAAATAAACAATTTTGCAACGACTTTTTTGTGGTTCGGTGTCCTCCTAACAACATGCGGATCCGGGGGCGCAGCCCCAAATATGTTTTGAACTTCAGTTATACTTTTAGTGCGCTATTTGGGGTTTTGGTCTTTTACTCAAGCAGCTTGGTTTATATCATGGAGGACAGTGAATATTTAGTCGAAAAAATGTATATTCCCAAGACATATAATTTTCTGTTAATCTTAATTGAGCGAGCGTAGCGAGCGTCACCACGGTACTCTTATGGCACTTTCTCTGTGTGTGTGTTTTTTTTTTTTTTTTTTTTTTTTTTTTTTTTGTGGTCACAGCCCAGGTCAAACCGCTCAAGCAATCGATCTGAAATTTTGTACACATACTAACGTACTCTATGCGGTCCCTGGGATCGTTTTTGAATGGGCTCCCGTGATTGGTTCAAATTTAAAAAAAAATATCTTTCGATTGGTTGCTTCGATCAATTTGAAATTTAGCAAAAACATTGCAACCAACATTGTACCCAATCATAAAAAGTTTCACCCAAATCCTCCTATTGGTTCAAATTTAAAACCATTTTTCATGTGATTTTTGACATTTAAACTAGAACAGATTGACCGATCAACTTAAAACTTCGCGTGGTCATTGGTACCAACATTTTAGGTATTTTTGCCAATTTTCAGTCTAATCTGTCGTTATTTTCAAAAGTTTTGTCATTTTAAGGTCATTTTATTCCATAATCTTGAAAAATGTTTACTAAATTGTCATCCCTGCCTTCTTTAAGCTTCTGTTCCAAGGCAAGGCCTGTAGAGCAGCCAAGCTATTCACATTGTACAGTAAAATGAAAGCATTTTTGAGCTAGCGCATAAAATCGGATGCAGTACGAAGGCCAAATCCTCTAATTGGTTTAAGTTTAAATAATGTCTTCTGATTGGTCGACAATAAAAATGTTCACATTAAGTTCAAATTTTGCATGGTGATCAAGACCAACTTAATATTAAATTTTACATATTGTTAGCCGAATCAGTCAAGTATTAATTGTAATTTTACGAGTTTAATATGGGATGTCACAAGAGATTTCTGGAGAAGATATGTAGGTAAGACTTCACGACACAATGGATCTGTTATTCATCCAGAGTATTATGGAGATTGAAAAATTGCAGAGAAAATCGTCTTGTGCCGTGTCGTGTATCTTTACTATGGGGATGTTGCATGTTCTGTGCTCGCTCATCAACGCGTTACACTGAGCGTTTTCCTAGTAATCAGCGTATCAATTTATTTAACTAGGAAAACGCTCTGTGTAACGCGTTGATGAGCGAGCACGGACAGGCGCAACACCTCGAACCGAAATTATGTCTATCGAAAATATCATTAAAAGCCAATAATTTTTGAATTTCGTCAGACTCAAGTATAAAAATCTCAAAATTGTCCTAAAACATTAGTCCCAATAACCATGCAAAGCTTGAACCTTTTGAACCTTTCTGATTGAACTGTTCCTCGTTAATATTCAAAAATCACAAGATCTCTTAAAAAAAATACACCTGGGACCACTTATATGATAAAAGTGTGTGTACTTACACAATATTAGATCGATCTGTTGAATGGTTGAATATCAGTTTCATACGTTTGAAAGTTTCTACTCTTAACTACCTTGGAACTATAAAGAGTCGAAGTAGCCGTGATCAACATTTTCGAGATATTTGACAGCCAACACGCAAAATGTCCGTAAAACGTCAATAACTTTTGGATTTAAACAAAGATTAGTCTGAAAATTGTCAAAAATGCAGATAATGTTAGTCCCAATGACCATGCAAAGTTTTAAGTTGATCAGTCATACGGTTCAAGTTTAAATTTAAAAAATGACATAAAAGATTTTTTTAAATTTTAACCAATGGGAGGATTTAGCTGAAACTTTGTAAGATTGGGTACAATGTTGGTCGCCATGACTTGTCAAAATTTCAAATTGATCGGAACTACCAATCAAAAGATATTTTTTTTTAAATTTGAACCAATCACATGAGCCCGTTCAAAAACGATCCCAGGGACCGCATAGATTACGTTAGTATATGTGCAAAATTTCAGATCGATTGGTTGTGCCGTTTGACCTGGGCAGTGAACACAAAAAAAAAAAAAAAAAAAAAAAAAACACACAGAGAAAGTGCCGTAAGAGTACCGTGGTGACGCTCGCTACGCTCGCTCAATAACTTTAAACATGGATTCTACAATATCGCAATGTACCTGGAAGAGAAATGTATGTTCAGAAGACTAGAAGGAATTAACAATTGAAATAAAACAGAGTCAACAGCAGAACAAAAATATTTGTTCTCCGAAAATGCAATGTGAACGTTGTTAAATTTTCACAACATACCTAAACAGAGGTCAAATTTGGTTCTGAATTGGGTATTCAAATGTTGGTTTCAGTGGTTCGTGCTGTCGAACGTTGGCGTGTGTGAGAGGTGAGGAACAGGGTGAGATTACGCAGATTTTGGTTTCTACGCTTCCTTTCCTACATTATATTTAAACATATTTTCTGTGCTTTTCCTCTTTCGTCGATGCTCAATTAATTTTTGTTCCAATACAAACCGCGTGCATTTTTTTTCTTCTGTATTGGTTGGAAGATTAATTGGTATCATTGATTCCTTATTTATATTATCCATTGATTATTTGTTTATGTGCATTATACTTTTTATGTTATGATTCACCATTTCTATTTCTGAAACCCAATTCACACTAGTAACTTTTCGTTGATCAACTTGGTTCTGCCAATTCGTCACCAAAGTGGTACTACACACTAGCAGAACCAAGTGTTGCTCAACCGCAAGTTGATGGTGTGGATTGGACTTTATATATTTTCATCCGGAGTCAAACTCCGTCAAGATGCTTTGTGCAAGCGATGTTTTGTTTATATGCTTCATTGTATTTTCATAAAATAAATAAACCACAAATTATGATTATATTTTTAATTGAATTCAAAACTTATTTTCCTTGCCATACGCATCCTATCCAAGGATCATCATAGATAATCCAAATGTTCCTGGCTTTGTTATGATTCGAATATTATTTCTTGTTTTGCAGTCACGATTGATTTTATGACGTTAAAATAAGAACCAAAATTAGAATCATAACAATAAAATCACATTTCAGACGCTGCCTTCTATCATTAAATTTGCGATGATTAATACCCCATAAAAACACTCCGTGTAAAAATACCAGCCAAGTCCCTTCAACTTAAAAAAGTCGCACTGAAAAATAATGATATCAAATTTCGAAGTCAATATTTTATTTTTAAAATCAAAAACAAATACGGTGCATAGTTTAAACACTAAAAACGATGCTTCAAGTATTTTTTTAATTCTAAAATGAAGTTTTTTACTTAGCCATTTTTTTATAACACTTCTTTTCAGTGCTCAATTCGTCACAATTAATACATGTTTCTCAATATTTTTCACTGAAATCTCACAATATCAGATTTCCCATTTTTATACAGTTGACCGAAAATGTCACTTTGATGCTTGGTATAATTTTGTATCTCCCCAGCCTTTTTACATCAGAGTTTTGCATTTACACGGTATGTTGTGTGTGAGTGTGTATGCACCGTCCGATACTTGGCTGGCGTCTCCACTAGATGATGTTCCATCGAAACATCAGTAACATGTGACTCTTCTGTTGCAGTGGATACATGTTGGCTCGGTCTTCGGCAATGCGGAGGAAGAAAGAAGTTCCATCCTTGTAATAACTGCAGTAAAGTCTACAGACACAGACAGTCTCTGAACAATCATACAAAGTTTGAGTGTGGAATGGAACCGAAGTTTAAATGCCATCTCTGTATGTATCGAACTAAACGCGCTTGTTCTTTGAATCAGCATTACAAGCTAGTTCACAAGAGATAAGTATTGTAAGTAGTGTGATCCAGGCAGGAGAGAAAGTTGTTAGATGGAAAAAACACTTTTTTTTATGAAAAAGTCCAGCCCATGAAGATTTTGACTGGTGTTTTGAGTGGAAATGGTTTACGATGTAACCTACGTATTGCGAGAATTGTTGATCAAAATGTTTTTAAAAAACTTATGGCACATTATCTGTTTGTTTGTTTGTTTGTTTGTTTACTGTGTGTACACATTGTTTGTTTACACATAATTACCTTAAAACTTACATACATTGGACTTGGAGTATTATAGAAGCTGTATTTTCAGTATTCCATATACCTAAAATAAAATTTTGTTTTTAACTGTATTTTTTTCATTCTTACCTATGTTATTGTCCCCTTAGTGCCCTTGTATCCTTTCTGTATATGCCAATTGTGATATATTATTTTTCCATTTGCTACATATATCACACAATCGTCATCTTCCACTCATTGGGAACTCATACGGTGTGATGTATTCTTCTCCCTCAGTGACGTCAGAGCTCTTGAAACTAACCAATCGGCTTCTCTGTTTCAGGACGACGTCGAGCCTACCGCTCCCTGATGTCAAAATCTCCCGGCGAGAACGTGTGGTCGTGCTCGAACTGCAAGAAGAGTTACGCCTTTAAGACAAGTCTCCTGCGTCATGAAAAATACGAGTGCGGAAAAGATCCGCAGTTTAAATGTTCTGTGTGCAATTTTCGTACGAAACATATGGCTAATTTGAGAAGCCATTTGATATATCGTCATTCCAAATGAAAGCAATGTAATGTATATACTCATTTAGGACTTATATTATTATTACTCTTCAACGGTCTATTTGATACATTTTTATTTTACATGCCGTTTGAAGTTTTATGTTAATAAAAGAACGACCTTTCCATATATTAAAAAATGGTTTGTTATGATCTAGAAATTCTTAGAAAAGTAATGGCGTAAGTGGCTTACATAATAAAGTCTGATATTTTATATTTGATCGCTGTATTTATGAAACAAATCCTAGTTTTCCTCTTTCCCATCTATAATGTGATGTCAATTCCATAGATATCGATCGAGAACTGTTATGTAATGTGAACTTTGACTCGAGATTGTAGTCGATTAGGCTAAGAACGTTTCCGATAACTAATTTCTTCAATTGATTCTCCCTTTTCAGATCTTGTCTTCACGTCACCATTTGTCTACTGCATGACACCATCTACTGCATGACAACAAAATAGCAAAGAAATTGAAAATCAATTGATGAAATGATCCTTGGAGTCACCTTGCATGTTGTAATTTTGGTCCCAATCAACTCCTTGTAATAACATTGTACTTTGTTTTTGTTTCAGAATTGTTTCCTTGGATTCAAGAGACCGTGAGGCCGGACCTGAGGTCCGCTGCGTCTTCTGAAAAGTGGCAGTGTCCCGACTGTCCCAAATGTTACACGTTTCAATCGAACCTCTGTCGCCACATGAAGAATGAGTGCAGACAAGGTCCGAAGTTCGTGTGCCCAATCTGCCCGTTCAGATGTAAACAAAAGCATTATCTGAAATGTCATATGTTAAATGTTCATAAAATCACAACAAACAAAGATACTAGTATGTGAACGGGAATGTAGGTTTCTTTGGAAAACTTCCATGGAGTCAGGATGATATGAAGGGATGTGTGTTGTGAAAAATATCCGACCGAACCGGGGCTCGAACCCGGGACCTCTCACTTGCCGGGCGAGAGCTCTACCAACTGAGGTACCCGATCGGACGGACGGACATTAGACACAACACACTGATGAGGCTTAATTGGTTTTTATATTTACAATTTAAATTGGTCTGTAGGATAAAGCTACTAGTAGCTTTATATGTCATTGGTAAGGTTATTTATTATATTTTAATGCTTTTTGCCTGAACCAAACTGGTCACCATTTGTTACGAATATTACAATACATTTTCTGGAAACTATATAAATTGTGTGTGTATTTTCGCATGCATTCCCTTATTCCTTTTTCCTGGATTCCAAGCAATTTGTCCACTATAAGTTGAACAGAAATGAATAAGTTGTTGCTAATAAATCTTCCATTTTTACTATACATTCTCGCATGAAAAATGCTATTTCCATGCTAACCCTGAATTGTCAAACATGCGCTTATTGGCAAGCTGAGCACTGAAAATAATACCACACATCTGCTTCGTTGTTTTCTGACATCTCTATTTTTCTAATAGTTTCTGCTTACAAACAGGAAAACTGATAAAAACATTACTTAATATTAAACATGTTTATTAAATATTCATGCCTATTATTATTAAAGCAATTCAAAGTTTTGGGATATTTCGTCATGTTTTTTTGTGAAATTATTTATTTTTGTCAACAGTTTTGTTTTTTAAAATATGTTTAGTTATTGTCATGATGAAGATTTTAATATGAAAATCAAAACTGTTGACAAAAATAAATAATTTCACAAAAAAATCATGACGAAATATCCCAAAATTTTGAATTGCTTTAATTACTTTCGATTGCTTACATTTCGAAAAGTTTTTTTTCTAAAATGTCAATATTTAATGCATTGTCGGTATTTATAAGTGTTATCTAAATGTTGTGTGTAATTAATCTTAATTTTATTTTCAGCCCAGCTTCTGGACGGTCTGCACCCGCGGTACATCCGAAGCATGATCCGACCGTATCAATGTGTCAAGTGTGGTCGTTGCTACAAACACAAACAGTCCCTTGTGAAGCACGCGAGATACGAGTGCGGCAGATTGCGTCAGTTCCCGTGTCCCCAGTGCGAATATGTATCTGCCCTCAAGGAGAACCTCAAG
Organism: Leuctra nigra; assembly: GCA_934045905.1. Lineage (NCBI taxonomy): Eukaryota > Metazoa > Arthropoda > Insecta > Plecoptera > Leuctridae > Leuctra > Leuctra nigra. The sequence continues at coordinate 7,611,906 of OW203768.1, forward strand.
GCACACATTCGACGAATACATCAGCCGGCTGAGCAGCAACCTGTTGAGCCGGCTGAGCAACCGTAGCGACATTGGGGAAACATTACTGGAAAAGAATCAGAAAAATTTCAACTGAAAGTTTTTTTTTACTAAGAAGCACATTTTTCAGTGAAATTTTTGTGGTGATATTTTTCATATATGTAATTTTTTTTTTATATCAATTAATTAACAATTAATTATACCCCATCCAACTAAAGTCGGGTTGGGGGGTGGAGGTAGCTCCACCTTCTTCTAGGGCCTCCTGGGATGCCGAAGTCGGCCGGCCATTCCAATATATTAATATATTAATATATTAATATATTATATTCCAATATTATGTAATATGAAAAAAATTCTCCCTTCAAACGGTACTGACATTTTTATCGTTCAGTTGCAAAATGCACTTGTAAATGAAAAATAAGACTTACCTACAGCCTGTTAATAGCTTGACTATATTTTATATTTTTACTGAATAATTTTACAGATTGAGGCAAATTTGTATGAAAGTTGGATTTATATTGCTTTAATTGTACAAAGATTCTGCATTATTAGGTATTATGTACGAGTAGCTAGTGCATATCGGATTTAATTTTATTAATTACAGTTTGAAGGTGCAATATATTGGTTTTATAACTAATTGCTGCTTAATAAATGTCATTATTAATAAATCACTTCTTGGAATCTTAATTCTGTATACATTTCGACAATATTTATATTCGTAGTTTTTGAACTTTTTGTTTACTTCGACGATATGACCTTTGATATTACTCATTATTTCCGACAACAATTGTTTACTGATAAAAGAACATTATGATCATTTGCTTCATTCCCTACGACGTATCCCAATCCTTAAATTTTGTTGCTGCCATTAAAGTTGACTTTAAAGTTTAAGTAACACTAATGTTGTACTTATTTACAGAAAATAACTAATTCACTGAACTTTTAAGGACATTTAATTTTATATATTTTATTTTATCCACAGAAGTTTCGTTTTTGTGAGTGATGAAACATTACAGGACAAACTGTAATCCGCAGCGATCATTATATTATGTAGGATCGTCTAAATATTTTTTCTTTATCGAAATGCTGTAAATTTAAACGCATTAAAATCGGATTTCTAATTGACACAACTCAAACACTACATTTTCTTTAATCCATTTCAATAACACATTCTCTATTTGTTTCAGGTACGCTTGAAACTCGCAGCAAAGCGCGACCATTTGAGTGTCAGAAATGCAAGCGACGCTACATCCACAATCAGTCTCTCTTCAAACACGTCAAGTTCGTGTGTGGAAAAGTCAGACAATTTCCGTGTCCACATTGCTCCTATGTCTCGGCTCTGAAGGAGTGTTTGAAGTCGCATATCAGGAGGATTCATCCAGCACAATATGATCCGCAGTTTTAACACTTCAATCACGAAGGATGCAATATAAAACATTACGCTTATAATTACTTACGTGTATTAATACTAATGCCAAAATATTACAGTGCTGTCAAGTTTAACCACAATGAATTTTAAAAGTTTTAAGAAATCCCAAAGAAAGTCACATTGCCATAGTTATCAGATTATTCTTCGAGAAAAAGTTGGGCTACCATTTTTCATGACATTTTTTTTGAATTGCCCTTTATGTGTAATTAACTTCCTTTATTTTCCTTATACAATCTTGATTGTCTAACAATTAATATCGTCGTTGTGTAACATATTTTAAATCATACATATTGCACACAAATAATTGTTTTGTTGATACTATGTTGCACAAAATAAAGAAAACTGTTGTATAATTGAATTTTGTATTTCCATTATTTTTAGGAATAGATTATGTTATTTCCTTGGGCGACTTTGTTGGGCGATCACAAAATTCCCGTTCCTAACGCAAATGTATTCAGTTCTGTTGGTTGTTTTCTCTTCTTTGTGCCACCTGTTGCTTGCTCCTTTAAGTAGCATGTAAGCCACTAGAACGCGCAGACTCGTGCTCTAGTGGCTCACACACTACTTAATCACAAACATTGTTCTGCTCTGTAGTTGCACAGTCTAGATGCTCAACGACCTTTTTCACAATTCTAGTAA